>JAVJGJ010000003.1:24175303-24246477 GCA_035590215.1 Microhierax caerulescens
GGAAGAAATAAGAGTGTAAATCAATAATAATAAATTATATCAACACACAACTCTAACTAATCTGGAGACTTGACAAACCTGAAGGTAACAATGGGTTGCTGGGTACGGGAAATCCATACGGTAATGTTGAAAATGGTATTGCGGAAGGGTACATGTACTTCTCATCAAAAGCAGCACAGGAACTATTAGATTCCTTCTCATTTGTGCTGCTGCAGTTGTTGGTTTCAGTAGACATTTCATGAGTAGCACAGTTTTTTCTCAAGCCTTGTTCAAACTCTTTACAGTTTTTGGCAACAGCAGATGGCTCACTCTGGTTTTTAGTTTGTTCATGTTTGTTTGGTGTCTCCACCTCTGCTTCTTTCTTGTCTTCTTTCTCATCATCCACTGTAGCTGAAGCAGGGTCTGTAGTTTTGTCATCAGCTTGGTTCTTTGTGCCATTGGCACTACAGTCTGCAGGTTTGTGATTTCCAGTTCTTCTCCCTGGTCGACGTCCCCTCTCCCTTTGCAAAGTGCTGACTGGAGGGTATGGGCTGGTTGCCATGAGCATAGCATTGCCATGAATTTCATCAATGGTGGTACGATGAACATATAAGTCACTGGGAAGATGGCCTTCAGGTAGTCTGTGCCTGCCACGGAAAGCAATGGGACTAGCTGGCATCCCATGGTAAAGGAAAGGTGCTTCCAGACCCAGTAGTCCTTTCCGATGAGCTTTCTCCATTTCTTTTTGCTGAAAAATAGCATTCATCTCCATTTCCATTCTGAAAGACGCACAGGAGCACAGGGAGTTAGGACAGCTCTGTTCCTTCATCACCTCTTTTTTACAGCAGCAGAATAAATTCAGATAATTGAATAGGCAAGAGTACTGCTTTTCTTCTGTCTCCCCTGTATTGCTATGTGTGAGAAGGCACAAACTGCAGATGGAGTGGCAAACCTGGCTACATCTAATATGTTGGCAGTGAACTAAAAGGAAAATAAAAATATATCTTCCAGGTAATGTTTCTGGATAATATTTCAGACAAATAAGTTATTTGTATATTGGCAATCCAGGCATTATTATGGTGATTATGCTCCCTTGGGATTTGGAAAATTGTCTCCAGGGTCATAACAGTCAAAGACTAAAGAAAATAAATTGTTTACATTACCCATCAGAAAATTGTACTGAAAACTGCAAAATGGCAGTGATATTGTAAGTGATAAAGAACTAGAATTATATTGTCTATGAAACCTGTGCATATATTCAGACTGAGCTAATGTTAAGTCTCTTGAGTAACTCTCCATAGTACCTGGCACCTTAGCATGGCACTGAGGGTGTGAAAGGGAGAGATTCTGGTAGTAAGTGTTCCACCATCTCCCTCCTGGTGGATCAAACCAGTGCTCCAGGGTCTGTGCCAGCTTCCTGCCTCTGGCATAGCAAGTAGAAGGGCTTACCAGTGAGATATGGAGAATACAAATAGTACATGTCTCCATTGTACCAACCTTCACTAGCATCAGCTTTCTCTGGAGCCAGGCTAGTGACCAAAAGAGAAAGCTATAGCTTCTAGAGCTCCACAGCTTCATGTGGAGCTGAGAGATGGCAAAAGTGAGCCAATCTACCAGACATAAACCAGAAATAGTTCAGCCTGCCGTCCTTGCTTTGATGAGCTAGCTTTCAGTGGGATTGCACACCATTCTCTGGAAAAGGGCTTGTGAGGGCAGACAAGTCTTTAAGGTGCACCAGGATAGTTTTCTTAATAGTGCGGGTGAAGGTAACAGATCAGAGGGAGTCTGAGTTTTAGGAGTCTTCTCATTAATGTAAAATTGTCAGGAAAACAGTTTGGGCTAAAGGTGTCTATTCAGATGATTGATACGAGGAATTAGTTGATCACTCCATAACGTTCAGAGCTTTTTTTCTGCCCTGTTTTTGCCTTTTTAACAACCTCTGAACCATTAATTCTCTGCTTTCAGAGATCCAAGTGGAAGTGTTTTATCTATGTACCATGTCCTTGTATTCTTGCCTAATTGTCATTACTCACACGAAGTTTTTGATGTGAAGATACACAGTAAAGAGCGTTACATTCCTGAATACTCCTCCAGATAAGACAGCCTGCTCTTGTGAGAGCCAGCGGGTGGGGAATCGCTAAGCTTTTGTATGAGGCAGAGTCCTTTGAAGAACAAAGGTTTGGGCCCAGATGCTTGGCAGCACAGCTGCATCAAGTGCAGAAGAATGGTTGCCAACACCTGATTTCTATAAAGGGTAAAAGGAGCAAGCACAGCTTTAAAGGGATCATGTGGTGCAGCAAAAAATCAAAAGTTGTGAGTATGATGAACGGTTATCTCATGGATTTTTTAGGTTGGGGTGTCTTATGTTGAGGCTTGCAGTGGGTTTTGTTGGTTTTTTTTTTTGTTGTTGTTGTTGTGGGTTTGTTTTGTTTTGTTTTGCTCCCCCCTCTCCCAGGTTTGGTGCACTGAAGAACAAGCCTGAACAGGTGGGACTGGCTCTACTGTGGCTGAGGGTATATGTGATGACCATGCTTGCTGTTAGCTTTTACTGATTTTTCTCAGGATTTTTACCATGTGACAAGAGCTATATGAAATACATTGCTGATGTAAATCTTGTGTTTGGAGGAGTTCAGTAATCAAGCTTTACTGACTGAAAAGCTCAAAAAACTTCTGTTATGATCCTTTTGAGATGCCTACTCAGATGTATTTATTTTTTGCTTTTAGTCTTACTGTGTGAGGAGTGCTGCCACTCAGCACGGTGCTGAAGCCTGGTGCAGGAGTGTTTGAGGTTAGAGTTCTGCTATGGAAATGGCGTGGCTGTGAGGGAGGGAACTGGTAGCTACTTAACCAGCTACTGATTACACTTAAACTGGTACAAATATCTGAATTCTCTGTACTGACCCTGACATTCAGGCTATATTAAACTAGGAAAGCTGTCTACCATGGTAGGGTGAAGGCATAGCTAATCATCCCAAGAACCCAGCTGTAGTGCCTTAAAAAGTGTGTGATAACATACAGCTGTAAAGTTTGAATTTGTTTCTGACTTCTTGTAACTTCAGGGTGTTTAGATCCAGAGTTCAAGGACTGGGGCTGAAGTTTGTAGCTTGTTTGTTTCTTTAACCAAGTTGAGGTGCTTGTTTCTTTTCCTTGTATTATTTTAGGGCCAAGGGGAAGTTAGTAGCTTCAGGCCTTCAGAGACAACTAGGGGCTCTCTACTTCCCTGGTTGACTTGAAAAAGTACCTTGATCACTGTAAATAAAAGCCTATAACAAGTCTGTGACTTAATAGTTTTCAGCTGCCTTTGCTGCCCTAATCCTGGCATGCACCTTAAGGCAAAGCTTACTATTGATTACCTGGCAATATTTTGCTTTTGAACCAGTTCATGTCTTCTGGCCACAGCTTCCATGGATTCTGGTTGCAGAAAGCTGTATCCTTGAAGGGAGGTGGGGAAAAAAATCTTTAAAATTTACTAGTTTCCTCAAGCAAATGCACAAATCCAAAGCAATGGAGAGACACTTTAAAAAGCTTTTTAAAACTTGAACTATGTGTTTCACTAGGAAGTTGATATGTCTTCAAGTTAAATCGTATTTCTGCTCATTGTTTTGGTGAGAATATGTGGTAGAAATGTGAGGTCCAGCATCAGGTGTTTGTAGGATCAAATCTGTACTTAGGTATTATCCAAAAGGGAAGAGACAGCAGCATGATTCTGTTTGGTGATTTATGTCTCTTAAGTACACATAGTTGCCCAGAAGATAATAACTGTTAAGCAAAGCTAGCCTGCTCCTTCAAGACGGTTTTCAAACTAGGTGCCATGTAATTTACAATTATATCTCCTCTTGAGAGAATATCTTATTTGAGATCTGCATTTGGGGTGGGTGGGAAGCTGAGGCCAGAAAATCTTGTTTATAGATCTATGTGGCATCCATAACTTATTCACTCTTCTCAAAGAAGGAACCTTAAGATATGACCTCTTTGTATAAAGTGATATGTAAATTTATGTGCAGCATGACATGTGTGCCACAGTTGTGTTGTCATGCTGCAATATCCAGCTTTCTCCTTAGAGCTATGCCCTGTAATTTTGAGCCTTTGTTAAAAGGACTTGTAGTTGCCCTACATGAGTAAAGTGGCATGTGATATTATGATTAAAGAATAGGCTAGGTAAAGTGGTCTCTGAAAACAACTCTTGCTCATGTATGAGCATTGGCTAAATGTAGCAAGAAGCATTAATTTGACTTGCTTGCTTTGGTATGAAAATATAAAAAGAAAAGACAACAGAATCATGCAGATAATTTTGAAAGCAGTGTATTTATTAAAAAAGCTAAAATGGATGTGTTTGGACTTAAATGGGCACAGTTTAAAACATATAATAGGCAGAATGCCTCCTTTTAGTGAGACCATTTGTGCAAAGAAAATAAACTGTTACTGATACTACCTATGGAAAAACTAGTAGGTGCAGTTTGCTTTCCTATTTAAATGCTCTAACTTGTCAGGATGCAGAAAATCCTTCGTTACCTGGGCCTGGGTACACACGGTTGGACAATATGTTTGGCATGTTTGCATGCTGTGGGACTGTGGGTCCAAGATGGGATGCTATATGGATTTGTCTTGCATCAGCTGATGCCATCATTTCAGTTGAAGGCAACAGATCTCTGAGAGGAAAAAAAATACATTCAAATATGCAAAGGATATTGTTTGGTTAAGAATAATCTAGGATCTTTATATACTCAGGTACAGTACCTGCACAGTTATTCTTTAACTGCAGCAATATAATAGAGAAATGGTGCAAAATACCTGTCTACCAGTCGAGGCTCAAACTGGGAGGGAATCGCCTGCATTCTTTGCTGGCCTGCACCCATTAGCTGAGGGTTTACTGCCATCAGCTGATTTCTCATTAGCATCTCTTGCCGCTGCCGCAGTTCTGACACAAAACATATACAGTTCTGTTGCTAATGTAGTAAATTAGAATTAATTCTGTCTGCAGTACAACTTTACCAGATAAAATAGGGTGGTTTTTTTCTTCAAATGCCAGCATTTTAGTATGAGTTAACAAATCACACTTTTTTTGTAATAGCAGCAATTAAAAAAGTTTCCACTGCCACCTTAACAACTTTGTTTAAAAAATACAGATGTATACGATCAAACTGCAGTAAAAACAAACAGGATGTGCACAGTCAAGTATACAAAAGGACAATTTACAGTAATTCATATAACACTATGAGACAGAAGAGAACAGCCCTGAATGGTAAGTTCTCTGCTTCAGAGAGTTTTCATTTTTAATGCAGATTTATTTTTAGAATGATCTTATTAGCTGGAACCTGCCTTGTCATGAGACAGCAGCTCTAGAAGGGAGAGCCTGCAGTGGTAAGCCAGAACATCGCAACTATTTATGTTTTTGTTGCTGAGTTCCTCTGTGACCTTGAGTCTTCTTCCAGATGCTTAGTATCTCTTGATCGAATTCTGAATGCCAAGAATCCCCCATGGTAACTTTTAATTACATAAAGAAAAATGTTTCTCCAGTTACTCCTAAGGTGAATTTGAAATATCTTTTGAAGACACAAAACCTGTTGCTGGCTGTTTCCTCTACATTGTACAAGTATTAGCAATCCTATAAACAAATGTGCAGTTAGATTTCTTCCTGCTTACCTCCTGTTGCCATGCCACTTGCTAATCTGTATAAGTGCTTTTCTTCTAGTGTTCCTTGTTCCCCCAGGATAGACATTTTTCTCATGTGATCTCGTGGAGTCATGCTGCAAGGAGACAGCAACCACTTTTATATTGTAAAGAACTGAACTAGCAGGCCCAAAGAAAAGAATAAGACATTCTACAATGTAAGAAAGAGAGCAGGTGGTTGAAGCTATTTCTCAGATAAACTATAGTCCTTCTGCCAGTCACAGCTGTACCTTTCAGTGCTTGAGGATTATATTGGTAGAAACTTCCAGCTTTCAAGATCATGTGAATGTTGCCCTTATTTGTTCTGAGGCGTTCAGTGTCCTTGGGCCTTACTGTGCAAGGAAAGTCAGTTGGAAAATACCAGCTGCTCAAAAGGAGATAGGTAAGACAAAGGCTTTTGCCTGCAGCCCATGGTGTATCACAGCAGCCCTGAGAACAGTGACATGTGCTCATACTTAGGGAGGCAGGTATCTTTGGTTTAATTTAGGGAATTGTAGTAGTTTGGAGCCCTGTCTACTGTAAACTAATTGAAACAGATGGGAAGAAATGGTAGAAATAAGTTGTTCCAAATGACATCAGCCCCTTAAGACTGGCAAATGAAGTAAAAAAAGGTAAAATAACATGCTTTGTAGTTAGAAAACAGTGATAAAAGCACTGAGCGTCAGACTATCCCTATGTGTACAGGTAAATAAAGCCAGGTGAGTAAAAACCTAGACTAAAAACTAGTAGATTACAAAGCGTAGCTGAATAGCTGTACTGTCGCTGAGGTGGATTTCGTGAGAATTTCTAACTGTCCAAGGAGGAAGGTGACTAGATGACAAGTGATCCTGATATGGGGGGATAAATAACCACAGTGTGTCCTGCTCAGGATTTTGGGGGGGGGGGTGATCTACAGCAGGATCTTTTTTGTGCAGATAGGTCATAAAGCAAATAAGGCCTGTAACCCATAGCCTGGATGTTAAAAAGTTATCCTGTGTGGGATGCTTTAAGTTGAGGGGTTGGCAGAGGGAGCAGGCTAGGGAGCAGGCTAGGCAGCAGGGGCATCTGTATGTTTGTTTCAAACTACATTTGCACAGTAAATTATGGGTTTTTTTAAAGTAATTTGAAATTAAGGAGTTGAATTTTCTTCTCCATTAGCTCTGATGAAATGGATTGTTTCTCTCTCCTGAAAGAAGGAAGACTTGATGCTTAAGTGTTTTCATCCTTTAGGCAGAGAGTTACAGCTCCATCAGTTCAGCTGGCATTTGGTATAGATAGCAGTGAGGGACACCTTAGAAATGCGAGGAGAGACACACAAAGAATCTACCAAAGCCAGAGAGAGCTCAAGTGAATCGTGCTTTTCTGAATCTTTCAATGAAACTTGGCAAACAGGAATCATTGAGAAACAAGATCTAAGAAACAGAGGACTGGCTGACTGTGCTGCTAAGGGTCCTAACCCCTGGGTCTAGTTTGGGATGTGAATCCCATGGCAAGGAAGTCATTGCTGACAAATTCCCTGACAGCAGCTGCCTTGCTTTTCAGTTGGGTGCTGATGATTGCTGAATTCGTGTTAATAATCAGTCCATGAAGATGTGGCCTCTGAAGCAAGGATGTCCAGAAAATCCAGAGGTGTTTCTGGCCACTTTATGGCTTAGTTATCAATTTGCCTTTGGCATGTTGTGATGATACTATTACATTAAAATGCCATCATTCTCTGAGAATTCTACCTACCTTTTGCTCAGGTCTCTCATGTATTTTCACTTTTATGGCAAACTTACTTTGCAGGCTGAAATATATCTTCATTTTTATACTACGCTGCCCCTTCTTCTAGCTTTAAAAGTCAATGCCTGTGATTAACAGTACCGGCACAAAATCCAGCTATGGGACCAATTGTGTATGAGAGCACTGCAAAGGCAGTGGTGGTGTACAAGTACCAGTGAGATCAAACACAGATTGGGATGTTAATCTTGTTGAGTACAAGATGGATCCAGTTGCCAAGTGGTTTGTTTCCCTTTAAACCAGTTACCTAGGATACAGAAATTCCTTAGGAATAGCAAGCAGAAACAACCAAAATTCCCGTTTTCACAACCAGTCCTTCTCCAAAACAGAAACTTAAACTTTAAAAACTGTTCATTATCCAAAATCTGACAGCAGCTAAATCCTGTATTTTGTTACCAAAGCCATTTATAAATTATAACTCCTTGTATTGCCTTTGACCTATTGATGAGTTATAAAAATTTAAGGGAAAGCTATCAATCTAATTCACATGCTTCAGGAATTTACCATTTCCTTGGTATGGTGGAGGTACTTGGTCTCGGCCTTAAAATGAGTTTTCCAAAAGGTAGACAAGTTAGTCATTTCAGCCATTCAAACTCAGAGTAGAAGCTATGCTTAGACCATGCCAATGGTGTTTCCTCAAAATAAAAAGTTCTTTACACTTGTAAATGCTATGTTCCATGTTGGCCAAGATTCAGGTCTTCCTGGAAGCAGACAAGCCTGTCAAATCCAAGAGCAGCACTATGTCCTTTGTTCTTGACATATGTATCTGAACATGTGCTGCTGGACATGTTTCCATTTGTGTTTTTTTTTAGGATACTTCAGACTTAAAGCGATTTAGGATGCTGGGTGCTTCATGAAGAGCATTTGAGCTGCCAAAGTGCTTCTGAGCTGCTAAAGCATTTTAAAGCTCAGTACTAAAGCGACTTAGTGCTGAACTAAACTTTACAGCAGCTCAAAAAAAAATAGATGGCAACAGGGATGATGGTATTTGCCACACTGTATCGGTCCAGTGAGCCATTTAGGTGGGTTTCCATCATAGGTGAGTGACTGTGTATTAAATACTCTAGGAAACAAAGCTGCAATGTTAAACTTTGTGCTAACCTCCTTACAGCCTGGCCTCTGGTGTACCTGACAAGAGAACATTAAGGTGCAAAGCAACCAGCAGGGGTGCAGATACACATAATGGAAAAAAATGGAGGTATTAAACATTTATAGTAACTTTCTAAAAAAATATTTAAAAGCTACTACTAATACTAACAAAGGTTTGCCTGTCAGATGACTGACAAACTGTACCACTTCTGCTTTTTAAGAACTGCCATAATGCTTCAATTCCATGTCTTAATCACAGTTGTGAATGCACTTTGTTCTGGGGAAGCTGTCCCTGTGTAGGGGGAAAAGACATTCAAGTAAGACTTTTCTTTATCAGGCCTACCTAGAACTTCTATAGTCTCCACTAATCATGATCATACCTGTGACTAAAATTATAGATACAACCTTAAAGTGCAGAATCATGGGAAACCTAGTGGGAAGGGACCCATCTATTCTGACCCAAATCTACGCCACACCATAGGGATGCTATATACCATGCCTATTCTGACAGAAATCTATCAACAATCAAGCGGCAACAAGTGTGCTTATAAACCAGTAGCATCACTATTACTGTGGTATTCTCTGTATAGTCTGTGCAGTTCCTCAAAAACCTGGATTTTGTTGGATGTGAAGTATATTATACTGTTGGTTGACAGGTAGTATCTCACACTGCCTTCTTTCAGAGCTGAAGCAGAAACTGTTTAAGAACTTAAAATCCTTCTTTTAGAAAGTGATGTTTACTTTTAAATGCTGGCTTTTTCACTCAGTGCAGGGTACCAAATACAGCACCCAAAGTGGAGCTGATTTGTGTTTATTGATTGTTATCTATTAGATGACTAAGATGCATAGAGCATCACTTCAAGAAACATTTATTGCTTCAGGCAATGTGCATCACATAAGCAGCTTATCTCTGCAAAGGTAGATTAGGTGGTCTGTTGGTTTGACATGGAAAAGATACAGTATTGAAAAAAATCATGGAATAAGATGACTTGAAAGTTCATTGATATCATCTTTCACTAAAGCTGTAGCTTACTGCTTCTGCTGACCTGGTTTTTAAAACATCTTGAGCCAAAAGGAGGTGGGTTTTTTTTATTTCTTAATGAAGTTTTTGCTGGAGTTGCTTCATGAAGTCATTCTGGGTTTGTGTTTTTTGGGTTTTTTTGTTTTTCTTTTTTTGCTGGTGTGCCAGTCAATCATATCTAGCTTATGTTTGATTTCTTCTCAGATACTACAGATACCAGAGTTATTTTTATGTAAAAATGTTGGGATGTTATTTCCACCAGAATTCTAATCTCCTTTCCCAAATTGAATGGCAGAATATCAGTCTGGTTTAAATTTGACTTAAAGGATATGTTTTGTATGTATGTGTTATCTGCATTAAATCACTTATTTCCCTGAATTTCTTGTTCAGGGAGGTTTCAAATTGATCAGGTAGGATAAATAGATAGCTGCTTAACCTCATATAAAGACTTGTATGTAACTGTCAGGAGGAGATACTGAACTTGACTGAGCTACGTTATTCCATTTGGAAAAATAGCTTTTTTGATTACTTGGCTGGGGTTCTGACTTGCAGGTCAAATTTGGGGTAATCAAGGTTCGTACTATTTTCATAACTAGCATACTGGAAACCAGCATCAGCAAAAAAAAATCTCCAAGGGATCAGGGAAAGTATACTTCTGATAGATATCTTAGCTGGGATTTGACAGTAGCTCAAACTCTTGCATCAAGGTTCATATGAATTCATACACACCAGCTGTCCAGCGTTACCTTCATATATGGCTCTTCTCTGATCCTATTGCACAAATCCTGGCTGTACAGCACATTACAGGGATGAAGACAAGTTAATCTCTACCTTTAGAGTCTTACCCTTAGCAAACCCTTCTTGGCAGCAGGCAGAACCACTCACCCAGTACTAATTCTGTCTCAGTTTATTAGATGAGAAGTGGCAAGACGCTAACTTCATGAACCAGAAGCATTTGCAGATCTAATCATGCTATATGCAATTTCAAAAATGTCTGCAGCAGTCTATGTGTCTATTAATTGCACTGGCAAAATAGTGTAGTATACTAAGTTATGTATAATATAGACTTGTTGGAAGACATCAGGGTTTTTTGTTAAATACATTAAGATTTCAATAGCTAATACTACTTTTATTTACATAAAACACATGGAATTCACATATTATTTTTTTTTAAAAGCAACATTTAGTATACCTTTGCCGTGGCTTCACAGACTGTTTGGAAGAAGCTGAGTATTGTTTAAAATCCTCAGGTAAACCTGTGTCAGAGAAATCAGTTAAGCATAATATAAATATGTATACATGCTTATGAGTGAAATACATGAATAAACTCATACATTGTCTCATTCTCATTTCCATTGGCTCCCTTCTCAGAAAAAGCTCTCCTGATCACTTGAAAAATCAGGTGGTGTTTTAAAAAATAGATAGATATTCCAGATAACAACATTAGAGTATTAATAGTATAGTATCAAGGGTTTGTTCCCTAAACTTGTGCCAAGAGTCATAAAGCTAGAGATTGTACTTATTCAAGAACCCAGTTAGCAAAATAAATGACTTTTGGAAAGCAAGGAAGCAATTATACCAACATTATGTCATACAGGAGCATGAAATACATCTTCTTAATTGGGGTAAGGTACCATTGGAGAGGCTGTAAGGCTAAATTCTAATCCTAGATACGTGGGCACAGACTGCTCAGAGACTGAGATTAGAGCGTAATCCTAAAACTGGATTGAGAACAATACATTCCCTAAAGAAAGGAAAATAACTATTTATACTGTATATCCACCAGTAGAGTTTGCATTGCATGCCTTTACACTGAAATGAAGACATGAATGTTTTACCACTCTTGCAAGACTGCGAGCAGCAAGTCGTTGTTTGTTTTTTTTTGTTTTTTTTTTTTCTGTAAACACTGGTTTCAGGAAGAAGTGAAGACTTAGCATTGGCAAACTCAGTCCTTCAGGAACTAAGTTAGATTCATAATGGAAGTTCATCTTTTTCTGCACTGGAATGTCTGGGGGTAAGGGGAAACTTATTCCTGTGTGCCACTAAGGCAACAGTCAGCCTGATGCATTGGCTAAAACTAAAGGTGGAGATCCATTGTGCTAAGCACCAACACACAGCAAGAGCCCTCAAAGCCTACTAGGTGAGACAGACAGATGGTGAAGGAAAAAGAAGCAGACCTGCCATTCAATATGGCATTGGAAGAGTATAGATACAGGGCAGTAAGCAGCTGAGGTGAGAATTGTGCTTAGTTCTCCCTCTCAGCTCAGTGCTGTAGCCACAGGGCTGGTTTCTGCAGAACCGTAGTGCTAATGTTATTCATTTGTTATTTGTGGCAGCACCCAAAGGCTCCAGCTGAGATCACAGCAAGTGCTTTAACTATGCCTTTTAAAAACGCAAGTCAAATAACTAAGCAAGAACTAACAAAAATAGTAGTTGTAGCAGAGAAAGTATGTGTGTGCACAGATGTGCGTAACATTGTACACCCACCCTGTATCCTGACAAACTGGTACATGAAGAAGTGGTTTATGAGGGGTGGGTTCTCTATTACATTGGTTATATACACAGAGATAGAAGCATCATGTAACTTGTCTTCCTTGTGGATTTATTTCATAAATAGGGATGACATTTGAAACATTATCTTCTTTTCTGATACTTTTAGAAGCCTGAAAATTGTAAAGTGTGGCATAAGAGGGATCAGTTAAAAGGAAACTAAATTATTTTCTTACTTTTTAAGTACTTAAAAATACTTCTTATTTTTAAATACTGGAAATATAAGTCTTGGGATGGAAAGCTTTGTGATGATCGGAAAGCAATGCTGGTATTTCCAAATGAAATACAGTTGAATTTTCATGGGATTTGTGTCTGTCTTTAAGATCAAATACTAGCGCAAATGACAACACTCCCAGTTCCAAAAGAAACCAGGTAGTGGAAAGAGTTTTAAATAGCCTTCCTAAAACCTGCTCCTATCTATATTTAACAGCTTTTACTTAGTTAAGGCTAACTTAGCCAGAAACTTCACTGGCTAACTAAGAGTTTGAATCTAGAAAACTTGTACTGAATCCTCAGTACCTCCCTGCTTCAGTCAGGATATTAAGTTGCAGCAGTATCCCTCAGACTTCCCAAAATCCTATAATAAAACAGAAAATTTTATTTGATGTATCTTATACCACTAAGGTAAAATGGGCTGATGTGGGGTTTTATCATTAATTGTTTCAGGTTAGCTTGCTTTATTACAAAGCAAAAGACAGCACACACTCATCTTAAAAAATATTTGCAGTATGTTAAAATATATCTAAATCACAGATATCAGATGCTAAAACCACTGTTATTTTCGAACTCCTATGAAGTCACAAGTTCTAATACAAACCTTTTCCCCTTGTGAGATTAACATGTGAAATTACACATCCGATCTGTAAACAGACTCAGAAATCAGTAACTTTAACAGACTGAATGTATTCAGCCCCAGTTTGAAGGACCAGATCATGATAAAATATTTGTTAGGATTTCCCCTCTGTCTCACTCTCCAAATCTCTGGGGCACTGGGTAGATATGGAAATTCACATACTCAGTAGCTGAGGAACTTGACGTTTTATCTCCAAAGGCAATAAAACGGTGCCCAAACTTTTCTTAGTCTACACTTAATTCCACCTACATATTCAGATAATAACAAGACATAAGGAACCCTCAACACATTATGTTATTATTTTTACAAAATACATCACAGTGCATATATTTGTGTTCCACAACAGTGCTAGCACCAGGGTTTGTTGCAATGACTATGGGCACAAGCAAAATTTCAATTAGGTAAAACTTATGTAGGTACATCAGACTAAACCAGCCAGATATGTGTGATGATAGCCTTAATTCTGATTGCATGCTGATTTAGAAAATCCACTGCTCCAGGAAGTATCCGTAAAATATTGAGGTTTTTCTGTTGTACTTTAAAAAGGTAAACTAACACAAAGATTAAGCTACATATATTAACAACCAGTTAAATCTTATGAATACTTTGATAATTAGGCAAGACAATGGGACATTTGTGCATATATATTAAGCAACTTAATCTGTATCCAAAGTTTTCTAGAAAAATGCTGAATATACAATTACAAGCCTTCCTAAAGTAAAATCCTTCATTTGTGAAATAGTTTTAGAAATGTTTAAAGATCTATCAAGTTTGTCATAAAAAACCTACAGTATTTGTACCTGAATATGCAGGATCATTTACCCAGAGAGTACGTATAGCAGTCTGCTGAGAAATCAGAACATAGTAAATCACATACTACACTTCTTCGTATCGCCCATGCCTATTCCTAACTTTATTCTCTGCAGTCCAGTGCTGCTTTTAAAGAAAAACACCATGAAGAAGTCTGCCTTGATCTGCACTGTTTCTATTGTGAGATAAGTCTTTCCTATCAAAATCTGAAAAAATCATACACCTCTTGGTATTGCTTAGCAGGTGTTGCATTGCCATTTATGTCAAAAACTAGAACGCTTTATTTTATATATACTTACATCTGTTGTGAAGACCTTAGTTTTGAGTAAAATGAAGACACTGTGAACATCCAAGAGTATGTGTCTTCACTGTAAGTCTTCCGTCCAAGCTGCTGCAGTAATGTGATTGGCAGCTTTTAAAACACATCAAGATTAACATGTCAAAAACTGCCTTAACTAACGCTGACTTTACTTTAAATACAATTTGAATTTATCTTGATTACCCCTCATCCCTGCTTCTAAGCCCTACCCACTCTGACATCACAAGCTCTTCTCCAATACCATCGCCTAACGAGGCTGTAAAAACATAATTACAAGAAGAGCACTACACTGATCTGATAAACCTATTTCACATTTAACCTGCTAAGCTGTTGTTAGCTTTTAAGATGCTTGATGCATTCACTTAAAATCTTCCTGTTCCAACAAGAAATATAAGTGAAGGTTAACAGTTGCCTAGCTCTCACACACTGTGTTACCTATTTATGCTGATTTTTGGAGAGGGTGTAAATCTGACTGTTGGCAAGCTGTTACCCCAGAACACTGTTATCCCAGAATTGTGTATCCGATTGGATTGGGGGGAACAAGAAGATGGAAATCCTGTTAAGCATATTGTGAGGCTAACACAGGGATCAGATGGTTATACTGCTCAAGCTGGCAATTTACTCTTTAATTCTCACTGCCGGTGAGTTAGCTCTCAGAGCAAATGCCTAGTAAATGGCAGATCTTAAAAATGCCGGGGAGTGCTTCTAATATCCATGTCAGCTGATGGACAGCAGGGTTCAAGTTTGTTAACCCCTTATTCACCTGCCTAATATTAATCAAGTACTTGCTGTAAGAACAGAAAATTGCCCCTTGTCCTCTCTCAAATGCTGACACAATGCTTAAACCTGGAGAAAATGGACTCATTCCTATTGAAAATTGTTCTCAGGGAAGTGTTATTGTTAGCAAAGGGGTGTAATTCTGCTATAGCTCATCATAGCCTTACTGAAAACAAACTATTTTTTAATAATGTAACACAAAATACTATCTAATGTGGGATTATTTAAATTTTTTTTTCAAGTGACTATTTTAGTTGTAAATGCTATCATGGCTACTTTCTTGCTGTCTGGGCCTTCTTTATAAAGAAAAAAAATACGCCTAGAATCCTTGTTTAAAAAAAAGTTTCATTTCAATACTTGGTTTTAAAAATAATTGTAGGACTTCCTTTAAAAAATAATTAGAAACCAGCTAAACTAGCTTAAGAATTATTTTTATGTCATTGTCCAAATTGTTGCTTATGTAGGCAGACAAGGAATTGAAAGAACATTCTAGACTTAAAGGTAATTTTCAGCTTGGGTTCAGTCTGTTTGATCTGTAACTGCCTACAGAGGCCTGTGACTTGAAATGTAATGAATAGATACAGTCTTGAAAAAAATTACTCTGCTGGGATTTTTCAAGATTGTCTCAGTGAGGCTGAAGCAAATGCTTTGTAAATACAGGGTTGCCCAAATAAATTAGAAATAAAGTCTTGCATCGGCATCCATTTTTCATCAGATGTTTTAGTCCACATGAATCATGTTTCAGGAAAACAAACAAAAAGTTCAACACCAGGAAAAAATACTTCCTGAGGTAGAAACAAACCCAGTAATATGATAAGGATATATATCTATTTTTTCCTGTTTTACCTAATGAGGGAAGTTTGGAGAGAGAGCACACAACTTTCAGGACCCCTGGCATTTAGCCTTTGGTTTCTGGCACAGAAGCAGGATTGCTGTGTGCTGTAGTGGCATGTGACAACCACAGATCATAAAGATGCTTTAATGGTTCCTCTCCAGAGAAGATCTAGTACTTCTTGACTGGATTTCACAGGCATCAGGCAGGGGTGTGCTTCCAAATCATACAGCGGTCTGCGTGTCTCTCAGCAGTCCTGTTTCTGCTGGTTATCATCAATACAAAAAATGGCAGAGTGGCAATGGAGGGGAGAGGGAGTGATATAGGAGATGAGTTATAAATAGAACAAAGTAATGTAGAGTATATCAAATGGGCCTCAGTCATTCAAATTAGCATCGCTGTCAGCTGAGGTGGTTAAGGGCAGCATAGTCCCACTTTATCCTGTTTGCAGAGGCATGTGTGAGTGGGGGAACACCGACACTCAGATTCCTCTGTCCAAAGGGGTTAACTGTAGCCTGACAGCTCCCACCCGGTATCTGGTGTTTGTAATCTGAGATACTGACACTAGATAAATGTTAATGTGAAAGATGGAGCTGAAGTCCACACCACCTTCTGTATGCTCTTACCCAGAATTACATCTTGGGGTTACCTCTGTGGCAAGCAGTGAAGAAGTCCAAAAACTGGGATTTGATCCACCCAGTATAAGATGCCTCAAGAGAGCATCATTTCATCATAGGCTAGAAGGAGTTGGAAGAACATTGCCAAAACCCCAACAGTTTTTGGCAGTTTATGTACTATTCTAAAGCTGAATTAAGAATGAGGAGACTCTTTCTCAACTAATTTCAAAAGCAATGCAAACTACTTCGTCTTTTACAGTTTTTGAAGTACCAGAGTGGGTTATCACTGTGAATTCAGCTCCATGCACTAAGGTAGATAACATGTTAATGTTGTCACTAGACTTTTTGTCAGCACTGATCTGGGTCAGAACTTCCTTTGTTCCCTTTTGACAAAATTGATGACAGACATGGCTCAGGTAATGGGATTATATCTCCAGATATGTAAGGCAAAAAATTGTATTAGACCATTTTATTACAAGTTCAAAAATTATGTTGTTTGCCAGAATGTAATGCTGGAATGGATTTGTATAAGTAGAAGAGAACCTGCTAAACTAGAGTCTAAGCAGGTTTTAATCCTCTGTTTCTGAACACTGTCTGTCACAAGTGAGGAATCTGTGAGTGATAATCCTAATGTCATTTTATGAAGTTCACTGAAGCAAGATACACTTCAGTGGAGACTTATTTCTGTATACTGAAATGAACCGGACTGACACAGAACTTGGCAAATGACTTATCACAGATCACCCCATCTCTTTCCAAAATGAAATCTGTGTTCAGGCTAATCAAATTATTTAGCTAAACCTTACTTCATTCCAGGTTTCCCCCAAAAGGTCTAAACTAGGAGTGCCACAAGCACAAGTAGGGAAAGGGTGGTCTGATGGATGCGTTAGGAAGTCTGTCACTGGTACACTGGAAATTGCAAGAATGAACTTGGACAAGAAGTGGTGTTCTGGATTCTGGAGTTCTGGGATTAGAAAAAAACATCAGGCTATACAGTGGCATAGCTGGCTTAGAAACACACAGGATCTTGCCTTTGGGTCTATTCACAAGAAACTGAAAAGTAACCAGAGAAGGGAATGGGCAAAGCTGTGTGTCAGTGCCACTGTAATCTTCTGATGTCCTGGGTATGCAAAATGTCCTTTAAGCTATAGCATTCCTTAGGAGTTAATTATTTTCCCCAATCCTCAGCCTTTTGCTTCTTGCAGGGTAGGTGCTCTAGTTCCTGCCTGAGTTGCAGGATATGCTGAAGAGGGAAGTGCCCAACTTTGGTGTTCACCTGTACTAAATACATACTGACAAGATCAGCAAATATTCACTGGAAAGGTAACAGGTTGCAACACAAGTGGCTGTTCAATGGGAAAGCATTACACTTTCCACAGCTCTTGAGAGAAGTTTGGAGAGACTAGGTGGTTTACACAGCTGTCCCATTCCCAGTAGAAATCTGGGAATTAACTGGAGAGAACTGGACCCAAACAGGGACAAAGCTGAAGCTACTAGATTTTACTTATCATGGCTGATCTCAATTTAAAAGCCAATGAGTGACTCTAAGAGATGAAATATGGCTAACCATGAAGTTCCTTTGAAAATTAAATTGACCAAGCATTGTATGTTGGAAAATGACTGGCTTTGTGTGTCCCTGAATCAAAATGGTTGGAAAAGTCTGGATTTAAAACCGTACAAGTTGAATTTTCAAATGTTCAACTAAATATCAAACAAGACTGAGATGTTTTTGTCAAAACTGTCAAACTGGCCACATGCCGAAAGAGCAAATCAGTTGGTAAAATTATATTACCATTTCCATGCACACACACCAGAGGTAATGGAAGCTGCACTCTGCCATGTTGGTGTCATCTATAGAATTTCACTCTGGATGTGCCTTTTTACATTGGAGTAATAATTAACAAAGCAAATGACAATATACCACTTATTATCTTTAGTTGAACCATTTTAGGCCAGATGTGTTTTCATATTTGCTTGTTTGGTGATTTTTTTCCTTAGCCTGTTTATGTATTTAAGGTATTTTTGGATGTGGAAAGACAAATTATGACTGCATTGCTATCCCATTAAAAAACCCTGTTGAGTCAATACTTTTTTTTAACTAACTTTTGAAATAACAGCTGGAAATACAGGGACTCAGATGCTGTCATTTAGGATGACCCTAAAAATGCTTTATAACCACCTCATCCCCATAAACCTGTGCTCTCTGGAAACACATATTCAGGTTGAAGTTCCACAGAAGGCAATGGGGAGTTTTGCTGAACTATCCAGACCCATTGTACCAGATGGTACCATATGGAAGTAACACTGATCCTTGGACTCTGTTGATTTTTTAATTAGGTTTCTAGTAATTAATATAGTTTGCAGGCCTTGCATGAACTCTGCAGGTTACCCATTCACATAAATGATTAACTGGAAAGGGATTAATCCTGGCATAAGTTCAACCAAAAAGAATTTTCCAGCCTGAAAATCTTCTCTATCAGACTAATATGTTGTAACAGAGAAAGAAACATTTGTATTTGTGTAGCTCCATTTAAGAAAGTGTAAGTCAATATCAGAGTGTGAAAAATACCTGCATTGTGGAAATAAGTATACATTTATGGTGATGGATCTATTAGTCATGCTTCTTATGGTAATCAAAACGCATATTCCATATGACAGAATAGCTGGAAAAATCTACTTATTGATATTATTTTGGCTTTGAAAAAAAAATACATTTTAGAATTCTACAGTTCATGTTTAGCAGCTTGTACTGGTATATGCAGGGCTGAAATTCTTATAACTATCAATCAGGGGCAGCCACACATCTCTGCTCACAACCTGTTCGTTCAGCGCATGCACTTGCTGGATTGTCCTGCCAAGTGTGCAGCCCTTTCAGCTCGGGCAGAGCCCATCTTTGCATGCTAGCACCACAGTTTCATAACATTCTTTTTTATTACATTTTAAAGAGTAGAAGTACAGTGAAATGTCAAAATGTTCCTCAAACTTTCCACCCTGAGTTTAGGGGACTGTTTAAGGTCACTTAGAGGCGTATGTGTTTCTGAATGCAAGGTTTTACCTGTTTCCCTATGTTCTTAGTGCCTCTTCAAACCCCTTCAGTGATCTATCTATGGCTGTACATAAATACAGAATTGAGGGAGTTGGATTTAGTTTTCATAACCCAGTCAAATGTGTTTTAAACAGCTGCCTCAGGAACTACTGTAGGCTGATGGGCTATTAAAATCAGAAGGTGGAATATTTATTTTGTGGGAAATGATGGGGATACTTGAATACTTTGGACCAAATCGAATCCTCAGGCATGCATACATCTCAGTGTAGGGAAGTCTGGAATTAATTTGCTCCAGGGAAATATTTCTATGTGGCACAATATTTCTGAGAGTGTAAGAATGTGTGGAAAATAGTGTTTATCCAGGTGGCAGCACACTGTTGAGCTCTACCTGGAAGCCTAAGCTATGTTTCCTAACCTAGGTTCTGCAGAGCACTTCCTGATAGTGAGTGCAGCTGCACCTATTCATTCATCCTTGGGGAACCGTCTTTCCAGCCCATTGTGTGTGCAGTCTCTTCTGAAGGATTTTGTGTAGACCTAAAGCTGATCCTTGCTGCTCTGTGAATTGCCTGGATGTAAAGAGAGTCTGGATGATACAGATATTGTGGCACTAGCAACATACCACCAGTGCTAGCTGAAGGCTTCTCAGCTGTGTAAGCACATCTGAATTTTGCTGCCTCACTTACAAGGGCTTAGAACTGGGTCAGAAGATGGAGGGACAAGAGAGAGGATGGAGACAGCTATGGAGGGCATGGTTTGATGTATGTTTCTGGGAAAGATGAGGGCAGGGAACCTGGTGCTGCAGCAGGCCACTCTTCCCCTATTCTGACTCAGCAGCAGCTCCTGGCACATGTATTCTGAGTCAGCACAGCCCGAGAGCAAGTCACCTGGCGCGGGCAATGTCAGCCACAGGGCAGTAAGTGTTTTTCCACCCCCAGCAATTTCTTGGCCCATGCGACTGCCCACTTCACCCAGGCAGCCTGCAACAAATTGAGCCAAGCAAGAGAAGCCCGTGGAGGCTGCTGCGGGCAGTGGTGATCGCACAGAAAGGAGAAACGGAGCAGCAGAGATGCATGCTAAGGAAAGAGAGAATGAGTAACATGGCAGTGATTCAGTTGTCTTTTCCCACAAGAGAGAACAGTGGTTTCACTAGGTGTGAGCAAAGCAGAGGAAGGGAACTGCCTTAGAAGCAAACAAGGGTCAGTGTGTTACTACGTGCTGCAGGACTTGGAATATTAAATATCCCTAGTAATATAGGAATATTAAATATCCCTAAATATACCCAAATCACTGCATTCTATATAAATGTTAGGCCAAGCACCTCCCTGGTGTAACTGCAATGGCTGTGTGACAGCAAGGATGGGTTTAGTCCAGTGTGTTTAGATTCTGTATTATTTTAACCATGTACTTCGAGGTTTGTTTTCCTTTAATGGATAATAAGGGCCCTCCAAAACAGAGTTGCTACTTTGCTTGGGTTTCATCAAAAGAGACACTACTAAAGGGAGAGGAAATCCCCAAAATGATACTTGGTGATTAAGTACATAGAATATAGGATTTCAGTGTTTGCAAATCCTTTTTTTCAAATGAACTTGTGGCACTAATCCTCTAATGGCATTATTTCTTTGGAATATATGCCGGATTAAGGAGTCACAATGAGGCAAAGTACAAAAATCCACATTAATCTCTCACTGGGGAATGCTGTGTGGGATGCACCTTTAACTATGCTGTTCCAAAATTGGTTCTGTTCCTAACCTTGCCCCAGGTCTACGCAGAGGGAAGAGTAGATATAAACAAGTGTGACACTGAGCACTTGGCAGATGGTCACAAACCATTTAACTGGATAGAAAGGGGAAGGCGTTCATTATTTTTAAACTCCAAAAGCTAAGCCTGTCCTGTGCTGCCCATGACGTACTGCCAGAAGCAGATGCACAGGTCTGCAAGGCAGGAGCAGGACACATGTTCAGAAGGATGACATGGAGGAGACAGCAACTGACACAGCAAGGCCCCATCTAGCAGCTAACAGGGGCTTGGCTTGGCCTGGCTGTCGAGATGTATTGCATGTTCACAGCACAGCCTGGATCTGCTGCAAAGTAGTGTTTCAGCCCAGTGCAGCCACCTTACTCTAGTTATGCTGCTTTGTTTTGGGATAATCCTGCTTCCCCCTCTTCCCTCATAGATGTTGTAAAAAGGGTAAAGATTTTCTTTCTAGGAAGAGGAAACTAGGTCACTGCAAAACTACAAAACTATCTTTCCCTTCTCACCAGATTACAGGATGCTGTCATGGTGCCATGAGGTATTTTCACTATCATTCAACAGCTTAAAGTGGTGAAAGAATTTCTGAATGGGCAACACATCACCTAATATACTGATGTCAGAGCATCCAAGTTAGTCCAGCCTAACCACTGTAGTTTGTGTTTAACATGCTTAAGGATTTCCCCAGTTCCAGGGAGTGGAGTTTATTGAGTGGAGACATATTTTGTGTTTTGGGCCAGCAGAGCCTGGCACACATTCACAGATATGGGTTGCTTTGCCTCTGTTTCATCCCTGGCTGCTCTGTTAATCACAAGAAGTGGAAAAGAGCTGTCAAATTCAATGAGGTCTTTACCATCAGAAATGCTTTGGATTTTCAGTAGTCTGCATAGCTGAGATGCCTGAACACTGTGAGGTGAATTAGCACACGGGGAGGTGATCTTTCCCAGTGGATGCAGGTCTGTAGACAGGTGCTCTTTGCAGAAACTGGAACAGAACAGCCTCTGCTGGTGTCAAAAAACCCTAAAACCAACTTGGAGATTCTTTCTGCTCAGGAATATGAATATGTCCTGCATTTCTTCAGGGAAAGATGGTTCATCACAGTGATTTTGCATGTTTTTTTCTACTGTAAATGTTTCCCAGCATGGTACTTCTCATGGGCAGGTGGATTTTCCTGATATTTCTTTTCTCTTAATCTTATCCTGTTTGGTCATAGCAGCACTCTGTGCCTCATTGCACCCTGTCTGAATCACTTGTACACTGACACATTGAGTCAAGCCTGTCTTTGTGGCTGGTGCCTGCTCAGCTACTTTCAAAGCAGTCATTAGTTTTGTTGACCAGCTTTATCATTCCCCACCAAAAGCACTCCAGTTTGCATATGTCTTTAGTGTATACATATTGGTGGATTGTCCCTTGTGTTTAAGGAAGCATAAATTATACTGCAACAGTGCAGACAAAGGTGAGCAGGTAATAAGGGAAACAGTTTTCTGCATCAGGGGAGACAAGAAGAGTTTGCTTGATTTAGCTTACAAAAGTGAAGACCTCGTAGATTAAAAAGAATCATCAAAATGAAATAGATTCAGCATAGCCAGCCATGAGTATGTTTAAATTGGAAATTCTAACATTTGCCATCACGGAGATCAGATTCTAGGGCAGACAGACAAAAAATGGCGTGGTGAAGTTTGATGTATGCACACGATGTGTCAAATGATTGCGTCGTGCTGTTGCCCACAAGCAGGTTGTGTGGGATGATGCAGTATGACCTCTCTTCTCATGTCTCCTTGCCCTAAAATGAGCAGGAGTGCGCTAGTCTCCTGCATTCCTTTTTCTTACTGAACTATGCAACATCCTGCTGACAGCATGGCTTTGCTCAGCCTCCAGCTGTATCTCTGACCAGTATGGACAAAAGGGGTGGGAAAACAAAGAGCTTTTCTTCAGATAGTGCTGTAACCTGATCTATAAGGTGACTCAGCCTCTTCTAACAACAGCTGTTTCGGAGCCATGCAGTGGTTAGGTGCGGCACAGAAGGCTGTGCTGCCACTTCCTGATTTCTGCCTTGTGGGGGATCTGAGCTGTGGTATGATCAGAGCATTTAAATGGACTTGTCAAACCACCCCAGAAAAGACAGGCCAGGGACAGCAGGCTGACAGCAGAAGACAGTGCAGGGGAACAGAGGCATCAGGAAAGAGCCTGCAAACTCCTTGTGCAGAGCTGCTGCTATCAAACTGATGAAGACAGAAACTCTTGAAAGAAAACTATGTGAAAAGCCCTATTAGGGAAAGAAGTGAGGTTTTGTTTGTATATTATGGCACTCTTCTCCTGCAAGCCCGAAAGCACTGTAAAACCTGACAGAGATCCTCAAGTGTAACAATGGAAAAGACAGGTATGTTTCTTTGCCTCTTTAAAATAATACCTCTCTACAGCATGAAAGCACAGCCAGAGTAACCAGCATTGCTTTCCAGCTCAGTAAATGTGCATATACGCCCATGTGCATTGCTTTGTATAATTTTTGTACTTATAAGAAATACTGCTGTGACAGGCTATTAAGAGCAGGACTTAAAAAGCTGGTGCATTGTTTAGTAATTGTAAGTCCTCTGCCCGTGAACACTTGTATCATGGCAGGTGAACACTTGTATCATGGCAGGTAATTCCAATACAATAAGAAAATATACATACACATATATATATATAGCCGTATGTATACCCACATTTATGTATACACACATGCGCACAAAAAAGGTATGTTTATATAAAAACTGCATTTGCTTTATATTGACATTTTCCTCAACCCAGCTCTTGCTATAATAATGTGAAAACTATCTGTGCCAGTCATAGGGTTTCTGATACTTCTTCAAGTGTTTTGTTTTTCTGGAAAGTTGACGCCAGTGACATTCTATACAATGGATGATTATTAAGATGATCAAGTTCATGTACTCTATGGATGACAGCAAATTGTGGAATGAGTTCTGTGTGTGAGGCTGTATGGGAGAAGTGGTGGGGAACCTGTGGGAGCACATAAATCCATTCACAAGCTCTGGTGTGTTGCAGGATTGAGGTCTGAGCATGGGTCATTCCCCCTACAGTCAACAGCACACAGTAGGACTTACACATACCTTTTCCACGTAGTCTTGACAAAGCAAAAGTCAATGAATGCCTGCTTAGTTTTTGTGACTGCTCCATTAACAGCGTCTGTGTACAGGTGAATGCTAGACTTAAAACTAAAGAAAGAGCATTAAAGTAATGTTTAGAGAAAACCAAAGCAGCTTCAGAATCTCCAGATGATGCTATAACTTGTGTAGTATAAAGAGAAATGAGGAAAGACTGTGTATAAATTGTAAAGTCAAACTTTAGCTGTGAATTAGTTGCTGAAACTGACGTCGCTAGTACTGAACTGTTCTAAATAAGCTGTCTGGGGGGGGCTTGTTTTGTTCATAGCTATGATATCTGTTTGTTTTCAGCACTATTACTTTAGCTTTGCTCTGAGGTTAATGGAGTTTTATTTGCATGTTCCACCCTGCGCTTAGGAGCATGTGACCTTATTCAGGCAAGGATGTCCTTGTACTCCCTGATGCACACCACCTCTTCTCACCTTCCTGGCTGGCCTTTGCTGTGAAGAATCACTTTGGTGTCAAACTTGACCCTCAGAACGGGGATATCTCAGCCTTCCTTCTTTAATGTGGCCACAAGACTATGAACCAAACCTGGGGATTAAGTGACAGGGGAAGCAGCAGGTTAGCCTGCTTCAGCACTCAGTGGCCAGGTGAGGTGGCCTTGGGGACAGTCTGCATGAACAAGGCAGCAGGGAATAGTGCTTGTACCATTGAGAACTAGGACCGCTGACTGCTGTGCTAATACTGAGCATTAACAGTTCCTTTTGAGTGAGGAAAAAATAATTCAGAGTCTGGTCTACTTAACAGTGTTTTTCTGATATTAGCATGGAGGGAATGGTAGAAAATTCTCAATGTTACTAAAACGAATTCTTTCTATGTCTGCTTATCTCCTGAAAGATGACATGCAGAGCTGCCAGGATAAGCATGAGAAGGACCTCACAGAGAGTTCCCCATTTGCCTTTGTTATAAAACGGTTCCAAGAGAAGGGGTCCTCTCCTGGAAAAAGAAAAGAGCAGCCTTCAGCCATTAAAAAATTCTTCAGGGGCTTTGACATCGGGAAATCTGAAGGCATGGACAGAAGGGAAATTGAAGAACTGGAAATAAACCGCTCTGAAGCTGATGATCAGAGTGAGAAGCAAGATCTCTCTGTAGAAGGTAATGCTGGTACAGTAGTGAAATGCATGTGCATGTGTATATATTTTATTTTCATAGAAAATTAGTTGCTTTTTTTGCTAGCCAAAATCCTGTATTTTGCTGCCTACAGTTTATCCTTTACACAGGATTTGCTTCTGACTGGAACATTATCAAGTATGTACCCTCTAATTTGATAGGTGCCAAGCAAGGAGTAAGATCCAGGTTTCTGAGGAGGGATAAAACTTTTGGGTCCCCTCTCCCTTGATCTCCAGTGTGAGAGGTCAGTGCTGGAGTCAGCTCATTAGTTGCAGAGCTTATTTGGTTTCAAAGTCAAGCTTTGAGCAGTAGCTTGGCTTGTATTTAAGGTCAGTTCTCTGTCCACCCTGCTGCTAAAGCAATCTGAAGACATCAAGAGCAGATGTTTCCTACCACTTGACACTGGTGAGGGAGAGGGGAAGGGAATAGAAATTCATCATGTATGTTATTTTGCACACATAAGCATAACCTTTCATCCACACCAGAGGAAATGAGGCTATTTTTAAAAAGGAGGTGAAAGGTGAGGCTTAGAACCCCATCCTTTGTCCTAAGAGTTTTGGATAGATTCAGGAAAACAACGAGAGGACAGCTACTGAGAGTAAGATTGTGATTTTGTGTGATTTTTGTCTGCTTTTTTCCAGCTATAGGCATTAGATAAAATTACTAACTTGTTAAATGGTTTAGCAATGAACGTAAATGCAATTTTCCTTGCTGTACAAATTGCATGGAAGAAGCAACTAAGTGGGGGATGCTTTGCAAAGCCAAGAAAAGCAGGAACTGCCTTCCATAATGTCTGAAAATGAACATAGTTTGTCATGAAGGAAGCAGCAGGTTCACCACACAATTGCAGGGCCACTCAGTGCTAACAGATCAAGTACAGACTGTATTGCAGCAGTGTGGCTACAGTGCAGGCACACAGAGCTGGTTATACAACTTGTGCATCCAGAATAGCTGTAGTTCTGAGTTTGGGGTGAATTTCATGTCCTTGAATTGGTGGTGCAAAAATCCGAAGTCACTGGCATAAGGTAGCATGGAGATGTGCAACATCTCACTCTGCATCAGGAGCTTTGTACTGATCTATCTATAGTGATCTTATCACTCAAGTTATTGGTCCACATTGATCAACAACAGGTCCTGGTTTATTGATAGATTTAGTTAATTTCTTGAAGTCTTCACCTGACAGCCATAGACAGGTTTTACATGCTGTGTTGGTAGCAGAGGTAACCAGAGCCCTGTTTCTTTGTTACTCAGATGGACTTTCACATCCCATTTCTGAAGTGGAGTCACCATCTGGTGAGCAGAGATTTAACCAGTTCATGCAGAAACTGGGAAAGGAACCCAACAGCAAGAATCTGGATGTAAATAATTGTGCTTTAAGTGCAGCAGATATAACAGAGCTAGGTAAATACACGTTTTATTCAACTAGATGTTTCATACATTTCTTTAATATTTATTTGTCTGTTCAGTTATTCACTCTCCTCTTTTCCCTTCCCTGTCTTTTATACAGGCCTGGCTTTATTTAATGTTTCAGATGGTGGTCCCAGGTCCCTGAGAAATGTTAATTAATATATTATATAAATTATGTAATATACATAAATATAAAAATCATACAGGCAGGTGATTGAAGTAGGTGAATGTCCTTACGCTCAAACTACAGATAAGAAAACTGAGGTACAAATTGTCATGGCTTGATAACGCTGTATTGGTTGTATAAAGCATCTCTGTATTAAGATGTGTTGACATCCAGGGTGTGCCAATAATATCCAAAGAGAATACACTATTTCTTTTGGTGTTTCTTTTTTTTTTTTTTTTTTTTTTACAGCTTCTCTACTGCCGTTTCTTCCAGATCTGGAAGAGATCAGCCTGTCCTGGAATGGTTGTGTTGGTGGGAATTTGAAAGCTCTCACTGTTCATCTTCATCATGTGAACCTGTTAAAAGTCCTTCGGCTTAACAACTGCAGGCTGACAGCTGAGGATGTCACCTCCTTAGGTACAGGATTTCATTTGCATTTACTTCCAGACAGCTTGGGTCTAATGTAATCCATCTCATCTCTTCCTACATCCTACTCCTGCTGTTTGCACACTGGGCAATGTGAGCTCCCGCTGTGACAGTAGAAAGAACTTGGGCTTATGAATGACCTTATACACTTGAGTAGATCTGCTGAGTTCATTCCTCAGGGTATGAAGCTTTTGTGTTCAGAAGGGAACAGAATTCAGTCCTATTTGCAGGAAAGCATGCTTTCAGTTTGGTTTAGTGTTTCTTTGACTAGGTTTGATATCTAATGGTAGACAGCAGAACTGAAACAGTCAGTCATAACAGAGTCAGCTTAGGTCTTCATGCTGCAGGACAGACGAGTACTCATCACAAAAGATGATGGTCTTTTGGAGGAGACGAAACCAGAAGAGCTTTACGATTTATTTTTGCAAGCTGGGAGAAGCTTATTTCTCTGTGTACTTTTTTGCTTGGAGTACCTACAACCCTGCTTTCTGCAAAACATGAGATTTAAAGGTTTTAAAGGTGGTGTTATGTGCTCAGGTTCTGACACTGTCACTTACCTCTGGGCCTGGAGTTTACTCGGGTGAGTCTGTGATATGGATCTAGAAAGGCAAACTCAATCAACTAGGAGTTATAAAAAACACTGCTTATTTTGCAAGTTCTAAAAACCACTCTGAGTTATAAAGCTGGGGTTTATGACATTCATATCCAGGCTTTTTCCAGGAAAGGTTCAGAAATAAAATGATACATATGGTGGTAGCTAAACATCGGTCATCTATCTGGTGAAGAGGAAAAATGCATCTTTACAAAAACTGGTGAAAATAATTGGTCTGTTTCTCATGAGGGTAAAAATCTATTTTTCATTTCCTATGATTTTTTTTCAAATTTGTTTCATTATTTTTCAAACCTTTTCTCATACTTTTTTTTTTAATCTTCATTTTTATTAGTTATATTTCCAATTTATTTATTCTGCCTGTTCTTCTGTGCTGTTTCCTTTCCCCCTTCTGGCTTGGCCTTTGCTGAGACAGACAGAAAACTGATCATAGGACTTGAATTTGCCATCAAAATGTGATGCCCTTGACATGTGGAATAGCAACAGTCTGTTTGCCTGCAATTTTGGAAATAACATGTATATTTAGGCTAATATGCCTGTCTATGTCCGCATCTATCTATGGAAATGTGGCCACATGTAGCACATTCTGCTTAGAAATCAATGCCGCAAATATAACCGTAATATTAACCTCTCCTATGTGATTGCTCAGAGCTGGGACTGTGAGAGTTGGTAGGAAACCATTCCTGGAGCTAGTCCTTTATTTATCTTCTGGGTGGAAAATGTGTCTGGAATGCTAGTTCCCATGTCAAACAGACACAGGCTATGCTGCAAAGGCAAACTTCTCAACTGTGAAGCATTTCTCAGTATTCAAGATTGATGTGTTATGTTAAAATAAATACAAAAATGAAAGTTAAGAAATGTCCTTTTCTCTCAAACTTCAATAATCACTTACAACAACAGAAATAATTATATTTCTATTATGAATATTTTGTGAACAATTATGAAAACATACAGACATGAAATGGTTTTATTACCAAATTACAATTCTCAATTATTAGGTTGATGGCAAGACTTTAGATTAAAAAATTGTGTATGACACTTTGAAATTGCATTTGCATGTGGTCCGATCTCGGGAATGAGTTTATGCAAATAGACATCTGCCTCCCTCTACAAAGGAAGCTGGGAAGCTGGATTTTGCTGTAGTGGGATGTTAGTATTACCAAGAACCATGAACACAGTTCACACTGGCAGGTGCGTCAGGCCTGGAAAAGGCTAATTTTTCTGGATGCAATCAAAATCAGTGCCGTCTGCCTTGAAACCATAGGGAAGTTAGTTTGGGTCAAAGCAATGATCATCTGGATTCCTCATTAAATGAACCAGAAATTCCTGTCAGAAATTAAACTTCTATGTTTCAGAAATAGTTGTGAGAGGGCTTCTTTCATCCTCTCCAAAATGACCCACAGAGGATGTTGGAAGTTTGCCAAATAAAATAGAGCAGAACTATACAGGACAGTAAATTCAGACTTGTCACTTGTATTGATTTCCCTATAGACCAGACTTTCTGGGTCCTGGCACAGGTCTACAACGATGGCCAAGCAGTCTGATGAGGATTTGGGAACCTGGATCAATTTCAGGTCTGTGTGTACTGTGACAATGACTTGTGGTCTGTATTGGTCCTTTGACAAGGTGAGAATTTATACAACATTCCTGCAGTAGCAACAATTCATGGCATACACCAATTTTCCTGGCAAGCCATTTGAAGTATAATAATTTGAGAATTAAGTGGCTAACCTTCCTCTTTATTATATTCCAAACCTGTATTTTTGTCTTGCACTGAAATTGATACCTAGAATTAATCATCTTAAATTTGTTTTACAGGAGAGGCATTTGAAATTGTTTCTCAACTTGAAGAACTGGATTTATCATGGAACAGTAACATAGGTGGAAAACTATCACTCCTGACAAAAAAACTCCACAAAGGATGCAAGTTAAAACTTCTGAAAATTACAGACTGTAACCTAACAGCAAAGGATGGAGAATCCCTTGGTATGTATATCCATCTAGCTGGACTGACGCTGGCTTCACAGAAATGTAACTTGACCTAGATGATGGCTGTTTTGAGCTAAATATTAGTGGAAAGTTAATTGATTTCAGGCCCTGCATTACAACAGTGTTTACTACACAGTCTTGGGATTTCATGCACTTTCTTCCAAAGAGAAAGTTGTTCTCTCTAATCATGTGAGGTGGGCTTGAGAAGGAGAATAGGTAGATCTAAACCACAATCTGGGTGCCTCGGTGGTCCAGGCTTGCTGGATCCTTTAAGACCCTGGGCAAGTCATGTGTGCCAGATTTTCCAACACTGATTGCTTAAAATTAAGCAGCTGAATATGTAGTTAGTCATGGAATAGGAAAGAAGGCCTGAGGGATGGGGATATAGGCTGAGTTTGCAACCACTCACCACCCTTCCCCTCTTTCCTCTCACTATAGCTTAATCCTGTGTGGTCTTTCTATCTGATTCTTTGTTTTAAAAGATCTTTTTTCCCCCAAAGAGAAGCCCCCATGCTCTCATCTCCACTTCAGGAAATGGCCCATATGCAACATACAGTCCTATTTCTCTTAATTAGAAATCTTTCTTTCTGTTTGTATTCTTGCTTTTTATTCCCATGTATTTTTCTAATTCTCTCTGTAATTTTTCACCTTTATTTTCATACAGATTTTTTACTGGTTTTATTGATTCCTATCCAATCTTTGTTTTGCTGTATTTTTTGGTAGAACAGGAAATCTGACAGTTTAATCCACACACATGGACAAACCCAGCCTACCTCTTCCTGTTTGTCATGGTGCTATATTTTTCTAGAGCTCATCTGTATATATTCAAATTACCAATTCTGGTTTTCTTTCCTTTTTTTTCTAGCTGAAATTCTAAGTGTCATCCCCAGCCTCGAAGTATTAGATCTCTCTATCAACAAACACATCGGCTGCAGCATGAAGGTTATTGCTCAGGATCTGAAAAATGTGCCGGGCTTGAAAGAGTTAAACTTACACATGTGTGGATTAAAGCAAGACAGCCTCCAGGGCTTAGGTTAGACTTTATGTTCAGACAGACTTTTATTCTGAATAAATTGTACATCTGAAAACCATTTAAGAAAGGCAATGAGGTGGGATTTTGCTGATGGTTTGTCAGTATTAATGGGCAATCATTACTTGCTGTTTGAGGATTGATAAAAGACTACAGAGATTTTCAGCAGGAGTAGCATTTATCTTCCCTGAGTTTATGCATGTGAAAGTCGGTGGGGAGAGTCACCCTCCACACCATTTGTCTGAGACACATCTTAGGGCAGATTAATAGCTCTCTGGACATGCTTCCTCTCTCCCTAGACAGAACATAGACAAGGGCATAGACAGGCTAGCTAACTTTTAACAAGCTAATCCTGCTTTCAGAGAAAAATCCAAATTCACTATTATCACTCAATGAGTGTCCAGTGAATCCATATGAAATGGGCTTTTATCTGTGTCTCTCCCTAGTGGAGGTCTTATCCACAGGATAAAACAACTGGCACTAACTAGCACATCCAGTAGTAATTTCAGCAAAAGGCTGAGGATTGAATGGATCTAGGGGATGAGCTGGCCTCACCTTCACCTGCTCTTTCAGAGAAGAAAGGAGTTGCATAGATGGGGAAGCTTTGCAGTATCACTGTCTGTGGTGATTATATGCTGAAGCCTAGCCTAAGAGCTTTGCCTGCAATACTTTGTGCAAACTTTGATGTTAAAGTAAATAAAAGCTAAAGTTGTGACCCGTGCTATTGCAGCAGCTGGTGACCAACATGCTCCCTTTTCCATTTCAGACACTGCTTTACAGCACCTTGCAGAGCTAAGAAAATTAGACATATCGTGTAACAAAGGGATTGGTGGTGGCTTTAAAGACTCAACAGCTCATTTGGCCAGCTTGAAAAATCTTGAAGTCCTTGATCTCCACCAGTGCTGTGTAACAGAAGAGGACATGACCGTTTTGTGTAAGGACATGTTGAGGAAATCCACTAAGAATCTAGGTTTTTACTTCTGAAAATATCTCAAAGGCGTAAGAGATTCTGCCTAACCTCATCTAGCAGGTCTCAGTACTTTTTTCACTAGGCAGTTCTGCAAGTGCAGTGTGCAGGATAGCCTGCTTGATCAGTACGGAGGTGGGTTTGGTTTTTTTTTCTTGAATCGAAGGAAATCTTGTAGTGTCTGATCCCATGTGGAATTAAGGACCTGAATCCACCATGATTCAGACCCATGGTGAGAGTATAGGAACTGCTAGCAAGCACTGCTTTTTTTGATAACCAGTAACTTTGCAAATAGCCAGGGACAGTTCCCCTGCTGGTATAAATCAGCATGGACCCAAGGTGCGTATGTGCATGTAAACGTACTGCCTAAAACTCACTTAGTGAGCTGTATATCAAGTAGAGTGATGTTAGGGGATCTTGTGTTGCTGCTGCTGTATGCTTATAGAAAAGCTGAAGACTGCAGGCTCTGGTTTGATTTGGTCTAATTCATAAATAATGTTAGGAAGAAAAAGAAATTTCCCATTTAATCAGTGAGACAGTTTATTTTCCTGTGTGCGTTATCACAACTTTTTGGCATTGCTTTTTACTCTATAGTACAACAACAAAAAAATCCCATGACTCAGGGCCTATATTGCCCACATCTCATTTTCCATTATGATAAAGAAGGAAATCTGAAAAGCTGTTGCTGAAGTATTGGGATTTATTAACCATTACTAATAGCAATCACATTTTATTTTTAATTTATTGACTAATAGAGAGTAATAACATTAATATAAAGGAGTTTCAGTTATCAGGGAAGACATTTGGAAATAACCCCCATCCCATTTAATGTTAAATTCCTGACTTCACTTAGAAATTTTCAACAGGAAGCAGTGTTCTGACAACCTTCCACAGAGTAAGTAATACCTAATTTCTTAAACATTCCTACTGAAAATGGCATGGCTATTTATGGACTAAAACATTACTCGCCATAAATCTGAGTGTCAAAACTTGGCCTTGACTTTTGGATTGATTTATAAAGAAAAGAAATTATGTCAAGCAAATACACAACTACATATTTTTTATGGATAGGTGACTATCTAATAACTATTTCATATTTTTGTAGCCCAGGTGATACCTTTACTCTCCAGTCTTCAAGAGCTGAATTTATCCTCGAATAAAAATGTAGGAGATTCATTTGATCCTCTTCTGGGCAGGCTCAGGTTTTTACCGAAGTTGAAATCTGTGGCCATCAGCAACTGTGGTTTAGGCGAACAGTCATTTTCATCACTAGGTAGGAATGTTGTTTTTTAAAGAGTCTTTTTGTGGGATGAAGCATTTCGCTTTGGCTGAGCTCCAAAGATCATGGTTACACTATACCACAGGTCCTGAATGAAAAAGCCTGTGATGAAACCAGTGCTCCATGGGACCTGGTTGCAAGGGAGAACCATTGTCTGTCTTCCCTCATTATACCTGTCTGGATGAAGTCCTTTTAGTCCTTTGTTTCACAGCAACTTTCTGTATACTCACTAATTTTGGAAGAGAAAGGAAAGCATGTTATCATATTATGCTGTAATTATAGTTTTGTTGTAACGCTGCATTTGCAATTTAGTGAAGTAAAGTTTTGACCGAAGGTTTTTCACTGCACTGCAGCTGAAAGTTTCAGTAGAAACTTTCTGGGATGGAGTTAAGCAATGGGCAATGGAGGGACTGAAGCAAAGACTGCAGTAGTAGAAAAGATACTGCAAAGCCATGAAGAAAAGTCCAACAGGATACGTAAATTCAGCAAATTACAAATTTATAATTTACAAATCTCAGTGGATTAACAGCTATGCTGTCCCTTTGATAGGCATGTGATGGCACACAAAAATCTAAGTACAGAGGGATCTGTTTAGTTACTGTGGTTTATGCAACTATAATATATTTTGTACTGGTTTACTAGTGACATTGAAATCTGTAGTAAAACTTGAATGCTTTCAGCAGGAGCAGTAGTAAGCTAAACTGGAATGGGTTCCCTGCAGGAACTATATTTATATCATTATAATTATGTAAGACTGGCATCATGGAAATCAGTGTTGTCAAAAGACACAGAGTATTTCACCTTGCAAGGCGAGTTCACAGCAAAAAAAAAATAATCTGTCTTTAAATTGATATAGAATGGTTTGAAATAAGGAATTAAATTGACTGCAGTGGGACAAGGCCAAGCCAATAAAAAGACAGACAAGAAACCCCTCCACAGAGTCCTTAAAGATTCCATTGGCAGGCCCTTCTTATATTCTTTTGTCTGGCTTTTATTAGGATAAAATAAGTCATGCTAAGCCCAAGTAGGCAGCCTGTGAGGAGCCTATTTACAGGTGAATTGCCAGTGAGGTGTCTGTTGAGGCTACGTTGTTTTCTCTTAGTAAGCAGAAGTTGCTGGTTTTAATCTTTTCAGCTGAGGCTGCCCTTCACCTTCCTGAACTGGAGATATTAGACCTTTCTTGGAATAAGTGCGTTGGTGGGAACTTAAAGCTGCTTTTGGGAGCGCTAAAGCTTGCAACGGAGATTCAAGTGTTAAGACTGAGCAGCTGTAACTTGGTGGCTGAAGATTTGGCACTTCTAAGTACGTATAACATGGTATTTACTAGCAGTCAAAGAGCCCAGGGCATTTAGACTACAATTCAGAAGGGACTTGTTCCATGGGCTGAGCACATTTTTGCATACATCAAACAAAAAGATGGAAAATACAGCGGTATTTTTCCCAGAAAGGGTCTTCATTTTGCTGGTCTGTGTCCCCTGTACATGCACAGTGCAAAAGTGGAAAAGGATAAAGTGCAAAGAATCTTCTAGCAGTTTTATCTATTAATACAAAAAGGCAGCACTTAGAAAATGTAGGGTTTGCATCTGTTTTTTATATCAGATGTTTAAAGCTGCCTCTGAGGAGTTTTATTTTCCTTTGTTGCTGGTTTTGGGTTCAGTAATTTATAGAAAATGTACGTGCTGACAGCCAGTAATACAGGCACTAACCAGCTCTCAGCCCATTTAGGTGTGTTTCTGGAGTCAAACTATTGTGGGAGAATTGAAACAGAAGTATTTTTGCCCACCTCTTAGCAGCTGCTGAGAAATACTGGAAAAGGGGAACCTGACGAAGAAATGAATTCTAGGATCTTTTAAAAAAAACTGGTTATTTTATAATCGTCCTTGTGGTTCCGTGGGCCTGACTCATGGGTTTTGAGTGTCTGAGATTGGCAATAGATGTGTGGCAGCTATTAAGGCCCTGTAATCTGAAGGCTGGTGAGATGAAGCCTGAATATTTTTGGCTTTACAAACACCCTTCATGAGTGTCTCCTTTGTCAACCATATGTTAAGGATCCCAGTTCCCTTTAGGGTATACTAGGCCCATTACCCTCACACAGTGAGAGGTGGCTGCTGTAATAATGCCATCTCAACTAACTTTGCTTTCCTCTTTCTAAATCTCCCTGTGTAAAGTCTGTCGGCCTATTTTAATTGGCGCTTGATATACCCTCCTTCCAACTGACTCAAAGGTTTGCAGGTTGCCATTATAATTCTAACCTGATACTTCTGTTCCCTTTGGATCACCTGTGTTTTAAATGTTGTACACTTTAATCAGCTGTGATAAAAGTCTTTCTGTGATCAACAGCAAGCAGTTTTACATTGCTGAGTTGAATCTTGCTGTTTGACTGCTGAAAATCTGTAAATAATATGGTATTAAAATACTACTCTCCTTATAAGCTTTTAAAGCAATTGCCAGCATGTATTAGTTGTGTTTGTGTCTGTCATTTCTTGCAGCGTTACTGACACAGGATGGCCATCTAGCCAGATTACGGAAGCTGGATTTGAGTTACAATAACAACATCTCTGACGAAGGGTGGGTCATTTTCTGTCAAGGCTTAGCAGTATTCAAAGAACTCTCGGAGCTGGATGTCAGTCTTCGCCCATCGTCCTGCCGTGGCTGCGGGATGTGGTTCAGTGAGTTGTTAGCAGCACTGACAAAGCTGCCTGCCTTGGCAGAGCTGGGGCTGCAAAGATGGGTCCTTTCAGAATCACAGCGGAAACGGTTGGAAAGCTTTAATCAAGACAACAAAAGAAACGTTCGTTTTGACTGCTGATGGAGGTTGAAGGTTTCTGGAAGGCCTTTCACAAGCAGCATGTGAATGAAGTATTTTGTGTCTCTGACTTATACTGCTGAGTTTTAGTGATCTCGTCTCATGAGAGCTCTTGAAATAGTTCTACAGTTGCAGAAAAATGGTTATTTAACCTTCTGGGTAATTCCATTTAATAACATACTCTTTCAGATTCTCTGGGCCATGCTTATACTACTGTATATGCTTAATCTTCATGTTGCGAGTACTGCAATGACTGTCAAAAGAGCAATGATGATTTCAGATGGACACACTGCAGGTTTGCCAGTGGAGGGAAGTGGCTGGGGGGTGTGCTAATGCAGGTGGGTAGGCAGCAGGAGTGTGGCCTCATGTCTATAAGGAAAATGCCTCTAAGTGAAAATACTTGAAGCCTCTGTTTTAAATTTTAGTTTCTTCTCCCCCAAAACTTTTGCCTCTTCATGAAAGCATTAAATCTATGTAATTTTGAGATTTGGAAAGCATCCCAACAATTCAAGATTGCGTAATAGTCCAGTAAAGAGAATACAGAAGGAGCTGTTCTGAATCTGCTCTGGCCCTCGATGCCATCTTATAGTATAGATGAGTCCTGTGTACAGAGTCAGCATAAAATCAAGGTAAGAAACCTTGTTTTTGTTGTTGAGTTGTATCTTTGCATGTTTTAGGGGCAAGGTTAGATCAGAGACATGTTCTGCTACCTTAGCAAGGGGTTTTGATAAAAAGCAATCCATAAGCATTCTGAATAAAGCTATGCAAAGGCTTCAGGATGCTTCAGGGATGTTCCTTCTAATCCCGAGCTGTTTCAGCCTTATGCAGACTGCACTTTCCATAGAGACTCTTTTATGACATGCAACAAAACTGGACTTCAAGGTCTAAGAGTCTCATCTAGAGCGTTATGGAAGCCAGTGGGAGTCCCCTCAGTGCATTCACGCTTCCTGCATTCAGGATTAATCCATTAACTTTCTTAACACCTTGTGACATAGACAATGTTCTTATCCTTACCCTAAAGATGAAGGAAATGAGCAGTCTATTACTCAAAGCCACAAGGCAGCTTCTAGCAAAGAGTGCAGCATCCTGCTCTCTGCTCAAGGCTTGTTAGAAAAAGCATCAACCTGAGACATGTAAGCAGTTCCTTATTTTTTTATTTGATAATTTCATGTTTGGCATTTTATTTTCTTACATAAAGCCAAATTCTGGCATAGTCATTTGTGCTGTGGAGCATGTTAACCCACACGTGAGCTCAAACGCTGCAGTGGGATTATTCAATGGTAAGGTATTTTAGGAAGTAAAGATATTAGATCTGCCCACTGAGTGAGGAGTCTTAGAGAAATCCTGAGGCAGCTTGAGGGATAAAGTACTGCTCAATTAGCTCTGAGTATGTCTACATGCTGCAACGGTCTCCTGGAGGAGAGGCAACAGAATCATTCAGTAGCACTTTCCTAACTCGTTAAGACCCCTCTCAGCAAGTTCTCCCGTGCAGGTACAGATCAATATTCAGCTTTCAGTCCGAGTGACCCTTCTAACATCAGCTTCTCACTGGTGAAGGTTTTAACCTGCAGCTGACCGTGCTGTGCTGATGCCTCTTGATTGCTTAATCCATGATTTCATATGAGGGTCTCCATGGACTTCCTGGTTTGAGTTTCAGTTCCACTAGGAATGCCTACTTGGTCCCCCAGCTCTGAGAAATGTGAGATTAATTGGAGTGCATTGGTCAGTGGTAGCCTGGAATTGCTGCTGTGTGGGATGAGTTATTTTCTACAGAGATCCTCAACCTCTGAAATGAAGCAGAGCCCCTGTTTCATACAGGGCTAATAAGACAGACTTTCAAGCAGTGACTTAAATCAGGAGAGTTTATTCTAACATGGAAGTACCATCACCTCTGTTAAACAGCCTCACACCAACCTCTTCTCTTAATCTCTTGCCTTCCTGTGACTTTATTCCTCAAATCTGCCTCTGGTTCAACTAGAAAATTGATCCTTTATCTGTTCTCTGAGAATCTCTCTGAATCAATCCTTTCCCACTTGAACCTCTCTAATTCAGTAAAGCAGCTGGGCCATGTTTAAAGTCCAGTATCTTACTGACTGAACTGGACTCCAGTGTTGGGGTTCTTTGCTTTGTCACAGTTGGGTTTCTCATTCTTAGCTCCAGAGCACAGTATGGACTCAACACTAGCAACACCTCCACTTGCTGCTCATGATCCCTTTCTTAGTCCTTAGCCCTCTCATGGTCCTGTCTTGCCACTGTTGTGCCACTAGGAAGTTTTTATTAAATCACTTCTATTAAATGTCCTGTCTATCTGCCAGTCTTCCCACAAATCTCTCTCTTCTAGTGTTTTCCTCCTCAGTGGTCTCTGGATCATCCTTCTCTCTGTTCCTCTTTGCCTTCACTTAGGGTGAAAAAATTTCAGAAGACACCTGCAAACAATTAAAACAGCATCAGTTACCTAGTAAAATGAAAAACCAAGCCTGAGCTGTCCCACTTCTCTGCACTCCCAGCTCTCTCTGGCCAACAAGCATTTTAATGGATTTCAATATCAATCAGTTCAAGAGCCAGACAGAAGTAAGATCCATGCCCTTGATGCAGATGTAACTGTGGCATCCAGAGCGCACTACCTGGAGCTGGAGCTCTAGGAAGAGCTGGGTCTCGGTGCCCCTGCCTTCACCACCTCCTTCAGGATGCCACAACCTCCCCTGAGGCAACTCGGACCAGGGGAGGGTGACAGGGTGCCACAACCTCCCCTGAGGCAACTCGGACCAGGGGAGGGTGAGCAGGACTGCAGTTCCGACCAGCCAGTTCGACTAAAGAAAAGGTTCTGCTCCCACCCACCTGTGCATTTTGAATCTGCACGGTGGCTGGCTCCAGTCCAGCTCTGTGCTTTATGTACACTGCAAGTAACGCTCTGGAGGAGTTTAGAGTTTAAGGGGTAACTGAGCACTACAGAGTAAAAACTTGACATCAGATGTCTAGGACAAACAGCTATGTGTAACGTGCCTTGGGAAGACATGGTTGCATATAAATTTGGCATGCTAGAATTAGTTAGGAGTGTTTGTCATGGTTCTTTTGAATAACAAAGGTGTTATGACAGGCCAGGACCCAGAATCATTGCAGAATGTTGCCTTCTGCAGGCTCTCTGCTTTCAAGTAGACCTGTCATACAGAGATATTTTACAAACTGTCACCAGGCTATCTCAGAGATGAGCTATAACACTAAGGATTTGACAGCTTGCAGTCATTCAAAATACTGTAACTACAGATTGTCAAAACATCAGCGAACAGTTTTGCAAAAATGTAGAGATGCTTTCAAAACAGCTTTTTACACCTCTGTAAGACAGGGTGGTAATGCAGGTTCTGGTAGAAGTGCATGCATTCTGACTGCCTGGAATCCTCCTCCACATTTCCAAACAAGATACTGATAATTTCTGAATGTAAAACTCATTAAATAACTGCTACCAGGTGGGGCCACAAACATTGTTTCACTCTAGATATGGCTGTACCTCGCTGGACAACAGATTTCTAAGAATTGCATGTAAAATATTTCAGGATTTAGAACAAAACATTTCATTGCACCAGATTCCTACATATTAATTTCCAATTAATCAGCTGCCTCTATGCTTTGAGCTAACACACATTTGGAATGAGACATCTCAAGAATATTTCAGAATCTGTCTGATTGAGCTGAGTCAATGTTGACAAAAACAAACCTCAGAAAATGATGTTTTCATTGTAACGCTCACTGATTTGAAGCTTTAATACTGCTTGTCTACTCACATTTACCCTTGTAAATGAAGAGGTCTGTGCAGTCTACTGCCCAAATACCACTTTCTTGCTTTTGATCCTTTTACAGGTTTCTCTTTTCCTTTTTCTTTCTTTTCCTCCTTTCTTTTGTTTCTTTAGATTCTTAAGTGTTGAGAAAGGTCCAATCCCCTTCTGGTTCATCAGCCCATGCCACAGACTTTGGATCTGAAAAAGAGAGGAGAACAATCTGAATACTTGGAGAAAAAGTTGTGTGGAACAGTATTACTGGTGGATATTCTTGATGCAAAAAGCCAGGCACATTGTGGTCTCTGAAAAATCCTTTTATTCTGTATTAGACTACATTGTTTGCAGTAAGATGGACTGCCAGCTACCTGACTTTTCTTCTACTGTGCGTTTTTTTCAAGAGGAATTTCTTACCAGGAGGATGCTAATACTGTAGTCCTCCAGACCCTTTGATTAGAGTAGTAAATGATCATATCTACACATCTTTAAATTTCACTTTTTAGTTCAGAACAGTTTGGGAGAAATAGGGTAGTTCATGAAGAAATTACAGACATTAGAGAAAGAGAGAAATAATTCAGGTTCAGAAGAATCAAAGACTAAGGTTTTTACCTCTCCTTTCTTCTTGCCCTGTATTTTTTCTAAGCAAATGAATTTCATGGCCCACTGGTGACATAGACTGATGTTCTTTTGGGAAAAAAAAAAGCAACACAAAAATACACAAAAAATGTGTTTTGTCCAATGTATTTGTGCAATGAAGCTTCAACTCTGCAGTCAAAATACAGTCAGCAAGAGTAAGATGCCACCTGCAGTTAGTTTCTTCTTTAGGCAATGCCTTGTCTTAGAGGATCTGACCTGTTGGTAAAACACCCTAGCCGTTCCCCTTCTGCTGGCCAAGGAACTAAGGAAAACTCCTTTGCAAGCTGTAAGGGCTGTTCTGTGTTTGCTGACTGTGACCTGGTGGGGCGGTGACAACCTTCTGGTACACTTTTGAACGATGCCCAGTGCTGTATTTCCTGATGGTTCCCTATATCCTACCTTAACGTAATAATAGAAGTACTGCTTTGCTGTAGCCAGTGAAAAGATGGTTTAAGATGTTCTTGATGTTGCACAGAGTGTTATTGTTCTAGGCTGTTCTGCAGAGCATCTATTACTAAACCCACAGCTTTTTATGTGTATTGTGGTGACTTCCTGAACACCCCTGCTACATTTTTTTTTTTCTGCAAGTGTTCCCAGATGGCAGATGTCCCCTGACAACACACTTCAGTTTGAGTGTCTGTCACAGGGTTCCCATCCACGAGAACCAACTCCAGCTGCTGAAGACTGTCCAAATCCTCAGGCAGCTGGGGCAGGTGATTGCTCTGAATGAGCAGTTTTTGCAAACCTGAACACACAAAACAGCCACAGCACAAAGAACAAATGATGTGGAGCATCCTTGCATGCTCCCCAAAACAGCACCCGGATGAGGAACAAACAATTCAGTCTGTGCATGTAATGAACGTGTGTATTGAGCATCTCACCACAGCATTCCAAGTTCAAAGTATCTGCTCCCAAATACAATAGGATGGGACTCAGGCTCTCCTAGCAAAGCATTCAATTCACTAGTTGAAGACTATTCTTCTGGTAGCCAGGTGGCCAGATTCAGCTTTCAAAAGTCCTGCTAATTAGCACACCAATAGTGCTAGTGAGCTGAGCCACACAGAGATGGAATGAAGAACTGGGGAAGATGGAAAGACTGGGCGGAGGAGCCTCCCCAGAGACCCGGTTCTTCACCACCTCACTGAGTTACTGGTGCTGACCCAGTGGGTCTGTCACATCAGGGGATCTGCTTCGAGCTGAGCTCTGGGAAGCACCTTTTTCCCTAGACCCTGAGGCTGAGGTAGGTAATGAGTGAGGAACTCGCATCCATTTGCCTTGGGCACAGCACTTTCCCCACCCTCCCAGTTCCTAACTTTTATTGGCTCCCTTGCAATTAGAGGATGAGCTGTGAACGATGTACTGCATTCCTTCCTTCCCTCCCTCCCCCTTCCAAAATGCTTACTAGGGTCTGTAAGGCCACGAACGCCAAGACTATTTTTCATCTTGTACTTGGCAGACAGACTGCAGGAGCCGTTGATAGAATCTGTTGCAACAGTTTTATTTTCAAGTGAGTCAATGAGCTGATGGTTGCAGGCAGGTACTCCAGATAATTATTCTGCATATGCAGTTCTTCCAGTTTCTGCAAAATATGTGTGCGTAAGTTTTAATAATTAAAGGATTTTTCCTTAGCTTGGGATATAATCAATGTATAGAGAATATTAGTAAGTGCAGAAGTAAGGTTTATAAACTGAAATACTATTGGGATGACTACTAAATTTAGAGAGAGAACATTGTTTCAAACACTACCTTTTGATATTATCTCTACTGTGACAGCCCTGGCCTGATGCTGCACCATGTACCTAAGGAGAATCTTCAGTCCCACATTTGGAAGCAGCTGGAGTCCATGGAAATACCATGCTGCAGCACACCAAGATCTTCCCCCTTCTATTGCTCTTACCTGCAGTTTGCTGAATTTAATTCCATTATCTTGTCCCAAGTACAATCTCTCTAACGACTCCAGGAGAAAGATACTGAATTGGTTTTCAGATCAGCTAAGGCACTTCAAATTTGTCAGTTTTCACCTCCACAGGTATCTAGACAGACTCGTTAAAGATACATTATGTCAATTAAACAGTAATCTTTGGGATTTTGTTTTTAGGAAAAAAATCTCAAAGAAAATGTTGTGGATCTGCATTATTGTTGATGGAGGAACACAGAATAGTCTGCTCGTTAATATAACATTATATCTCACAGTATGGCGGAAATTTTGGCAAAAAAAAATCCATGTTGTTTCCTCTGCTGGAAGGACTTCTTATGGGGTTAATTTTATTTCTTAGCAGAAATATCCATCTCTGGTTTATTTCCTTTGTATACACAGTGCAAGGGAGAGTAATTTAAATGAATGAAATCTGAAAGTGATTCTTTTGCATAAATTACTGCTTCTGTAAATGTAGTCTTCAAGAAGAAAATTGCATAAGTGAGAACCTCCTTGGAGAAGAAGCAGAGCATTATATAAAAAGGAAAGGTGTATTCTGAACCCTAAAATGAGCGCATCTGTTACACTTAGAATAGCACAGCTTTAGGGTACATAATTGTTCATTATCAAATGAACAGCAAATGTTAATTGTGTTAAAGGCATTAACAATATGACATCCATTTTTCAATTGCCTTCTGTTTTGTTTCAGTTTATGATATATTGATTCTATGCAAATGCAGCGCTCATTTTCCAGTGTACACAGAAAAAGAGATGCATAAAGACTGAAGCAGTCCCTCCAGTCAGTATTTCTTCTTTACGATTCAACACAAAGGTCAGTGTTTCCATGTTCCTGCTTTTTTCTCCCTGACTGAATACTCAGATGTCAGTCACAATGAGTAAGCCAGGCTCAGGTGCATAGCTGATGGAACATGCCTTCTCACTGTAGTAGGGAAAGGTGGCACGGGGTTGTAATGAAGAACTTAGATTTTGCAAAAGGGAGGTATCAATAAAATAAAAATGAAAACAAAGGAACAAAATACCTCCTGTACCTGATTGTCATCCAGGACCAATACTTCTAGTTTTTTCATAATGTACATTACTTTAGGTATATAATCAAAGCAGTTTTCACTCAGATCCAGTATCCTGACACTGGTTAATCTGGTAAAGAACCTAGCTATCTTGTGCAGTCTGGTGTTCCTTAGATAAACATGGGAAAGGGCTGGCCATCAGCAGATCCTCGTGGGAACACCTCCAGGCTGATAGCAGACAGCCTGAGCATTCTCATTTCAGTGAGATTCTTCAGACCTGGGGGAAATTTGTGCAGGAGATTGTGAGACTCAGCACAGCCAACTTTTGGCAGTGTTGCAGTGTAGGAGGAATGGAGGATAAGTTATTAAAAGCTAAAAATAGCTTAAGTAAATTTGTCCAAAACCCTCCCTCTCCTAGGATGAGACTGATCAAATTTTGTTCCAGATCTGTTATTTCTAAATTAGCAATATGACAAGGCTCCTTGGGAAAACATTCAAGTTTATTTTTCTGGAGGTAAATTTCTTTCAGTTTTGCCAGGTTCCCTGTTTCTTTAGGCAGACACTGAAGGCTGTTGTCAGAAAAGCCACACAGTTCAACATGATGGAGGCATTCACAGATCTGCACTGGGATTTCGTGCAAGTTTGTTTTACAGAGCCTGAGCTGACAAAGGGACTGCAACTGGCCAATAACTGGCAGCAAACTACAAGAAAGGGGACTTGCTTAAATCTAGGCTCAGAAGACATTTTAGCTCCCCCAGTTCTTTGCATATGTCCTGTATGTGATTCTGATCCAAGTAGAGGACATTCATGTGCCTCCAGCGATTGATGTCTCTGGGGATGCTTACAATCGGGTTCTTTTCCATGTGCAGCTCTTCCAGATATTCTAGACCTGGGACCCCTGGTGAGATGGTTGTTGGCTAAATCAACAAAAAATATCTTGTCTGTGATGTGTCTGGGAGAAAGGTCTTCATTCCCTGGCACTTCAATCATGGGTATTTCTTGTGCAGTCTGATCATAGTCATCCTCAAAACCAAGAGAGTCAGCTTTGGGACCATGGAGTGCCCCTGCACTGGCCTCCTGGCTCTGCTGAGACTCAGCCCTCTGTGCTCCTGATTTTTAATGTTAGGAGAGAAAAAATTTAAAAATCAACAGTACTCAAAGACCTTCCTATGCTAAATAAATACTGGCAGAATTCAGCATTTAGGAACAGGTTCTAGTCTCAGTGGTGTTCATTGAGACCAAATCCCACACTACCTACAGCAGGACCTTATCTTTGAATCCCAGTTCATCCTGAAGTGCCCCAACAGCCAAATTTGGAGGGTGACCTTGTGAAGTCAGAGGAACTGGACAAAGCAACCTCCTTGAATCTTGAAGTCTATATACAAACACTGAGATCTATCTTCATCGGTGCTGATTGTAAAGCTGGAAGAGTCCCACTGTAAAAGAAGCGGCACCTTCACCTAACACCTGGTGGCTTCTGAGCCAGAGAGACACCAGTGAGTCCAGTATGGATAATCCTCGGAGCTGTACTGCTGCTAGCCATGAAACAGCGGGAGTTGGGAAGGGGCGACTAGATGACCTTAAGGAATGATAAGAGGGAAAGCGGAGGCTGAGAGGCAGCTGTCAGTCATCTCCCACCTGATGCCCTTTTCACTGCTGCTGTAACCATGCTGGGAGGAGGCTGGGTTTCCAGAGATGGGTGCTTTCCAGGTGCCACCAGGACAAGGAAGAGCTGAGTGACCACCATGGGAAGAGACCCATGCTGGGCTTCCCAGTTTAATTCCACTGTTGCACAAGGGTATTTTATATCAGTTCTGAGTTCAGCACCGGGGTGTGAGCCCCACACACTGGGACAGGAGCGCGTGCGACCCCAGCCCACCCCCTGCCACCTGCACTGAAGTCTCTGGGAGGATTTATTTGGTGGAAAGGACCAGCGCAGGCACCTTTGAAGTAACTGCTAATCCGTGTAACCACGGAAATTTTTGCAAAGACTCCTCAGAGACCGTGGGCAGACCACAAAGTAAATACTCCAGAGGTGAGCTGACAGAGTCCCCACCGCAGCTGCGGGGAGGGCCAGCACCGCCGGGATTCCTGCCAGCCCGGTGCCTCCTGCCTGCGCCCATCCCACCCGGCAGCCCTTGGGAACGGCTCCATCGCCAAATACCATTCACCTTGGAGCAGCCCAGCTCCACAGGGTGGTCACGGCAGGTTGGCGTGGGTGCCAATCGCTCAGGTAGGCTGTGGAGGGTGCAGCCCAGCTGCTCCACGGGGAAAAAGGACGTGCTTGTATGGATATTAATCCTCTGTTAGGGCAGATCCTGTGCGAGGGCGGATCAGAAACACATCCACAAATCCATGTTTTTGCCTTGTGCTTTGCCTGTCTGTATCTATCTGTTATTCTTGTGCTGCATACCAAGAGCTGTAACCCTTTGTAGGCCAAGCCCTTCTTTATTGTTATGCAGAGTCCAGCATAACAGCGCTTGGGCCGTGGTGATGTTGCTAGGCTGCCGTAACCATGCGATCATGTTTTGTTTTCCATCAGGTCATGTCGGTTCCTCCAGATCTTCGCCAGCGCTATGTGCAGGCCTGCCAAAACTTGGGCCAGCCTGAAAACCCCTTCATTGCTCATGTGCTTCAAGAAGCTGATAAAAATGATGAAATGTAAGGAAATAAGAAACAGCGTGTTTTTGATACTTCTGAAAGTCTTAAACAAGATAGTGGGATAAAGAACTGAACAATGAGAAAGTTTGTGCAGTTTCAGGCTTAAAACACAAATCATGTTTAGCATTTACTGCTGAAGTTCTGGTTTGACTCATCTTGACATCATCTTGGCAGAAGTTTGTAGCCATATATCCCTTCTGGGCAGCTTTACAAGCAGTGAAATCAAAAAAAAAAAGTGAAAAATTTACAGGATGGTGCCTTAGTGTCCCTTAAAGAAGCCAAACCCAGTGTCTAGTCTCCTAACTGCCAGCCTTTTGTCTTGCTCCTGTATAAAAAATCCTTAGCTGCATCCAGTTAGCTTCCAGCTGGTAACACTTTCCTGAATTGTCTCTGAGTCCTGCCAAGGTATTCAGCACCCAAACTCTCTCTCATCACGTGGCTAGGTAAGGCTTCCTCTTGATGATGCTTCTGGGGTAAAAGTTAATAGCCCTTTGGAGAGAAAACCTGAGAAATACAGCGTAGGGAAAGGGTTTGTATAAGGTTTTGATCCTGAGGTAAATAAAGGGAACAAGTAAAAAAGGAGATGATGAGGAAACCTCCAGGATAGTCTTTGTTTCTGTCTGCCTTCCCCTCACCTTGCTTCTCCCTGCTTTCTGCATATGTGTGCTCTTGCAGCTGTGCAGTGTCTTCAGAATATCAAAAAGGATAGTGCTGAGGTACAGCTTGAATCATGTCATTTGTCATGGTGTTACCAAAGCATGTAAACACACCAGCGAGGGCAAGCATGAATACACCTACCTGGAGAGAGAATTCATTTTTCTGTATCATTATACTCCTCCCCATGTTCTTACATTTTTATCTTACAGCAGATGGACAAAAGGGATCACATTAAAAATAGCTGGAAATAATCATCTAGTGCCTGTGCAGAGAGTTACAGGTGATGATCTTCAAGTTCTTGCCTCTGTCTTACACAACACTGTATTTGTCACAGGTAAGCGTGTTTCATGTGTGTTTGAAATTGCTGTGTGAATATAAGAAAACATCAGCAGTCTTGATTTCAGCCTTAGTTCAGTTTTATTTCTTTTTGTTTAGAGATCAGTTAATTATAGATATGTGTCTGTCATATTCTTCATCTTTTTCAGGTTTGGATCTTAGGTATAATGTGTTGACTGATAGAGGAGCAAAGAACGTGGCAACATTCCTGCAGGTGCCAAAAAGATGTTTATCTTTCAGCAACTTGTAATTTATTTGGTTAGGATAATACTTGTATGTGGAGTCTTGGAGACAAGAATGCATTGATTTGGCAAAATTCCATTTTGACTTTCACATCAAAATCCACCCTACTAGAATCTCAGATTGTATTCTCTGGGGAGATTTTTAAATTTCTGGTAGAAAACTGTTGGACATTTGGCAAGGAGGTCCTGGAGACAGAGGAATGGAATAAACCATGGGGCTTTTAGGCTTACAGTTCCAATTCAACAAAGGAGGTAATGGTAGTGTCAAGTGTGCCAGGGTCTTTGTTTTAGATACTTTATCATCTCTGTTAGCCTTTTTGTAGGTCTAAACATAGGAAACGTTAATGTTGCCTTTTTGCCATTGTAAGCCCTGGGATACAGACAGAAAATTATGAGTAACCACTTGGTTCCTGTGTTCCTAAAGCTTGGGGGGTGCCAATAAGTTCACAAAATGCCTGAAGGTCTGAGTCTGAGCTTGACCACCTGCCTCGTTTGGTCACACTGAGCACATGGGTTCCCAGGTGGTTTCTGTAAGCCTAAGAGGACCTTTAAAGCTACCTGGTTTTCTGCCTTTCTCTCATCATCTGACATACTTTGGCATTCATCAACTACTCTAAATCAGGGGCTGCCTGAAATGCAGTGAAAGACTGAGGTTTTAAATACATGTATGATGCATCTCTGTTTTGAAAAATGCAGGCATGATCTGGAAAGAAATCTCACTACTTTGTTTGTTCCTAAGGAAAATTCCACTCTGCGGTACCTTAACCTGATGTTTAATGATATCGGCACAAGCGGAGCAGAGCTGATAGCAGGAGCGCTCCACGTGAGTATTTTTCTGGGAGTTTTAGACAATGGCATCAAGTTTGATATTTTTGCTTTTGATGAACAGTACTAGCTGTCCTGCCAACCCCCAAGCAGGCTGAAAGGGCCCTCTGTCTTTGGCCCATTCAGCATTTTGCTCATTCACAGAGATCCCTTGTTTTCCCAGGGCAGACTTCAGGAATCAGGTTCCACAGGAGAGAAAGTTGCACTGTCCTGCCATTAACACTTCATTATCACAGCTGGAGCTTTCTGTGTGAAAAATGCCAAGCTATGCTATAGGATATATAATGCCATCCGGGTTTTCTTTTTTTTTTTTTTTTTTTTTTTTTTGTTTCTTTTTTTTTGTTTGTTGTTGTTTGGTTGGTTTGTTGTTTTATGTATTAAATTTGCTTGTACGTTGACATCAATATTTGTCTTGATCCAGGATGTTGTGAGACATGTTTTCAAAACTTTGCCTTACAGCAGCAGTATAAAAACAAGTCTGTTATTTTTCATGTGGTTTCCCAAGGAAATGGGGCCTATGTGTTGTGTCTGTGAAAGGACACCCACGTGAGCTCTTTCTTCCTCCTTCATAGGCTTTGAACCAAATTGATTTCAACTGCATTTGACAGGCCTCCAGAACCTACCGTTGTACTCCAGGTTGTACAACCCGGGGTCTCAAGCAACACCCCAAGCTGTGTGTGCAGCCCCGGGGTTTGTGGGGTTTGCTGAGCAGGAGGGTGGCAGGACCTGAGCACCAGCCCCTTGGCTGCTGGGCCGGGCGGGGGGATCCAGGGGGAAAGGGGGGGTGTTACCAAGGAGGAAGATGCTGGAGTAGATGCCGTACTGCAGTGGGGGAAGGGGTACTGAGGACACGTGGAAGACATAAAAAGCATGTGAAACCAGGCTTCATTAGTTCTGCTGCTCACAGAACTACTCATTTTGTAATCTTTAATTTAATCAACCATCATCTCTGGTAGTCGGTGATTATGTGGTACTGAGGAATTAAAAATACAAAGTTACCCTGCATTGCATTCAGGGCTTCAATAGTTAAACAGCTATTTCCTACCCATTGAAATTCTGTGATGGGTGAGGGGAAAGATTCTGACTTTCCTAGATGTCTGATCAGAACCTTACATTACCAGTGAGGTCTCCAGTCCTGCAAAGACTTACACACTGGTTTGACTTTGACTGGTCATGTGATTTAAAAGATTATGAAAAATAAAGCAAATTACATTCTTGTTTAAAATACACTTACTAGATTTAAATCAGTTTTGATATCATTTGCATTTCAGATGTTAACTTAGGCAGAAATATCTGCCTGGATTATTTTTGTGACTATGAAATTTGTGAACCTGGGAGAAAAAAAATTTTGAAATACTCTAGTTTTTCTTCCAGACTCTCATGCTTTTGACTCCACTGAGGGGAGCCTGAGCCAACTGCTTAAGTCAGTGTCATCACTTAGACACAATTCTTCTGGAGGGTTGTTTTGTTTTTGTGTGACAACCAGCAGGATTCACAAGGAAAAGGACAGTGATGTTTATCAGGCTGTTTAAAAGGATTTATTTTTTTTTTCCTAGAGGAATAAAACTCTTGTATATATGAGAATGACTGGAAACAAAATAGGCAACAAAGGTGGGATGTTTTTTGCTTCAATGCTACAAATTAACTCAACCTTAGAGAAGTTGGATCTTGGAGACTGTGATATAGTGAGTAACCCAGTAAAATTATCAGCAATGATGTAAGTCTTTCAAGGGTATCTCAAAGGTCCTGCAGTGCTTATTGAGGGGGAAATGCCATCTTTTGTCATTGATTTTACATTTTGTGATAGCTCCAAGTAACACAATGTATAATATTGCAATGCATATTTGGAAAGGCATGTTGCATAAAGCACCTGTGAAGTCATTAACTGATGAGGTATTAAAGCCACAATGTCCCTGGGAATTCAAGTGCTTGGCTTTCAGATTTTCTGAGGTTTGTTCCTGCTGTTCATTTTTCTTGTGCATCTAAGCTCTGTGTAATTCATGTTGAGGGAAGGACTTCTTATTCCCTGGAGGTTCTTTTCCTTAAGTGTGTAGTGCTATAATGCCTGAAAGTCACCCAGTCCCATAGCTCTGTTGCTCCTTTCAGAGCGATCCATAAAGGCCATAAGCACAAGAGTACTGAATTGAGCAGAGGCACCCAATTTGATCTTGGATAACCCACCACCTCCTAGAATCAGGACCTGAGACTTTACACAGCGCACATGGGAGGAATGGGTCAATCCCTAAGCAGGGTGCTTCCCACTCTAGTCAGTAAAAGCCTGTGGATCACTTCTAAAAACCTGTATTTCTTTCCTGGAATTACAGAATTTTCTCCTAAACCAGAACGGGGGATACCTTCAGAAAGCGTGAAGAGTGTTATGAATATGTAAACAAGGAAAGTGTGACCAGTGTAGGATTTATTTGAAAGCTTAATGTGTTTATGCTTGGTGTAGGGAGTTGATAGAGGGTTGGTTTAAAATAAAATGGCTTTAGGTGTAGACCAGCCTAACTGGAAAGTAACATAAATGTAAATTAGTGAGCGAACTAGAAGGAAATAAAAAACCCTCTGAATTGGCCCGTATTCTAGTCTCTGGCTTCTCTGTACCACATTATTCACATTTAGTATGAATTTACCTAGTGGATAAATGTTAGCTAACACTTTTACCAAAGACCTCAGGGAACACACACAAGCTGATTTTGCTTCACAAATCAGGAAACCCAAAATACAGGATCAATTAAATGGATGAGTATCTTTGAGATTCATTAGTCTTGCTTTTTATTTTCTCAGTTGCCAAATTTCCTAGTCATTTGTACTGCTTAGTCTAGTTCCACTCTATTATTCCATAGGGAGTTGGCACTGTTGGTATCAGAAAATACATTATGTGTCTGTAAGCACTTGGCTACTGCACTTGCAACTCTCCAGAGTACATGGAGGCAGAAAAAATAGTATTTCCAACCTGAGCCCATTCATTTGATGTTTTTGATCTTCTGACAATCAATTCTAAGTCATTGTAGTAAATCGGTTGCTTGATCTATCCATTGAACAGGTTTCTCTAAAGAGTTTGTTTATTTTCATTTCCAGGGTATGGAATGTCTAATAGCAATAGCAACAGCCCTGACTCAGAACAAATCAGTCAAAGCAATAAATCTAAATCGTCCTTTACTATACAGCCAAGAGGTATGTAAGTAGACTGTAGTGTCAGCTCAGTCAAACAAAGAAGCATAAGTGAAGTCATTACTGATATATTTATTGACGTCCAAACTACATGGTGCTCTGGGTTTCCTTACAAAGTAAATCATTGCAGAAATATTCTTTTCCTCTTTCTGTGCCAAGTTTTGTGCAGTCACTGGCTGCTCCTGTTTAACTAGAAGTTTAATTATGTAAAAATTTCTTTCCTGGTACATATGCATTCATTAAATAATGGGTTAATGGAGAGGTCTTGGTACTGGAGAACCAAGTATTCCTCCTGCTGTTACAGCAGGGAGAGTTTCATGCATAGTTCAGCAGACTGAGGGAGAAATGCTGTTTAGCAGGAAATGAGGGGAAGAACAAAAGGCTGTTTTTATCTGAGCAGTGCAGTGCCCACAGCCTAAAGAAAGGCAGACTTCAACAATATGCCATATTCACTGCGCTGTGTGGTTTTGTTGTTTTGCTATGTGAACTTGAAGCATAAATTTAACAAGTGAATGAACCTCATCAATGTAAAACCTATGATGCATTTGTAAGTCAAAACAAAGACACAAACCCTCCGAAACAATCGAGCACTGAAAAGAAAATCTGTAAGGCAGTGTTTGCTGGGGGCAGCACCACAGGCTGCTGGGTGTGGAGAGGCGCAAGTTGCTGTAGGGCTTTTACTTGCAGGCATGCAGCTTTTGTGCACTTGCAGGCATGCAGCTTTTGTGCACAGCTGGTGCTGGAGGAACCTTAACTCCAGAGCTGCTTGGTTTCACGGTGGTGGTTTCACCAGACTGGCAGCAGTTGTCAGGTGTCTGCAACAGTATTTTCCTTATGGCAGGATAATGAAATTAAGCTGTCACGAAGGCCAGATCTTCCTAAATTCCCAAAGGTGAATTTAACAGTTCAAACAGGTTTTAGCTGTTTCTTTTCTACTAAGACAGGGCTTGAACTGCCTATACCTAATTTCAGAAGCCCATTTGAACTACTGCTATTGAAAATATAGGGCAGCAAGGCCTGGACTGTACCTGTGGGAGGCTCTGTTTGCCATTGTTTCCACCCTCAACTCTATAATTTTCCAAGGCCTCTGGGTTGTTGCTTATTTTTGACTCTGTATTCACTGTTATTTTCTTATACTTCAAACCAAATTTACTTTGCCTGACAGCAGCAATAGGACAAATTTTTTCCCCTAGCAATCCTGTTTCTTTTCATTAAATAACACATTACATCTTGACAAAATAATGTCAGTGAAGACAGGCTGAAACATTCAGGTTTTTAAGAGCAATGACAGGGAGGAAAACTGATTAGACATAATGATTCAAACACTGATGCTTCTCATCTTGCAAGGATGTATTTAGTACTGTAAGTCTGCAAATATATTTCTGGTATTTTTCTTTTTTATTTATTTATTTTCAGCATTATCATAATGCATCGTTTCCTGGCTATTTTTAATACAATATACACAATAGAATGCTACTGGTGACCACATCTTGCTGTTAGTTGTGCATCTCCCTTTTACTGAAGCAAGACCGTATCTTACCCTGAAGTGCAGCTTAATAAAACTGAGTGTGTGTTTTTAGGAAGAGACAACAGTTCATGTAGCTCTGATGTTGAAAAATAACTCCTCGCTTGTGGAACTACACTTGTGCAAGCACGAAATGAAAAACTTCGGTGTAGAGCGACTATGTGAGGCATTATATGAAAACTCCAGCCTGAGATACCTTGATCTTAGCTGGTAAGAGTTATTAAGTGACGTAGCCCTGACTAACATTAGAAACTAATTTTCTTAGCGCTTTTAAAAAAAAAAAAATATGTGTGCTTCCCTCTTTCAGTAATAAAATAACCTGTGATGGTGTAAAATTTTTGGGAGAACTACTAAAACTGAACCAAACCCTGGAAATCCTAGATCTCAATGCAAACCGAATAGAAGATGACGGAGCCATCTACCTGAGTGAAGCCTTGGCTTTGTACAACAGGACTCTGCAGGCGTTAGTATTTACACAGCTTCCCCAGACCACAGGTGTAAGAAACTTGGACTTTGCAGTGGCTGAACTGACATCAAGGCTGTGTGCTTTGATGTTGATCAAAACAGATAAGTCAGGAAGTTCCAAACTTTTTGGTCCAATTTTCCTTCTCAAGGGAAAAAAACATGTGGGTGAAGACTGGGTGGGATTCCTTTGCTGAGCATAGAGGGGTGTCCTGCCATGTGAGTGTCCCGAGACCTGCGAGACATCCTAGGGTGCTGGAGTGAGCACAGGTCCTCTCGGAGCCCTGTAGCTGGAGACCAGGCAGGACACACTCACGCATTTCAGATGGCACAGGAGACCTGTGTTGGTAATTGAATTGCATCCCCTGTAGCTTCACGTGAGCTAAAGGAGTAAAACACTGAGGCCAAGACACACCATTTGGTCCCACGTGCTAATGCCTTGTGTTCACCTTCCCACGCTGCCAGGCCTGCTCGTAACTTATTTTAACCCATTTCCTTGTGCTTCCTTTTTTTCATACTGTGTCCATTGCTGCGTGGCCTGACAATGCTTGTTCTTCTATTTTGTTTTTTTTTTTTGGCAGGGAGTTGATGCTTACAACCGTTTTGTAGTGGTTTATCTTACTTACGTGATTCACAGCTTTTACGGTCATTCAGAATTGGCAGAGTGGGGGTGGGGGTGAGGAAATTAGGTCTTGTTAATTCTTTCTGCATCTTTAAAGCTTAGGTCCCTGTGGTACACAAACAAAAACAAACAAGAGCTGTACATCTTCAGAATTTTAAGATAATCAGATTCCACGCAGGGATAAGGCACTATATTTGTTGATTCTGATCTACACCACGTAAGAAAATCCTCTGTGGAAGTTGCTTCCGGGTGAACCGAAGGAGCTGTAATCTCTCCGTCAGGGCTACCTCGTAGCTCGCATTAAACCACGCGCCAGCAGGATGTAAAAGCTGATCAAAGGTGTTACCTGAAGCCATTAGTTTTAAGTAGCAGACTGAGGAGGTGGCGGCTTCTAGGTGCCTCTGAAAGCCTTCCAGGTTCACTAATATAAAAATAACTGCCACTCCACAAAGATCAAAGCTTAGCCTGGATAAATGCCAAGGCTTGGGCTTCAAAGCACAGATGAGACCTGGCTACCATGCAGCAAGTCCCTGACACTGAAGAACTGAATAGTGACCAACCTGGCTGCAGGAGTCATGGAAATGCCTTTAGAAATATTACAAGCTCATAATCCAAACTGCCTTTACAACCTGAAAAAATTTTGTATTTGGACTGGCCTTGATACAAATGACTAATTATATTAATAATAGCAAATATGATATACAGTAACAGATAATGATAAAATATAAGGATAAATCATAGTTAAGCTCTCAGTTTCAATTAAAAGATGGGAATTCCATGGTTTGGCACAGATTTCTGTAACTACTTTCTCTGTTTATCAGGTTGTCGGTGGTAAGCAACAACATAAGAGGCAAAGGACTTGTAGCTCTTTCAGATGCAATGAAAACAAACATGGAACTTTCCTATATTTACATCTGGGGGAACAAACTTGATGAAGCCACCTGTATGGTAAGTGCTTCTGAACTCTACTAAAAGGGTTTTGTTTAGTTTGTTAGTTCTAACTTGTTTTTACAATCATTGGGAAGACTGCAGCAATTAGTGAACAAGATACCTCATTTACTACATTTTTTTAAAAAATTACTATGATAGTGCTGTGAAGAGACTCACTGGACACCAGCATACTGAAATGATCAAGTACTCTCCTACTGTGTGGTATCTTCTAGAGCACTCACTGCAGTCAGAAGGGAGTATTATAGTCTTGCTTTTATTCATTTCAGGCATTTTCAGAATTAATCCAGACAGGCCGCCTGAGACCCAACCGTACCGACGTGGAACCGTATGAAGTGGATGGGCGCATTCGCCTTGCGGAGCTCTCCCACGGCCTTCGGAAGCATTACTACTGGACACCGAGTTGTGGGGAGGTGACAAACAAAGATGCTAATGCCAGTCTGGCAATGGCAGCTGTTTCAGAACACTTGTGAGGTAGCAGCTTGTTGCATTCCATATGGTTGAGCTTTTCCTATCTGGTTTCTACTAAGTTAAGATTCTATTAATACCAGACTGGCTGTACATTGTTGCTTCTGGGTCTTTAATCTACAGGGAATGTAAAAACACTTGAAAATGGCATTAGAGATAAAACAGCGAACCAATGACCTTAAAATTTGTTGCTAAATAACGCCCAATCTATTAAGAGCCCGTTAATATGAAAATTCATTAATTTTGCTGCAGTTATTTCTACAGCACTCTATCTTCTTTGCTGTACCATGATTAATTGTAGCTCTAGGGTTTTGAGGCAATAGATAAATTTAGTAAAAGAACATGCTCAGACAAAAACATTTTCACTACAGCGAGTGACACCAGGTATTCTTAGCAGTAGTGGGGAGTAGTCACTGACCAGAGGCACGCAAAGGGTTTAGACTGCAGCCGTGCAGATGCATGAGTTGAACTCCTACCAGCTGAACTACTCCGTCGTCTTTGAAGACCTCCTGAGATCAGCACACTTCTATCAAGTGCTGTTTATTTAAAAAAAGATGCAGGGGCTGGACCAGAGCAGCAGCAGCGCCTGTGAACGGAGCATCGTGACCACAGGGTCCTCTTCCACACCACTGCTGCAGAGGAAGAGCTGCCGTTGCCTTCCTGGGCTGCAGTCTCTGCAGTCAGGCTTCCACGCCACAGGAACAGCCCACAGGTAACGTTACTGTGTCTCTGGAGTACAGCCAGGCCCATCAAACTGACAACTTAAACACCCGGGACTGCTGCTGGGCAGCAGCTTTGCTTGGCAGAAAAGCAGATATGCTGTAGAACAAGATTCCTGCTGAAGCCGAGGGGTTTGGGTAAATCCATTTGTTGCTACTGTCTCTATAAACTGTCGTCTCTTACTTAGTAATTGCACGCTTTTGATCTTTTTCCAAGAGTGACTTTTTTAAAAATCAAGTTAAACAAATTACTGGACCTAATTTACCGGGATATCAATGGTATTTTGATTAACTTGCAGCATGTACTTCTTTCTTGTAATACAAATGAAAATCACCACCAAACCTGGTGTCATTATTTCTTCCTGTCTCTTGAAAACTGTTTAAAAAGATTTTTATCATGATAGCCATGTGGCAACTCCTACACATGAATAAGACAACATATGCATATAATGGTAGTTAAACATTGTTTAATGGTTTGGATACAGACTTTGTAGAAGTTTGGGAATCACTCAGCTTGTTTCCTTTTTCCACCCGCTCAGTGCATACCTGTAGAGGTGACTAGATCCACACTGCTAAATAGAAAAGTCACCAAACCAGACAGCAGAGGTTTGCTCAAAGGCTTTCACTAGTGCAATCTTCTGCATGTCTAACTCGGCCTGTTAAAAATTAGTATAAAGTAACAGAATAATCCGTAGGCAAAAGACCTACAAGATCAAAGTATGAGGGGAAAAAGAAAATACTTTCAACAATAATACCTAAGCAGCAGGGACGTGACTGCTGTTGTTCTCATTCTGTATTATCACAGCAGTAGTGTAGAAACAAGGAGATGGATGAAATGACCAAGGTGGTACCGACAGCTGTTTTATGTGGAAGACTGTTGCTGTTCAGTCGGGTTTTTTTGTAATTCCTCCCATCCCCAAATTAGTCAGACTATTGCTCCACAAAGCACTTAGTATCCTAAGAGGATGAGGCGAGCCCCCAGGGCAGGTACCTATGCACAGGGCCCTCAACCTGTAGCCGTCTAGCTTAAGCACAAAGTCCCTAGTGACACTGAAAACCCTGTTCCAGAGAGGAGCTGATACTTTAGATGCTGTTAAACAGGAGTAACAGAGCAATGAGAACAAAAGTTGAGGATATACTGAATGTGATTGTTTGAGAAGAATCTACATGCTATGAAAATACTTAGGTTTTTAAATAATTACATAAGCCTGATTTATCAAAGCTGGTATTTTTCCGAGTGTTGCTGCTCTGAAGCATTGCAGGTTATACTCTGAAAGTGTACTCTCACTACTGAGACACTGATGATACAATTTCTTGCCAGAAAGACCACTACAAGATTCAGACTGAGGTATGTTTTTTTCCATATATCTTTCTTTCCCTTTCAAACTACTTTAATTGCCCAAATTAAGTCTTAATTTACTTGCATGAATTACATTTATTAATCTGCTGTGGTAACAGGGAACCAAATCTACCAGGTCAGTCCCAACCCTACCAACAGCAGTATTTTATCTTCAGTAGATGTGGTAAAATAGCAACAATATCATACACAAAATATCACAGGATCAATGGCATCTACTTTCAAAAGTGCTAGCGTACGTTTTTGAAATATTTGTAACTGTCTGAACCCTTGTTTAACAGCAAGATGCTTGGCCCATAAGAGCACTCTGCATTATTGGCAATATCCATAAAAACAGCTTATGTGTTACACTTTACTTTGGTATCCCTTTGTAAGAAAGGGCTGCAGAGTAATTCCTCCTGAATTTTGTGTACAAAGCTTCCTGCAAACTAAAATTATTGTTTGTGCAAAAACCTGTATTGCTTAGAGGCCTACGCCAGAGACATTTATTGCTTTCCTGTCTCTGGAAGCCAAACCTTGGCAGTCATACAAGATGTATCTTGCGTTCTTTGGAGTGAGAGAATTTATATAGACTGGGATTTTTTGCTATGTTCTTCTGAGTAAGTTATTCTAGTAGCTAAAGCAAGTGTAATCCTGCTCTGTAAACTGTTTCAGCTTCCAGAACTCACAGTACCTTGCTGAAAGGCAGCATTTTTGCCCCAGTTTAACGAGAAGAAAAAGGACCGATCCAGCAGGCCAGTGGTACAACACAGGTACCCTAAGTCCTCCTGTCTACTCTAGCCATGATACCACCTTCTGTAAAATTAAACAATCTAGTAAAAATAAGTTAAGATACAAATTCTGATGAAGAAATTCACTATCTACTTTAACATAAAACCCACATCTACAAAGCACTGTGTAAAAAATAAAAACAAACCACAAAAAACAACAAAACCCCAGAACAACCAACCTCCCCCAAAACCTCAAAACAAGTAGAAAAAATTAACCTAAGAGTTATTGTACTAGACTGTATTCAGAATAAAGGTTTTGTTTCATTTTGTGTGAACAGACCCAAAATATCTGCTATGAGAAAAATCAGGTGTGTTTACTGTGAAGAAAAAGTAGCAATCCTTGCTGTGTTAGCGTGCTGTGCCAAGGGCTACCGCGTGTCCTTCTCACGGGGTGCTTTGATGGTGGTTATGTTAGACTGCTTCCCTCCTCCTTTTCTTGCTACCCCTTGCAGTTAGAAACAGGAGACACAAGGTGAGGGAAAATTACAAAACAAGTTTATTAAAGTCTAACATAAAACACTTCAGGCTAAATATGTACAACTCCCTCCCCAGGGGATTATAAAATTGAGAGTTGAGGTATATACAAATAACAGAGGAAAAATTGTATATACATGAAAGATACTTTAAAAATAATTTAACCAAAAAGATCAGTTATTAGTCCTTATCTGAACTTAATTCTGCAAGGCCTACCGCTGAACTTTCCAAGATCACAGCCCTGATATTCTTAACATGGGACTTGTCCATACTTGAAAGCTGTTTTGAAACACAGGATTTCAGAAAAGTTGTCATGCTTTGTGCCCACGTATAGGCACACATTTTGAAGCGAGTGTTATACAAGGAGCTATTCTCATGTCAGTATTTCCCAACAGCCAATTCAGAGACTTCTGGATGCAGATAACCTATTCAGGCAAAACTTGCACCAATGTCAGTGCAAAATTGACTGAAACGGTACCGAAACAGTGTGACAAATCACATCATTTTCTCTAAGTTACTGTTAATGGAATTATTAAAATTCCCTCTTGCCTTCTGCAGGCAGGTCTCAAGGAGATGTCTGCCTAACAAGATTCCATGCTTTCCCATATTAATCCCTTACAGAAATTATCAATACTGTTATAAACCTTGTACCTCCAAAATGAACTCAGAATCCTTAAACCCAGGACTTTGATGTGCAGCCCATTTCCATGCACCTATTGGCAAAAGGTACAGTACAGACCTGCTTCTTCAGGTCCTACAGCACCCAGCCTGAACACACCTACGAGTATTTTTTTTTGAGTGTGTGTGTATATATATATATATATATATATATATAAAATCTATATTCTAGTAAATGAATACAGTTCATAGAGATCATACCTCAGCAGCTGAGATATCTTCACAAAAGATGAGAATAAAAATCAAGACTCTCAGATGGGGACTCAAGAGTGCAGGTCACTAAATTATTGCTCCAAGACAAAACTACAAGCTTGTGTTTTCTATTAAGAAAGGTTAAAATTGTTGTTTTGTAAAAAATAATGATTATCTTCTTGTCTATAAAGAAAACTAAATGACTAATAAAGCAAGTGTTACTAAGTATCTAAACAAATCCTGTATAAATCTAAGCTGTATTTTTTAAAAAAGTCTGAAATCTAAGAATACAGTAATAAGCTATAATTTTAGAAATATAAAAACAGTCCAAACAAACATTGTTATGGAATGCATTTTCTATGTAGGAATGTAATGTTGAAAAATTTTTTTTCTTCCAGAGCTAGTTTTCTCTTGTGATCATTTATCCTGGCTATGTTACACTTCAGATACTTTTCCTCAGATAACAGCAGCATATCATTAGGTTATCTTCCAAAGCTGTTAAAATATGCAATTTATCACTTGTCCAGTATTGTTCTTTTTCAGTATTCATGACTAAGCCTATCTCTATCCCAAGACTTTTGCTATATTTTCAGAGAGAAAAAGTAAAGAGGAGCCTTCGGACAAGCTACGCAGAGGTTGCTTTTCTAACACAGTCAAGATCCCAATCTTTGTGGTTCTCCAGTCTTAAATGGCAAGGCTAAGGTGCTACATCAGCAACAGAAGCTACAAAAGAAAAGCAGGGAGGAAAAGAGGAAATGACGAACAAAGAGGAGGTGAAAAAAAGTATCAGAGAACTTCATCCATTGTCCTTTGCCAGTACTGTGAACAACATCAGCTGTTCTTAAATGCTGTAGTATCAATAAGCAAAGAAAGTCAGGCAGTTACAAAAATAATTAGCTCCAGCAGACAGTCAGAGATACCTGCATTAAGAATGTTCCCAGTGAACGTAGCTGTACTCCTTCCTGCCCGTGGCAGACTTTATCAGCAAATTTCCCATATATTAAAGCATGAAGTATTATCAGGAAGCAGAGTTTTAAACACGCCATATACTAAGATGATCAACACAAAGAAGCGAAAGGCCTACAACTTTACAAGTACAAAGACGTAGGAAGAATTAAAAAAAAAATAATCTGTAGTCATGCCCAGGAGTCAAGGGACCACTGGCAGCATATTTAAATTAAATCCTCCAAGAAATTTTTCACAAGTCTGTTTAATTAAGGTGCAGATTAATTATTACTCCATGTAGAACAGAATCAGTTAAGAGGTATCTCCTATGCTCTTCTATTTATCAGTGTCTGGACACAAGGCATCAGTGGGAATCAAACGCTAGCACCAAGTAAATAACCAACAAATAATATCCTTAAATGCATTGTTGGTACAGTATTATGACTGTCTGCTTACTGTTGATGATTACTTAAATAATGCTTACATTACGTTAATGGCAGAAACTGGCAAAATGGAGTATAAAAGTACTCCTGCTGTCAACTAGTCTTAAACTAATGACCCTACCAAGACACTAAAAATGTGGCTTTTTAAAAAGGTACACTGCTAGTAACAAAATATACCTTCACATGGGTCTTAATAGATACCTTTTGTGCAGTTACTGTGGACAAGCGACGTGAGAGGTAAAGCAATAACATAAATACTTCAATTAAAACAAATCAGTCACACTCTTAACAAAACCTTGCCTGGAAGAATATTGATCTGCTCTGTTGTATTCTTCCTTAATGCCCCCTCATGTGGCATTCACTTATTATTTTCACAGTGAAGGGCAGGATTTATTTCCTCTTTTGTGCCTGAAGTCTAGCACAAGAAGAAGCACTACTATAAAAATGGGATTATGAAGCTATGATTCATGCCTCACAATTAAGTCAATGCATCTCTTCCTCTCATCTACAACATGCATGTTCCAGCTCTCCTTTTGAGCAAATGTTAGTGTTTGTGCCAAAACCAGGGTGTTTTAGAGATGTGAAAAATAAATCCGGGACGAGATACAACAATGCTGGATTCACTGAAAAGAAAAAGTGACTTGTTGGAAAGAATATCCAGTGTAATCTATGCTACTAGAACCCTCTGGCTTACCATGCTACAGAAAAAAATTAACCCTTCTTTACTGGCCTCGTCAGGAAAATACACACAAGACTTGCCCTCTGGTCAGCCTTCAACTGAAGATGGATACTTCTGGCAGACAGCAGTAATTCTTGGCAAGCACCTCACCGGAGCACCGGCCTACCTTCCATCATGTACCATTACATCACCTTAGAATGCAGCAGTACAAGCTTGTTAGTACATTCAAATTATGATTTTCCCCTTAAATCTCTGGGTTAGTATTCTTCAGCTATCAAATATGGCTTAAAACGTCTGCTCTCAAATGACATTGTGACACATTAGATCAGCAGGAACATGGGAGGAGATCTCCAAAATACATTTAACATGTAACAGAGAATTCTTAAGGCAGGTGTTGCTGGAAAGGATTTGTCTCCTGGAAATCAGTGTTAATTGCAAACAGAAATCTGATTGTAGATTAGCACAATTCAACAAAACCCAAAAGACAGCACTGCACAACGGAATTGTCTTACAAGTGTCTTTACACAGAGGGAAAAAAAAAATAAAAGCAAGTCCAATTCAAAAAGTGTGACTGCTTGCTTGATTATGTTCATCTTACCAAACGTATACAAGTTCACTACCAAATTACGGCGATGGCTCTGTACTGCGCTGTCAGTATAACTGCTGCAAGAAAATAAACTGAGGTTCTGAATATCCAGTCACAGCAGATCTTAGTAATGTTTCTGATGAAGGGGACTGATTACCCGTCACAGGAAGCAGCATCTGATGGTCTTCAGTCCCAATGGGAAGAGGAAGTGCTAAAGACATCTCAGAAGGTTTCACATCTATGGACTCTGGTAAAGGACTTTTCTGAGTCTGAATGGATTCTTGTTCATTGAAAGAATTATCAAGTGCATTAGAATCAGGAGGAGTTTCAGATCCTGAGGGGGAGGGAAAGAAAAAAAAAAAAAAACAACCAACAAAGAAAGAAATGTTCAAAAGCTCCTGTGCAAATTCTGCAAATTTCCTTTTAAATGACTGTCAAAACCAACACTTGGTGTGTCAAAGACTGCTTGGGCAGCTGGGCTATCAGTGCTCCAATGTGCCACAAAGCCAGAACCAGCTGTAAACACAATGTAAGCACTAAGAATCACATCCTCTGCTGCTTGTGGCATGACAACTAGGCAGCTGATGCTAGTTGACCAACTTGGCCTCTACTTGGCATGGCACAGAAGATAACAAAACTCCCAACATCATAGTGAACAAAGGAGCTTTGGAAAAAATGTAATTATGAAGGTTTCCTTGAGATTTTCCACCCCAGAAAATCTACAAACCACATCCAAGTATCCCCTTTCAACTGCAACAGCAACAGACAATACTTCATTGATCCGTAAACAACTTTGGAAGAAAACATTAACTCCATCCCAGCCAGACTTGCTGCAGTTTTTATCCAGCCACCTGAGAAGTGATTTTCTATTCTAAACTGAAATCGCTGCTGACAGCGTCCTCACTGCTTTCCTGTTTGAACGCAGTCTGCCACTGCTCCTGCACAGATCAGGTATCTGACCCTCCCTCTATTGAAGCGGTCCAAGTTGGTGAAGCACCCCTGTCCCTCCATGAGGGCTGACCTGCCTTGGCAGCAATCCCAGCTCTCACCCGCCGGCCCTCTCCAGTCACTGCTGCCCTCACCCCATCCTTGCTTCCGCCGGAGTCCTGCTGCACCGGGGCCTTCCTAAATGGGGCTTCTCAAACTTTGGATGTTCAAAGCTGCCTCTGCGCATGACTCTTGATGACTCTCATCCACCCAATCCAAACATAAAGACACCTACTATTTCTCTTTCCATATGACAGAGGCAAGGAAATTATGGGTAATGCACTTCAGGATGGACAGATAAGGAGCTGTATGGAGCCACTGCTGACATGGGCTGGCTAGCTGAACATCTCTGTGCTTCACACTGAAGGCAAGTAATATCTGTCAAATTTCTTTCTCATCAAAATCTGCTATCTAGAATAGATATTTGAAATAGAGATTTGAAAAGTCTTTTTAGAGCAGTATTTGCAGCTGGGAACATTTTGCCAGCTGTCTGATCTCATCTGTGTGCTAATCCAGCTCAGACTTGGATTACCATAGACTGTGTATATTAAAAAAAAAAGGATATCTTCCACCACTATGTTAAAAGTATTTGTGCCTTCAAGATGTAAAGCATTTCTTGTAACCAGTACGCCTTGCTCACCTCAGTGACTGCCCTCGTAAAGACATACTCCTTTGACATATTCAGCAGAGGTAAAAAATTTCCTACAACTCACACTATGCCTTCATGTGGGAAGCTCTCACAACTTACTAGTACAAGAAAGTACACATTCACATACAGAAATTCTTGTCAGCAGCAATCCACTTCTATGTTGCTCAACATGTGTTTGCTATAGCAATGCAAATACTTGAAAATTTGTCTTGAATCTACTTTAAAACGTGCCTTCATGCTTTAAAAGGTTTGGGTACCTCTAAAAGCAGATGTTTTTGGCTCTACAGAGACACTATCCAAAAATCTTTTATTTTCTACTTTTAGGCTTGGGTACGCTATTCAGTACTGAAGACAAAACAGTTGATGTAGTTTCCTAATTTTCTTTCCACAAGGAGCTCACCTGTGTGAACTTTCGTTTTGTGCTTCTTAAGATTTTTTATATCCGTGTAAGAATTTCCACACATTTCACAGATAAATGGTCTTTCACCTGAAAAAAATTGGTTAGGCAGTAAGAACAATGTTGAAATTAAAAGAAAACACAGTTACAAGATGTAGAAAAATGGATTTCAATGGTGTATTTTAACATACAAGTAGTAACATTGTTATTTTGTCTGTGTGTATTGAGAATGAAATTGTTTCCAGAATAATACGTTAAAACAAAGCAAAAAACCCCAAATGTTAGAAGTAAAGCCATGATCGTACATCAACACCTACACTGTTACACAGACAATAGTCTGAAAAAGGCAATTAAAAAACACAAAATCACAAATATTTTCTTTAAATTATGTTAACACAGACACATAAATTAAGAAATTCGGCTACTTTCAAATACAGCGCAATATGGTGTATTTTAAAGGCAAAAGGGTAAAGGTAGAATATTATTTATAGTGCAGGAAGCAGCCTGCCTGGAAACTGACCTGTATGGGACCGAAAATGTTTATTGAGCTCTCCAGAGGAAATAAAACTCTTTTCACAAATGCCACAGATATATGGCTTCTCTCCTAAAGGAAACACGACGAGTACGTTATTGCAATATATAAACCAGAATATACATAAAGAACAAATCAAAATGAAACAGAGGTAACGTCCAATGGGAGAAAGAGCTCCCCAAATTGGAATCAAAGGGAAAAAACACGAGAAAGGAGCTGGATGACAACTCCAGAGGTAACTCCCAACCTACAGACTCCCGGGTCATCACCCAGCCCCTCCGCAGGCAGCCAGTCCTCCCTTGCCAGGCCCATTCCGGTACCCCAGTGCTCTGGCTCCCCTTACCTGTATGTTTTCGGGAATGGGTGATGAGAGAACTTGAGACGGCAAAGGCTTTTCCACAGCTGTCACACACGTAAGGCTTCTCGCCCGTGTGGCGACGCACGTGGTAGGTGAGTGTGCTGGCCTGAGCGAACCGCTGACCGCACCGGTCACACACATAGGGCTTCTCGCCACTGTGCTTCCTGTGAACAAACACGTGTGGACATCAGTGACCTCCTGGCACGAAGGGAAGCAACACCCACGATTAAATAACTTTCTACAATCAGCACTTCATGCCCAAAGTTCCTTGCGCTGATGTTCTGAGAGCTAAAACAGATGTAGCAACTGGGAGTTCAGTTTTGAGTTAGCAGTTTCTCACGGAGTGAAATTTAGTCTTTGACCGGGAATCAGCACATCCGCGATTTCTGTGGCAGCTGACCTGAACTGCAAGCCCTGCACATGTACCATGCACCATGAGAGCTCCACACGTTTCACCCTACAGCGTACTGAGAGAGAAAATGACAAATCCTAACAAGGGAATATAATTCCCACTCCTGCCAAAAATGCAAAAAGCCCCATGCAAGATAGTAGTGAATGGTGAGAACTGTTCTGTTTCACCTCCCACCAAGGACTTCTCTCCTCTTTGCTGCTACAAGCAGTTTAAAACAAAATCCATGTCTCGATGCCATAAGGATACCAGTGTGTAGGCTGTAACATTCATAAATCACAAATCCCGAAGTACAGAGATGTCATTATTCTGTTAGGTACTGTGCAAGAAGACCCACAAGAAAAGGAGCAGAAATGACCAAATTACGTGAATGCGTACCTCTTGCTCACACTGGAGTAAATTATTCTGTTTAAATAAACAGATGGATAAGCATTGGCAGGATCTCGCTTTTGCCTACCTGGCATGAATCTTCAAATTGCTTGAAGTTGCAAACTGCAGGTTGCAGACATCACATTTGTATGGTTTCTCTTCTCCGTGGTGCATCCGACTGTGGAACACTAACTGGCACTTCTGAGCAAAACCTTTGTCGCAGAGTTCACACTTGTATGGCTTCTCCCCTAGTGAAAAATAAAACCTTTGTGCTCTCTGCACTTACATAAGAAAGCTCGTCAGTCCACTACCTGACCAAAGCTCAGGTGTCTGTTCTAATACTTCTTACAAATAACATCCTGGAACATCCCATAATCAGTCCACTGAAGTGGAATGTGCCAGGAGTACAGCAGACTATTTTTTAACACATTACCTTTTGGGAAAAAAGGGTAATAACGTTTTTAATAGTGCTGTTTTCTCCACATTAAGAATGCTACTACAGTTTCAGACTTTTTGCTGGTTATGTCTATACACAATTCTGAATATTCAAGACAAACAACCAGTAAATCATCTGCTGCTTCTTGCCCATCAAACAGCAACCTACAGTCTAGTGCTCACTAATTTTTCATTAGCATCTGCTGTACGATGCTACAGGTGCTTCCCCAACCATTCATGATCTTTTAGTGGCCAATAATCTCATGTATGGGATCACGCAACTCTGCAGTCTTAGATGACAGTATAGAAGAGCCTATCTCTGCATTTCTATGGCAGTGCACAATCAAATCCAGAACTCAACAATTCTTAAGTACACCATGTACAGAAAAACTTCCAAAATAACAGTATGAGACATCTAACCTGCCATCTAGCAAGCAACACCATGAAATTCCCTACCTAGTACATTACCCTCAAATTCCTAGTACAATACCCTCAAAGGCAGAAAGCACAGCTGACGTTCCTACCAGCAAACTGTCCCTGAATGCTGCTCACAAGCTCCATCTCACGTATGAATCTTAGTCATCGGCTGACAATATTTGTAATTTTCTCCCTTGATTAGAGAAAGAGCAAGGTATCCTCCTGCAGCTGTACCTCAACACCCCCTACTTCACCTCTTTACATCTTCCCAGCTTCCTGGAAATAGCTCCACTGCTGGCCTCTGCTCGAGACTTTTCAAAGGGGAAAATGAGCAAAAGGAAACATTTTTTTGTCTGATTCACCGTTACTTCAGAATTCTGAATGTCAGCCACAAAAGGAAGAAAACTATATAGACCAGGTCCCTCTGCTGCTCACGGGGCTAAGTACAGCAGCGACGGCAACAGCAGAACAGCTATGCCAGATCAGCCTGAAAAACAAACTAACCTGGCATTGTCTTCCATCTCTAGGGAAGAACATATGAAGAGACAAGCACGGTACTTCCCCCATACATTTTCCCGGGGTCCAGCAATTTGCTGTTCATTACCCTTTTAAGTCAGACACATTGTCTGAACCTTAAAGCGTTCCTACTTGATTTCTCTTTAATGCTTTCTTCCGTAGCTCCTGATGTAACACTAACTTCTGGTAATGTTACTGAATGCAGAGATCGTAACACCATCACACATTTCAGCTGCACATTTTACTCAATAAAATCCCAAGTGCTCTAGAAATCCAGCCAGCCCCTTGCCTTTTTTGAAGACCCTATGAGAAAGTTACCTGCTTGCCACAAGATTGCGTTTTTTCTCCACTTTTGTTACCAAACATATATTACAATTTGAAGTTTAAAAAAACGCAACAGAAATTCTGGTATCAAGTATAGTGAGTTTTTTACCCTCTACAGGCAATAGATTTTGGCACTCCAGCATACAGAGCTAAAGGGTAGCCGGCTCTTCTGAGTCATTCCAGAATGCATCCAGAGGATGCTCAGCCTAATAAAGTCCTCTCTAGCTATTTAAAGCAGAAACTGTGATTTTGTACTGAAAAATGCTGAAAATTTTCATGCTACGAGGATATAGGTCCTATCCCCACATGCATACCGGCAGCAGACAAAATATCTGAAGGAGGAAGTCAGAATGCAAAGATCTTTTTAGTCCCGTATTCACAGGCTGTGATTCCAGGTCTCCTCTCACAGCCCAGGAGACAAGGCCGATGGCTTACCTGTGTGAGTTCTTACGTGGGTTTTCAACTGATTGCACTGGGTGAATGCCTTCCCGCAAAGCTGACACACGTACGGTTTCACTCCTTTGTGTATTCTCATGTGCCGTCGGAGGCTGCTAGCCTCTGAGAAGACTTTTCCACAGGTGTTGCACACTGGCTTAGCTTTGGAGTACTTCTGGTCAAGCTCTTCTCCTGCACTCTCCAGCTGGTAGGCGATCTTTTCACTGGCTATGTTAGACATACAGTGCTCCTTCAGGGCACAGCTTTGCTGAGGCTTTCCCCGTTTCTGTTTTGCTGCCATACTCTGAACCAGGATATCCTGCGCTGCCAGTGTTTCACTTTCCACCACAGATGCCAGCTGTAGTTCAGAGTTATCACTGCCTTGGGCAGCCTGTTCCGTTATCTGGGTGGCCAGCTTATTTGCATCTAAAAACATTTCAATGGACGTGTTCTCAGCCACGTCGTTCTGATATTGTACGGTTTTATTCTGTATGCTTTTGGGGGAGTTGAAATTCTTCTTTCGTTTTTTGGTTTGAGGAGATTTCTTTTCTAAAGCTGCTTTCTTTGCCTGTGGTTGAACCAATTCTGCAGAAGTAGCATCTGCTTTCTCCCGATTACTGTAATCTCGGAGAGTCAGAAGGCAAGTCTGCTGATTCATTTCAACGTTTCCAGTGATACTAGATGTCTCTGTAGAAGAGGGATTAGCAATAAAAGCAAAGTCCTCCATCTTGATTTTGCATTTAGTGACCACTTCTTCTACTTTGAGATAGTCGGCAGCCTGGTGAATTTCTTTAACATTCCAGCTGCAAGAAAACAAGACTTGGGTGACAATACTCTGAACAAAGCAAACATTTGTTCTGTACCAACTGTACAAAATACAGACAGCAGGGCTACAGAAAGGTTACACTGCCAGGAAACGTCACCTGGAGAACACATAGGCAAGACCTCATCTCTCAGTGCTGCAGTGCCACAAGACAGAAGTATGACAATTACTCAAGTGGGGTTTGCAGATCCACAGAACTGCGTGCCTTTTGTAGGATTTTAAGTTAAAAGTCCATTTGTAAGGTGGTGAGGCTAGACAGGGGCTTGTTGGTCCAAAAACCTCAGAAATCACAGCACAAAGGGGTAAAACACTGGAGAACAAAATGCTCAAATTACCATTCTATAATCCTTCTGGTAAAAGTCTTAAGTAATTCGTAAGCAGTGCATTCACCTCAGCACTTCAGTGAGGCAAGTATTAATCTTGTTTTATAAAACGATTTGCAAACAGTCTTAATTCTGTATCAGCTGCACACACACATTAACACCAAGGAAGTCCTCATTTAAACTACTACGCTCTGCTCTTCAGTTCCTGCAACACAGGCCTTGATAATTTAGAAAAAAATTGATCTGGAGAAGGTGGCAACACACACCATCAATGCATTTATGGATTTATGGCACTCTAAAGAGAGATTAACGGTAAACGACATCATTCTAACAATCCATTACACAATATATGTAATTAGGAATAAGTAAGTAGCCACAACTGCTCCCTGTACAGAAATACAACTGTTTCAGCATCTCATATTACACTAGAACAGAGTTCAAAGTACACCCTCCGTGTGTCACTAAGGTACCCACCACCACAGAGAACAACGGAATTTGCAGATAGTTACAGCAGTCACCTAAAGGGATACAGTATGAAGTGAAGGGTGCACATGGGCAGATCTGCAGACGTCATCTTTAGTCAAATAGTTCTGCCTGGGTGAGAATGGTACTTTCACCATCCTCTTCCTTCAAAGATCTCAACTGCTCAGAATGAATCCTCCTGCTGTGGCCCCAGACAGATATCAAGAACACTGCACGCTTCTGCTCATATGTAATTTGCAAAGCATCTATCACTAACTGCACCACATAGCTGTGTACATGGCTCTAGTGCTGTCAGTGCTTGTAGCTAACGTAAAAAATAAAGAACCAACCCTGCATCTGCGTACTTAAATTATCGAGAATGAGTTTTCAAGACTTCACTAAGAAACAAAGGGTTTTCAAACCTGCATTTGACACCAGACATTGAGAAAGGAGTAAAAATCCTGGGCTACTTACTTCTAAATACACTTCCCTCATGAGGCATATGCTTTTTCTTTTGCTGAGAGAAAAAGTGTTGCTAACAATCCTCACTGTATGTGAAGCAACACACAGACAGCAAATGAGTGCTATGAGGGAGCGGACATACCACTTTTTCTGTAACTCCTTTTGGCAGTGTGTAATATAGGATTTTAAGTAACAGATCATGTTATCACTTATCCTTCCCTCTCCTGGTAATCACCCAAGATGTTTTACCCCTTCCAATCCAGACAGAAAGACTGGGAGACCAGAACTATCAGTCAGTGAAATCTGAGACAACATACCTTTGTTTTGGCACTACATGTCACGCGGTGTTTTAAAACATACAAACAGATGCTCTTCAACTTGTTAATATGTATCATATCCACTACTCTTTGTTCCTCCAGAACTTATTACACAACAAAAAAATCCACTACTGCTGTAACACAAAGTTAATTTCCCTATTCTCTTTCCCCCTTTAATAGCATATGTTACCTGTCAAGGTTTAAGTTTCCCGTATAAATAAATTCCAGGAGTTTTTGGAATCCATCAGCTTTCACTTGAGTCTGATCCAAAACAACGTTATTGTCAGATGCATCCCTGTAAAATGCACCGAAGTACTCGCTGAAAGAGGCAAGGACATTTCTGTGTGCTTTGAACTGGAATTCACCGATAACAACAGTGCAGTCACAAAGGAAGCCGGCTTCTCGCTGCTTGTTCAGTCTCTCTAAAAGGTGCTCACAGTGATGGGAATACTGCATTGTGACAACGAGCCTCTTTGTTCTGATCTGGGAAAGAAAAGGAGAAAAAAAAAAAGAATTTACATGCGGGATTTAACTTTGTTTCCCCCTTCACTGAGTAAGCTGATAATTAGGAAAGAGCCGGCGCTCGATCCGCTCGTGGTCCCCGCAGGGCAGTTGGTGTAGCGGCGCTCCCGCACGAGGCGCAGGGACACGGGTGGATCTTTCTTAACCTGGGCTGCTGCTCATTTCAGAGGCAGGGAGCGGGGAGCGGGCAGAGGCGGGCGCCCCCCGGCTCAGCCTGCCCGAGCGCACGGCCGGCCATGGCCAAACCGGGCTCCGCGGGGCACCTCGCAGCCGCCCGCTCCCCGCGCCCGCAGGCCGA
>JAVJGJ010000003.1:24252457-24270461 GCA_035590215.1 Microhierax caerulescens
GAGCGACGGAAACTTTCAAGGCTGGGTTTTACTCATCGGCTTTAAGAAATGTTGAGTTTTACTCGCCGAACTTAAAAGCACGGAGCTGAACTCGCGAAAACGCACAAGCCTCCGAGCACGGGCAGCTGGCGACTTTGCTGAGGTGTGGAAGAAAGAACTGTGAGGGGGCCAGCGTCAAGGTTTGTCCCCAGCAGTGTCTCTCCTTGTGCTGGCCTTGGTCCCGCCACGCGGCAAAACCAAACCTACGTGTTGTACGCCAAGCGCCGTCAGCACGGCCTCCCTGCGGCAGTAGAGCCGAGCCCATCCCGTGTCCCTCGCACCATGGAAGCAGGCTGTTCAGGTACTTCTGCGGTAAGAACTACCTGCAGGCCAAACCTCTCCTGTGTTTCCTAGCAAGTACCACCCCCCCACACCCCCACCCCCAGCAAATTTACCGTACATGCAGGCACATATGCGTGCCCTGTGTGAGAGAAGCCAGGCGTGCACCACTGCCCCACCACTGGTTTCACTTCGGCAGGGAGCAGACATGGCCCTAGGAACTGGGCTTGGGCATGAGTCAATGACACATCTTCCCAACCCTGCGATAATTTCCTGAGCGTTTGACCAGTGCCATCTTGTGGCCTTCTTTTTTATTTTCCTTTGCACAGAGGATGGGCGTGAACTTGGGTACTTAATAGTTTCAATTCTGTTTGAAGGAAACCTGTTGCCAGAATAAGTGGAGGCGGGAGAATCCGACATTGCACACTTGAAGTCGTATGGGTTCTTTCTGGTAGTGGAATAGGAATGTCACTTAATAAACCCAATCTAGCTGAAACTAGTACTGGCTCTGCCGCTAGTAATGTTTTTTCTTGTTTCCAACGAATGTGTTTTCATTCTTTTAACTTGTTTCTGAGCAACAGCTTTCACTTAGTATCAAATACTGAATTTCAGACTTGCAACTAAACATGCAAAGCCAAAATAGTTTATGTGCTTAGTATGTTACTTTTTCAAATGAAACTCTTCTTGTTTTACAAGTGTCTTGTTTCCCTGAGAAAAGTCTTGTTTCCTAAATATATCTGGTTTTATGGCATTTACCATGATTTTTTTTCCTTCTGTCACTTCTGAAAGAGGTGATAAGCTTAAACTGCCAAGTTTCCGTATACATGGCACAGTGTGTGCTCTGCAGATCCATGTGTCAGAGAAAAAAGAAGTTTAGAAGCTGAGAACTTGGTCTACTTTTGTATCTATTTATTATGTAGGAAGGAAAACTTTGTGCAATAGGGTCTTGTGGTGGAAATTGCAAGTGTCGCTGCAGTTGCTACAACTTGCTACTGTTTCTGAACAGCCTGCACCTGCCTTTCCAGCCCCAGTGAAACAGTCCAAAACCGGTGCTACTGTGGCTTTCTAGGAATCAAACCACAAGCTCTCAGCAATTTCTCCCCTGAAGAATTTAAAACCATTTGCAAGTAGCAGCCGCCTGGGCGTGTCAAAGAAAGCATTTGACACAGAATTTACCTGGCAGAGAGCAGTAGTTACCCGTGACAGTCAGCAGCTTGGGGAAGCAGGTCCATCTCAGTGCCATGCTTGAATCATTTGATGTTAAGTGGATTTTCTTCCCTGCAGAGCATAAGTGCTTTTATTAATACCTCCAAATTAGTTTGTTTTTTAAAATCTAATGGTGCGTTTGAAGCTTGTGTGCACTGAGAAGTTTATCATCTGTGCTAGCTGTGACACAAAGTGATACAGAGGAAGGTGATGGTGTTTGGGAGAAGAGGAGCACTGGTGCTCAATAAAATTATGAAAGCGTGTTATTGAGGTTCATAGCCTGGGCTGTCGTTCAGATTTTTGGGAATTAGGATTGTCCATCCTGGGTGACTTGTCACCCAGTGCAAGATGCTCAGAAATTAACTCTGAACTCAAGTTGTCTGGAGGTTCTGTGACTAATGTTTGGACAGTGAACTTGGAAGGATGTCTTGCTCGCATCTGCTTAAGGTGGATGTTTTCGCTGTTCGAGATCAGTCATGTGACATTTGTCATATCTGGTCGGGTACCTAGAAAGTGCTTTGGCCAAAGGTGATAAAGCACATTGTTGATTGCCCTGGCAGCAGGAAATGGCCTCACTGTGTTCTACTAATGTGTGCATGGGGTTGCCTTCCTTTTTGTGGTCACCTTTCTAGTGTGCTTTTCTAAACACCCCAGAATTTTTGGTCCCTATGGGAACTTGCTCCCTTTCTGTAGTGAACCTAGAAAAAAAAAATATCTGCACGATGTGGGTGAAATCCCTTAGAGACCCTATAGTATTGATGGGGTAGTAGGGGGAGGTGTGATATTACTGTGCTTGGGCAAACAGCCCTCTTCTGAGGGCAGTTCAGGAACTGACAGGTTTGGGGACCCTGAGGGGATGAGCACACCTCCCCCCGTGCTGCATTTTCAAATTCGTGTTTCTAAGCTTGAGATCTCAGCTGCAGTTTATTCCAGCTGTGGCATTGTGTAGCATGCAGTGGTCTCCAGTTGTTTTCCACTCCTGGCTGTACCCTGGACTCTGCCTTCAGTCACCTCTCAACATCATTACACTTCCCGGTCTCAGCAAGAACACTTTTCCACTCCCTGCAGAACTTGCTGTCTGTGAAAGCAGCAGTATTTTGTCTTACGTTGGTTTCATTAAGCTGTTTTCAGTTTACTTTTTAGCTTTCTTGCATTCATTTCAAAACAGCCATGATTGTTTGGGTTGTATGTGATATGCCAGTGCACACCAAACCAAGGAAGATTTAAACCAGTTCAAGACATTTATATGCAAAGATGGACTAACTGATGTGAATTAGTATAGATTCACATATTGGTATGGCTTTGTGTGTAAATTTAAAGTACACATTGCTGTGTACTTGAAATGACCAACAAAAAAGCTGGAGCATTTTCACTTACTGAAAATTCTGCTAAGTATTTCCTAAAGTAGTTTGCAGAGGTGACAGAGCTTGCAGACTTTGTAAGAACAGTGCAAGTAGAGTTAATGTTGAACTACAATATTGAGTCTAACAAAGCAGTTCAAGCTGACCTTGCTTATAAGACAACAAAAAGTGTCTTAAGGAGAAATAATAATTATCGAAGAGTAAAGAATGGTTTAATTCAATGGCTGTTTAACCTCTGACAGGTCTGGCAAACATTAATAGAACCCTACCCTAATTCTGTTTGTAGATTGCCTCAGCAAGGGGTACTTTCAAAATGTGGTTGGATGTCGTATCTAAGGATATTTATCAGCAAAGGGAATGGAAGAAGCATACATCTCAATCATTTTTACAGAAGTAATTTAATGGTAAAGTGAAGTCATACAATCAAATCTTTGTGAATGCTAAAACTATGGACTAAAGATGGTTTAAGTGTATAGTAACATTCTGTGCCTTTCTTTGCCTGGTTCTCTGTATGCAGCTTAACACACCCAAGTGGGGAAACTGTTTTATCCAAAAGAAATTTGGAAAAACCTAACTCCAGCCAATGCTAAACCTCTGACACAAGGGCCTGGGAGAACAGGTCTGGGTCTCTGTTCTGTGCTTAGTGACTTTGACCTGCCTGATCAATCAGATCAGGTCCGTCTTCAAGCAAGAGTTCTGTATTGTGTGACCTTTGCATAGGAAGCTGGGGGATGGTTTTCACCTTCTGCATTTATAGTTTTCAGTTTGCAGGAGCATGATCATAACTTGGGCCTAATAGTATCATAAAATTAAGATTAATAATTTAATTTGTGTTTATTCAATTTTAGCTGCAGTCATTGGGGGAGTCTTACAAACCCTCAAATCCATACAAAAAGAACAGTTGTCAGTGCCTGGATTTGTGTATATTTCCCAGCTGTACCAGACCTAAAACATAATAGTTTAGGGGTAGAAGAGACTTCTTTTCTACCTCTCTTTGGTCAGTTGAACATTGCATTTCAAAGGTCTCAGCTGGGTAAGCTGCTCCCCTATGGTTGGTGAAGTCTTTTGTTTTTTACATCTTATCTGTGCCATATGAAGATCTGTTGAATGTGCTCTTGCTGTTGATCATATTTTTTCCGACGGTAGATGGCAATAGCCATTCATGTGTAAAACATAACAGCAGAACTCAGTGCATTACAGAATTTAATAGCAAGTAGGATCACTCCTGGAAAGGAATTTAAATGAAACTATGTGTAAAACCTTTTTCTTTTTTCAAGTACAGGTAAACTGCCACTAAATAAAAACCTTTGCAATTTTAATAATTATTTTTTTTATGGAAACCTGTTCAAAGCAAAAAAAAATATGAAAGGTGCTGGAACTTTACAGGAAGGTGCTATAATTAATTGTCAACCCTATGTAAAAAGGTGTTTAAAAATGCATTTTCCCATGTACATTCTCGATAAACTCAAGTGATTAAGAAATGTTGGTTGACACTAGATTTTTATTCCTTTTCAAGTTTGCTTGAAACTTTAGTAATTTTGAGTTTATGTTTGTGTCAGAGACTGATTACAACATGTATTTACACAAATTAAAGAATTTTATTTCCAGTATATAAACTTTAGGATTCATCTTGACAAATTAGTTGGACACTCTGCTCCCATTGAAAATAGAGTCAGAGATCAGCTTTTGCAGATCTTCGATTTTGCTTTTACCTCTAAAAATGCATTGTATGATTTGAAACTAGATGCACAGATGTTAGCCTTTCTAGTATACAGCAATATGTCGTCGGAGAAATTGCCTTCCATAGTTCTCATTTACTTAATACATTTACTGTTTGTTTTTGTGGAATATATACTTTGTTTCCCAAAAGCAAGCATAGGAGTTATGTGAGTGAGGAAGGTAATCATCTATAACAAAGTTATAACTGAGTCACAAGACTTTTGGGAATTTTACAGCTGCAAACCAAAGTTCTCATGCATTATCATAGCATTCTGTTTTGCAACGATAACAAGCTTAAAGGCTAGCATTTGTCTGTTTATATTGAAAAGATAATCAGACGTTTGTACATTAATGATGGAATATTGGCAGCTATGATAATTTCTTAGAAAACATTTTAATGCTGCAATTTGTATTTTAATAAGGTTTTTTCTTATTACTGTATTGCTATTATCTGAATTGTACAGTTGGATGCTTCACTGTGCTCTGTGGGGGACAAAATAAGGCAGAAAGGATAGAAACTGACTGAAATTAAGTGACAAAGGGGGTTTGGTCCCAAGACAGCTACTGACTCCAGATGTGCCCTTCCGAGCTTCTTAGATTCTTCAGCTATAAAATAGTGCTAACAACACTGACCTCTTTTTGAGGCTCTGGATGAGAACCCTAAGCAGTACTATCCTCTTCTCCTTTTGCCCGGGGCAATAGACCCATAGAGCTGTATTGTTTCCTGAGAGGCCAGGCTCTTCATGCATAAAACTGTCTTCTAGGTCACAAACTTTCAGAATCAGGAAAATTTACCAAGTCTGCGTGCTTAAACCTTTTGTCTCTGGTTCAGTCTCTAAGCCTCCTAAAAAGCAGAATTCCACCACTTCTTTCATCACCCTAATATTCCTTTAAACAACTGTATCATGGGATCTATTGTACTTAGCTGTAGTATGTCTACCCTACAGTCCATGTTTTTCATCACAGGAAGCAGCTTGAACTGCTTATAACACACAGAGTATACATTTGTCTTGTTTTAGAACAGCTATATATCGTTCAGCTGGCTTTACAGCCTCTTCTGTGTCTAAAGATAAGTATGTTTAAGTATAATCCTGAAGTTTTTATCTTCGGCATCATCAGCTTGCACTTTAGTTACCATTTCATATTATGCTCCTCCAGGCAGCTTTGAACAACCTTAGCTAGACAATTAAGGGAGTGAACTGGTAAAACTGCTAATTTCTCTGCCTTTCCTTTCACTCTTATCTCATATTCTCTAAGGTACACCTCTTTATCTACATGTTTCCAAGAAGGTGTTCAATTAATAATTCAGACAAGTCAGAGCTGATAGGATCTTTTCATGTATTAATCTAACTCTTCCTTTCAAACAGAGTGCCAGAAAAATCACTGTTTTCATGTTTTGTCTATTTACTCTGGCTGGATTTTATTATTGAAGTGGCATGCTGTAGTCCTTTGATTCTGCTCCCAAGAAATTACTGGGGATTACAACAGTGGCCTTACAGGTAACGGGGGTTCTCACTGATGTGTTCAGTAACAGTTTTCTTCCCTATTGATGTTGATTTGGGATTGGTTTTGTTTATAGTGAAAAAGTAAACCAGCAGACTTGGCCATGCAGGATACAGAAACATTCAGGGTTTTGTTAGTTTCTTGTGTTTGTGGGTTTTTTGTTTTTGGTGGGGGTTTTTTTGTTTGTTTGTTTTTTTTCTGAGGACAAGAGTGATGCAACACATCTGATGAGTGCAACTAAGTTATTTTCAGTGGATACAATCGCAAGGGTGGATACAATCACAAGAGTGGATACAATCAAAGGCAGAGGTTTATTGGTCGGTCCAAGGTAGTCCTTTAGCAGCTTCAGAGAGCAATGTTTAAAAGCTCCCTATTCTTTCATGAGACATGAATGTCAATATGTTTAGTTTCCATCTGTGTTGGTCTTGCAGCAGGTTTAAACTTGAAATAAGAGCTAAACTGAACTGACATTGTAAAAAGTCCTCCTGGCTCTTGTCTACAGTTTAAATGCATCTGGTCATGAGAAGAATCTACGTGATTGTCAATGTGAGCTGGGAGGTACAAGAAATGAATGAATTTCACTGGGAAAATAGGTAACCAACTAGTGAAATCATGAAGTGCTATACTGAAAAAAATCTTTAAAACCCATCTCAGGGAGCCTTTTTTTTTTTTTTTTTTTTAAATTGGAGGTGAAGGTAATGATTCTTTACTGGTGTTTTTAATACCAAAATATTACCGATGAAGTATTGTAAAAATTTCTATTCCTAGGGCTTATAAATCAATGTTCTAACTGCTTTCAGAGAGAGCAGCAACCACAAATTTGAAACTATTAAAATGGATGGCAAATCTTGGTAAATGACAAGTGAGTGGACTCTTGCTCCTGATCTTCTTGTGAAAGCACAAGGACTTTTCAGTGAGCAGTTTGCCTGACATAAACATATAGAATCTAAGGGTAATGTTATCTAGTACAGAAATTGTTATGCAGTACAGAAAAAAATTACCCATTTATCAGCTTTTTGAAATCATCCATTTTTCATTGAAGCTGATTTTTCATTCCCCATTCTGAGGACTTCCCATACTGATCTTTCCCTCAGGAATGCCATTTTTAATATAGCAAACTTGTATCACCAGGACAAAAAGTTGGTTTACATCCAGTGAGGATCATAAACACATGTGGACTAATAGTTAAATTGCTGATTCTGTGATTAATATTGACCATTGTTTTAGTTGTCAATCTGTTTTAGGGAATTCTTGTGAGTATAAAGTCCAAGTTTAATAAGCTCAGGTATTCAGCAGTTCTGGAATATTTCCAGTGTTTTTCTTCTATTTTCAAGTTTATCTCAGTAGTACCACTGAAGCAGATGACGTGGAGCCGCAAGTGTCTTGCTGGCTTGCAAGCTTGCTGTGTCACAGAGCTTGGCTACAGCACAGTAATGTTAAACTGCTTTAAAATACAGTTTGGTCTTGTAATACAAGCCAGTTAATATCATGTTTTGAGCATGTTTCTCAACTGTAAGTTCTGGCCAAGAGTTTCAGACAGTTCAGGAATACAGTTTAAAGAAAAATTATTGCAAGAAGGTACAATACTTAAAAAGGTGAAAGCCTACCTTCTTGAAGCCACATCTTGTGATAGTTGGTTTTTTTTTTGGTGTGGTTTTTTTTTTTTTGTTTGTTTGTTTTTTAAGCATAGTGAGGACTTCAAGTTATTCTGTCTTATTGCTTGCGCAAGGTAAAATGTGCCTCTTGAATGAGCCCTTTCTAATGCATAAGAGGTATATAAGTTCATTGGTTGAAGACTTGGGAACCAAATTTGAAATCCAAAGGAAATGTTATTGAATGATTATTGGTAGAAAGACAGATCTTGGTCCTACATACCATGTACTGCTTGACAAGGAAGAATATGTATTGACAGCATTCCTTAAAGGCATGCTTCAAGGGCAAAATTAAAACATTTCCATAGGGTGTAGCCATCAATCACCAGGAGGATGTTCTTGTACACCAAGTGCAACACAGTATAGCTTTCCAACGACCTTAACACACTAGCCAACATAGGAGCTGCTATAGTAATTACAGATTACATTAAGTATCAAGTAAAAGCCAACAGCCAACTACTAGGCAAACCTTTTATGCATTATTAAAATCATATCCTTCCCAGAAGATTCAAGGTAATAAAATTGAATTTGATAATGCAATCAGTAAAAAGCAGGTTTAAAAAAAAATTCTCCTTTGTTGATAATGTCCCAAGAAATCCTAAGTTTTATATAATGCCTAATATACATAAGTGTGGAAACAGTCTCTCAGGTATATTAACAGTTTTAGTTGCACATTCTCTGGGACTGCCTTGAATTTTTTATAATTATATTTTATTAAGAAATAATTGTTATATATCAAGTGCGCATTGCACTTTAAAATATTAAAGGCTGAAGTTACCTAATATTTCAGCAATTATAATATAGAAAATTTTAGAAAGTATGAAATTGGAAGGATTGTTCTTACATATCAAGAAGGTAATTCTTCTTCCTGAGCAACTGGCTGGGACAGTTTGTTATGGGCCCTGAAAAAAAAAAAACCAACAACCAAAACCCAAAAAAATGAACCCCAAACAATTAGAAATGTGACATGAAAAAAGGAGGAGAGAACAAACACTTTGCATGTAAGGACACCAATCTTCACTGTTAACTCTTCTAATAAATCACTTATGACTGGATATATCCTATATTTGGCCACTTAAAGGAGCCCTAGTGGGCCTGACTTTTAGACCAAAAAGCTTCTGAAAGCTTTTCCTTTTGATGGATTGTCAGAATAAGATTTTTTTTTCTGTCTTGGCCAAGATAGTGTATTTTGTTATATAGTAGAACTAGGGTTAGGTGTGTTTGAGAACTGACACCATAGAGCAGCAGCTTTTGTGAGGTTATTGGTCAGTTTTTTATTTCATATATCTCTTAAAATTTTAAAACAAGGTATATGTTATTCCCATATATCATACACAAAAAAAAAAAAAGAAAAAAATTAATATTGAACAATAGTCTAAAGCCAGATTGGCATTCTGTTTCTGTCAGCTGAAAGGGTCCAAGACCTGGCTGTAAAGCTGTCAGCAAATAAGTTGAGTCTGCATGGAACATCTAGAACATGGCTCAAAGCAGAATGTGGTGCAGATCCTCTGAGAAGGTGGTAAGACCATCAAAGATAAATAAGGCCGGGACAAATTGATTTCATTGTTCACAAAGAACAGAGTAGTTGAAAAAATCTAGCTCTTCAATCACTAGCCAGCATAGTGATACAAAAGCCTAGCCCCAGCCATGCCTAAATGAGAACCTGCATGCTTACTTTTTCTTTAGTTCTTCCAAACTGCTAAGAAATATTACAGCTTTGCATTAGATTACAGCTATTACCTGAAGTAAGAAGTACTGTCTGGGCTGTTCCCATTGAAGGGCATGGGGATACTGTTTCCACTAGGAGTTAACTGGGAGTCTGGCATTCCTAATTTTGGCTGTTTGTTTGCCACTCCAGATCTGGATATAGTCTTAGATACAGCTTTTGAGTCAAAGTTGGCCTAATAAATTCTATTTTTACTTTTTAAAAGTCAGATTGGTTATTTAAAAATGAAAGCTTAGATTCCCATCTTTTAAAAAACAAATCCAAACCTTGCCCCCCCTGCCCCTCCCCCTGGCTTGAGTCTTTATTGTTTGCTGTCTCAGAAAAACTGACTGAAGAGAAAATGGATCAAGAAGTAGTAGTACAGCAGGCCAAAGTCAGCCCTTGTGCAGGGTGCAGGGCCCGTGCAATAGCTGGAGGTATGCCTAATGAAACTGGGGCTGAATTTGGTCCTCTATATTCACTATGTGACTAGAGATTCTGTTTCAGTAGTTCAGAGGTGCCCAAGAAAACTTCATAATTGATGTTTTCCACTCATTTTCTTTCTCTGCTTGTTCTGTATTTTGGTTGAGTTGTGTTTCCCCAGCTTTCAGATGAATGCTTGAATGCTGGAAAAACTCACTCTCATGCATAATGAAAGAGGAAAAGTTACAGAGGAGGAATTTATTGGCTAGAGTCTCCATTCCTGCTCTATATCTTGCTCTACAAGCTCCCACAGCAAGTGAGTGGTAGAGCCAAGAATAGAACACCACTTCTCTGACACCCAGTCCAGTGTCTTAACCCCTGCCTCCCGTGAGAAATTTTGTTTCAGTTTTCTGTACAGTGAAAAGATAAGATCATACTTTATTTTGGTGCATAAATTGATCTCTAGGGTGTGTGAATAAGGTTGGGAAATAGCCAGAGAATAACACAATGTAAATAGTGAAACATAAGGAGGTTATATATATAACACCACAGCTTCTCAGACTGCTGTGTGTCTAGATAAAATTAATTAAAAATTACATGAAGTATTTGTGTTCTTTCAAGTTTGTTTTGAGCACACAAGGTCTTCTTCAGAGAGAAAGCAGGATTTCTTTTGCTCTGCTGGGTTTTCTTTGAGGGCAGCCAATGGAGGGGTTCTTGTGCCTGTAACATAGGGGTGCTTTTCCTCTTTGGTTGTACTTACTTTGTTGGGGATAACAGCAGGTGTTGTGTTGCCTGTTTGGGGAGAGCAAAGGAATTTGGAAAAAGATGGAGTTAGTGTGGGCCGACTCATGCACTCTAACTGCAAAGTGTTGCTATTGTTACGGACTGAGTATAATAAGGAGTAGCATGTGTAAACTCAGCATGGGGATGTTAATATGAAATGCTTAACTGCGTCCAGGATTCACAAGTGATAATGACGAGAGTGGTCTCTAGAAGTGCTGACTCAGCACCCTGACTTCTGAAACAGCCACTTCTCTCAGTTTGGTTTAGAAAGGTGTACCCTCTCCAAACCATGCAGCTGTGCTCAGCAGGGGGATTCACACTGTCCTTTGCTTTGATGTCCACCAAACCTTCCATGAGATTCATGACTGCAGTTGTACTCAATTTCAGGCAACATAAGAGCTTCTCTTCTGCCCTTTCCCAACATGTGAACAAGAGGCAAGTGCTAAGTGCCGCAGGTGAAAGCTGGATCCCACCTCTCTTTTAAAAGCATATAGGTTTGAAGAGTAAATATTTGTGAAAGATTTATTTCCAAAATCTCTTCACACATCATGAATGGGTGTGTATGTGTATATGCAGAGAATAGAGGTTGCTGTAAAAGGACGGAAAAGAGGTCACGGTAGCTTTCTGTCTGTGTTCTTAGCCATGCTCATTGCTTTTATATGAGCATTTACAATACAAACTGCTCAAAGGCATTTGAAAATGACCCTACATCTTTTTAGGTACCTAGCAGTGTGGATGCACAAACAAGTTGCAAGGGATAAGCTGAAGCATGACCTTACAGCACCACTGGGACAGAGAGATCCTTCTCCACTGATGGCAAAATAACACATTTGCTTGCTCACTGGCTAGAAATGATTGGGAATTTTTTGGCAGTGCTTTACACTCAGGAACTCTTTATTTCTCACCACTGAAACATTTTGTGGGAACATGCCAGTTTCAGTGAAACTTCTGTAATAAAAAGTTTGTTTTCAGGCTAGAATCTAGAGGGAGTGTGCTCTAACCCTGGTCTGCCTGTCTGAGACGAAGGATTTAACCCCCAAAGTCTTCACATTCCAGGGGAGCCCTAATTCTGGGTTATGATGTTGTTAGAGTGCTCTTTTCCTGTGCTTTTGTAAAAACAACAGACCCACCCACCCCCTCCCACAAACAACAAACAAATCCCACTTCTAAGTTAATCTTGCTGCAGTTGGGAATGCTTCTGAAATTTTGAAATGATTTCTGGGATGGGAAAAATTATTTTTCTTCTCTTTCAACTTTGCACCTCACCACTCCGTCATGAACTTTGCATCTGAGATTTTGTCTTTGATGAATGAGCTCTCAGCCATAAAGACTGCTGTGAACTAGACTTAAGGACTTTCCTGAAAAATGAAAACGAAAAGGCTAAACCACAGTTACCTTAGGAAATGTGAGGAAGGAGAAAAATGATATCTTCACTCTCCTGCCTCTTCTGCAGGGTTTTGTCATTCATTCTTCAGCCACATTCTCTGCCTGCAAATGCTGGCTGCTCTTGCTCAAACGTGAGATGTGGATAGACCACTGTGGTGCTATCGAGGTGTGTGTGTGTGTGTGTTTTCTGGGTTCTGAGCTGGCAGGGAGCCACAACTTCTCTGGGGACTCATGGGCAATGCTCCAATGGCTCTTGTTTAATTGATCCCTCCACAAATGCCGCCCCTACTGCTCCATCTAAGGGAAGCCACATATTGTCTTGGCTTTTCACCTTCATGGGTGTTTTTGATTGCTACAGTTAGAAATGCCAACTACACTATAAAATAAACAAATGGAAATTTCCTCAGTTGTTCTTTCTGGAACCTGATGTCTATTGTTATTTACTGCTTGCTGTACTTGAGGCTATATATATATATATATTTTCCATTATCTGTGTGACAATTGAAAGGAAAGGCCTGAATTTTGACCTCAGATAAGTGTGAGATGACTACTGTTTATACTTTGCCTTCTTCCAGGCTGCAGTTACCAAGAGGCCACTCCTTCAGGCTACAGAGCTGTCAGAGAACTCATGGTGATATCTTTACATGGGGTTGCATAAAGTGAAAAAAATTAAATCTTGCAAATCACTACATAGTATATGCATCCCCCTCTGGGAAGATGCTGGGGGAAGAAATGGTTGAACAGCTGTTTAGTGTGCTATTAGAGTGCACTCATATTATGGTGATGAGTGCAGAATGAAAGAAACAATATAGAAAAGCAAATGGAAATATTTCAGAAAATTTTCCAAAGACATATTGAAAAAGGACTACTTGGTAGTCAAGTATCATGTTACTGTACTTCATGACTCTCATCTAGAAAAGTGGGGCTTTAATATACTTTGGGTTTAAGTATGATTGAAATCTTTTGGGATTCCATATCTAGCATATGAGCAATGGTATCTGTACTTATGTCCTAAGCAGAAGTAGCAGCATAGAATGTACAAGGGAGCAATTCCTATCTGATGTGGAAGGAATTGAACACACTCGACTTCTGTCAGCTCCAAGTGCTGTCTGTATATGCCATGTATTGATATAAGGTGTTGGTCGATATGTGCTTTCATATAAGCCTCAACAAATTGAAATAGCAGTGCTCTAATGATATCTTCCTTCTTAATGTCACTTAGAAATGGTTATCAAATTAACTATGAATATAGTCCTATAAAGTTTGTCAGTGCCTACAAGTTTTAATACGAATGAGTCTTATGGAAAAAGTAGTTTGAAAACTGTTCAAATAGAACAAACGTGGTTTATCTCAGCCAGTGGGGAATTCTTAAACAAAATTCCTAGTGAAGGATTGCAATGGAACAGAATATTTGCTGGGCACTGCAGGGCAAAGGAAGCCAAAAAATCAGTTTTTCTGATTTATTTTTGTGAGTACCTCAAATTTGCTTCTGACAAACTGTTTATTTCACTTTTAATTTTAATAAATTGAAGGCATTTTTCATTTCTAGGTAGGTTTTACTCAGTCTTTGAACTTTGAACCTGGTGATTTTAATTCAGCAGGGACTGGAGGATGAGGCTCTTTGTTTTGGTACAATAAACATTGTATAACTAGCCATCATTTTCTGTTCCCTGCTCTCATAACTTTTGTTCTTTATGTGATGCTATTTGCATCTTAGCTACAGCAGGCATCAAATAAGATGTTTAATTAAAAATGTTATCAGACATCCAGTTTAAGATCAAAGATCACATGCTATCAGAGATCCAGTACTTTGATACTGCAGTAATAGGTACCTTAGAAATAGTCAGATTGGTTAGATTAGATAGTCATTTATTTTAGCTTGTTTCTTTTTTCTTAGTACTCATTCCAGATACTGTAACCTGCTAGAAGTTTTAAGGAGAAACAGTAATTTTTAAAGTAAAAATGTAAAGGCTTCCAGTTTAAACAAAATTGATCAAAAAATTATAGAAGTAGAAAAACAAGACCTTTAGAATACATATGACCAAAAGCATAATAAACATTGACTGGGAGCATAATCCTGAATGCTAACATAAATCTGTTTGTTGTAACAAACATTTAGTCTAATTTAATCTTTGAATGTATTACTGCCAGAAAGAATAGAATTTACAGGCTCTAATGTGTTGGTTACTCTTAAAATTCTACTTTAACTATTGATGCTGATAGTGTCACCCACTGAAAAGACCATTTTAATTATCATTGTCATCCATCTCAGTGAAGTCTATGCATGTGTATTATTTACAGATCATTCTTTAAACTACTAAATAAGTTGTATACTGAGATGGAAACAAGAGATACAATTACGCTACATTGCCATCAGAGCACAACAGCAGTGTGAATTTGAGCTCTTCTGAGTTAAGAGCTTGTGATACAATACTCCAAAGAAAGCAAAGGCAGTGCTAGTTTGTTACATGGCAGTGCACCTGCATGGCTAATGCTCAGGGCTCACAAGACATTAATCACCTCTGAAAAGATGCAAGAACCCTCCACTTCGAACATAGCCTGTGGCAGTTAATGGAACCGGGCAATGTGTTTTTACCTGTTTACTTTTGGTTTACTACTGAATTACTTTGATTTTAGATTAAGTAATCTAAATGTCTGTTTGGGAGAGAGCAGTATTTTTTTTTTTTTTTTGTGTTCTTTCACACTTGGAAATTACTTTAACAGTTCTTCCGGCTAATAAATCATAACTAAGTTGGTTTCTAATCCATTTGAATTATCAGCCAGTATGCGCAGAATGTTATCGCTTTTCATGTGTTACAGATAGGGGAGGTGGAAAAGTGGTTTTAAAATGGTGTTGAGCTACTGCAAAGATTTTCCATTTGCTTCTCAGCCATTGCCTTTGTGCAATCTCGGGGTGATTGCATTGAAGTGGTAGGGGTACAGTCTGCCAGGAGGGATGCTCTGCAAAGCTTCTGTTGACACCAATGGAACCCAAAAAACTCTTAACTGGGCAAAGTGCTGTGACTCCCAAACGGACAATGGAGCAGAACTCTGGTTCCTGCTTACCGACCCCAGCCATCTTTACCCCAAAAGACTTTAAATAACTTTCCATTTTTTCTCTCCCCAAAGTGGCTTTGGAAACATGGCAGAAATACAAATAAATGTAGAAAGGAGTCAGTCTAACTGGGCATACAGTTCTCAGAACTTCATTACTCTTCATTATCTGAAAAACTGCAAATAAGAAAGCAAATGCTGGCAGGGCAGAGATGCATTGTCACATTGCAAATTTTGCATTAGGAGAGATATTTCTGAATGCTAAGAGAGAGTCTAGGATCCAAAATTTGGTACTTGGATTCAGTCTTGTGAATGAACACTATTTTTAGAAATGAACTCAATTGAAAAATCCTTATTTTCCATGTAAATGGACATCTTGTTTAAATTCAGAGGCAAAAAAACCCTGGGGTTAAGTGTAAGACCCACAATTCAATTTGCATGTTGAGTAATTCAGACTGTAATAGAAGCTTTGTCATGTTAAGGTTAGGTCTTTCCTGTGGCTGTTCAAGTGGGCTCTAAAGACTTTTTAACATGTTGCAGGATATTAAGGGGGGAAGGTTTGACCTACGTCCATTTTTTTTCAGACCCACTTCTGCAGGTTTCATCACACTTCCCATGTCTTGCACGTGGGACATTGCTGAGGGCAGGATAGGTGCCCAATTGCCTACATACAATTTCATCAGGAAAGGTATATGATTTATTGCCCTGTAAAGGGTTTTGACATGAAGCCTGTGAAAAGCACTATATAAATGCCAATACAATATAAAACGTCACACAAATACTTTACTCATTAATTCCGACCCTGTGCTTTTGTACTGGAGAGAAATGGGAGTGAAATATGAATGTGTTCCTTATGCTTTAAAGGGAAAAATGGGTTTGCGGATTTTATGAAGGCTGATGTGTTAACCTGCTTTTGTGGTTCCTTTAAAGACAGGCAGCAAGAAGCCCACTCTTTGCCTGGTAGTAACTGTGGATGAAAGCAGATAAAGCTCCAACAAAGGGAAACTCCACCTTAATGATGATGGTCCTTTGACGATGAGATGATACTGCTCTCATGACACAGACGATTTCATTTTTTACTTCAAAATTTCATTTCTTCAAGCACTACTAACTGGAAGTGCCAGCTTTCTGCCACCACCCCATTTCATTTTTCCCCCTTATATTTTGTCTTATTATCCTCCCTAAACAGCTTAATAACAAAAGCTTCCCCAGCTTTAGCACTGGGCAGGCCTCTTGCTGACGTGGCCTCAGCAAAAGAAAACGTGCTTTGAGGGAGTGTTTTGCTGACCCATTAGAGCTGAGCAGTGCTTGTTGCACTTCTTCATGATGTTCTCCAAAACAGACAACAGCTCCTCAAAGCCCATATCTCACCAGTCGTCAGCTCCTTCCTTCTGGGAAGCCACTGCGAGAGGCCAGGGAGGAAGGGGAAAACCGTGAGAGATACCAGAAAACTCTCTTTCACCTTCTGCAGGGATTTTCTAGTCTTGCCCTGTTCACTGTACATAGTGGAAGCCAGTCTGGCACACCTGGTATACATCACAAAAGGCTTGTATCTAATCAGCTGAGGTTTTTTCTCACCTTCTGAGCCACCTGCGCAGTGGGGCTTCAGTTTTTTTAAGCTTCATACATCAGCTTTAACTACTGCTGAGTACCGAGTAAAATTTACTCTGTTCCTTTATTTTTATTTCAGGTTTCTTTTCAAATTCCTTCCCCCTTCTGTGTTTCTCTGTGATTTTGATTATTTCTATTTTCACTTTTAATAGGATGTTCACTTTCTGCTGATCTTTGCTGACATTTTTCCCTTTTGATTTGTAGTACTATTAATTTCCTTCTGTTCAATGTTTTGTCTACATTCAGAACATGTTTGTTTTTCTCTAGTGGCCTGTAATTACTTTCCCCCTCTCCCTCTTTAATTTTTGCAATTTCATCTCCATGATGCTCCTTTAAGAGCAAGACTTACAGGAGGTAACCTCTTGAGGATATGATGATATGACTTCCTTGGCCAGAAAGTGCTTTAACTCTTGGAACAGAGGTTGGGTTGAAGATATTGATTGCACCTCTCTCTGGTAAATGGGTAAATGAGGTTTTTGGTTGCAGCTGGTTAATATGTGAGTCCCATTGAATGTTCGGAGCTGGTCCTGCATTGCCATCTTCTAGAGGGACTGGGGGCAGAGGCAAGCCAACCCTTCTGTGGCACAAAGAAAGCCGAGACCTCCAGCTCTTGGGTTTGGTGAAGTTTCTTTCTGTTTCAGATGAGGAATGGAGGAATGCTGGGACTAAGAGACCAGTACAAAATAACCCAGGAATTCTGTAATGAAGTAGAAAATCAGATTCCATTTTCTGGTGTCCCCATTCAGCACACTGACCTCCACCCTGCTCTTTCAGTCTAGCCTCTAGCCTGTTAATCTTTTTCTGCTTTTCTTTCAGTCTCAATGTTGTGGAAATCCAAGTCCTTCCTAGGGGCATTCCATAGTTGGCATTCTGTACCATTTTCATGGGGAAATATTTCTAGAGGAGTATTTTGCATGGCTTACTGGTACCCTGTACTTGTCTCTCAGCCTATGAATGCAATTCGTCCTTCCCAGCCCTGCTGTTTTCAGTGGCACTTTCACCAGGGACAGGATAATTCCAGGCCAGTTGGAAATTCGGTGTGAGCTGGGCTTCCTGATGGGTGGCTACACCAGGCCCTGGCCGTGTGGCCCGTTCAGACCCACTGGTGCTTGCTTTCTGCCTCCCTCCGGGCAGCGCGCAGCGTGGGGTGTTCCACCCGTGCTCTCTACCCGGGATCGGCCGCGGTAGTGCCGCGCCGCGGCCGCCAGGGGACGCCGCAGACCGCGGGGCGCCGCGCAGCGCGGCGCAGGGGCGCGGGAGCGGCCCCACGGCCCGGCCCGGCC
>JAVJGJ010000003.1:24296885-24322461 GCA_035590215.1 Microhierax caerulescens
CCCCCCCCCCCCCCCCCCCCCCCCCCCCTTTGCTTTTCTCTTTTCCCCTTTGGGACACAAGCTGGTACTTCTGCTTGGCAGGTGTTGCATGCATCTACAATCAGCAGACAACCATCTACCATGAGGATGAAAGGTATCACTCTTGCCTTTAATGGTGATGGGCCTTCCCCTGTGCCTCTGACCCTTGTGAGTCTGGGAGATGCTGAGAGCCATGGCTTTCCCACATCCATATTCCAGAGCTGTGTGTAGGATCAGTCACTGTATGTGGGAGGGTTGGTGATGGAGCTGACTGGCTTTTGGAAGGAGCAAGAAAGGAAGTCCCTAGCACAGCAAAATAAAGGGAGGCTGGTAAGTGAGGGCTCTGCAGAAATTAGCTGTCCCACAGATGCACAAGTGGATATTGAACTTGGCCAGCGTGTGCAAATACAAGAGCTGATTCTGCCCTCAGACACAGCAGCAATGGGGGACACAAGTCTCCATGACTGAATGATGTGCCAGTCACTCAAATGATATAAAAAAAGCCAAGCTCTTGCACTTCAATAACTTTGGGAAGTTGAAGGGAAAATGGCCAAGCAGTTTGGAATTCAGCTTGTGAACCCAATATTGCACATTTTTCATTGCACAAAACAAGCTGTTATTAACAGTGAGCTTTGTTCTTGATCCATGTTTCAAATGCCCTTGTGTTGGGGAGGGGCTGGTCCAGAGCTTGGCTCAGCTTCCCTTCATTGTAAGATGTACTGGTTCTTCCTGACCCCAAGCTGCTGCTGGGCTGCAAAAGGTTCCCAGCACATGGCTGTCCCACACAGAGCTTCTCTCATGGCACAGTGACAGCACCCATGCGAGTGGCTGTGGGTCCCCGCTAAGGCTTGCAGCACTGATGAGACTGGCAGAAGTGCAGCTCTGCAGGCACTGGTGATTCCCACTGGTGCTGGACTTTTTATGAAGCACAGCAGGTACTTCGTAGCCCAGTTTGGGCTCTGTGGGCTGGAGGTGGCCCTATAACCTGGTGCTGCTATAAAAAACCTGTTGGTTTTGGCCAAGGCATTGGACAGAGATGTCGATGGGGCACATCACGAGTGAAGGATGTGGCAGGATAGGTGCTGGCCAAGGCAGGTCTTCAGAAGAGCTGGCATCTGTTTCTCCTGGTACATGGTTACACATCTTCCTGATTGAGGGGCCAGGAGGTTACCCTGGCTTTCAGAGTAATTTCCTCCTCTATATGGGACTATGAGAAATGTCATGCTTTGCATGTGGAAGATTTTAAAAAGTGATTTAATATATTCATTGGAGGGAACAATAATGAGAGTGGACTGGATGGTGACTTTGTAGATGAGGCATCCAGAGACTGTTGTTCTTATGAAAGAGTTGTGGTAGAATGCTGGTGTGGGCTTGTGCATTTGCTGGTTTGTGTAAGGGGAAATCACACTTGCCCTGATGATCAGGGTCAGTCAATTTCTTGAAGACTATCTTTGCGACCTGGCTTCCAGGATTCACCAGAAACTTCAAATTGTGCCTTGAAATGCAGCTTGATAAAGTTCTTTTTAATTCTGAACTGTGGCACCTGTTGCTTAGGCTGCAATGCTGTGATTAGGTTAAAAGGAAGAGCGGTAACACACTACTAGTGCCTGCAGGAGCAGGATAAATATTCTTACAGTTGCTGAAACAATTGGGCAGGATGATTTGCACCCAGATGGTGTTATAAGTTCATCTATAGTCTTAAATGGCTGAAGCCTTGATGTTACTGTTGAATGAGGCCACAGAGCACAGTTCCCCACAAAGTTCATTGGCTTCAGGCAGCCAAGAGTGGAAAAGATTGCGTGATCCAGGAGGTGCCAGATCCGGCCAAGAACAGTGTGGGACGAGCAGGAAGCATGGCATGAGGCAGACATCCAGGAAGAGGATGTGAGGAGGAGCGGGTACAACGTTCCTGGAAAGCTGGCTGCGAGGAAGCACTCCCAGCAGAGACAGGGTGCTTGTTCTGAGCACAGTAGCCTGCAGGTCAGAAGATGCACATCTAAGTGGAAATGTGCTGGGCTGAGCTGGATCTGGGTTTGCTTTGGGCTCAGATTCAGAAATAAAACATTTTTTTTTTTTTGTTTAGCAATACCCCATCCTTGCACCTTGCTGGAGATGTCTCGTTTCTCAGTGAAGTGGGGAAGTTGGCTCCTGTATACACGATGTACTTCTCCTACAAGGCTCTTAACTGCTCCCTACATCTGTGACCCAACCTCTTCAGGCAGTCTATTTTTCAATCACTGCTGAGCACCTTATTTGAGCAAAGTAACTTCATTAGAAAAGGGTCCCAGTACAATCAATAAACAAGCAGTGAGTAAAGACAAATAAACTTGAAATGAGCAAGCAGTGAGTAAAGACAAATAAACTTGAAATGGCCATCATAATTAACCTGCTTGGGGGAGAGTAAAATGATTTAGCAATGATTGAATATTTGGCAAAGAAATTTTCAGCTGGCACCTGCTTTGCCTAAACTATTTAAATGGGAGAAGAATCTCCTGAAAAATGACTCAAAATGGCCCAAATTGCAGTTCAGAGCTTGCAATAGCGCAAGATAGGAAACAAAAAAAAAGGAACATTTGCTGGAGAAGGGCTACAAGGTCTTGGAGGACTGTGATGGAAATAAACTTGTTGAAAGCTAAACAAAACCATGTACCACCCCAGTACAAAAGAAGGAAGGAAGGTGATCACCATGAAACACTGCTGCACGGTGTGAAACCCCTATACCCTTCTAAGAATAAGTCTTCTAGCATATGGGTCAGGAAGCAGCGTGGCTTCAGCCTGGATGCCTAGCAAAAAAACAGTGATTGTTTGGTGGTATGTTAATATAGCAGGTGCAGTTTTATTTAAACAAGAGGTAGCTATTGTTTTCTGGAAGTGTGGTGATTTACAGGCTCATAGCTTATCCTGGAGGATCAGGGTGTTAAGTCATGTACGTGTATGTGTGTTTTAGCCCAGGGTGGCCGTTCCCCTGTCTGCATCTCTGAGCCAGAAGGAATTTAAAAGGGAAGGGCTCTGTAAGCTTAGGGACCTGAAGTCAGGAGGGTTTGTTGGGGTGTAATAAGTAAAACTACTGAATGTGGGGACCTGGATTTGGGATGAAAGGGAGGCATGTTATCCAGTCCATGTCACGGTCTGGGAGGCTTGTGCAGGACCTCAGTTGATCTCAGTGGGATTTAGGTGTAAGGATTTGTGGAAAGAACCTGGCCTTATAAACATTGCTTGCCTGGCAAGCCGTGAGAGAGAACAGGAATTAGCAAATATCTTCATTTCTGATGACTTCAACACGGTACCTCTGTGGCTGAGCACAGACGTATCCAAAAAGCAATACATGATTTGTGTATTGGCAAATAGCACCCTGAGATCTGGCTTCTGCCCTCTCCCTGTCCTTATTGATTTTGCTTTTCTTGAGTTTCCTCCTGAGTGAACTGGCAGTAGGAGAAGCCCCTTGTCCCATAGCAGAGGCCCTGAGCTATGCAGGCTGGAGCCTTGTCCACCCCTGGCAGGGAAGCAAGCTAGTTCTCTCCCATGGGGCTTTAACCCCATGGCAAGGGGCTCCAGCTGGTGCTTGCTGTTGTGGCAGTTCTATATGTTTTACTTGATTTGTGAGCTCAATTATGTTAAAAGGCTAATACGAAGCCTATCTTTTCATGGTAGTGTGTTTGGGTGGGCTTTTTTTTTGCAGGGGGAGTGGGATAACCCCAGTGCACTGGGCTGGTGGGCAACCATGTCTAGTCCTGCTTTGCTCCACTGCAGCCTTTTCATCTTACCTGTACCTTGTCTAAATTTCACTGCCTTTGTGCAGAGTGCAGGTAGGGATACTGTCAAATTCTTCTACAGCTGGTGGTTATTTATATCTATTTGTTTTCCCTCTTCTGCCTGGACAGCATCTTTCCAGAACAGTTAGGTTGTTCTCTGTTGTGCTCTGAGTCCAGAAAATGTTATAGACTGGGTAAAATAGTGTATTCCAACCCTGAAAAGCTTGCTGTGTTACTTTAATAAGAGGGCCTGACTTTTATTTTTCTTCTTGGCTGGAAAAAGAGACTCTAAGCTTAAATCTTCAATTTTACTCTGCTGTAGACTGGGAATAGTTTCACTGTGATACATGCATTTACACCAGAGGAAGCAAAGTGAAGAAACGGTTAAATGAAGACAAGAATTGTGGTTAATCCACTTACACAGATTATCTTTGCAGATACCTGTGTTATGGAGTGATAGACATTTTGTTTTCCCTTCTTTTAGTGTTGGAGTTGAACACAATGTGAGTGTGGTGATGGTAACGCTAGACTTGCCCAGCAGCTGGGTCTGCCCCAGGCAAGCAGGTGCTGCCTCCTGCAAGCCATGGCCAAACCCTCAGGGAAATCCCAGCCAGGATGCTGTAAGGTTATGCCGGGATGCTGTGGAGGAGTTTGGACTGCAGCTCAGGTCCGTATGCAGTGCCCCATGTCAGCAGGGCTGAGCGCCCAGACCTCCCTCCCTGCCCTGTTTCTCACTTAGTTCAGACCCAGAGCCTGAAATGGTAGCTTAATGCTGCACTTTCACTTGTGATGATTAATATTACTCTAATATTTGTCTGATGGTAACTCCCACTGACGAGCAGGGCAGCGCCCTATTGTGCTGCTCATTGTACAAGCTGTAGTAAATGACTGTCCCTTCCTCAGTGAGCTCACAGGCTAAAATTAATAGTGATTTTGAAATGCAGAGTGCTTTCTGAGTAAGCACAGTTGTTATTATTTCTGATATTTTTTCCATAGAAACAGAACATTTTATTACTTTTGCTGAAGAAATCCACGTTATCAGTTTCCTTTCACACAACAAAACACCCTCCCATTCTTCTTTAATAAACATTAATTGCTTAAAGCTCGTTCTATGCTTTGCATGTAGAAACACTGCAGAAATATCAAGTATCCTTATTTTTTTCCTCCTGGAGCTTCCAATTCACTGAATCCACCAAACCAAGATAACACCATCTCAGAGGGCCAGCGCTGCGACAAATTTACAGTCTGGAAGCTTATATCTTTCCAGGCAATTGTCTTCAAACAGACAGTGCATTTCTGCATGTCGGAGTCTTAGGGCTGGAGTTTCTTCTGAGAAATGGCCGAACCTGCCACTGCTGAACTCCTGAGTGACAGCAAGTGCTTTTCGGCTTCTGTTGTGATTTTTTTTTTTTTTTTTTTTTTTAAGAAGGGTTGGCAGCCTGAGCTATTCTCAAGGATTTGGAAAAGAGCCACAAACAGGAATTATTGAACAATTGCTCTGTGAAACTTAAGATAACAGTTTGTTCCACCACAGTGGAATTGCTTTGTGGTAGAAGGAAATTATCTTTTTAGCTCTTGATTAACATTATGTGAGAAAAATAAAATTAAAGCCTGATTGTATCTGTGGTTGAATGGAATGCATGTTTGTGCAAGGGGAAGAGGGGACAGATGTTTGTGGGTGACGCATACAGAGATGAATGTTAGTGACACCTTGGATTGTAGGTGATTCACAGATTACGAATGTTTTTTAATGTTTGGAAAATTCCTCGTTCCTTCTTTATTGTCAGACTAATTCTCACTCTATACTCAATATGAGGACAAATACTAGATCATTAATGATTGTGTGTACCATGATTTGTGGGTGGGAAAGCACTCTTTTTGGTGCAAAATAATATTCTTGCCATTATAATCTGGGTTTTGGTCTTTTTGGCTGGTTCACAGTAGCAAACAATAACTTGCATCTCTATAGTTACTGTATAAATAGTACACTAACCCATGAGTTTATCACTCGTGCTTATTAAAAGTAAACAACACTATTGAGAGCACAAGTACATTTTTAACATACTGGCCTAATCCAGCTGCCTTTGAAGTCATCGGAAGACTTTCCCCTCTTGCTGAAGCAAGCTGGATCAGCCCCTGGGAAGGCATTGTGAGCAGGGCCAGTGTCTAGGGTATTGATGGCAGAGGGCTGCACCTGTAGACAAACTCATGGTGTGAGTGCAGGATTTTGGTTCAGCAGGCCCTGTATCAGATCTCTTGTGCTTGCAGCATAGGGAAATGCATTTAGGGGTGCTCCAAAAGGGTTTTATTCATTTTATAACATGGGTAGGAGTTGTCCTTTCTTATTGAGGGCGTGATTTGTTGGTAGTGGATGTTCTGAAGAAATGGAGTCCAGGGACACACAGGCAGGTGATTTGCGCGGTGCGTGCAAGGTTTTTAAGGAACCACTGCCTGCGTGAAGCCCTGGAGCTCAGCTATGTGGTTGCATCTGCCTGGCTTCCTGCCTGCCCCAGGAGTCTCACCGCTCCATGGTGGCGGCAGCTTTGACACCCTGCAATTCAGAGGGAAGCTCTGAGGATGCCGAGATCCAAACATGAACTTTCTGGGCAGGCCAAATTTCTGCTGTGATCTCCCAGCTTGGTGCCTGTGCTTATCTGTGTTTGCAAGACACGCTGAGAGATCAAAATATGCCCCTTTAGAGGCGGTAGGAAAGAGACAAGATGCTTCTTTAATCACGTCTGATAAATTCTCACTTGTAATGAGAGCCCTAATTAAGGGAAATTACCTATTGGAAAAGAGTTAAAAGAGGCCCCCATACTCCTTCCAGCAAACTTAAAGACAAAAGGAAGTTTCTAACAATGGGTCACTGGAGATGCATTTCCGCTCTGCTTTAAAAAACAAGGTACTGTCTAGCTGATGAGCGTTGAAGGCGAGCAATGAGGCTTTGATGAGCCCTCTCCTGCTTCCTGATATTGTGACCCTCTTAACAAACACCATGGACGAAAATCAGCATGCCTTCGGTATGCTGTAAGTGCAGGCAGGCTATCTGAAGAGATGCCTCACTTGCAGGATATGGTTTAAATCCTGTTTTGAATAAGGTTTACATCCTTGTCACTGAAATAATATTTTTGTACCGTGAAAATCAATGCAAAGAGACAGGCAGACAGGTCCCCCAATATGTAAACAACTTATCTTTGATGTCACTTCTTGCTGATTTTTTTTTTTTTTTTGTCCCAAGGAATATCCAAGAGTTTAGCTGTTTAAAATTACTGTTACGTATTGCTCTACAATGCCAGAAGGTGTACACTGTTCTTGATTTCAAAATGTGGGGATGGGAGGCACATAATCTAGACTGTTTTGTCCTTATTGCTCTGAAATCAGCTCTTTTGCTTCGACTTGGGTGGCTGGGGAAGTTCTGGTTTTCCAGTCAGCTCTGTGATTAGAATGAAAACAAGAGGGATTCTCTCTGGATGCAGGGGGAAGAAAAAAAGAGGCTCTAGGTCCAAGAGTTTTGGTCACTGTGATCATCTGGAATGAACTTTCCACATATCATTAATTTCTCCTTGATGGCGCATGCTGGAGAGAGCTGTATGTGGTGCTCCAGACATACTTTACATACTGATCTCTCCTTGGGCTGGTTTGCAGTTTCTGATCTCAGTATGTCTTGCAGGGAGCATTGGTGAGAAGCAACATATCTACTCTCCTAGCACACAAATTGCAGAACCTGTTTGCAGTAAAGCAACAGAAATGTTGTATATGCAATAAAAATACTAGGGTTTGCTTGCAGACACAGTGAGTCGCAGTTTCAGTACTGGAAGTTAGCGCCTAGGCTGGGTGATGAACAGTAGCTGTTTGCAATCCTCCTGTCAGATTTGCCACACCCAGCACGCAGAGCTCTATGTTGCATTTGAATTGGCATCCAAATTTTCCAGCCTGCATCGGTTGCTAATATAAAGAGCATCATTGATCAAACCAGAACTTTGTTCCGTGTTACATTGTACGTGTTTATTTTTTCTTTCTGTGAAGCAAATCATCAGCAATTTTCCCCATCAGTAAAATTTTTTGTTTCACAAAACCACAACCACAACCATCAGTGGCTAGAGCCATGTTATTTCTTTATTGTTAGGCATTTGTAATATATTTTTATTACTTGCGATATGAATGTGGCTTAGGCATGTTTAAACCACCGCAACTCGCTTCCCCATACCTCTGTGTGATGGGTGTTGCTACTAGCTCTTGTAAGATAAGAGAAAACTAGGGTGCACAGAAATGAAACAATTTTCTTAGAGATCCTGGAGGAACATGGGGGGGGTGGGGTGAAAGGGGGATACTGCTTGTGGTTTGGCCAGTCCTCGTCCTAACCACAAGCTCCTCTGAGCTCTTTGGAGTGAGATGTGTGCGAGGGGTTGGAGCCATGGGGAGGGATGGGGCATGGGCACTGCTCCAGCTTGGAGCTCCTTGAGCAGTTTGCATTGGCGCGCCAGGAGCTTTGGAGTGACACAGGATTTTCAAATTAATAGCACGCTTGAGGATTTTCCAGGTACTGCTAGAAAATTACGTGAGCATGCTCCCAAATGTAAAACCAGATGTGCTGGGCTAGACCACAGGTCTCTCCAGCCCAGCGTCACATCTCCTGCAGTGGGTGGCCGGAGCAGGGCATAAGGGCAGGAGACGTGAGTCATGGGATGTCCCAGAAAAGTCTCCTGTGTTTGGCAACAAAACTTCGCTGGTGAGGAGGTGTAACTGCACGTGCTAACTAGTCACTAGGGAACTGCTCTGCTCTTGAGTTCCAAATACCTTCTGAAAACATGTGGCTGTTGCATGATTTGCTGGCATTGGAGTTTATCTTTTAATTGAAGCATGGAGGAGCTGGGTGGAGTGTTGGCCATGCTTGTGGGCTGGGAGATGGTGAGCTCTGCCAATGTAGGTTCCTGCCTCTGCTGTGCAATGGGGTTATGTGACACCTTACCTGCTGAGCTGATATCTGAATTACCCTGAGAGCTGGCCCACTCCAAGCAAAATCCTCTTAAATACCCTGTTGAACAAATTCCCCCTGGAATTTAGGTCTTGGTGAGACTAGAAAACCATGCGAATGCTGGTTGATGATGTTACAACACTCCTGTTTCTTGATGTAAGCCAACCATAGGCTATTTGGGGTGCAGCTGTGCTGGCATCGCGCACAGATTTATTTCTAACAGCCTGGGAAGCTGCTGACTCCCAGCACGCAGAGCTGATGAGCAGCAAATGTTGCTGCCATCCTCCTGTTGGCACCTACCACCTGCCACCGACTGCTTTGCTGCCTTTTGGAGACCACTGTGTGATTGCCTGATCCCTGCCTTGTAGCACCTGGACAGTGATGGTCCCCTGTCTCACTGACTGTTGAAATGGGAGTAGCATCAGAGACAGACATGAGTTCCTTCCTCTGCACAAAGGAGCTCTTATTTAATAATAATAATAAAAAAACCCCTCAATCCTTTGCCTTTCCAGAGCTGCTGACTGCTCTGAGGAGGAGCCTGTTATATATGTGAAAATGTGAGAGGTGGAACTGTGTGCGAGCAATGTGTGTTTAGATGGACTTTTGGTTTAATTTGAAAATTGGTTTGTTTTATACTGGCCTCACTTGCAAAAAGGAATGATTAACCCAAACAGGAGCGCCTGCGTTACTCACCTTTAATTATGTTTGCAATACATCATGGTGATATGGGGGAGCAGAAAACCTTTCTGTATCCAGCACATTTGCCTCATAGCATATGGTCCTATGGAAAATGTTTTGATTCACAGCCCCCAGCAGCATATGGTGAAAAAACTGCCCCTGAAGTCAAATTGAAAGTAGAGGCTGGTCCTGGGCCCCAGAGGACCCCGTGTCTCCTGCCAGCCGGCAGGACCGGAGTCGGAGTATGTGTCACTGTTTCACTCATCATGAAGATTTTATATTTGGTTTGGGACGCTGGTGCATGAGGTTCTGGATGTAAAAGTCAGAAGAGATATGGTTCCTGTAATGTCTGCAGAGATCCTTGTGTCGATAAGGTCAGCAGCAAGTTAATAGATTTTTATCTTCTCATCACATGAACTTAATATAGTGCAACTGTTGGAGGGGAGGGGAGAAACCTTCCTGCCATTATTTTTGATGTGTTTCAGGGGGTTTTAAAAGACAGTGTGTGCCTTAAAAGCCCCTTTTTGCTTAAAGTGAAAATCAATAGTTCAAAAACAAAAATATTCAAATATGAACTGAAGGCTAGATGTTGTGTAGTAACCACAGCTAAAACTAATTACAGCTGGGTGAAGAGGGATGCATTTCTCCATGGTGGTGATGAAATGGACAAGAAAGGGGAATAGAGATTTCTTATTCATTGCTCCCAAGAGCATCAGACCAAGTTTACGTAAATGATGCCAAAGCAATGTTCAGCTCTGCGCTCCTGCCATGCAGGGTAATGCAGAAGCAGAACTGGAGGCTTTATGCTACAAAAATAGCCAGAAACGCTACTCGGTGTTGTTCCTAAATCAATACGTGTATCGGAATGAAGACCCGGGCTGAGCCCTGGGGCATGTGTAAAAACCTCATTAAAGGGGGTGACGGTGCTGCTAAATGTAGGGGCTGCTGCCAAGCTGGGAGTGAAGAGGAATTGAAAGGGGGAACAAGGAGATGGGGAGGTAGAAAGATGCTCTGCAGCCATAAATACCTGTAACCACCAAAATCTGGCATTGCTCACGTTGCAGCCACCACAATGGAGGAGATGGAGGAGAGGGGCTGCGGTGATCGGGGAGGGGGCTGCTCCTGTGCCAGTGCTGGAAACCCAGGGCTGAAATATGGTTTCTCTGTCAGGGGCGAAATCCATGGAGGGACACCGGCGGGTCACGCTGACTAGTAGGGCTCAGCGATCAAACGTGTCACACCTGTCTTGGCCACGGGTGCAGGTGTTCTAGGTCAGCTCTCGCTGTGGTTATCAATCGCTGACAGTTGACAGTTTAATTTTACACCACAAGTACCTCATTACTTGTGTAGGCACTTGAAGAACATGTGGGCACTGGGTTGGATCAGTGATCAATGACAAAGGTTGCACAGGGTGCAAGTGGTAGCAGTAAAAGTGAAGGTCTCCGTGCATGAGTTGGCAGTGGTGGGGATACATGACAAGGGGAGTTTAGCTGACAAACAGTCTGTCAGAGCTGGAAGAATGGAGGCTCGCCGGCGAGCTGGCGCTCCATTATAAAATACAGCTCGCCATTTAAAAAAGGAGGGGGGTGGGGTGGGGTAGGGGTAGGGGGGAGAATAAGGGAGGGAAAAAAAAAAAGCTCTTGCTTTGAAAAAGTGTTTAAACAAATGTAATGCATGTGGGGGACTGTAAATTTTTATTCTACGAGCATTTATTTCATGAGGTGGGAGCATCCAGGTGTTCAGGAATTTCATATTAAGGGAAAGTGGAGATGCTATTTTATAGAGATATACATGCACGCTGCTGCTGGCTTAGGTTGCCCGATGGGTGCAGATTAGGGATGTCCAATATATAACCAAATCTTTCCACATGAGATTCCTCTTCTCTGTGCATTGATAGGACAATTTATGACTAAATCTGCTGTGACAGATTTCTTCTGCCACAGTAGGGAAAAATTTGTTGTTTCAACACACTTAAAAGTGGTGCTTTAATCAATCCCATCCAACTTTCTGTTTTTGGTGCTTGTTTTCCTTTGCAGAATTTCTGACATTCTTTTCCACATCGAATCTACCCGGCAGATTATGTCACTGGGGCGATGACTGAAAAAGAGAGACATATGGCATTAGTTTGGTAGAGCCGTGTATCTTGCATTAGGATGTAAATCTTGTTTGCTTGAGAAACTGCACTGAAGGATACTTTGCTCGAGGTATAACGTAACCGTGTTATTGAGTGCACCTTATAATAATTGATATGACGGGAACGATATTAATGGAAATAATGTGAATTTCACCCAAACTGTAGTAAATAAGGAAAAGACTAATAGTCTTTGCCCTTTGCTGAATTGAACACATCTTAAAAAAATATTCTTGATTATTTCTCGTGCGCTGATTAGGTGTAGGCTAACTTTGATCATATCACCTATGGTTCCCACTGAAAGGACACGTGTGGTGTGAGTCGCGGTTTTAGAAATTGTTAGAATGATTGAATAAGCAGCTCAGAAAACATACAGCTTTAAAAAATGAGATGCACAGTCTCTGTTGGTGTTTTTTATTGATTTAATAACAGTACTGGAAAGCTTTTGCAGTGCTAGGTGTGCAGGCATAGAGGTCCCTCTCCCACCCCTCGCCTGTGAAGCCAAAGGCACCATCATCTTTGCTCCTTGTTTAGCCCCAAGGTATGTCCAGTCTTTAGTAAATGACAGTGGAAGTGAATGGATTGTGTGTTAAGGATGGAGAAAAAACCTTTCTATAAATCGTAGCGAAGGACCCAAGTCAAAACGCTGGATTCAGATACCTCTGAAATATTAATTAGCTTCTGAGACAAATCTAGGCTTCTGCAGAGTCTGGGATTGTTATGGTCTTTTTTTTTTTTTTTTTTTCTAATTCAGGGCTCTGTAGTATTTGTTGTAATTTAGATGGTGGAAAGGGAAGTTTTAGGGATATGTTGTTAATGCATCTAGTGATAAAATTATAAAATACTAGTAGTATAGATTGTCACAGCCATCAGAACAGCAAGCCTGATTTCAGCTCCAAACCAGTGTCTCTATCAGTGTTCAAATAGGGAATTAAGGTTATTTTCATGACTTTTTCTATTATTGTGCACAAATAAGTCTCCTTGCCATAAGCATAACTACCACTTTAGTGAAAGTAACCTTCTGCAAAATTTCAAACAGGGCCGTCTGTGATAAAAGTTCATGTCTGATGGGTAAACTCAGTATATTATGATAGTCTGATAGGTATGATAACTATTAATAATCAGATATGCTTGTTGGGGCTGGAATGACTGTAAATTTGATTACTTGAAAAACAATACTCCATGTAATGTGAAAGCAAGTCTCTGGCTTATGATCCAAGATAGGTTGTGTTGTGTCCCGATGCTGACTTGAACAATCCCATCAGCTTTAGTGGGTTGAAGAATGCTCCAGTAGGGCTGTCTTCATGCAAGCTCACTTTAAATTGTCTTGAAATCAACAGATACAAACCCTCTTACTGTATATGGATCTATATATCTAACTAGCTGCATGCTGAAGGTGAAGAGGAGCAGGCCAGTTGTGGGTGTGTTAAACCTTTTAAATGCGGTGGCACCATAGGTAGCAGAGTGGGAAGGAAATGTGAGCAATGACAGGAGAACAAGGGGAAGTAGGAGGAAAAAGGAGGAGTGAGAGATGAGCAGCCTTTTCTATCCATGGCTAAAGGATAATACTGCAAGGATCCAATGTGATACAGAGGCCTGGGAATGGTTGTGATGGGGGGAATGAAAGAAAAAAAATACATTGAGACATGGAAGGAAGTTCTGGGTTGTGAGGAGGAGTAGTTTGGGTCACTATTAGGCTAAGTTAGAGAAAATGAAGTCTGGAGGAGTAGTGGAGAGGAGCACATACTACAGGAGGAGGGTGGACAGACAGCGAAGGAAGAGACAAAGAAAGGGAGAGTAACTGAATTTAAATAGTAATGATAATAAAAGGGTCTAGTCTTATAAGACTTTGGAAAACCAAGAGTTTTCTGACTGTGTGGGTCCAGCCTGCGCAGGTAGGTATCAGGGGAGCATCCAGGGTTGGGTAAATAAAGGGCAATTTCTGGTAGAAATATACAATATCAAAAAATACCAGAAAACAGCACACCAAAACTCGTAGTGATCTACAGTCTATGCAACACCACTGACTTCACTGAGGTTTTACAGTCATGGGTGGTAGTGGTGGTCAAAAAAAAAAAAGCCACCTGGAGTTTTTAAGGAATTAATGGGGTATATATTTCCCCTAATGACAGTGGTGCAAATCCAAGGCACTCCCACCAAAGCTGGAGGTTTCTCTGGCTTTCCGTGGGGTACGGATGCTTGTGTTTGGTCAATGGAGGTTGTTTACATGAGCATGACCTCACCGCATTTGGTGTTGTTCCTCAGTGGAGGTGACAAAGAAGAAGTTGACTCAGTTGCTGCTGAGGAAACAGTGGTCATTGTTCCAGTTGTTACTTTAAATATAGGGGATTTTCTTGTCATGTTTATTATTCAGGGCTAAAAAGTGGCTGGTCTTTTCTAGCTACATCAAAATGTTGCTTTTAGGTTTGTCTCCTGACCTTCCTTTTTTCTCCTCTACCCCAAACCAGCCACTTCTATGTTTCTTACAGAATTTTTGGATTTAACAGGGACAAATCCTGTACTCTCCTGCAAGTAGGTTTAGCTTTATTGGCCACTGAGGAGCAGTGCCAGTTGACACCAATCAAGAAATTGGCCCAATGTTTCCAAATTTCACGTAATGCATGGCAGTGACAGGGAGAGGCAAAGGCCTCTGATCTCCCTACCTGCATGGCAGGTTCTTCTGTTTGGTTTCTTTTCTGCTGGCTCTCACCCTGCCTCACTGCTGTACAAGGTGGCGTCTCTAGTTTGCATTGCTCTTAAGATAGGGGGACTTAAATTTTAATAAACTTTTTTTAAAAAAAGTTTTGAAATAAGGAGTTTCCAGCCATTCTGCTGGGAACAAAACTCATCCCCTTCACCCAGGAGCTTTCCTTGGTGAAGGAGCACTGGGTAGAGTGCTTGTGTTATTTAAAAGGAGATTTTCCCCATTGCTTTTAGGGTAAAATGCACTCATATTTGGATAGGACTAAATAATTGGGGATGGCTGGCTGCCTGTCCCTGTGTTGCAGCATGGGGTGGAGGGGATGGCTTCCCCTGTTTTCCTGTCCCCTGCTCAGGGCTCACCCCCCTTGGAGGGTCATGGTTGCAGAGGCTGGGGAAGCTGGGAAGGAGCTGAGGAGCATCGGCTCTCAAAGGGGAAAGCATGTGCAAAGACTTTCTTCTCTCATTCAAATTAATTCCAGCTTTTTCTGCTGATTTACATGAAAGCAGGGTTGTGTTCACTGTGATATTAAACACTGCTCTAATGACTTTAGCATGGCTTAGGGACATAGTCTTGTACCATCTCTTCTGTGCAGGGCCATGGAGACCTCAGCAGCTCCTCTCCGGAGGGAGCAGGTGGCAATGTAAGAATCACTAATAGGATTGGGATGTTTTTCATAGGAGTGGATAGTACGGAAGGAATGCTGCAGTGAGGCTGGGGACCAGGTGCGGTGCAGAGCAAACACTGGCTGATCTGAAAGGCAGAAGTGCTGTACTGTGATGTTACTGGTGGGCAAGGAGGAGTGGGTGGGAAGTGGATGGTGAACATCTTGATGCTGAAACATCCTGGTGTTTGGGCATGAGGAGTTTCCTATTAGTTGGCTTGTTCTCGCCTTGCTGCTTGAATCATGAGGCACGTGCTTTGGGTGGGAAAGCACTGCAAAGATTGCACCTTACTAACAAGTCCCATGAACAGTAGCATGATGCTGGATATTTTTTCTCCAAAGGCAAGAATAAATACAGTGTTTATCACAAAATACAAAGAAGTAATGATGATGGAAAGCCAGGTTGGCTGGGGTGTAGGGCAGGTAAGGAGGTGACATCTCAGCCCCATGCCAGTATGTTGCAATGGGAGATGCAGTTCAGCACCCTCTTTGCTAGTATGTTAACACTGCTAACATTCAACCAGACTGCAGAAAAAAGTTTTAAAAGATGTATCTGATTTTTCTGTAGTGGGTAAATGAGCCACAAGTGGCTGGTGAGGAGGCATGCTGTGCTGCTCTGGGATGCTTGGCTCTCTGCAGGGGCTGGGGCACATGACAGACGGAAGCACCAGACGATGTGCTGGCCCACACCGAGAGCACGTGTGCCTCGGTGCTGCTCTGATGCTCCCCATATTTTGGTGGTCTTTAATTTGGCATTACATACTCGGTGCTTGTCTGCAGCTCGTATGATTCAAAGTTCTCCATGGGGTCTAATGTACAAGGCTTGGCCTGTTTTCATTAGGTTTCCCGAGCTCTCCTCCCTTCTCCCCAGTGTCGCCGCACAAAGACACTTTTGTCAGGCGATGTTGGACTCTCCTCAAAATCCAAGCACTTTCAGGAAAGGACTTGGAAGTCTATCTTCTCAGTTTCCATATCCCTTTGCCCTCTGCTCTGGCATTTGGTTTGATTGGTTGTGGAGTGTCCCCCCCTCCTGTATTTTTTCCCCTCTTACTTCTTTTTGCAAAGTTGATCTGTCTGCTCCGAAGTCTATCTTGTAAAGAAAAAAAAAGTATATTGCAAATAATGCAAGCTAGGTCTCTGAATTATTGCACATTTTAAGGCATTAACTCCTTCAGTCCTTAGCTGGTTTTAAGTGCTAGGACCAAAATCATGATAGGAATGTTAAAGGAGTATTATTATATTTTATGTTCACTGCCACAAGTTTAGCAAGAAATTTAATCCCCCTTCTCTTGCTCTCTCTCTCTGCCTCTCGAGAAAAAGAAAGAAAAAAAGAAAGAAAACTGGCACCAAACTTCCATTTGACTTGGCAACTTTTTCACTAATGTGATTTGATATGCTTTACTAGAAAGGGTAACGTGCTAATGTTTCAGAAGAGGCCGATTTTCTATTAGTGAAAGTATGGTATATAAAAGATCAGGCATTGCTATTAAACTCTTCACTCAATGAATTTATAGCCTATTCTAAGTGGTAATGATATAATGGAATGCAATCATTTAATATTGGAAAATATGTTTGGTTTGACGTTTCAGGGATTCCAGGAAATACTGCTATTTATATAGCTACATCTGTGCAAAAATTAAAAACAGGAAAAAAAACCCCCAAAAAGTAGCCCGGCCAGATAGTTTGAAATCCAGTTATTTAAGATACTTTCATAATGTATTATATAAAAATCGTGTTTGATATTTTCATTTATCAGTTTCCTCAGAATATGCATTGTGATTTATGGACCCTGAGTACTGATACCGTAAATAGAGTGGTGGCGTACTATTTTGTTTCACGCATTTTTAAACCAGTTTGTAGATTACTTTTTCAGGGCAGAGGTGGAAATAGTATTTCTGCCTATGGGATATAATTATATTATGATTACTACAGAAGAGGACATAGTTCAGCCCCAATGTTTCAATTAATAATGTACTGTCAGCTCTGAGGGATGATATGAAACTGTATTGGATCAAAGATGATCAGCTGAGGCTGCTGTTCTCTGTGCTTTTCTTTTTCCTCTTTTTTTATATGTGTCTAATTGACTCTCTGCAGTTTTTGGAGGATAATATTTTGCTTAAAAGTAAAATATTACATTCTTGTAAGCCTAAATAGGTTACTTTTAAGGGCAGGAGTTAGTTCTTTGCCTTATATGAGCAGATGTTAAGCTCCTTCCATTATATTTTAACATCTAACATCTTGCATATACCTTTTAATTGTTAATGTGGTCAGGCAATAAATTCAGTGTCTTAGGGGAACTAAGAATAATTTTCCAAATTTCATTCTCTCTAGCCAGTTGCTAGGAAATGCTTTAGTGAATAGTGTATTTAAGATATTTGCAGTGTCTCAGTTTAATATTTGTTCTATATTTACATGAAATTCTCATCAAAAGGGAAAGCATAATTAAAATATATTTAGGTTTTTGGTAGCATTTAGCAGTGGCTTGAAATATACCACCAAAATTATGAAATCATTTTGCCGATAAATAAGAAAATATTATTTGAAATCTGACAAGGTTTATTTGAAATAATGCTTACTTTAAAAATAACTCCTTTTAGATCTAACAATTCTACGCTTCTTACTGAAAAGTGTTTTCCCAGTAGCATACATATCCTATATCAATGTAACTAAATTTATATTGTTATAAATTTTTGAGGTTGGATTCTTGTGTTTTGAAATTAAATAACTATAGTTAACTCTGTTAAGTGTAGACTTGAATTTGATCAAAAATAAGAAAAGCACTTATGACAACCTCTGTAAATGCTTAAATACTTTAGTTGTGTTTGTGAGCATTAAATTGTATTATAAGGAGCCAACACTGAGTATATGTGCTCCTGTGGGACAGCTTTGACTTTCGGGAGATTAAAAAATCGTGCATTAATGAAATTCTGCAAGTTTTTTATTTAATAGATAGTGCTTTTCAGGGTATGCAAAATAATTGGAAGTGGAATGCTATATGCATCTTTATACTCACACCACATAATGTATATAATTACTTGAAGAAACTGCTTAACTTTAATGGGGCGTTTCTTGATCATATAATAGGAAAACTAACAGCTTTAATTAAGATTTATGAAGCAGAGAGGTAATATATTCTGCTAAATTAGGTAACTATTGGTGGGTAGTGTATTTTTAAGCAATTAAGGGCCCGCTCCTGCAGCTCTCTGGCTGTGTAAGTTGTTGCCAACTCATGCAAGTAGTCCTGCTGCCACGTGAGGCATTAAGGGCTGCGGGAACAGGGCTGACTTTGCTGGGGTGTTTTACAGCCCCTAAGGTACAGCAGACAAAAGCTACATATATATGCTGGGCTTGTTCCTGGGTTTAGGCCTGGCTTTGGGGTGTTTTTTTTCCTGTCCCTAATACTTGGTATATAGTAATGACCAGAATGAATACAGTTAGCATCCCCCTTGGTAGCTCGTGGGAGCAGTGGCTCAGCTCAAAGGAGCCCTCATTGCTGCAGAAGGAGGTGCTGGCAAGGCTGTTTTGGGGATAAGGGGGAGCGAGGAGCAAGCAGGACAGTATTTCCATCTGGAAAACTTAACTGACCATCAGAAGAGAGTGGCCAGGGGCTGCTGGAAAGGCTGTGTTGTGTGATGCGGCAGTACGTGTGCTGCAGGTGGTGGCATGTGCTGCTGGCCATGTGCTGGGAACCACAGATACGTGCAGAAAATGGGATTGGGCAAGAATCCTTTGTATTTCTGTGGTGCAAATTTCTACCCTGTGTTCTCATGTGTTGTACAATGAGCTTGGATTCTTTCTTTTTTCCCTTCACTAGAGCATGGTCGAATAGTGCATCTCAGCTCTGATTGTGGCCCATATCTGTATTCCTTCTGCACCCTTGCATCTCTGTAGAACTGAAGATTGACAGCCATGTGTAGTCCCTTACTTCCAAAAATGTTCTCCATTTTGATTTGCACCAGTACATGAACAATATTTTCTGAATGCTTACTTGCCACCCATGCCCACCTGAACAGAAATCGCTGCCTTTCTGAAATACAAGCACATGATTGACAGAGGTCCTGTGAATTCTATAGGAGAAAGGTCTGAAATAGTGATGGATTGCTTTATTATTTAAAAGTGCACCAGACACTTTAATGCCTGGTAGAAAATTAAAGGTTCTACACCTGGATCTACAGGATTTAGTAATTGTACTCAGTAGGTAGATAGTATTTGTGCTGCTAGTTGATACAGATCTTTCCACTAAGGTAAAGAAGATTTCTTTATAATGGCCTCACTTTGCAAAAAGGGGAAACTGAGATGGGGGACTTGACTAAGACCATGGGCTGGTCACTGTTTCTGCTGGGTTGTGAATTCTTTTTTGGCTTTTCTTATACAAGTGTCCTCTAAACCCCATGCAAGCCAAGTTACTTGGAAGTCACTTGGTTTACAGCAAGAATAGGTTTGTCTCAGCTGATTGTTTGGTTGGTGCTTTTTTTGTGTGCATGGGTTTTTCTTTTTCTTCTTTTTTTTCTCCCTTGTGCTCATACTAGTTCCCCATGTAAGCTAGAGAGACTTACTCTATTTGAACTAAGGAGAAACAGCACTTCTAGGGAAATAAGTGGTCCTTGAGCTCTAGGATGTGGGAGGAATTAAACATATTTGGTACCACTTGAATATATTTAGTACCTCTGTCTGTATCACTACCCTGAGTTTTGCTAGGTTCCTCGGCTCAATTCTTGTGGTTTCCCTGATGCCCAATGTGCTTCTCTGGTGAAAGGAAGAAAGCTTCCAAATTTTCCTGTTGACTGTGAGCTTCAGCTGGTGACACCTCCCTGTCCAAACCTTTCTAGGCAAAGCAACAGGGACAACCCCAATTTTCACTTAAAATACAGTTTCTAGCACTGCTTGTGGAAAAACAGCGCTTGAAAACATGGCCTGGAGCACCAAGCCCAGTATCCCATTAAATACAAAATATCTCATGATTTTTAGGTCCCTCCTCTCATAACTCAAGGTTTTTGTATCCTGCATGTTGGCAGTTTGCAATGGTACTTTTGGGGTCAGTCAGAGACAGTGGTCCCAAACTCAGCCCTTCAGTGCCCGTGCTTTCTCCACAAGCATGCCACATTTGAAAGCTCACATATCATCAAGGCAATATTTCTAATGAATTTGGCTTGGGAAGCATGTGAGCACTATACAGAAAAGGAGGGTTGTGAGAAGTACATTTTTAAAAGTACACCCAACCAGATAAATAGTCTTTTAAAACCCAAAATAAACAGATAGAGAAAACTCACTTAGGCAAAGGATGCATAAATTATCTTTACCCTGAGGATGCAGTAAGTTATTCCCTCTTTACATTCAAAATCTCAATGTTTTCAAAGTCTGTATTTCATGTCTAATCACTAAGAATGCCCTCTTTGACTTCACCCGTGCCTGCAATCGTGCCCTTTCCTGAGAAGGGCCCATTTGTCATGTGGGGAAAGAGGGTTTAATTAACCAGGGAAAATGTACCTAAGGTGGAAACTGTGAGCTCTGGCCATGTTTCCGTAGAAAATACGTGAAAAAACATGTATAGATGGCCCTAAACTTTTTTTTTTTTAAATGAAAAGACATTTTTTGTTTCCCCCACTTCACTCTTCAAAACCCAAAGAGGTTCTTTTATGTAGCATTCCCATCTGTCTTACCCAGAACAAGTGTGGAATGTGTGTTTATCCCCCACAAAAAAACCCCCATTTTCCAAATTCACTTTTTTCCTCTGTTTCCTCTTTCCCTCTGGGAACCCAGCAAATGTCTCTGTTGTGTGCTCAAAAAGGAGTCAAGGTTTTAACAGGGAGGAGTTGAAGAAAAAAAAGGCGACTTGCAGATCCTGTGCTAAAATTCCAAGTATTTCTTTAAAACAAACAAAATTGGAAGAAACAAAAGGGAAACTGTCAAAGGAAAGTGTTTAAGTTACTGGAAGGCTAGGGGAAGCCTTAATTTTTATGCCAGCAAAAAAGTTATGTGAGTTTTATATCAGAGCTTTATTTACCGTTGTGCTCAAAAGCATGTGATCACTTACTATGAAAAATGCAGCCATCTGCAGCATGCGTACCTTGTCCCTGAGATGCACTGCATACACAAATGCATAAGCTTGTAGCTTTTACTGTGTTTTCAGGGCAACAAAAGGCCACAGAGGTTTCTTTTAATCAAACCCGTGGTTGCAATTTTGCTCCAGCCACTAACTTTGGGTCCCCAGCAGCTCAATGGGGCTGTCCATGTACATGATTGTTTTCAGTGTGAGTCTTTGCAGTCTTAGGACCTTGTAACAACATGTTTAACTTCTCTAAGCATTTACTTTGTATTTAGTCAGAGTTTTTCTAGGAAAAGACAAAACAAAAAAAGTTATTCTGACTGGGCAGTATAGCTGGGTACTAAGAGTCTGGCTGGTATTTGGCCAGTGCTTGAATTTCCACGCTGTCCTCTTGTTCCCACTGACAAAACGCACTCAAAGGTGCCTGGTGACTTTGCAGGTGCTGTTATGCTAAGCAAGATGCTGCTTTGAAAGAGACATCCTGCAAAGGGCTGATTTTGCTTCTCAGATTTGGTGGCAAAACTCTCACAAACCAGTGAAAAAAGAGGACTGGGCTCATGTTATGCTGGGCATGGCTATAGTTCAGGCTTTTCTTACAGAAGTATTTCCTAGGAAATCTGGTTTTATCTTCTGAAGCAGTGAATTATTCTTCTCCAAGCTGAAATAAGATGCTGTGGGGACAAAGGGACAAGGGGTAGCAGAGTGACAGAAATGGCAGGTCCTCTCACAGAGCTATGGAAATGTGTCGACACTTTTGCAGAAGGGATGAGAGAAGCCTTCTTTCTCTTTACATGAAAAGCATGGGGAGGGAAGGAAAATGGCTGCTGCATTTCTATCATCTATAATCCTCCACTTAACCTATGAATTAGCCCTTGTGTGAGCAAAAAGGAAAGTTGGTGGTTAAACCATAACCCCCCCCCCAAGTGGGTACAAGTCTTCCTTTTCCCGTCCTGAGCACTATATATAATGGGGCCCTTGAATTAAGGAGATATATTAAAAAGAATCCTGGCTGCTTGCACCATTTTCTTCCTGGCTGTGCATATATTTATGTAACGTCCAATGTCCCGGGACCAGCCTTTTCAGAGCTGGTGTCAAGGTGTAAGGTGCAATTTTAACCTAGTAATTCTGTACCCACTTTAAACTGCTGCCACAAATGTTGGAAAGAGTGGATGTCTAATTACCCGTTTGTACCCAAACTGCAAATTAGGTTTAACTACAATGTGCGCTGTGGTTCATAGGGAGGGCAAAACTATGTGCAGAGTTACCTATACGTGAGCCCGAGCCAGCAAAAACAGAGTTCAGAAAGTAGAAAATCCCACAGTGAGCTGGATGCTTTGGCCAAGGACCCTCTCTCTGCCATAGCCGATACCATGAATTTTAAAGGAAAATACGAGAGGTTTTGAAATAGGTGAGGATGAGATAGCTTCCCTGTAGGTTGCCACACAGGGTGAGGTTCATCTTGGCTGGCTTGAGCTGTCTGAATGTTTGGTATGTATCCAGGTCGATGTGGCACTCAAAGCTCCCTTGGTGGGCAACAATGAGAAGACAATAGTGAGCCCAGCCACCTGGGGTGAGGTCTCAAATGTGTCTTCCTCCATGGACTGCAGCGGGAGGCTGGGTGACCACTTGCTGAGAAGCGCCTTCCCTAAAGCTAGGCGAAATGCTCTCTGGCCATAGAATTTGGCAGCTGTAGAGTTAGTGGTTATTGTTTGTTTTGTGTGATGTTGGCACCCGGAGGAGCACTCACCATCTGCCAAGTCTCCTTCCTACCTGGAGGTGAGATGGGTGATGCTTGGGAGCAGACATGGGGTCCTGGAGCACTTGGGTGTTAGAGTCTTCTTGTTCCAAGGCTGGGATGTGTCTGTACAAGATGCAGGCAGGGCAGGAGTAAATCAACTCAGTCTGGCTGATGGGGATTTATTAGTGAATCCTTGAATGAGGACAGCAAAATGTGGGCTCTGTGGTTTCTGTTGCTTTGCTATTGCTGCCAAGGTGCATGTGGGAGGATTTCTTGCATGTCCCTTTGATGGCAGCTGCTTGGTACTGGAGGCAATAAAATGTCAGTGACAGTACATATGTTTGTTTATGCAGGAAAAAGAGTGATGAAATGGGACATGTCAGTCTTCCAAAGGTAGCTGTGAGTCCACTTAACAGAGTGGGTCTGTGTTGTGAGCAAACTTTCCACAAAGAGACTGCCCTATCTCTGGGCAACAACACCAACAAACTGTAGTACCATCCTCACTGAGGTTCAGCGTAGAAGAATATTGCCTTTATCTTAGTCCAGGAATGCCTTTGTCCTGAAGGGGCAACAGGCATTTAAGAGCGAATAGCCTCTGTGTTTGACTAGTGCCGGTCCGCAGTCCGGCTGGCCACACCAAGTGACATGACGTTTTTTTTATTATGTAGAAGGAAATTTTGCAAATATGCCCAAGGGCGAGGCAACATCAATAAGCAGGGAATGAACACTCTATTACATTCATTTGGTTTCGTAACTTCTCTTGGGTCACAGGGGAGCTGCTAAACAAAACAAAACAAAACAAAATCTCTTGTATACTGGCTATATTTAGTTGTACGAAGCTTTGCGTTTGTTCTGGAGTTGAAGAACAACATGTCCAAACCTGGAGCCTGAGGTTTAGTCTGTACTTAAGCCCTGGTCCTGCAAAGGCTTATGCATGTTCCTAACTTTGCACATTTTGAGTGCAAATGAACTTTGGTATAATGAGACCACTCACAGGTTGTAATGGGAAATGTCTGTAACCTGTGCAGATTATTTCTTCCACACATTCGTAACACTCGTGCACGTATATATGCACGTACATGAGTACAATGTGTGTTTGTACTTGTGTGGTGTATATATATACATCCCTGAACTGAAGGAAAAATGTTGACCTTTGCCTTCCAATTGCTTATCCAAATGTGGCTAAAATAGTATCTTATATAAAATAACTTGATTGTGTGTTTCAACATCAAACAAAACTCCTGGCAGTGGCTGGCAGTCCCTGAAGCAGCGGCACCTTCTAGGCCACGTGGGCTCTAAAACCATACAATATGAACCCTCTTCCACTGCTGTACTAAAATGCATGACTACACCTCCATCATATATTTACTTTCCCTTTATTGTATTGAGCAGAACATTGGGTTTTTTTTTGGATGGGGGGATTTAAAATAATTTATGTGGGAATATATGAACGTTAGGGAAAGTTAGGACCTGTGTGGACCTGTTATCATCAAACAGCGGTCAAACTGGATTAAAAGCAGTCAGAATAGTTTGATGCAAGATTTCATAGTCATTGTAACAGGTTTTCCTGCTCCTGGCAATCAAAAATCATGAATCAGATACCTTAGAAGTATGGAAGTTAAAGTGCATGGATTTCTTTTTGTTTTTCTTCAAGTCTTTGAGTTCCTAAGGTAGCTTGGGTGAGAATTTCAGTTGTCCTTCTGTCATGTTGTAAGCTTCTAATAGAGAGTTGAAATCCTCATATATTCACATGAGTCCAAGAGCTGAGGCTTAAAGGAAACCATAAATTATCAGTACTGATGCTAAAATTGGAGGAGTCAGTGGCACAGCCAGTTGTGCTGTGAATATAGCACAATTTGTGAGTTTGCAGGATATTTTTGTTGTCATTGCATTGTTTTATATATTCTAAGTTGACTACCCAGGTGGCTAGATTCATGATGTACCTATTCAATTAAATAAGAAATTTAAACTCTGATAGTAGAGGATGAGCTGTGGTGACGTGTCTTCAAAATGGCCTTCTTTAATGTGGCTGGGTGGCTCCAGATGCTGTGTTGCCCTGGCCCACAGGCAAGTCCTACAGCAGGGACTGAAGCCAAGGTACAACACTGTAACAGGCATCATTCTGCCCTTGCAGCAGATAAAATAATAATAATAAAAAGGTGAAAACAATACATAAATTTTTTTGATTATTTAAAACTTGCAGCAGAAACACACACTCCTGCTTGCCTCCCTGTTACTTTACATAAAATTGTTATGCATTCTAAGTAGTAGCAGCCTGGGCCTCTTGACCTCACAAGAAGAGCTGTTACTATACATTTAACAAAAACAAGGTATTATGTATTAGCCTACACATTTTGCAATAGCTCCAGCAATCTAGTAACTACAGTCCAATTTAAACTGTGCCTGGAGGCAACAAAAATTGCACAAAATGGCAGCTAATTTATAGAAGGGAGAAAGGAAATATTTGGGGGTCTATTCCTTCAAGCCATCTGATTCATATTATTGACTCATTTAGAAAACAGAAAGTGAGCAGAGACAAGTTTTTAAGGAGTTTGGTTTCACACAAATGACTTGCAATTGCAGCCCATTATTTTTATACCAAGACTTCATTAGTCATATCCCCGTCAAACCTGCGAGCAGTGTCAAATGTTTTCAGAAAACACACCAGGACAGGTATGGAACTCATCAGCCCGTGGCAAAGGTCGCTCTCATTAAGGAGTCAAAAATGAAAACTTTCAGTGTCTCTAACACATTGCACAGACGCTCCTGCCCCCACTTCTGAAACGTGGGGCCGAGCGAGCACCTCCTGCTCCCCAGACATTCAAATAAGATCAAGATGACAGGGCAAGAAAATGAATAGGATTCTTAACTGG
>JAVJGJ010000003.1:24322561-24343599 GCA_035590215.1 Microhierax caerulescens
AATGAATAGGATTCTTAACTGGCTGTACTTTATAATATGGTACTGATTGGAAACAACCAGAAAGTTGTTTGCCATGTCTATAGTACCACTTCCTGAGGTTAAACATAACATCTGAAACGAAGCAATTAAGTTCCCTTAAAAAAAAAAGGGGGGGGGTGGAGAAGGAAAAAAGGGGAGGACGTGGGTCTGTGTGGTGCTGACTCGACACGCCAGCCATGCTCTGATGAGCAAAAGAAATGTCTGTGCAAACTTCTTCCCACCTGGGAGGTTGGAGGGGAGATAGCAGAGCTGTGACACTGGAGTTGTTTGGGGCTGGCTCTCAAGCTGTGCAGTGACAGATGTGTTTTGAGGAATTTTGAGGCGTGGAGATAAGAATAACAAAAAGCCATTCACCAAAGAGCAGTTACACAGGCTTAGCACAAAGGGGTGAAGAGAAAATGTGTCAATACGCTCCTTATTTGTGGAAGGTTTGCCGTGTTTCTGCAACACGCTGCATTTTGATCTGTGGGCTGTCGCTAACAGAAGTGAGGGTTGCTGTGTTGCCCCTTCAAAGTTATTCAGAGCATCCTGGCAATGAAAAAGGATTCCCTTTAGCTGCTTTGCTCTGGGACACAACAAAGTCCTCCTGATGCAGAGAATGTTGTTTGTCTTAGAGGATTTACTTATCTGAAAATAGCGTCTCATGGGGTATTACGTAAAATGGCAGAAATACTCTTAGGAAAGTTTGTTTTTTGTTTGGTTGGATTTTTTAACTGCTCAGCTCATGTAGACTTGGAATTGGTTGCTGTGCTCCAGGCAGGTTCCTGGGCAGCTGGGAATGGGGTCTCCAATGTGCCTTGGTCTTGGCTTTTTCAGACCTGATGCTCTCTGGTGGGTTGTGACAGCCTTCAGTTACACACATAACCTCTACAGAGTTCCCTGTCGGTTGGGGACAAGAAACCTGATTTCTGTGGGTTAGTCGTTACTTTTTGCAACACTAATTTGTGAGAATTTAAATGGTGTAGTGATTACCCAAAGGAAATGGTTGAAATTGCAGGTTATTTTTCATGTAGGAAGGTGCGTGAACAGATTAATATTTCTGTTTGGAAAGCTTGGTGTCTTCTCCCATGTACCAGCACAAGCTATGGCATTTGTGAAGTGTATTTATTCACACTTCAGGATATTTGCCTCTCTCTCGCTACCTTGCCTCTTCATGCCTATGCATGTGTGCTTGAAAAGCTGAGGGGCTTAAAACCCCTCCAGTCTGACAGCTGGGGGCACAGATCTCCGAAAAGCAGAGAAACGTCAGTGCTGCTGAGCAGGTTGTGGCCGTGGTGCTCTCGCGTGGCTCCTGGCCTTTCGCTTCTCCCACTGGAGACTTGGCTGAAATTGCAGGTTGCTTCTTGAACATGGAAAATGGAGGTGATGGGAGACACAGAAAAGCTTTAGCTGCTTTTGAGCTTCATTACGGGAGTGTGTATGGGGTAAGCAGGCTCCCTGAGCTGGATCCTGGCCCCTTTGGTTGTGTATAATCTGCTAGGAGGTCCTGGGGAGGAAGGGGAGAGCCAGAATTTCTGGGTTCAATCATGCTGCTGCCCCGGTCTCAGACAAATCTGCTTCTCGGTTACTTGGTTCCTGTCTCTGCAAAGCAGGACCAGTGTGGCCCTCTGTGAGTGTTGGGAGATGGCCTGGATGGAGCTGCTGGTGAGCACAGAGTGCTGCTCTGAGGGGTGAGCTGAGAAATGCCGACGCTCGTGGCTGATAAGCAATCCTTTGGTTGGACCTACTTAATGAAAAGTGTTTTCTGATACCTATTGCCTACCCTGGGTTCATCCCAGGGAGTTATTCCCCCCTGTCCTGAATGCAAGATGTGAGGTTATGAAAGTCCCCCCACTGAGCCTGTGTGTTTATCTGCAGAGATAACAGGGCTGGAGTTTGCTGGGGTGCCTGTACCCTCACCTGCCAGCCCCCGGTCAGCCCCTGACCAAGCAGCACATCCTGAGCGCCAGCCCTGTGATTGATGCACTTGGCCGAGAACTTCCCCCCTGCCCGCTCAGGAAACAGGAGGGCTGGGGAGATAGCGCTCGCCTTTCTTTCACAGTCCCTGCTTCCGAACTCTAATCACCTTCTGCTGTGGGAAAAGAGATGAGATGCTGCCTAAAAACCAGATCATTGTCCGCCTCCTAGATTAATGCAGAGAAAGCAGTATTGTCTGCTGAATGGATAAACCTTCCTCCTGTCACTCAAAACCTAAATTCAACGCTACTTCATTTCTAAGAGGCTTATCTTCCTTGAATAGACCCTTGCAGCTCAAGTAAGAGGCGATGTAATGAAGCGTGTTTTTTTCTTAAGTGAGAAACCTGCTGCAAAGAAGGGGTGAAGCCTGTGCAGCTGTTCTAAAGGGCCTTTGCAGACTCTCGAAATACTTGTCATTTATCTGGTCTTGCATGACAGCAAATGAGAGAAGATCAAGTTCAAAATCTGCCGGCATGGCTTTCAGGGCTTCTTCATCTGTTAATTAAATAATGGTCGTTAGTGCACAATACCCCGTGATAAGGGCAGATATGGTGCCGAGGTGGAAATATGGCTTTTGGGGTTATGAAGAAGCAGTTGGTCCCCAGGAATTTTGCTGGTTTGACCCCCCCCCCAGAGATGCCTTGGTATGTGACTGGAGGAACCGGCAGTGAAACAGGTGGCATCAGGCGGATAAATAAATTCATAGAAGCGTGCTGACATCATTGTAGAAGATACCCCTTTTATGTGGGGTAGCGATTAATTCAGTGATTGCCCACAAACCAGCCTTTTCTTGCAAAATCACACATGCCACTATTGCTGCAAATAATGACCTGTTTATTTTGATTTGCTGGAGCCTGCAGTAAAGAGTTAACGTACACTTTCAATGTATTTTGGGAAATGTATGTTCTAAATTAAAATTGGCTTCTTAACATCAGAAGGTCAAATCCTGAGGTGTTTACTCAACTTCTCCTCAGTCAAAACTTACACCGATATCAAAGGGCAGCTTAGGGTTGCTGAGATGGGATGTAAGATCTGCCACTGAATAACTGCAGGTGATACAGAAATTTCTTGTGGATGTAAGACATTAGTTCTTTTTATGACTAATGAATATTGAATTTTCTAGACGTCCACAGTCAGATTTCACCTAAAAGCACTGATACTGTAAATACTACTTTCTTTCATCATAAAGGAGCATGACATTTCCAGTCTTACCATCACTGCATGGACTGCGGCCATCAGTTAGTGTTTCTGTGGTTATGGGCAACATCCTGAACAGTCCATCCTTGGCTTTTTCAGAGACACTGAGGTAGATGCAGATTTACCTCAGCTGTGACCATGTAGGAATTAAGTGAGACTGAGTTACCCAGGAGTATATCCGACTTTTTCCCTTGAGCTGCTGCTTTCTTCCTGGTGTTATGGTGGTGGAACGAGGGAGGAGACCCAGTGTGGTGCACGCAGAGGGGACAATGCAGGGTCTGCTCATGCCAGAGCTAAATGTGGCTAAAGACATATCCAGTATGGCTTGGACAGGAAAATAAAAAGCTTGAGAAAGAACTTGAGGAGATTGGCCATCTGCAGGGTGGTGGTCAGCTTGGGGAGATTTGGCATGCCCCTGTACTAAGGAGAAGTGTAAAGGAGGAGAAATGAGGCACCTGTTGGATGGTGATTTAAAGGAGTTTTTGAGCAGCATGGAGGAAAATACAAAGCCTGGACTGCAGACCCCTGTTATGGGATGGAGCATGTCTAATGCTGAAATGGGTGCCTGAGGTTCCACAGGGCAGTTGGCGTCCCCAGGATGGGTCCCTGCCATGGCTTCTACCAGTATAGAGTCCAACACAGCCAAGGAAAAGTGGGGAGAGGCTGAGAAAAACATAAAATGGAGAATAAATAAGTTCATGCAACAAATCAGCATTAAAGAAAACATCATGCTTGTGATAGAAAACAATAAAAATAAGGAAATTTGCAGTTAATAGCAAAACACACCGTATGTTCACAAATGCCTAGGCATACTAGGGCATCCCCATAACTGCTTTCTTAACACCAAGGTGTTGAAGAATAGATGGTAGGTTTCACCCGAAATTACAGATTTTCAGGCTGCTGCTATGTATTTTTCTTTCATGGCAGTTTTCATCATGTCAATGTGTCTTCACTGACCTATCCCCACCATGTGTAGAGGCTAAGGTTTTTGAGATGGGGATGACCTGCAGTTCTGGTTGGCAAAGCTGTTTTTTGGGTACCCCGAGTGGGAAAGCCTCGCTGAGGAGTAATAGTGCCCTGAGCAGTTTAGTCAGTGCTATCGCTAAACGTGCCATAACACTAAAATACAGTACCTGGTCTGGTGAAGAAAATGTTGTCAACACAAATCATAGGTTATTCCTCCAGCCCTATATCCTGAGAAGCTCTTGACAAATATAATACTATATTTCCTGGATTAATAGGCATCGATAGCCAAATTCCCTGGACTATGGCAAATTAACAAATGCTTTCATCTCTACTTTCATTACAGGAATTATTTATGGGGACGTTTTGGTAGTAGGTGCTGTTTCTGTTAACTGTTTAGGGAGCTGGTTGGAGGCTTCGTGCCTGCAGATACTGACCTTTTGCAGATTTTTTTCCCCTTAGCTGATGTCTTCGTCAGTAAGGAGACACCTGCATCCGTGCAGCTCCGGCGAGCAGAGCGACACAGCACTTCAGTATTTCCCCTTCTTCACCAGCTGGATAGGACCCCTGATACAAAACCTGAGAAATGTGCCAAGAGCCTTCAAAGTTCAGGCCAGAGGTGTTTGTGCAAGATAAAAATGGGACAATATAGCATCCCTGTACAACTCATCCGTTTACACATGACACTTGCTTCACAGTCTCTGATTAGCTTGTTAGTAAGGAGGCAGGAAGAAGTGCAATCAAGTTTTTATGATTCATCATTTCTGTTCCCTGTTTAGGAGACAATGTCAGTGCTCTTTGCCAATCATAGAAGGTGGCTCTCGAGTGCCTTAGGGAGATGCTTTTTTAAAAGATGCTCTGTGTTTCTGAAGGCTGAGCCACATTTCTAAATAATAGGGAAGTCCTAGATTTTGTTTTGTATTGCATTTTTTTTGATATCTGCTAACAATGCTTTTATGTTTGCACGTATGCTAAAAGAAAACGTGCTTCCAGTTTGTCTGTAATCCTGTTTTCACTCCAAGTGTTTGTGCAGAAATAAATTGGAGATGGTACCTGGAATATTTTCCACAATACAAAAGGCAAATATAAGTTTTATTAAGTTGAAAAGGATACATTCTCTTCTCCTGACCTTGATTTTTTTAGCTATATTCTCTATACCCCTGCTTTAGAAGTATTATTCTTCATCCCATCCAATTACCATTTCTATCAGCTCTTCTGAAAGATTATGCTTTTTGGGTGTTCTTCTGTAGATGTCTTTCCAGTGGCTTCACTTGATGAATGTGACAAGTTTTGTGTTTTCTCCCTCCCCTCATTGAATTGAAAAGTTTTTTGATAAATACAGGCCAATAAGTGCCCAAAGGCAGTGTTTCAATGGCTGCTAAATCTTTCAAGGTTAGGACTTAACCTCCGTTCTCCCTAATTCAACTGCAACCTTCAGTCTGGAGCCAATCAAGAATATCAGATGATACTTAAACAATGAAGGATTTCTGATATTCAGGTACAGCCTCTGTTCAATAGGATTGCAAATTCTTTGTGTGAAGAAAGTCGGTTTTGCTCTAAAGTACTGTCACAAAAAGTGAAATTACCATTTGCTTGGAATGATGCCATTCATCATTGTCAGAATACTAAGCATTGTAAGTAGCTAGGCCTCTCCAAATTAATGCCTTGTTTTGCATCGGCTAAATTTCCCAAATCCTCGAGGATGGGTCATACAAAACTCATCTCACCATTTTAATTTATCAATCCAATACGAGTGCGGTGAAAGGGAGCTTCATTCGGTCTTAGCTCTTTTATTTACAGTCTAATTCTAAAAGAAAAGGAAATAAGATATGAAAATAAGTTGGAAAATAAGATAAATCTCTCAGTGAAATCACAAGATCTACTCAGTCCTGTGGCAAACCCTCTATAATTCATTTGTAGGTCAGCTCAAGGGATTAGCCATGACGTATTTGGAAATTCATTTATTTTTATTTTATTTTGCTGTTTCTTATGCATAAGGGTAATGCTGTCCCCAAGGCTTTTCAGGTAGCCCTCAAATCTTGACAACATTTGCTGTCTCTAAGGCCTAAGCCAAAATTAATTTTCAAATAAACAGCATAAAAATGTATGGAGTTGTATAAATTTGAATACAAAATGCATTTGTTTTGCTTGCTTCCATCCATACATACATACTGTTGGCTCAGCCAAAAATCATAACGTGACATTGAAATTAACGGCCATATGTACATCATGAAAGTCAAAAAAGTTTCTTAGTTTATTAGAAACACTGTACGTGGGTTCCCCCCCCCCCACTTTCTCCTTGATATGCTGTGCTAGATGTGTGCTGGGAAAGAAATGCATGTTAATTGTGCTTCTTTTGCCGAGTGTCTTTTGAACCTGTCTCTCTGCTCCTGGACCACTTGCTGGATCCTGCATCCTGCTTGGGATTTTGGTGGGTGTGACATCTTGAAGCTTTGAGACGTCTTCCATGAAAGTGAAATTAAAAGCAACTTGATATTTCTTGCAATTTATTTTGTCAGGCACAAGTGGGGAAACACTGAAAGTGAGAACGGTGCTTGGACAACCTGCAGCAGCAACGCAGGCTGGAAAGTGGTGTCCTGTCCTGCAGCGAGTGGAGAGTTGGACTGGAGGGCTAGAAATGACACTGTAAAGCAAATCCCCCAATTCTGGGCTAAACAAAAACAAGAATACCTCAACCAGAAGCCCATGCTGAGGGTTTATAGAGAAACAAGGCAAACATTTTGCCGCTGGTTAAATATGATATGGAATGAACTCTTCCCTTGGGCTGATGGTGGCTCCAGTGTATCCTGAGAGGTGCCGGGAGCCACTGCCAACCCCGGGAGCCTGTGGCACCCGCAGGATCAACCCCGTGGCAGCTAAAAATAACTCCTCTGTACTCTTAAATTAAAACAATGCCTCTTTTTGGTGTAGTTTTTGAAACCTCATTCCACAAGGGGGCTGCAGGCACCCTGGAAATTTTGCGCTTGGCAGGCTGGGAAGTACCTGGGAGAAAGGATGCCCAAGCCCATGCAGAGATGCCTGAGCGTGGGCCAAATCCAGAGGGAAATGGTCCCTGAATTCGGAGCAGCGCCTGTGCACAGCTTTTTCTGAAGATGTGACAAGTGGCCCTTTGACAAGGTTAGCTGTGCCGTCAGCTGGAGGTGGTGGAAAGGAGGAGGAAAAGCCTGCAGGGGTTGGTTGGGATGCAGTGCTGCATCATGCTTGTGCTGTTCCTACCCCATCCTCCAAATCAGTAGGGTTAGCCAAAATATCCTTTCACCTGTGCTTAATTAAGAGAAGTACAGCTGTGTGAGATCTCACTGGTGCATTGCCTGGAACTTCATATCTCAAGCAGTATCAGCTGGCCAATATATAGTTGGTTAATTATTAATTAGCTAAAGATTATGTTTGGAAAGGTAGATCACCTTGAAATGTTGCTTTCTATTATCTTTTCCCAGCCAGGCAATGAAAGATTTCAATTTAATGTGACAAGAAAAACTACAAACAAGTGGGATTTTTTAGGGTTTGGCAGGTGAGGAAGCTGGGGGCTGGTGGAGTGTTGCAAGGGGCTGTTTTTTCCATGCCATGCCCAGCCAGGACAGGGTGCCAGCTTTGTGATGCTCTCCTGTCCAGCATGTTTGAGACCATGTACAATCACAGAATGGCCAGTCGGAAGGGAACTCTGGAGATTATCTAGTCCAGTGTGTATAGGTTCTCTGTTTAGCAAATAACTTACCAGCATTGAATGATCTTGAACCTTTTAATATTTTTAGTGCTTTCCTTGCCACCAATATTGGCTCATCCTGCTGTGCACAGTGTATGGAGCCTTCTGTCCCAACACACAGCAAAATACTTTATGGATTATTTTCCAGTTTTATTTAACCCTCCACTGAAATGCTGTTAGCTTGGACTTTGGGGTGTAACACGTGGGGGTACCCCCCTTGCTGTCCCCTCTTGCCCTTGCCCCTGCAGACTGGCTGGTGCAGCAGGCAGGCATCTTGGGGAGCGCTGCCATTTCCCAGCCAGGAGCATGTCCTTGATGTGGATGGTGCGGCTGAGACCTTCCCACCCGGCTCTTGCTGGCTGCTGTTTGCAGGCGTGAATTTTCCCTCCAGGCTAAATGAAAAATCTGGGGCCAGTTGCTAAATGAATGCCGTTCTTCCCATTCACCAGGCAAAAGCTGCTCTGTACCCCTGGTTGAGGGCTGACTGGGAAGCAGCTGTGGTCCGTGTGCTGCAGTCCAGCAGGATTTTGCTAACTGGGTTGCAAGAAATGCAAGTCGAGGATTGTTTTCCTGAGCCCAGCCCTGGGGAAACCAGAGGTGGGAAGGGGAGCATGGGCACTGCTGTCCCCTGCAGAGGTGTGTTGACTGGGAGCTGCTCTGAGCAGCCCAAATCTGCTTGCACGGTTGCAGGTCGGGAAGAAAAGCAGAGGAAGAAAGATAGTTTTATTTGCAAGGATGTTTCATAAAATGCACTTCTAAAAACGTGGCAGTCAAAATGAATGTTGTCTTACAGCACATCTTAGAACTGGAAAATTGATTTAAAAATGAATGATTCCCCAAACAACAAAAGATAAAAAGAAGTCTGATTTATGTATGTTTCTAAAAGTGAAAAAAACAGATAAGATCATTGAAACACATGCTGTTGCTTATCTTTTGAGATTCAACAAAAATTCAGTGAGATTTTTTGGTTTTTTTACATGCTTGGAATCTCCTCAAGTCAAAATCCCAGAGGAACATGATGTCGTACTCATACAGTGTATACAAATTACTTTTTAATTAATAACACTTCCTAATTCCTATTTTAGGCAGCGTCTGTAGAACAGCAGAGTACAGCACTGAACTTTGTACATTGCAGTTGCTGAAAACACGTTTTTGACATGTGAACTACATGTGAACTACATGTCTTGCTGTACTGAAACTATGTCAAGCTAGACACATCAATAGTATGTTTAGCCCTGTAAACGTCTTTCTATTGTGCTCATCACCCTATTATGGCAATTGCTTCTTAGGTGACTTTCATTTCTTGCCAAAGCGTAAAACACCCCATGATGCATGAAATGTGGGATTTGCATACCCATTTGAAGCATCGAATTCAAAAGTATGTTGGCGACTGGTTCCTCAAGGGACTGTGTACTTAAATGCAGGGTTGTGCAAAGCCTGGCAGAGTGGCGTGGAGGGGCAGCGTCAGTGTTGGATCCTGTGGAAGGAAACTGGATTTTGGTTTATTTTAGGAAAATGTGGCACTTGGCTTCCCTGGCCATGCAAGGAAAGGGGCGAGTGGCTGAGATCTTGCAGCAGCAGCAGCAGCTCACTGCTTTAGTTAAGCAAGGCATGTGGTTAAATTATAGCTATTCCCTCCTGATTGCTCTCATAGAGGGCAAAACCCCTTTGCCTTCTCTCCCTGCTGATGTGTTGTTGTGGGGACGGGTAGCTGTGGCACCTGGTAGAGCCACCTGCTGTGTCCCTGAGCTGAGGCTGGCACCCTCCGTGCTCTTGCTCTCCCCAGGCTAAGGCAGCAAGTGTTGGCTTCAGTGAGGTGCATAATGTGCTTTCCTGTTCTCCAGCTTCACTAAAACCCTTTTATCTTGTGTTAGTTATACTTAATACTGCTAAAAGAAAATGGTCTTATAGTCATATACCTGTGTCTTAAGTAGTTGCACGTATTTTATTACATCCAACCATCTCTGGGAAGTGAGAAAAGTTTCAGGGCTATGGTTAAATCTGAATTTTTGGACTTCTACACAAACTTTTTCTGGAAACTCTTCCTGTTTACACCAGGTGAGGATCTGGCCCCCTTCCTTGATTTCAGTTTGGTGCTGCCACTGCCTAAACCTGAGACATTTGCTGTTTCTGCTAGGGAAGGGTGGGGGGAAAGAAAGGCGATTTTAAGGAAAGAACTCCAACTTTTACATTTATGAGAGGGATTTTAATAACTTTGAGTCACCCGTGCTAATCCTTCAACAGGAAGGCAGTTTGAGAACCGACCCAACCTCCTTTCCTTTCCTTTCATTCGATCCCCAAACACCTGCAACTCTCAGCAGAGTAATCTATGAATCACTGTGTCTGTCGTCCACTTATTGTCTTGTCTAGTGCACTCCACGGTGGAACTAATCAACAGCCCTGAATGAAGCATTGCTCCTGAGCTGAATTCCTTAAAGCTCCTGAAGTATTCAGCAAGGAGGAGAAATCTTTTAGTATGATTTGCTCCACATTCCAAATTCATTTATAGAAAGAGAATAGATGATTAACAACGGGTCGAGAGACACAGATTTAGCACTGCTTTGCCCTGACCTGCCCTGAGTTACTCCTTCCACTTCCCAGGCTGCTCTAATAAGATGAGTTCAAGGAGTGGGATGGCAAAAGCTGCTTGAATCCCTGCACCCAGCTGTCTTAATTTGGTTTATTGGTCTTAATGAAGAAATCTGGTTCCTTAATCACAGGTGAACGGAAAAGGTCACTTGCCACTCTGACAAATGGGTTTACCCTGAGCTGTTTGTGTTGGGCTTGCAGATAGTGTGTTTTCCCCCTTTTTCTCCCCCGTGATGAAATGCCAACGTCTCCGCGGCACCTCCTATTGCGGCCATTACCTGTGGTGCCTGGGCTGCCTGCCAAGGAGCACCCTCGGTAGCAACAAAAGCATAATCATTTCCAGTTGGAAAAGGCTGTGCTGTAGTAATTTTCCCCTTTGAAAGCTGCAGCAGCGAGGCTCGTGTTAAGCAGGCGCTCGTTTGGTCCTGGGACATAGTGCAACAAGGGTCTTCGGCATCTGTGTAAGCCATTTGGGGAGACTGTGAGATCCCCAAGTATGTTCTTTAACCCCACCGAGCAGCATCCAGCTGACCTCGGCGGTGGGCTGGCCAGGGGGGCTGTTTGCAGTGAGTGAATGTCTCTCTTCTGGCTAGGTATGGGCGGTAAATGTTAACAAAATGGGTGCAAAAGAAATGATTGATGCTTCCTAAATTAAAAGCTGGTCTGCAGAGAGGTTCTGAAGGGCAAGGGATGTAAGAGATGCTGCAAGCTCCTGCCCTGTCAGCCAGCATGGCAACACGGGCTCTACTGCTGCAGCAGTGAGCAAATACAACAGCTCATCCCAAAGGACACCCTGCATCTCCCAGGACTGGCTGTACTGGGCAGCAGCACGCTTCGAGGGCATGTTGTGGGCCCTTTCCCAACCAGTGCAAACTGTGGGCTTGTGGACACTCACTGTTGACTTTGGTAGTAAACTGTAGCAATAAAGCCAAGTCTCCATCCAGCTGTACCTACTGGAAAAAGCCAGCTGAGCGGTCTCATGCGAACCCTGGTTAGTTGCTTACTCCAGGAAATCCTTTTTCAGCCAGTACAAAAGGGAAACAATTTCAGAAAGCAGTTAAAGAGCTCTATAAGTACTTGCAGCAAAATCATAGTTTCTTTCAGGTAGGGCTGAAAAGTCTCTTGATGTATGTAAGAAGACAGAGAGCACTTGTTTATGGTGATATATGGTTACCACCACCTGTGAACTTTTTGGACGTGTGGGCTGTAGAAAATAAAACCTTTGAGAAACAGCCTAGGCAGATTTGCAGAAGTGCCACCCATGCGGAGTAGCATTCAGTGTCAGCTGAAGATGAAGCTCTTCTCCAGGCCATGGGTGCTCACAGACAGCCTTGCTGGAAGCCTTCTTGGGTCACATAAAAAATGAGTTGGGTCAAACCCCAGATGTGCTAACTGGGTGTTGAGATGCACCGATTTTCACTTTGCTGGAAAAAATGATGTTCTCTTTTACTTCATACTTTGTTTTGAAACAGAAAGCACGGTGGGAGTTTGTCCAAAACAGAGCTTTCCAATTTTATCTGGCATTTAAATTCTGCTAAGTTTGAGTAATTGTCAAAAAGATAAAGCTTCGTCTTGCAGGAACCTACTTGGATGTGGAAAAATGCAGCAGACAGGTGACTGGCAGGAAGTGAGAGCGGCTGCTCCCACGCAGATGCAGGCGACTAAATAAGTTTTGAGATCATCATTCCTGTTCAGGTCTTTTCCTTTGATTCTTCAGATTATTTTTATATCAGAGACAAATAAGAAACAAAGACAAATCTGCAAAATGATGAGTTGGAATTTATTGGAGCAGGAAAACAAGCCATTCACACCACTTCCCGGTTTGCTGTGAGAGGTAAAATCATTCACAGTGGTGAATCATGGCAGTTAGAGCTGCTTGAAATTACTGCTTTCTGAAGTTAAATTGCTGCTGGCATGCATGGAATAAACAAAGATGTTCAGTTTGTTTAAAAGTACAAGTTTTCTTTAGCTGTGATTTGACACTTGCTTTTGTAGGGCCGACGGATGATCTTATTTTTTGACAGATTATATTTAAGAGCATCTCTGTGTTTTCTTTGGGCAACTACATAATTTTCAAGAGAAAACACCATGAGGGGTGATGGAGAAATGTATTTGCTCCTATCTCCAATAGCCAAAATGGCAAGATGAAGTATGAGTCGCATCTCCACAACATCTGAAACTGCTTGTGGTGTAAGTGTCTGATCCTTCTCCCTGACATGAACATGGATTTTGGAAAGAAACCTGCTCCTTCTGCCTCCTGGGTGAAGGCATTAATTCATCCAAAGTTATTCTATGAGGATCTCCTTAGGATGGACTTTCGGAGTCAGCTGTGTACCTGTGAGTTTTAGAGATATTAAAGGTAACGTATAGAAGCTGAACAGCACATCTCTGTAATGCATTTTTTGGCAGGTCTTATTCCTTCCCATGTGTTGGTGACAGAAGATCAGAGGTTTATTACAGCAAAAGTATAGCTCTTGAAATTCAGCTCTTTGGTCTGATGTGGGAGTGAGTTAGGTGGGAGCAAAGCTTTTGGAGCCCACATTTAATAGCAGATAGGTTTTTCTCAAAGACAGCAGTTTCTGCCTTCTGGCTCCTCCTGGTCATGTTGCTCCTTGGAGTTTCATATCTTTCTCTGGCTGCCAGGGAGCAGAATCTGTTCCCTGCAACCTGAACAAAGTTTTCTCGATCTGCTCTACCAAATTTAGTTTGCATGTACATGGGCACGACATCTGACGAGACCATCTGCTGTGATGCCTCCTCATGACAAAGCTTTCCATTTCTTCTAGTTCACAGACAGTCAAGGTGGGATTTGTCTGCTGTAGGTGTCTACAGCACTTATCTCTGAGCAAATTTTTTTTGTTCCTTTGTACTTGACGGACAGCTCGTAGGTTGTCGTCTCACCTCAAACTGGACATCTAAAACGAGTCCCCTGAACAGTCCCTTCCAGCGCTCAGTTTTCTGCAGCCCGTATGAAGCAGATGTGTATATCGTAAAAGTCCAGGATTAGTGGTGGTGTGTCCCGGCGTAGGTTGTGTGCAGACAGCAGAGGGTGCTGGAGTTTTTTTTCCTTTCAATGCACCTCCAGGGTTGCAGGATCATTATAACCTAAAATCAATTGGCTTTTATTCTGATTGCTGAGCATACAGAAGTCAGACAGGTACAGCAAGAGAGGAGGTACTGAACTTGAGTTAAATGGACGCTGTCACCTTCAAAAATCACACCTCTGCCAAAAATCTCTGTACCTATCAAATCAGTAAGTGTAAACTGGGTTTATCATGATAAGAGTAAACAGATTTTATTTTTCTATTTTTTTTTTTTTTAACTAGGATTTTTCCTCTCAAAACACTTTTAGAACTTCTTTTCAGGAAATGGAAAACAAAAGCCTCTACATCTCTTTATTTCAGAGAAGTCAGAGTTTGGAAAGTTTTGCTCTATCAGAAATAAAACTTGCAAACATTATCAACCTCCAGCAAGCTGCCAATATGATCTGTAAAAGTCTACAGTGACAGTGTTGTCAGTTGGCAGCTTATAACAATATCCAGAACTATACAACTAAAGAGCTTCACCCAGGACCGACAACCTCATGGGCCAGGGCTGGAGGAAAGCTCCCCTGTAAACATCAGTAGTAAGACTTTCAAGAGCAGGATTTAAAAGAAGCAACAACCCAGGCTGCCAGGCTGTAAGACTGCAATAACTCCCTTAAGCTCAACAGAGTTTAAGTGACTTAAATGTCTCAAAGACAAGCTTTCCCTTTCAGGACAGGGACCCACTGGCTGGTTAAAGAATAAATCTGAACTTCAAACCTGCTCCTCACGTCCTATTCAGACATTCTGTGGCTGAGGGCCTGGGATCTGTGTTTTGGGCTGTATCCTGTGTGCTGGCACACGTTCTGCAACTGGTGGTGCTGATGGCAGGGCATGGGAGCCACTCTGCCTTCCAGTGAATGCGCCCTTACACACCACCTTTTAAACCGTGTTTAAAAGCACAGTTCGCACCCGCCGGTTACAAGACCAACTGATGTCAGAGCCAGGATTAAAACTCGGAATGACTGGCTTCTAGCCTATTCCTTAATCTATTAAATCACACGGTCTCTCTTCTGCTAACTCTTGCTGGTTACTGGGATTGCTTGGCAGCAGCAAGCCCAGGCTGATGTCTAATGCTGGCTCTGTTACCAAGTCAGCTTGGTTGCCAGCTCAAGGGCATCCAGTCAACAAATGTCTTATTTTTGGATTCTCCCATTCTCCTGAGACCATTGCTATGAAGAATGACCTCCCTTACCTCATTCACCTTGTTTGCTGTTCCTGACCCAGATAGGTCCGTGGCTATTGCATGAGTCAATTGTCCCATGGAGTAGTGGTCTTGCTGTGATGTTTTCATTAGCACTTGAACGAGAGCAGTGGCTGGCATCGGCAGAGTGCTGCAGATGAACATAGAAAAGTCTATATTTTAGTCATGTTAAAGCTATGACTAAGCTAACAAAAGTCAGGAAATCCAAACTGCGAATTGCTAGGCTGTCCTTGGATTGCCCTGCCATATCTAGGCATGGGACGGCAGCACACCCGGGATAGAGCATTGCAGTCCCCGGGAAGATGCTTCTAGTGCCCGGGCATGATGCATTGTGCTGAGGGTGGGAGAGCAGCTGCAAATACAGTTAGGACTTCTATGGGTTCATTTATCTTCTTTTTGAGGTCTATCTATTCTGCTCCAGTAGTTAACGTGTTTTGGTTTACAAAATGTGATTTTGCAAAGGTTCATGGCTTCCTTGCACCGAAGTAGAAATCATCTTTTTGGATCTGAAAGTCATGTTGGTTTCTCTGCCTTTAGAAGATTATACACACGATTGCCCGTAGCATGTGGGTCCTTTGCACAGCAACACACAGAAATTGTTTTACAGTGAGAATGTGTTATTTCTCAGCTGTCTCTTTCTGTAGCCAACATCAGTCCTCTGTTTTGATTTGGTTTTTTTGTTTGTTTTTTTTTTTTTCCTCCCATAGGTGTTTACAAGTGTGAGCCCTCTTTAGGAAATACACTAGAGGAATTCAAAATCTTTCAACTTGCCTGCAAAACAAAGATTATGAAGGGTAGTAAAGAGTCACAGACTCTTATGCTAAACTATAGTTTTTATGAGTATCTGGAAAGCCTTGTCTGTGTTTCTCATTAGAACTGGTAAAATTATTCATATCAAGTTAATTTTCATAATTTCCAAATTTCTGGGTCTATTCCAAAATGTAATTCTTTAAAATGATTTTGCTTCTCCCATTACCAATGTAAATGGGTAATTTTCATTTTCTTTTCTTTTGGCAGAGTGGTGCACATGCAACATTCAGTATTTATAGCTTTCGCTGAGTGGGCTGGCCTGGTTTTAGGGTGGAATAGATTGACAATTTGATGTGAAAAAGAATGACGTTTAAATGTAGGATTGGATTTTGCAACCTGATAAACAGCAGCAATCCCAGCTGGAGTAATCCAGGGATTTTGCAAGCTCTCCTCCGGGCACACCATCACCATCGCTCCGGTGGCTTGGCGTTATCTCTTGGGGCAGCTGGGAGTTACAATTGCCCTGTGACTTCCTCCTCCCTCCTTGAAAGGAGAGGATGGGAATTTGCTGAAGGCTTTTATCAGCAATATGCATCTGCCCCCATTCTCACTCAGCAGCTCTTGCCAATGAGTGGGAAAAGTCGGGCCAACGCGTAATCTGCTCCCAGCTTGCTTCCTGTCGCCGTGCCCCAGGGATGGAGGAAGCAGACAAGTGGCCCTGCGTGCTCTCTCTTTGCCAGGCCCAAAATTTTAGGAGGCTCAGGGAGACAGAAGAGAGATTCTTGCTCCCTTTTGCAAGGGATATTACGTGTTTAATGTTGCAATATAGTAAAAATCTGTAATGGTGAGTTTTATGGGACAAAACCTACGTGAACCTTACACCTTCAAAGCTCTTTGGACACCTGCTGCATGGATTTTAGTCCTGTGCTCTGTACAGTCTGATGTGACATTAACGTGCTGTCTAAAGAGCCTTCCAGTTAAATGGGGTGTCACCTTCAGGTTTTGTGTTGTACTTTTCATCCATCTGCACTTTGAGTGTACCTGCGGCAACCACTTGGTTTATTTCTTTGTCAGTTCAAAAAGCTTTTGGGTCAAGAATTTCTCTTGTGTCTATAAGTTATTTCTGATGAAGTGTGGGGTGGGACATCTCTGCTCTTGGTGCAAGCACATTAAATGAGTTTGGTAGAAGCTCCTTGATATGAAAGAGCCCAAGGAGTGTGCTGGGGTCTGAGTGATCTCCCACAGCACTCTGGAAATCGCCAGTGAAATTCAGAGCAGAAGCTATGCTGTCGCAAAACACCTTGAGCCCTCCAGACATGGGCAGGGGCTGCATTTTCACTATTTATCTGCAGCCCTTGGCACAACAGGGTCTTGATGCACAAATACAGCCATGAGGTGCCACTCTGGTATAAACAGTAGAACATAGCTGGTCTCTTTTGCCCTTGCTGGTATATGAATTGAAGGCACTGCTTGAGCTAGAAGAGACATGCTGAAGGGAGCAAGTGTCTGCATGAATCTCATCCTTATCAGAACCGTAGATATTTGTTTCTCTGGATTTTTCAACTAATTTTATTTTTCCCACCAAAGCAACATTAGGGGTGAAATTTTGCTCCCGTTTAAATCACAGGAGTTTTGTTGTGGACTTTTGTAGTGTCAGGATTTCTCTTCATGTGGTTTTTTCACACCTGAGCTTAGGTAGGGTTCAGGAGAATGCAGCCACAATTAATCCAGCCTTCCTGTGTTGTATCAAGGTCTGGAGTTAACAGGGCAGTTGCAAACTGTGGCACGTAATGCATTTCTGCATTAAATACACCCACATTATCTTATGTCCCAAGCAGTCCAGATTGTCAGTAGACAATTATGGGTTTTGCTGGGTTTATTTTGATTGGCCTGCTCTCAGTTTTCCATAGTGGTACTCTATTTGTAAAAACAGATCATTAATGATAACAGCAGATGACATGTGTCTGAAATATGGGGTGGACGAGGGAGTTAGTTTTTCTTCCTATTTTTTTTTTTTCCTGAGTGTCTGCACTTTGACAGCATGTTTGCCAGGCTGTCACTTGGTTGAGAGATCCACAAGATTAGGACCTCATTGTGTGAATGTTTTCACAGCACTTGTTGCTATAAAGAATCTTCACACTTTGGTGGATGAAATCTGGACTCCTAGACACAAACTGTTAAGAAGCAATCATAACAATTAGCTAATGTGTCAACAATTAGCACTTTCCATCAACCAGCATTGAGTGGAACCTTCTTCTTATCCATATGCAGACAAAAATGCAATGATGTAGTAAAGAAAAGCAGTGAAGTTGGCTGCACTCGTCCCTTGCTGTAGCCAGCAAACTCCCATGGGTATTGTTTACAATGATTATTCTTCCATTATGATGTTATTGTACAGGTCAGGGGTGGTAGCTAGACTGAAAATAAGCTTTTTTTTTTTTTTCTTTTCTTTTTTTTTTTTTTTTGCTTAAACTCTTGGCTGCTTTTGTAAAAGTACAACAGAAACAACTGCTGTGAAAAGGTCAGCCAGTAACAGTACTTTAGTGTTTAACTGGTAAATATTTCAAAATAGTATTTCTAATATTTTACCATTTGGAAGTTTTTCAATGTATCTCCAGTCCAGCGTGACTCAATCAATGTAAGATTTCCACGGTCTCCACTGGGAATTCTTTACAATGGGTACATTATAGTCTGTTGCCATATCTACCACCAGTCGGTCAGAATTTGTTTTAATATCTTTTTATATGGTATATTACTGGCAGTAATATAAAAAGCACTGTTTTCTCAAGTATTTTACAAATCTCCATATGTAAGCACTGAAGAGAGCTGAAGATTAGACTTCTAACATGACCTTGTAGTTACTCATATCCATACAGTAGCTTCTTAAAAGACAATGAATTTGACTGGAAAGATCAGAGTCTTCTCCAAGGAAATGCCTTTTGGGAATGTTCCCTGTAATGTATGGGTTTCGTAACGGGCTACTGAGAGACGAACATAAAGTACTGCAGCATCGGTGAGGTTTCTCTGGTTAATTGTGGAGCTGGAGCCAAAGTGAAACCATCTTAAAAAAAAAAAAAAAGCAGTACAGTTTCTAAAAGTAACATGCTGCTTGACTGCAAGCCAAAGCAATTGATTTAAAACAGGGCATGATGCTCGAGCACAGCCTCATCTGGTATGGCACCCTGGTAGCCGCAGTTTGGACGATATGCATATGTTTAGGAATCATTTGACAGCCCAATAAAGAAGGTGTTGCAGTAATCTGAACAAAAATGCGGAGGTAAGGATGCAAATAAAAACAGTAATAATGAAAATTTACTGATTTTTCTAAGTTCAGCATATGCTAGTTTGCTGTAACAAGGGAAAAGAATGACCCTGTGTTTTAGGGGCAGATGCACCATCTACCCGACTCTTCCAAAATCTCCCCGCAGCTTTGTGTAAACCAAAAACTTTGATGTACCTCAGTTGCCTCCTTTTAATCTCAATTCTTCCCAATCCCCTCCTTCCAGACTGGGACATTGTGATACTAAATAAATGTTTGAGATTTTTGGAGTGGTGAGGGGGGAGTATAATTACACTAAGGGTTATTAATATGGGAAATATGGTCAATAAATATGAGAGGGGTTGAGTAATTCAGGAACATTCTTTACAAATTCTTTAGTAACGGAGTAGGCAGAATGCCACAGACAAAGAAAATCCTCTGAATTGCAAGTGTGTTCTTATGGCTTTTGCCAAGACGATGACAAAACCCGTTCTTTCTTCTTGCATTAGGACTCCTATTCAATGATACACTTAAGCATGTTCTTAAATTCCGTTGACATTTGAAAGCACTGTTGACTTTAATAGGACTTAAGCACCTGTTCATGGTTAATTGTGTACTTTCAGGGCTTTTCTTGAAGGAAAAAAAAAAAAGATGGATAGACTTAGGCATGTGCTTAAAGTTAAGCAGGTGCTTAAGTGCTTTGCAAAGTTGAGGTCTTACAACAGCGTCTAATCCTCTCTGAAGTCAGAGGATGGATTTTCCCTGCAGTGTGCCTGGTGTGGAGGAGCGATTTTTTTAAGTGACAAAATGAAGTCAGGAGAAACATCTGAAAGAAATGTGGGTTGTTGTTTTTTTTTGGGGTTTTTTTTGTTTTTTTTTCCCCTGCAACAACACCTGACCATGGGTGTCAGCTGCTGACAACTGAATTACAAAATGAAGTTGCAACCAGACTAAATGGACTAGAGCAAAACTTCTTCAAACATTAACATCTATGGGCCCAGATAATAGCACTGGGTAATTCTAACAGTAGCCTGGAAAAAGTCCTTTTTCCGTGGGTATAACTCTGGAGTTGCTCCTGGCCAGTGCAGGGCTTGAACCCCCTGAGTGAAGCAGTGGTTCTGCCAGGACAGGTGACGGCCCTTGGGTAAGGTGGGAAAGGAGATTTTTTTTTTTTTTTTCTCTAAGAAAGGGCTGCTTTAGTATAGGTAGCGATTGATGGTTCAAAAATGACAGTGCTAGAGGTATTTTTCATGCCTTTTAGTCTGGAATTAGGCAACTATTTTTTGGGTGATGGTGGGTTACAGTGTCCCACTCTTCTTGAGAGCTGCCTTGGGTGCCTCTTCATCTCTACTCCCTGTCTGGGAGGAGAAGAGAGGGTTTCTGCTTTCTTCCCTTCTCTTTCCTTCTCTTGGTTCATATTATAAGTTCTACCACATCAGGGACTGTCTTGCTGGAAGGTTATATGTGATGCTCAGTGAAGCTGATCATGCAGTAGCAGTTAAAAAAAAAAAAAAAAAAAAGAAAAAAGAAGTAGCCAAATTTAATGTAACCTTGGAAATCAGAATCTTATTTTAAGGTTAAAAAATAGTACATTGGTGTGCCCCCCTCCCTTCTTATGGTCAACATCCTGAAAGGACAGCATCCAAAGGGGATGATCAGAGGTATGGTACCACTGTGAGAGTTACCTTCAAAGCATGGACATGCCACCACTGTCCTCTTGGAGAAACCAGAAGACAGTGATTTAAACCTTTCTGTTCCCTGTGAACCTCAGCCATCCTGTACCCTGTGGGCAGGCTGGTGAGCTGAAGGCTGGGCTGCTTTGGTAGGAAAGGGTTGTGGCTGGTGCAGATCTGCGGTGTTTGTCCTACTCCTGTGGTGGGGTTGGACCTTGGAGGTGCCACAGAGGTGACAGTGTGCACTATGCCAGGGCAAATCTGAAAACATGGGTGCCCCAGGGACCGAGCAGGTCCTCCACCCGCGCCTTGACGCTGCGTCTTGCCATATTTGGTGGTTTTCTGAAAGCTGCGTTTCCTTCAGTATTGTGATTAAGTGACGATGTCATCTTTTATTTAAAAAAGAAGAAAAAAAAGTTTTCAGCCTTTGTGGTAGCAGAGATAAGCTGGAAAGTTTAAGCCTAAACCATTCCCAAATTAGAAGGTAAATAATTAGAATCCAGCATGCATTTATAACAACAACAACCCCCCCACCCCCCCACCCCCCAACTAAAAATGAAAAATTAAGCTGTATTCCTTGCTGAGTGAATTTGAACGGTGG
>JAVJGJ010000003.1:24343666-24353704 GCA_035590215.1 Microhierax caerulescens
GCCCCTCCATCATGAAACTGTGATGAAGTTAAATGCAGTTTAAGTGGTTCAGGGGGATTATAGGACTGTGGCTGGAGGGATGGATTCCTCTTATGGCTGTAAGGGTTTTTGGAGAGGGTGTACATGCATAAGCTGGTCAGGAGGAGTTTTAGCCTCTGTCAGGAATCTAGTAACTAGAGTGAAGTGTTTCACATGAGAGCTTCCAATTCCTCTCCACACGGTATTGCAGATTAATAGGAAATTAGAAAACATGAAAATTCTTAATTTTTCTTATTCAGTTTATTTATAAAGTGAAACGTGTTCCTATCAGAGAATGGCAAGCAAGCCTCACCACTGCAGAAAGGAGAGCAAAAATAAGGAGAGCGAGGTGCTCCAAATAAGAAAATGTCAGGAAGGCTCTATGTCTCTGCCAAGCAGCCTGTGCTATAAATTGTGGCAATGCCACCACTGTGACCTGGAGCCTGGGGGAAGAGAATAGTATAAAAATGATAAATCACAGCCAGAGTTTCAGATCTTAATCAGACAAAGAAAGCTGGTTCCATTATCAGACAGATTTATATAATCACTTACTAATAACGCTGTGTCCTTCCTCCAGTTTCTTTTAGTAGATATGGGGTAAAGGCACAGATAGCGATCCTGAGGTCACATCTGTCCTGATGTCAGAAGGGACTGGTGCTCTTCCAGCCTGACCACCTGATCACACAGGCAATAATTTCTTGCATTAATATCTGCTTCAGCTAGAGCATCTCTCCTAGGAAAGCAGTGAATCCTGCTACTGAGTGAGCACAGCATCTGCTGAACTTCCCTGACATTTGTTGGGTTGGATTCCTCATTGCAGTGTCTCCAGCTTCCAGCCACTGCTCTCATTATACATTTGTTTACTTCAGCTCAGGAGGTTGCCGTAGTCAGACCACTGTGATCTTCTTTTCCCTTACCCTCTATATAAGCTGAAGAAACTGTTCCCCATGCTTTTCACTACAAAGGCACACTTCCTGATCTATTAATTATTTGTATTGCTCTTCGGAATCCTCTCTAATATTTCACATACTTCTTGAAGTGGAGGTGCCAGACCTCACGGCAGTTTTCCAGGAGCGTTTGTGTTGGTGCCACCATGGTGGCATCATTGCTGTGTCACAGGCAGGTCTGTCTGCTGCTGCCGCCCATCTCTGAGGGGAGCCCAGTTCCTCCACTGCCTTGGTGTCGTCCCTACTCGCAGCTCTTCAATTTTTGCATCTTCTGCATACTCTTCTCAGTATTAGTCAGGTGTTTCTTCTGTGTCAGTGATTAAAAACTCATTGTGTAACGCCTGAAAGTGATTCTTGTAGCAGTCTTAGAAACTTTTAGTTACTTGATGATGTTTTCCTCTTTGCAGTTGCATTTAAACTGATCTTTTGATTGTGTGTATTTTGTATCATTCTCTTCAATTCCATTATCATATAAAATACTTTACCAGTATTTTTTTTTTATAAAGTAATTTAGAAAGTTTCTAAAAAAAAAGTATTTTACCACTTTACCAGTAAAGCCTTCTCCATATCTCAGTCTCTAAAATACCATCCAAGGATTTATACTGCAACATAAATTCCTATTATCCAGCCAGATCTTTTGAACAGTTTAAGTATATTATGTGACCAGAACTACTTTTGTCAGAAAAACTCATAAACATATAAAAATTTTTCCATTTACTTTGATATGATCTAATACCTTTAAACATGTATCGATTAATATTAAGTATATGACTTTAATTCCTAAGAAGGAAAACCCTGTTGGCTGAGGATATAGCACTAGTGTAATCTGCCTGTTTGATATCAGGTCGGTCTGCCTTTACCTGCCTGCTTCCTCTGGCCCATTGCAGATACCAGGACTAGGCTGGATTTCCTGCAGTCCCCCGAAACTGGCACTTTCTTAGAAATCCACATTCACAATTCAGGGGATGTCTCATACAGCCGCCTTAAAGCTCTTGCTTGCCAATTGTTTGGATAAGTTAATATAAACCCCCTGGCTTTCATTGCTGCAATTTAATTCCCTTCTGGGCTATTTTGAGGTTGGGCCATCACTGAATATACGTGTGATATGACATTTTTCCCCGAATATTTTGCAGAAGTACCTGTTTGAGTGCTTCTTACTCTTGTACCTTATTTTTGACAATTAACTAGTACCATAATTCAGATCATTCCTACCGAACTTGAGTTTTTCTTGTGTCGTTATTTTCCTCTGGCAAATTTCTGTAATTTATAGCTTCAAATTAACATTTATGACTGTTAGCTTCCCTCTTTTCTATAATATTTATATCAGCTCCCGCTTCCCCTTTAAGTGACACTGTTTTATAGGTTTTCTGTTGTGTTTTTTTTTATTTTTTTTTTTTAATTTTTGTGGCAACTTACTTTCTCAACTACAGAATAAAGCCTTGTAAACATCTTGTAAAATGTTAGCTGATCCCAAGTATCACTCCCATACTTCTATATATTCCCACTGCATGGTTTGATAATTGTTTTCAGCTTTATAAAACCATCCTTTAGAGCTGTAAGCATGTTAACTGGCAGGACTTTTATTCTTATTAAACCTAATGAACATAATGTGATTTCATGAGACCTGGGTGTCATCAACATAGTGCTGCAATCTAGGTTTCTATTTATCATTGCAGTGTGTGAATCCCAGTTGGAATTGTATTTTCCCAAACCCTCCTATTGCTTTCTAAATACACTGGGGATTCTCTGAATGCATATTTTGTTGCTGAGGCCCATCTAGTCAGTTATGGCAAGTGCATATGCTTCTACCAGCTCTGTATTTGTTTTCACAAAACCACCGCCATGGAAAGATCAGTGTGTTGGGAGACATCTCTGCACTGTCTTCTTTTTTTTCCTTGGGGGAAAGAAAACCGAAGGGGGGAAATTTGTGCCTCTGTGCTGTGAAGCATGCTGTCCAGACACCTGTACATAACGTGAAGTTAAAGAGGGGAAATAATAGGGGAACCATTTCTGTTGTCATTTCCATTTGGATCATCCTCATCATCACGTTTCAGGGTGACAGGTACAGAAATAATGTGTGAAAGTCTCTTTACATTGTGCATTTTGAAAGGCTGCACCTGCGTTCAAGTAGTTGGTCTGAAACAGATAAGGATTTGAACTGTTAGTGTGCGTGCCTGTGTACAAGTGTACGCCTGTATCTGCAGAAAATTAAATTATGCTTTAGTGCCATATACGTTGGAGTGGTCTGGGAAAGACTCTTGGGAAGATGCTGGGTCTTTCTGCTATGATATTTTTGGTAATCAAAAAATTCTCTATTTTATAATAGTTAATGAAAACGAGAGTGGTTGGAAGGGTTATTTCTGTCTGTTACTATTAGATTCTCCAGATTTGCTGACCCTGAATAATTAAATGTTTTTGATCACTCCGTTTATATTACCTAGAACTGAAGTAATTCTGATCCTTCAGCAAACTTGAAGCACAGCATGGAACATACTGAAAGGCGCCAAAAGATGAAACATTTCAGTTTTGTGGTTCACATCTGTCTGTCCTGAGACCAGGAGACCATTATAATACACTTAGAGCATTTAAAAGCTCCTCAAGGTTGAAAGCCCTGATTAGGGCAGTATCTGTTCACGTGTGGGAGTCCTGCCTGCACTAAACCTGGGAGCCCTTGCGTGCCTTTTCTATGGGAAAAGATGTTAATAAAATTGGGTAGTGGGGGAAAAATACGGGGAAAATGTAATCAAGGGGACCCTGACACTGGAATGAAAATAGCAATGTACACATCCATCAGTTTGTACTGTTTTCATAGAGAGTATAAAATATTTAAACTGAAGCTATTAATCATCCTGCTCCTCCGTTCTAATCCATGGGAACCACAGGAGGTCACCAAATATGCATTTAATATAAAAGAATGAAAAATATTGGAGGGAAAAGTAGTGTAGTCTAAGAGCAAAAAAATTTCAGGCAGAAATTTTGTTAAAAATGGAAATATTATTTTCATAATGTTCATTTGCAAAATCATTATATTTTGGGCAGCAATTTAAAATTTATTTAGAATTAGTTAAAAAAAACCCCTCATCTAAGATGGAAATTTATTTGATTTCTTGGATTTTGTTTTTATTTTTAGGATACTGCTGGATAGGAGCATTCCCTATTATGTTTATTTTGATAAAATCCCAACATTGCTCATGGAAAGCAGATGCTTCTTGCCGAAGCTATTGCCAGGTTCACATTCCAGGTTTCCATCAGGTAGTTTTGCTGGATGTTTCAAACCCATCACACCACTGGGTGTTGTGCCCTAGGATGATATTTCCCCCCAATTTCAGTACCTAAAGATCAGAAGGGCACAAGGAGGAGACGCCTTTCCGTACCTGCATTGGATGCGTTGCATGTTGCTGTAGAAAGGAAAGCCAAAATCTGTGATTAAGCTGCATCTGTGACTTTTTTTAATATTGTTTGAGTTTCTTGGAGTCAGCCCGGCTCTTTATTAATTTATTTATTTACCTGTACTACGATGATGCCTGGAGCCAGGGCTCACTGGGAGGAGATACCTTGGTGCAGGGAGGAAAGGGATAGCAGACAGACTAGATGCCTGGCCAAGGAGTGAAAGGAGCAAATATTTCCATTATCCAGGGGTGGTGTCCTACGCCTGTTGTAACTGCTAACGAGAGCTGGTGTGCAAAGCGAGAGCACAGAGTGCTGCTGTGCCTTGTGCCGCCCGGGAACGTGGGGAGAGACAGCAACGTGCGGCAGAACTAGGGGTTTCTAAAACCTGCGTTCAGCTTTGGCACAATACAGTCACTGTAGAAGAAGACATTAGGAACAAAAAATAAAGCTTGAAGCTTCAAGAACAGGCTGCCAGAATTATTAAGAAAAACATCAAAATTATGCCATTAAAAACAGATGGGGATTCTATAAAGTATTGAAAAGAAAATGTTTAATTATGAGCCTTATGCAAAACCCATCAAAGTTGGATTAATATTATAGTGCTGTTGCTGTAGAGGGTTTAAGTAGTCCACGGTGGAACATTAATCTTTCACTCCTTTAAAAATAATGTTTTCCTTTTGTTGATGACAAATTCCATCTCTTCACTGTTGAAATCATATATCCAGATTAATAGCATCTAACATAATGAAATCAAAAGGTACAGGTAATATGGATTAGTTTAGAAAACAACAACAGCGAGGGGAAAAGAAAGACCCAAGAGGAAAAAAAAAACTTCACTGGATGAGTGCTTTTGTCAACATCACCGTATTTTTTCCTGTTTTTAAAAGGTGAGGGGGTAGTCTCTGCTCATCGGTATCCTTGTCTGTCTGGGGTATCGTGTAGTGGCTGTATATCCATAGTCTTTCTAAAAGTGTGTCAAACAGAGGATGCTTTACAATTTTTTGGGGTGGGGGAGTCTTATCTGTCTTGAGTTTCTGACAGATTGCCTATGGCTGTGCAATCTGAACACCTCTGGCAAAAAGTGCTGCCGCGAATCTGCCTCTCCCAGCTCAGCTGGCTGGAACAGCTTGAAAGAATTTCTGGGATTTTATTTAATAAATGTATCTGAAGTGTGGAGTTGTTGGTGCAGGGAGGGTTATTTTGGGAAAGCGAGGCTGCAGGGCTGTTTTTCCTACCTTTCCTTGCTGTGGCATTTCTCTGTCCCCTCCATCTGCGAGGGCTTTGGGCTGTCTTGGCTGTGTACTGCCCACAAGGGCTGGCCACTGCCTGGCCTTCCCTGTCGCTGCCGGGATCCGTACTCCTGGCTTGCACAGAGAGATTTGTGCTGCAAGCCAGGAGCTTCAGACAATCTCCTGCATCAATCGGGTTGAACATTGGAGGAGATAGCAAATCTTTTCACGTGTGGCATGAGGCTTTTGATTTTCTGCCTGGTGGGGTTGGGTACAGGTCTAAGTTGCTGCTTTGGATGGGAGAAAAGCCCAAAGTAAAACCTTTTCCCTCTTGCCTCTGTCATGCTGGTGCCTGGACTTGGACCTCTTAGGTAAATAAGGCAAGGAGATTTTGCTCCTGTGTTTTTTTTCTCATCACCTGTTCTCTCTTCAGGGCTGAGCTGTGGTGCTTGGTGCATGAACCCATGTGTTGGGATTCACCTCCCCAGCCCTCTATCACGTGTCTTTCCAATGTTTGGAGCCAGCTCTTTGTGCATGAATCTGCCTGTGCTTATGAATTTAGCACTCAGCTGCTTTATACAATGAACCATAGAGTCAAAACCTTGGGTGCTGTATTCAGTTAATACAACAGGAACAACATCCCTTCTTCCTTTCCATCTCCCCCCTGTATCCCCCCTCCCCCCAAGAAAAAAAATAAAAAAATCTGTGCTATATTGTATCACCAGGTACACCAAAAGCAGGCTCTTATTTTAGCAAAAATATCAACACTGACTGCCAAGGTAGATTTAAGGTATTCATTACAAAATATTTTGTCCTGGGCTTTAAGAATAATGCACTTTCAGTACAAAGAAATGGTTATTCTGAACATTGGACTTTTTTTTTTTTTTTTTTTTAGTTATTTACAATAGGTTTCAAGATTTAGAATTACCATGAAAGATTTACTTATATTGCAGTTCATGTAAAATTTAAAATCAATAAAGTAAATAAATTTAGCTTGTCTGCCTGAATCGATTTCCTCGTATGCTAACGCAGCCCTGTAATACTGGTACTTTCTTATCTCCGATGTCATCCTATAGTGATAGTTTCAGGGTTGCAATTCTGCTATGTTATCATGTCCTTTGCGACACAGTGTGCCTCTGAGTTGCCTGCAACTTCAATATTTCAAACCTGGGTTATGAACGTTGCCTCCCTCTGAACGGGGAGCTGCCTGCTGCTGGGAGCCAGGCTCCCTCCCCCTCGGAGCCAACCTGTGCTCTTGCAGCCGGTGGATGGAGAAAGGGAAATACTGCTGCCGAAACAGAGGCTGGTATCTGGGCTCCGATATGGCAGAGATGTGCATGGAAAGGAGCCAAGAGGTCCTTTGGCAGGGCATCCCCACTGGAGAGGGAGAAAGGATTACCCCTTGTATTTCTTACTTTTTCCCAAAATGCCAATCAATGGCTTCAGCACAGAGCTTTATTTTTTTTTCCGCCTTTGTTTTTTTTTTTTTTTAAATGTGTAGGATTTAAATAGTGATTAAAAGCAAATGTCTCATCCAGCTGTTGCATTGGTATGTTCTGCAGTGTGTGCTGAAAGAAGGGGAGACCCACTCCGTCATGGTTTTCATTGAGTCTGTCCTCTTACTTCTTCAGTAAGGTCAGAGGTACCTTGTAGGTGGTTGAAGATGATTCACAACCGAGGACTGGCTTCTGAGCAGGACAGGGGGCTGTGGCAGTGAGCAGCCCACGGTCCGTGTGTTGGGTGATCTGGTTCCCAGAGATTCACAGCTCTTTTGGGGGGCACCTCTTATCTCCCACCCAGGGCAGCACCTTCCCGTGGGGCAATGGGAGTAGACCATGACCGAAATGAGGTTACCTCACCCAGCCTACATTTCAAACGTGCAGAATACAGGAAGTGTGGGCAAGCAAAAGGGAAGCTTTGTGCAGCGCTGGGTTGCTGTATTTAATCTTTATTTCAGGACCCAAATGAAAATGTTACCCGAAAATATAATTGAGGGCTACCGGTATCCTTTGGTGCAAAAATAAATCCCTTAGTTGTTCCCAGTCTGTAATGTGAAATTGATGTTTTCTGGATCTGTGGCATGACTGGTGAAGGCTTTATTGCATTGACAAGTTTGGCTTTCTGATTAAAAAGAGATTATCTGTTGCTGAATGGAGGACGGTAGATTTATTTTCCAAGTTCAATGATTTAAAGTTTGGTCCTGTTCTGCATTGGAACAACCCAAAACTTTGCAAACGGGTTTGTAAAATCAAATTATGTGGTGATGACAGTGTCAGCACCTGAGCACGGTTTTCAGTTCAATCTGTCTCTCTGATTAGAAGTAACTAGAGGGTCATGGATTTCAGAGACCCTTACCTAAAAAAAATTGTCAAAACTGATACACCTTTGGGAGATGTCCTGGCGTGAATGAAATGCCATGCTGAAGGAAAACTCTTTGTCAGAAATGTTGCAGTCAGCTCCAGGTTTAACTCTTTGCAGCCTAATTACTGTTCCTCACAGAAGCACAAAGGACAACTTAAGCTATGGACCTACCTTGCAATGCTGTCAAGAAGTTTGCCCAGCAGACTAGACATAGACACAGCTGCACCGTTCAAAGGATTTGACGGAAAATAATCCTTGCAACAATAATAATCTAAAACTGATGAACTTTAAAAATATTGGATTTACTTATTAAAAAAGGAAACACATAAATACAAATGCTTTGATTCTGGGTCTGGCAAAAGAGTAACTGTTTTTACAGCCAAGCAAACACTGTTCTTTTGAGGCAGTACTCTGGTTTCACGTGAAGTGAAATGGTCCTTTTTTATTGCTTGCAAAAGAAAAGAAAATATCAACCCCATCTGCCAGTGTTGCTGTTGAGTTTAAGATGGAGCACCCTTCTGGAAGCTGTGAGGAAGATGTCTATAAAATGTTAGGCAGACTTTAAAGGAAAAAAAAATAATAATGGGGAGAACAGAAAACAGAAAAAGAGAGGGCATGGTGATATAATAATAATCATCATCATAATCATAATAAAAAAAGGGACAGATCTCTTTCTGGTTCTAGTTAGGATAAATTCAAGTGAAACCAATTTCACTTGAAACATTGTGCATGCATTTACACCAATGCAGCAGCAAAAGGTTTATGCATGTTCAAAGCTTATGAATTTGAGCAAAGAAATACAAGCCATGTAGTCAGTTTTAGTTGTTTTCTGACTCCTGTCTGGCACACGGAGGCAAAGAGGGTCCAGTTAGAGGAGCAGAGTTGTCCTTCAGGCTGGAGCTGAAGGTAAACTCGGAGCATTAAGTTATATAAAGTTGCAGGATCGCTGTTTCAGCTCTGTAGCTGCTGGCAGCTTTTACAGGTGATTTTGAGCACGTTGTTATTCTAGCCCAGATACAATTCATACACCCTGTTGGTCAGCCTTAGAGAAAACAAGATGTGCTAGACTGGGTATGCGCATTAACAACCAGGTTTTCCCAGATGCAGAGCTGTACAATTCCAGAGGCTGTTTCTCACTAGAAAACTTGGCCAAGATGCAGGGAATTGGGCTAATTAGGAAGATGTTAAACACAGCTCTGCAGTAACAGCAGCTGACTGGCACGCTGTCTGGAACAAGAGGCGTACTGAGCCTGACTGTCACGAAGCTGAGAAAGGAAGAGCCTGAAGTTTTATTAACTGTAAAATCATGTTTGATTGCATTTGCGAGGCTCTCCCGGAGCAACGTAGCCTAATTTTCTGGGGAAGGCAGAGTGGGTGTCCACAGGGGGAACATGGTGCTCTGAAGGTCAGCCTGGGATTTTATTTTTTCCCCATTTTTTTGAAAGACAGAGTTACATTGTTGGAAATAAGCAGCAGTGGTTATTTCTGTGGATAGGCTTGAACAAGTGCTTAATTTTAAAACTAAGCATCAAGTAAAGAGACTTGCTGCCCTGTTCTGCGCTGTCAAAAATCAGACTGCTCCTGGTGCTGAGATAAGGGGAAAGAAAATGTCTTTAGTTACCCATTTAGAAATGGTTCAGAAATGCTAGCCAAGCTTTTGAGATCTTTTTGGTAAGATACCTGTAGTAAATAGATAAGTAATTAATCCCATACAGTGCCCTTTTAAATTCTATTATCTACTGATTTTTCACTGAGGATGCAAACTGTCCTGGCACAGGGTGACTGAGGTTTATTTCTGCACCCAAGAAGTTGCAATGCTCTGCTGCTCTGCAGGAAAAGCTCAGTCCATGCAAAGCAAAAATGCCTAGGACCAGCCAGAAATATTTCTGAGCATATGTAATCAGTGGTGAGCTTGCAGACATTATTTAAACCTTCAACTTTTCTTCACTTAGATTGTCAAATATTTTAAATGTATTCACCACGTCATCCCTTCCACTCTTCTTCTTTTTAATTTTGTAGAGTTTAATTTTGAGTTTCCTTTCACTGAATGTGGTTATTTGGATTAGCTAAATGTGATTGTACTCACTTTGGGT
>JAVJGJ010000003.1:24353729-24371229 GCA_035590215.1 Microhierax caerulescens
TCCCTGGCTGTACTTTCATTTGAGATACCAAAATTTTACCACAGATTGTTAGCAATTGGAATATGAATAATCGATACCCTTTTGCCCTTTGTTTTGTCACTTATTTCTAGAAGTAAAGGTTTAAATTGTTTCTGTTTAAGTAGTGTTTGAAATGCCAGTTCAAAACTGCAACAGAAGTCATGGCCATGGCTCTGTGTCAGTCAGGGTAATTTTTGCCATTATCTCACATTTACCTTTTCTACCAAGAACAAACAAATCTGACGCCAAAATCAAAAGATTCTCCCCCCCTCCCCAAGTAGTGAAAACAGGTAAGGCCCTCTCCTCCCTTGGGCAGGCAGAGGCACTTTCACCAGTGATGTTTTCCCAGGCTGGTCCCCCAATGCTTAGTGCTTTTAACTCTGCCACCAACACAGTGACTTCTGTGTTGCTTCACAGAACTCCTGAGCGTAATGCTGCAGAAATATGAGGCTGTGATGGCAGTCACCGTTCCCTGACTGCTATGATGTGGTTAATCTGGTATTTCCTCTGAGAGGGGTGATATGATAACAGACTGGGGGTTTAATTTTAATGGCTATTAATGTGTGATCCGGTGTGGTTTGGAGTGCGTCAATTACGATATGGGAATAACTGAAAACAGATAAAGGGATGGGTCAGGCTGACAAGCTTTTATATTATTAACTTTGTCATATCAAGCATTTATATTGATCCTGCTGCTGGACTCTTGTGTACATTCCTCCACCTTGAGTTGAAGATGAGATTGAATTCATGTCTGCGCTCATCTTTCTCATGATGGAGAAAGAAGATACTGGAGGAGGGACATGATGTCAAATGGGTAATCTTGGTTAACAGAGATGCCTTGTTTCCTTGCTCCCATACACACAAACCCAGCTGTAAATGTCAAATATTCCCCGTGTTTTACCCTTGAGGTCTTATCTGCACTGAACATCAAGAAGTTCCAATGAATAAAGTTTTGTGCAAACCATGAAAATATAGGTAGGATCCTAGTCCTGGTTAATTTAATTGTGTACTCAGAAGGCTGTAAAGTTTCCCATTAAAAAATCTTCCCTCCTGGTGCCAAAGAAAGCATGAGAGCCCATATTTGTAGTGCAAGGAAAATATGAGAGGGTAGAGCAGGGGAATGTACTGATTTGGGGCAAGCTTGGCTTGGCCCTGCTCAGCCCTTGTTTCCCTGTAGCTGGAGAAGACATGAAGGGTGTCCCCATCCCTGGTGTGCTCCTGGAAGCGGGATGGGGGGCCTGAGTGATCTCTGTGAGCAAAATGGCAGGATTTATTTTCTGAGCAGCAGTTTCTGCTCTTATAACACAGAGTTTGAGACTAGCAAGTAGATGTAGGAAGTTTTTTTTTTTTTTTAATTATTTTTTGTCAACCTATTGGTCAGCTCCAGCAGCTGCTATTTCAGGTTGATGACGGCTGTTTTCTGTGCACTCTTTGTACACGTACATGCAAGCGCTGTGTGATCCCAGGTACGAGCGCATCCCTTCAGTGCCACCGAGCTCCCCGCGGGCTGAGGGGCTGGACTGTAGGTATTTCACATGGCCCTGGTGTTCGTTTTTCTGTGCTATCTCCAAAATCTGTCCCCCGCCGCCACCTCCTCCTCCTCCTCGTTTATCAGCCAGAGCACACAGACAGATAACATCCCCGTGACGTGGCCCTGACCTTTGTCAACCTTTGTTAAGGCTCCATCTGAAGTCCGGCCGAGTGTTTGTAAACAGGATGTAATTAAGGCTGGGAACTGACAGCGCCTGATGGGAGGACAATGTGGAGCTGGCGGGACCCGGGCTGTCAGATGTCCGCCCGCATTGTGCTGCCGGTGCCGTCGTGGTAATTGGTGTCCTCTGGCCGAAGGAAGTGCACTCAACTCGGATTAATCTGCCGCAGTGCGGAGGCCATCCCTGTGAGCGCAAGTGTTTCCTCCGATAAACCCCTCCGGCCCCTTGGAGAGGGGTGGAGGGAGCCGGGAGAAAGCTGTGAAAATCGAGACCCCGGTGACAGGTGCCCACCGAAAACTGGGAACAGGAAAGGTGTGGAGGGATTAAAACCAGCAAAGACAAGACGTCTTCGCAGCTCGCCTTATCAGCCGGGCGAGCGGGAGAGGTCGCGGGCTTATCGCGTTTCGGGGTGGCTGGGGCGAGCGCAGGAAGATGAGCGTGCAGAAGGGCTGCAGATAAATGCCCTTGGCAGGGCAGGGCTGGCTGGGGGCTGCGGGAGCAGCGCCTGCAGCAGCATTCTAGCAACAGCTTAGTCCCAGATTTGGCCCTGGACAAAGTTTAAAGTACATGTAAATATATATATATATATGTATACATTTATGTGCATAAGTATAAAGTGTATGTATACACGCATAAATGGCACACACATATATTAGGAAACTAAAACTCATAACTGAAGCAAAAATGTTTTGCTGAGTTTTTGTTTAGTTTTTTTGGTCTTTTTGTGTGTTTGTCTTTTAATACCCTGATCAAGTTTTATAGCTCATTTTGTAGCCCAAATAACAGAACACAAATTTTTGGTGCACAATAACAGAACAGAATTGACTGAAACAGAGTATCCTGTTTTGTTTGTCCACTGCTTGTTCACAGATGAGGAAGAAGTTTGACTTTAAAATCTTTTTATTTTTCATTACCTAAAACAAGTGTGTTGCAAAGTATATGTTTCAGTTTTCATTTTCACAGACTGACAGATGTCTGCCTATGTTAACCTTAAAGTTAGATAAATATTCATGGGTGCACCCTGACTGAAGAAAACGTATACCATTCTCACTTTTTTGGCATATATGTGCCTAAAAATGTTATGGTATTTTTTTTTTTTCTGGTAGGTTTCCAATTATATCATCAGCTTCAGGATTGTACTGATTGCACTAGTACTTTGGGTTTATTCACTTAGAGTTTAATGCAACACACTGGATTCTATATCCATTAGGCTTTCAGAATTGCCATTTTTATATGAGAAATAAAGAGGTGCCCATGAAAGTGAATCAGTGAATATATGAAAAGTCATATGACAAGGTCTGTCTTAAATATGCTGAGCAGATGCTTTGCAAATTCAAATAACACCATGGCAGTTTCCCAAGATAACATCCTTCACAGCACCCAAGCATAGACCGTTCACTGATCACTTTAAACCCTGTAATTTAGGGTTGGAGGAACCAGATCGTGTGCTATTGAAATCAATAGCCAAATTCTCCTTCTACTTTCTCCAAGGAGAGGTGAGCAATGGGAGGGGGATTGTTGATAGCCCCAGCCCAAGAGCTCAGCTGTGTCACAAGGAAGATGAGAAGGTGGCCACTGTTGGGAATGATTGTACAGTGACTTTTAGGGGAACTAGGAGAAAAAAGGGTCCCGGTAACTTTTTCCCACATTTTTGGGTCTGCTCAAGAAGGAAGCCTTACGTATAAAAGAAACACTAACCTCAAATCCACCTGTTCCCAGGGGAAAGAAGTGATGCCTAGCAGCCTACAGAGAGACTAAAAAAAGAGTAAAATATATATATTTCTCTCTGTGTGTGTGTGTGTATGTAAGAAGACAAAGGAATGAATATTTTTTCCTCAATATGAGAATGAAAACAGAAAAATATTCTTTGGCAGCCTTGAAAATCACAGTTTACTCAGCTTGGAAATATGTCTAAGTTCAAACCAAAGTTGACCAATACTCCAAAGCCGCTTATAGCTGCAGATAGCGACATTTGTTTCCAGATGTTAATGGGAATAAGGTAGAAAAGAAAAATAACGCCTGGAGCCCGTTGAATGGAAATGCCTTTTTTCCTATATTAGATCGTACATAGTTGTCAGACATCCATATCCCAGTGCTAGTAAGACAGGCAGGGAGTGCGGCGGTGTTAGAAGGTTTGCCAGGTTTGGTTTTATGTACATGTGTGTCTCGTCTGCAGAGTGCAATATGAGGCAGAGACCTTCACTCAACAGGACCAAATAAATCCAAGAAAGCAAAGGGCTAAGTACAACGCCTTTGGGAGCGGACTAGGGCAGGAGAGGAGGGGAGGATGGACGAAAGCTGCTGAGAGATGCAAGCTGGCTCATGGCTAGAGAGAGACGAGGCAAACCAGGGCAAAATGGTTCCACTTAACCTACCTAACCTGCTTAACGAAATAAACCATTACTGCAACGTATAGCCGGGTTTCCCTTAAAGACAACTGTTGTTAGATGAAAGAGTTAAAGACAGAGAGCTCTGGAAGGATTAACTTTGATGTTTGAATATTTTTTTTGGCATGTAAATACAACTGCCAAAGGAAAAGGAACAAAATACCCAGCATGGTGAATATAAGGTATTTGGGGGGGGAGGGTGGGTTGGCTTTTTTTTTTTTTTTTTTTTTGGTAGGTAAATCATTTTCTTTTTAAATGAAATTCTGTTTGACTGCATGAAATATGAACAGTAATTAAATGCACAGTCTGTGGGCCTTCCATACTTTAAAGCTCTTTCTTAAAAAAAATCCCCAACACAACTGCTCACCTCAGACAGGCCAATTACCCAAGAATGATGGAGTCAAGAGGAAAGTAGCTAAATTTCTTTACTTGAATGATCACAACCACAAGCCAGTGATTAGTCCCTGCAGCACCAGCGGGGATGTGGTGGGGACACTCACATTGGAAGACTTCAAATAGTCATTTCCTTGGTTAAAATAAAATCTGACTGCACTAAATAGACAGTTTTTAATCTCAATTGGACATCTGAAGATTTCTCAAGCTGTTGTTGGCTGCGGCAGAAACAAATTTTTCTGCTTTGTTGATTAAACCAGTGGTCTCCACCATTGCTTATCGGCCTGCGACGAGCTGTTCTTTTTAATTAAAAGTGAGCCACCACGAGAGAGCAATTAACAGCTAGTAATTACTGTGCTCTTCAGAACTGCAACATTTTGCCTTTCATTCCAATTATATAATGGACAAGTGGCTTTTTGATCTTCAAATTAGTGAGCTCTTGTACTATTTGTTTTGAGGCAGATTTGGAAGGTTAATGATGGCCTGTGGTGGCACTCTTTCCACTGACTGATGTAAGACAAGAAAAAAAGGGGAAGGAAACAGGAATAGTCTATCAAGAAATGCAAATGCTGCCTTCATGATAATGAACAGGAGAAACGCAGGCAATTTAATATGCAGGTTATTTAATACGAACCAAGTAAGTGCTCGTCTTGGTGCTAGCCCATGCTATGGAGCTCTTTTTTCTTCTTTTTTTTTTTTTTAATAAGAAAAAGTTTAATTAAGCATTTCAATATAGATTCTTTAGAGAATGACACATAACATTTAACCGTTTGATACTTAATTGTGTTTGCCTTTGATTGTGGCACCTATAGTTAAATGTTGTACAACATTACTGAAGCATTGAACTGTCCCTTAGGACATGCAATGCATTGACTTTGTCTAAAATCTTTTAAGTAATAAGTCTTAATATATTTAATGGCCACTGTGCCCTTTGAGTACAAGGACCCCTTACATCACAAACAGTTGTCTAATTTTAATTAATATTGATTTGCATCTCTTAAATAGAAACTATAATTGTTGCTGTTGCTTATGGCTCTATAATAATCCTAGAGGATAGACATGTTGAATATGTCGCGTATGTAGAAGTGTGTGTTTAAAAAGATCAATAATACTGTTATTAGGGCAGATCTCTGCTCTTTTGATTGTTGCTGCTGCAATCAGCTAAGTGGTGCTATGCTGATTTACACCAGTTGTGGTCTTCATGTTTGATTTTTTAAACTGTTGCCCTGATATTACTTTTTTTTGTGTACGGAAACAGATAAGGTTCGCTGTAGTTTTAGCTACCCTGTTTTTTTGGAAGGAGTCACCAGCTGTAGTACTCTGATACCTCCTGAGTAGATTAAGAATTTGGCACTTTTGCTGGGCATGTCTGGGTTATGCATATCTGCACAGCTTAACAAAACCACAGAGTCCATTTAACAGACAAATTACAGACGTGAAAAAAAGTAGGTATCTTCAGTGTGATGAATAAAACATAAAACTCATTCTATGGAGAGCTGAAACAAGATCTGTGTTTAAATTTCTTCACATCCATTGATTTAGCTATTCCTTCACTAAACACAATCATTAATTACACAGATTGCTGTAGGCATGATAGAACATAGACAGACCTCTCCTTTTGGGCTGTTAAAGCTTTAGTCTTGCAGTTGTTTGGGCAGGAGAGAAATGTACTGTTGATTTCCTTGGAGGCAGAATCAGGTTTGCATTGCTCAACAGATGCTGAGAAAACAGTATAAACCCCAGGTTCTTAAAAGCGTTTGCATCACGGTTTCACCTGTCCACCTGAACTCTGAGCTGGAGTATGATACTTTAATTATGATTTTGAAAAAAGGCTCTGCAAGCGATGTGCCAAGCCGGTTACACGGCTTACGGTCTGTATAATGACTGCAAACCGAGCTCTTGAATGTGTACGTCGAGAGTCTCTTCCCATGTCCTGAGCAAAGCTTCCACTGAAGAAATTTTGGCCTGTGAAGGGTTTGGGACTGATCCCCCACACAAGGCTTGGGAGGTGAAAGGAGTTGGAAAGTAGGAAAATAAAGAAGCTGAATAAAAATATTTCAAGCAAGATTAGTGACAATATACATACATACAATTTAAAAAAAAATACTTAAGTGGCTTGAAAATTTAAATCTCTTTAAAGGAAACTGTTTTGCTGTATGGGACAAATGTTGACTTTTCAGTTACAGGTTTTTTAAGGATCACAGACTGTTTTGGTTCACTGTATGGAGTATTTCTCCCAAGTGTTTCAAGTTTGAAGATAAATGTGTGCTCTTTGTTCTGAGCAGTATGCAACCTGTCGCATTAATATTTTCCATGGGCCAAGATGTCACCAACGCAATGTTCATATCTATTGCAGGGATGTGGAGAAAATATTAGGGTTGCTTTTTCCATTATCTGTCATTCAAATAGTCATCTGAAGTGGTTCATAGTAGCTCTCCTTTGTTTTCTTAATTCACAACATGCTGGGTTTTTTTTTGAGATGTGTGGAGAAGGCTGAGACACAGTGTCTCTGAGCTGCTGAAGTGAACTGGGGTCATGCTGGGGAAAATGGATGGAAAGGGGGAAAGACAATCTCTGAAAATTTAGGAAGGTGGTGTCAGGAGAAAGGTAGAGAGCAGAACACACCCCCGAGGTGGACTTCCTGGAGGCACACCAAAAGCCTTCTAAGTTTTCCTTTATTTCAACAAGCCAACCCATTTCTTGGCTCCCATCATACCTGGGAGAGGTGAGGTGTATGCATCTCCAGGAACACCCATGACAAATAACTGCTCTACGGAGAGGGTTACCTCTCTTATTTCCTCATCTCAGGGTGGTTATGTTCTGTATACGTACACGTGGGCTATTAGTGATTTTCAATGACTGTTGCTGCTGGTGATTTTTTCTGCACCCAAGACCAAGTTACTCTTTCCTGGTAACTTTGCCTATTATCTAATTTATCACCTGCAATGTGCCACTGACCTGGCATAGTTCTGTATCTAATAACATCCTGAGGGGATCTGCAAAAATGTTGGTAAAAGGAATTGGCAAAATCATTGAGCTAATTGCTGTAGCTTGATTTTGGATGTTTGTAATATCTAACTCAATATAAATAGGAACTTGGCTCTGGCCATTTGCACATAAGCCCACAGGCAGAGGTATGTATGTTGAATGCTGCCATTCAATACCTAATTGATACCCTGATGGTACCAATATTTTTTTGAAAATTATTTTAAATTTTTAAAATGTAAATTTTAAATATATTTTAAAATACATTAAAAATTAAAAAAATCATTAGTTTTTAAAAATTGGCCGAGGTACTAACAGACTGAATCCTGTTCTTACCTCTGCCGTCTAGTAGTTCTAAAGAATGTTTATCAACATGGTGATAGGCGCTTTATATATATAAATATAAATCTATTTATTACTGATATATATATATATATAAAAAATACAAGCCCTTCTGTTTGGAAAATTTAAATTTCAGTTTTAAAATTAATTTAATTAAAAAAAAAAAGCCACAGGACTTTGCTGTGCCAGCCTGGCTGGTGTTTAATACTGCTACTCCATCAAGGTATCAATTAGGTATCAATACCTGATAATACACAATAATGTGCACAGATATAGTTGCCTACACAGGGTGCAAGGCAGTGGAAACCCAAACCTGAAACACTGGTGTGCTTAGGTGCCATGTTAAGTAGGAATAAGCAGGATAAAGGTTTCATCAGTGGCAATGCTGTTCCTCACAGCGGTAAAAGGCTTCAGGGATTTCTGAACTGTGGTTATTAGTGTCAAAGCCACCAGTTTTGTAAAACCAGACAACATTCTCCAGCCTTTGCCTCACTTGTGTAATGCCCCTGGATCCTTGGTCTGACTCAGCCAGCTTATCTTGATGGATATCAGCACGAGAGGAGGATCCAGGCATTTACTTCAGTTATTGCAAACTCTTCACCGTGTATCTACATGCTGGAATCTGAAAGCGAGCCATGAGAGCAGCGCTTGCCATGCGGTTCACCTCCTTAAACAATATATTCTCTTGATCTGCACACATATGGTAACTCCTATTAATGGGAGTTACACATGCTGGGTAAGGGGAGAGACTAAACCTTTCCTACATTTTTACTAGTGAAATACTGGAAATGGGATGATGGCAGCCAAGTAGATTGTGAGGACTCTTGTCAGAAATATGATTAGGAGTTTGTTTCCATGTAGCTCACACAGTAACAGACATAAGCCTCCAGCCAGAGACAAATAGTAGTTAATATCTAGAGAAGGCAAAGTGTTCTCTGAGATGTTTAAATGAGAATTCCAGAGCAAGATGAAAATTGGCCTCCGAGGGAATAACGTTTTCTTTTTCTTCATAACTGTGGATAAAAATTCCAAATAGATCATCAGTATGTATATTAAGAGGAGATCACATTCCTGTGATATTGTTGGAAAATTCAGTAGCGATGTATTTTTCATTTTTTAATTTTTTTCCCCTCTGCAAATTTCTTCTTGGATTTGAGCCATATAATGCAATAAAATGGACCCATGAGATACAGGAGATTTAAAGTCTGTTGGTGTTCATTACATTACACAGAGTCATGCAGAATTTAAGGTCCTATACATTAGTCTGCTTCTGAATCAAGACAGGCAAGCCCATCCAAGGTAGAAGCAGCAAAACCCTGGATGCCTCTGCTAAAGCTGGAAATATGAGAATAAGTCTTCTGGATGTGTATTTATTTTGGAGTCTCAGAAAAACCCAGTAGTAGCAGTGCTGCTTTATGTGAGGCCTGGAGTGAAAGAATATATATATTCACACACACAAAAGTATGATCAATTTAACTTTTCATCTTTTTGCCTTGTCCTATGCTACTATCACATCTCACAGGCTGAGCGGAGCAAGGCTCTGTGAGGGGCTTGAAGGGAACTGAGGTACAAATCACTGTTGCTAAAGAAGGCGATAATGTAATTTTAAATTATAAATTGCAATCTGTAGATTTTAGTGAGAAGAGCTCTACTCGAGTTCAGCTGACCTGTTTTCTGCAAAGTTTTGCCCTGATTTTCCCTAGGGCTTTGTCTGGTCCTGTTTGTGAGAGCCAGGCAGCTCTCCTTACGGCCATCTCCTGCTCAGATATGGCAATGCCTGGGTTAAGCGTGGTATTTCTTGGTCCAGAGGTATTTGAAAATTCTCTGCAGAGATAACTGAAAAATGATAGTGTTGTGACACCACTCCTTCAAGACTCATATTTGGTTCTCAACAGAAACAAAGGAAGATTCTTCAGACATTTTTGAAAAGTTCAGTCTTTCAAAAGAAAGGGAGAAATTATCTTTAAAGAGCTGTAATATCCTTCACGTGATTTGTGATACACCTTTATTTTTAATAGATGTAAAAAAGCATTTGCAAAGACCCGGCAAAGCATTTGGAGTTCTACCTTCAACATCGTTCTTGTTTTGTACTCTTTCCTGGCAAATCCTGTCTCACATTACCATTTTTTTTTAAATTGAATTTTTTTCTTATTTTTTCTTCAGGTTTTGAACATTCTCCCCATAGTCAGGTTCCTCCATCCCTCTCTCTGTTATGGGTGTCATCCAAAGAGAGGCTAAAATCTCCATGGTCCATACTGTAAAACTGTAATGGATTGTTTTTTGGAGGGAGCTAATAGTTACTAAATCCCCACTTAATACTCCTGCTTTGCGGATATCTCTCCTCCAGTGAGCATCATGTGCTAATCTCTTGTTCTTCCAGTGTATGCATCCATGCTTAATGTGGGGAAACAGGCTTAAACCTGTTAAACTCATGTTAAATGCTCAGAGTTGGCTCTTACAGCTGTCTGCATCCAAAGGTGGGAGTGCATCCCAGAGCCTTCCCAGTGCTGCCAGCAATGCACAGTGCGCCCAGGCACGAAGCATTTTGCATTTAGCTGCATGTTTTAAGATTGGAGCTCTGACTCTTGAAGTTACCTGCTAAAGGTGCCTTTCCTGGCAGATTGCTTTAAATGTGCCCTGAGATGCAGAGAAGAATGCAAGGTGGAAGGGAGCGTGGCCTCCTTGGTGTGTATCGTGTGTGTATCCTCAACCAAAATCTCTCTCGGGGGCAAGCTGGTGAAAAAAAGTGATGATAATTTGTTTAGGAAGTATAGAAATGGTGTTGGACGGAGAGAGAGCATCTTCATGCTGTGTCATCGTAGCCTTGTTTTCTGTTAGGGGCAGCAGAAGGCTAAAGGAGCCCCTCTGTTTGGAAAACCACATATGTGGTAGAAGCAGGAGCTACCTGTGCTAATTGTCTGGGGAGCTGCTGGGTGCCATCCCAGGGCATAACCACAGGAGGATGGAGACCGTGCAGTGGACTGTAAATAAACTGAATTTTTGTGTAATAGCCCCTGGTTTTTGCAAGTCTAAATTTTATCTAGCACGGTGGCTTTTAAAGCATGGTTTAACTTTTGGAACATACTGCTTTTCCTTGCTCTCTATGAAGTGGAAAAAAATCCCCTGGTTGCACAGCCCCTTTTCCAGTAAATGAAGAGACTTTTTGTTTGCATGCTCATCACTTTATTTTGTATTGTTCTAGGAATTATAATGCACATTCCTAAGAAAATACTCTTTTTCCAATAGAGGGAGTATTAGTGCCAGGCAATGCCCTTCTTTCTCACTCCTTGCATCTCATAAACCTACCTATAACCAAATAACGTGTGTGTTGGTGGCTTGGTGTTGTTTGGATTGTTTTGTCACTGCTCTGCATTAGCTAACTGACTTCTCTGAGCCAAGACACACACGCAAAAAATCAATTTGTTCATGACAGCAGTGAGGTGAAAGTTGGTCCTCCCAGAAGCCTGCCTCTGGGTGGTAGGGCTGAGTCCTGCTCTCTGCCATCCTTCACATACGTTTGCCTGACCTCTTGCAGGTAAAAAAAGCCATGTTAGCATCCAGAAGTTCTTTAAAAAAAAAAATAATAGAGAAAGGAATTCAAACCTCTAATCCCTGTCACCTTCCATTGAGAGGGCTGGCGTTGGCGTGGGGTGGGAAGGAGGAGAGCAGCCCTGGCTCTCGGAACAAAACGGGTCTAAGCCCCTTGCACGTCAGACAAAGCCTGGGACGGCGCTGCCTGTCTGGGAGCAGCAGCTGGACAATGAGCCACAGGAACCCCTCTGCTCCAAGCCTCGGGCTGCTCAGCTGCTCCCTGGGGAGGTGGGATGCACCGGGCCATTACCCTGCCCAGCCCCTGGCTTTCCCTGGGTAAATCGTGGTCCCCCTGCCCTTGGGCGTTTGCTGGGGAAGGGGATGCTTAAAGGCAGCATGTTGGGTAACAAGTCTGAATCCAGCATGTATCTGGGATGCGATGATGGATGCGTTGAGTTTGTACAGCTCCTGCCTGTGGAAGGGGACCTTCCATCCTAAAAGTGGTACTTTGTTTTCCCTTCGCTGGACTCGCCGTGCAGGCTTGGGGCACTCGTTTGAATCATTGGGGCCAAATTCTGCTCTGAACTCAAATGGCACTGAAATTTGCACTCCAAGTGCAAGTAAGATCAGGATCTGATCTGATCTGAACTTAATCTCTAGCAGCTGCCTTGATTGGGAGTTTACCTTCTGAGCGAGACAGGCAGCCACTGATTAAAACCCAAGTCAGGGGGGCAACGACCCCGAATTTACTGCCTGCCCTTTGGCAGTTGAGAGGGACTAGAAGTCAAACTTCCAGCCTCTGCAAAGGCTGCAGGAGTGGAGGAGCCTCCGGAGAAGTCCCTGGAGAGGCCGGGGGCACTGCAGCAGCGTGGGGAGGCAGTGGAGGGCGAGCGGAGCAGCTGCGAGCTGGGCTGTGTCTGCCCGCTGGAAACACAGGGCTCAACAAAGGCTGTAAATCCGGCGCGAATCATGGAAATGGAATTAACTTAAAATTATACTTTCAAGGTGAAATATTAGTGGTTGTAACAGTTTGTTTTTGTCACACGGTCACGAGCTGCTGTGATTTTTAGGAAACTTTTCCTGGTAATTTAGCTTCAGGATATATGGCATATGCCGGGATGTCTTTAATGGGGAGACATAAGAGCGTGTGCTGTGGGAACTGTGGGTTCAACGCTGAAGCAGGCAGCACGCATTTTAAAATGTAAAAGGGAGATTTATAATGTTTCTGGTGACACAGAATAGTAAAAGCTAATGACCAAAAATATAGAAAATTAATTTAGATAGAAAAGATGCGTCCTTCCGTGTGTCTTGCATCTGCTGTTCTAGGATTTCTGCATAAATCTGTATGTTTTGGTTCTTTTTAGTGCTGTGGGTCCTTTGATTAATTTAGCTACATGTTACTGTCATGTTGTGCACATTCATCTTCTGTCTTGAAGCATGTACTCCTCAGCCTCTCTATCATTCCACCCCTTCAGGCCTTATTTTCATCACATTTAAGGGAACTCTCCCCTGCCTGTCTTTATCTTGTTAGGCTTTCAGCAGCTTAAGTTGAATCTTCATTCTTTCACTCTTGCTGTCAAACCTCCTTTACCAAGTTATCTCATTTTCCTATTCATAACATCTAACCCATTATATTTAATACTCAGGCACAATTGCATCTGAACATTATGTAGGACTTGCCAGCACAAATACTTGTAAATGAAATCAGACCACCCCTGGAAGGAACAGTGGTGGCTTTGCCTTGCCAGTGTATTTTAAATTGAAAAATGCCCAGGACTAAATCCAGTCCTGGAGTAAGCAGTTGCAACTGAAGTCGGCAGAGCTTCATCTGCTAAGCTGAGATGGATTTGACCCTTCAATACTGAAAGCTGGAAGGTTAATAATGGTTGCATAATCTGATATGAAGCAGAAATTAGTGTCAGAACTGTCCCAGTGGGTGTGTACATCTACAGATGACAAAGCCCTTTACAAGAATGGGTAAATTATAATGTTCACGCTGCAGACTGGAAAACTGAGGCAGAGAAGTCGAGGGACTTGCTAAATTTTAATAAGCTACCAGTGTTGAGACTGCACTGGAGCCCGTTTTTTTGCAGAACAGGTTCCATGTCTCCTTTCACGGTGGCAGTCTCTGGGTCCTCAACCCCAGGGTTGGCGGCTCATCCCCGTGGGAAGGGAGAGTTTGGGTTTCCTCCCAGGTCTTACCTCTGCTTTTTGAACTAATGAAATGGTGCTACAGAGGGGCCTCTTTGGCAGCAGATGCTTTGGGAAAAAAAAAAAAAGTAAGAAAAAAAAATATGTGTGACTTCTGGGTTAAGCATGCATTTTGGCAATGTAATATTGCTTTTTGCACCTTTGCAAAGGTTGCAGCCGCGGGGATGGAGCCACGGAGGCACTGCTGGCTGTTGCAGGGTTTTGAGGTGGATCCCAACGTTTCCGCCTTTTGCAAGAGCTGGGTCAGTTTATGAAAGACGATATATGAATTAGTTCCTTCTGGTAGCACTGGACAAAACTCAGTGACCCAGGAAATGTTTTCCTCCCCTTTATTCCTATAACTGCCTTTTTTTTTTGCTGGCAAGCTGACCTTTTTAAATGCTTCATCCTTTCCCTCCCAGATGTGGAATTTCCTCCCAAAAAAATCATTCTGGCTCAGGACCCAGTGCTGGTCAGACTCAGTACAGGCTAGAAATGGGTTTTGATACAGGACAGCATCACGCTTTTTGGCAGACTGTCCTGGCCTGGGAGAGTAGCAGTGGAGAATGCTGTGGTGCCAGGGCTGGGGGATCCCTGCCTCCCCCCTGGGGCTGGCCTCACACTTCTCAGTCACCTCGAAAAGGGGTCGAAGTATTTTCTCTGTACGTTGTTCTATTTTTAGGAGGAGGAAAATCTATTTTAAGCCACTCTAAAATGGTTTTATGGCTCTTTCTGAGCTCTCTGTAGCTAGTTGGTCTCATGGTAATTAAGGCATTTGGCCTTACAAGTGGAAGGATTATGAAAACAGTTTCAGAGATTTCTAGAAGTGCTCCAACATATTCCCAAAATAGGATTGTTTCACGTGTGTGTTTGCTTTTGTTTTCTGTTTTTACAAATGAATGATGCTAAGTGGAAGTACTGTCTGCCACTTTCACTAGGGTGTTGTGACCCAGCCCCTGAGGATGAAATGCACAATAGTGCATTTCCTGAACATTACTATGCACCACTCGCTTGATAGTGCACTATTTTCATTAACTGTAGCAATTAAAATATTTTTGCTTAGCTTTTACTTATCCCTATTGCCGACAAAAGCCACTGGAAGACTTATATGGGATTTTTTTCTTTGATAGAAGTAGGAAAAGAGCTCAGATTTGGGGCTCAGGGACAATCCGCTGCCTGTGGGATCATGGCACTGGAATCACACGGCAGTTAGCCATCATCTCAAACTTTCCAAAGTGATGATTGATGTTTTACCTCTGCTCTTCCCGCTAGAACAAGGCTGGCTAAACCGAACACTTTCCCTTCATTATTATTATTTTTTTTTCTGTAGCATGTAGGTGATGTAACATGATATATACCCACTGGGTTTGGGATGGTAGCAACCACAGGTTATGGGATAGCCTGCACTGAAATGAACATGTAAAGTAGATAGGCTGAGGCATTGAGAAACAAAAAGCATCACTTCCAGGACTAGCAAAACAAATGACATCTTGCAGTCCAAAAAGATGCCTGAGGCTGTTTGGCTGTAGGCATCCCAGGCTGAACAGTTAGTGCAAGCCAGCGTCGATGCTGTTAATATAGAACTGCAAAGAATGAGGTTGATGGTGGCCCATACAGCCAACAATACGCTCTCCGGAACATATTTCTAAATTCTTTGTGATAGAAACAAATAGAGATTTAATAATGTCAGATGAACGTGTAAATGGAATAATGACTTAAACAATCTCATTACAAGTCCTAGTGCAGTCGATATAATCAGACTAAACCTGGCAAGTATATAGAAAAAATACCCTTTTGCAAAAACTACGTTTATTCAGATATTTCTAGAACTATTAATATCATTGACTTGAGGCACAAATACAGGTTAGTGCCTTTGGGCCTGGGTGCCTTAAACATTAAAATTTATTATTATTATTTATTTTTATTAGCTTCATGTGGCAGAAGATTTATAATATTCTAGTTTTTATTAAGTACTTGTGGTTTTTAAAACTGATGGTAATTGTTGCTGGGCAAATCTCAAAAGAGGAAGAGGATTGGTTGGTTTAGTTTTGATTAAACTCTCAGAAGTTTGGGCATTTATCCAAACTATCTTAACCTCCTGCATTTCTAATGTGGGTCTGTATATCTTCTGAGGATAGGCTTTTACTTTTCTTTTAATCTTTTCCTTTCCTTTTTCTTTTGCGTGTGTGTGTGTGTGTGTATAAGTTTCTGTCCTCCTCGTGTTTAGGTCAGACACATGGTAGAGTATTTTGGTGTATCTGCTTCTGAATATGACCTGGAAAACGCAGCCCGGAAGAGAGTTCAAAAAGTTTGCAGCAAGTAATTAAAAAGAAGCTATCTGTATCCCTTAGCTGTTAACCCTTAAAAACCTGGCTCAGTTATAATTTCTGCTTTGTAATAATATTCTGCTATAGCTATCTGTTAATTCAGATTCTGCAAATTGAATCCTGTAACTACACAACAATCTTGGTCATGGTCATAGTAGGATTCTGATGCAGAGAAATCAAAATATTTTTCTTCTTTGATACTATATGAGAAAAAGAAGAACTAGGAACCAGAGGGTAGAATACAGCATTTGCCTGTATCGTGTTGCCAGCTCCCTTAATTTTATCGCAAATGCTACCTCACTATAAAATCATAATTTTCATTAAATAAAGGAAGCTTACATTTGTGAAAGTTCTTGAAAGCATCTGTGTGTCTTGGAAGCAAAAACTGGAAAGGTTCTAGAGCAGTGCACCATTTTTTTGTAGTCGTTTTGTGTACACAGGGGGATGTATGCAATTTATTTGTCTTGTGGTTTTTGAAGTAATTTAAAGGAAATGTTCAGTGTAATTAGGCTTGTGTGAGCATATTAGTTTTTTATTCAGAAGAAATTATTTCCAGTATGGAGTTTTAGGCTTTTTACACCAGTTTATGAAATCATCTCTGTTGAAATCATTTAAGTCTGGCAGGATTTAGGCACCTGTTGAAGCAAGTGATGACTTGTTGGCGCTACCAGAGTCCCCAGGGACCTGCATGAGGATCAGGGGCTGTTGGTGCCGTACCTGCATGCACAGCGCGATGTCTGTGCGTGCTGCTCCTGAGCTTGGGTGTTGCACAGTGCCCATGGCTGCATCCTTTTGTGTGTGATGGAGGGTGGCTTTGAGCAACTGCTGGTATTTCCCTTATTCCAACTGGTGCAAACTGGCCCAGTTCTTGGAAGGAACTGTGTTGAAATGGTAGGCTTCTCTTACAGGGTTGGTTTGGGTGCAGGCAAACATTGAGAAGGAGAGGTGCTTAGGTGGAGAAGTTTTGCATGAACGGTCTCCATCATGGTCTGGAGAAGCTGGCTTTCTCTCTGGTGGAAAATCAGCGTGCTTCCTCCCCTCCTGGGGGGACAAATGAGTCCTCAGTACCTGTCCTAACCATCGAGCACAAAATCGGTTTTGATCTTCAGTTTGAGAGCTGTGCTCAGCTCACTGGCTTTGTGTGTGATTTTTGTGGAACACTGAACAGACCTTTATTCCTTTCTTCAGCAAGAACAACTTTCTCCATTTCCTCTCAAGCACAGGCTTTTGCTGTTATAATCATGCAATTCCACCTGGGTTAAAACTGAAAAGTGTTTCTAATTGGATCCAGGCTAATATCAGGCCAGCACGCAGTGGTTTTCCAGCGTGACTGGGATATTCCACCCTCTGCCAAGCAAAAGACACACTTTTTGCCTTAAAACCCCCATGATTTTCACTTGGAAAAAAATGTCTTTTTTTTTTCTTAAGAAAACCAGAATAATATATGTAATAAAAATATTTTATACAGGCCTGTATTTTGATAGTTTGCAAGCGGTGCTTTGCTAGACCATTTTCTGGTCACTGGTAGGATTTGGTGGTGCTAACAGCTCTGTGCACAAACCCACCAGCAGTGTCTGAGCCCAGTGCTGGAACATGGCAGTGGGAGCTCTTGATG
>JAVJGJ010000003.1:24376229-24406218 GCA_035590215.1 Microhierax caerulescens
GGCTTTTCCCCCCAATAATGAGCTCATTCCATTTCTGTGAATGGCCTTTAAAAATGAAATAGGGAGCCCATTTGCAAACATGAAATCTAAAAAGACCATTTACAATTTTGTGTAGGGCTTTGGTCAGGATGTCTTAGACTCATCTCACCACAATAAGACCAAAGAGATGCTTATTATTAATGTGAGTTGCCCCACTGGGGCTGCTGTTTTGTGGGACTTGGAGTGAGCTCCTTTATCTCCTTGTGCCTTGTTTGTCTCATTTTGAAATAGGGATTTATCCTACATTTCACATCATACTGTTAACATTTTTCAATCACTCAACAGCATTTAGCAGCACCAGTCATGACACTATCACAGGTTCTGCTGAGCTCTGCCTCAGAGGCTTAATTATTTATTGTTTCTAACACGGGAGGTGGGTGCTGCTGGAAGTGCAAAATATTGCTTTTCATCACCAAAATCCCATTTTGCTTCCTATGTTTTATTATATTATTTTATTTATTTATATGCTCAATTATTCTGACTCAAATACTGTTCTATAACTGAAAAGCAGTTTGGGATGCCCTGTAAGATGTCCACAAATGTTGGAAAATTATTTTGTCGGGATGAGATTTTTAACAGCATGAACTGGGTTCCTATTGAAATCGAGTGGGAGCTGGGGGCTGACTTCCCCTGTGTCCCTTTAGCCAGGCTGTTTGAAAGCCATTTGGTTTTTAAATACAGAAGAATCATGACAGTGAAATAAATATAGTTGGAATAGAAACAGTATCATAAAACTTCAGCAACCCATCCAGAACATGATTCCTCTGATGGCTAGAAGCTGCTTGATTTCCAGCCTGTGGTACTCCATGGTGAGTCCTTATTGGGTTGTTTTAGTGTTAACCTTGTTGTTTAGATTAAATAACTTCCTTCTCTGGTTCTTACCCTCCTGAGCTTTAGTGGAGGGTACACACACCTACTCTTAACATTAGTTTTGCTGACCTGAATCAGGAAGGATGTTTTAGTCTCCCTTCCTTGGTTCTTACTTCACCAGTAACTTTGGCAGTCCTGCTCCAGCTCTGACTCATGTTTTTTGAACCATAATGACCAGAGCTGTGCCTAGCTTTATTTGACACATTTCTTACCGATGCCAGGTGCAGTGAAGTGAATTTCTCCTGTCAGGAAACGTCATTCCTGAGTCACCCAAGATTATACCATTATATAAGATTATACCATTAATTGTTTAGGGTTGGTACGGTCAGTCAAAAGAGGGAGGACACCTGCCTTCTCTCATGTTTTCAGGTCTGGAGCTTCAGCTTTTGGGCAGGTTTTCTTTGTTTCATCCCCAAGTGTGTGCCATTTCATCCCAGTCCCACCACTCCACTCCTTAAAGTCTCCTCGAATGGTGGTGTTCTCAAATGGTGATGATGCTTTCCTATTTCTTACCAGTCATTAGCCCGATTTCTACTTTTCCTGGCAAATTTCCTGCTACCACCTGCAATGTGATATTTCTCCTCCTAGCCAATGCTCTACCTATCCAAGAAGTCTTTTTACACAAATCTCCATCTTTATCATCTTAGCTAATAATTTCAATGTATCAATGCATCAGGTGTTTTATTAAATCTAGGTAGAGTAGACCTCATTTTTGCCTCGCCCTATCTAGAAAAAGAGAAAAAATCCATTACTCCTATATGATTTAACTTCTGTTAGTTCCAGCCTGCATTTTAGTCCTTTTTCTGTTCATTTCTGTAGCTTAGTATCAACCCAAAAAGCTTTTCTGTAGCATCGTAGAGTGTAGATCAACATGCAGTTGCATGAATAATATACAAAAATAAGTATTTGGGCACATATATATTTATGCTGCTGCTTTTGCTCTAAGCAAGAAAGTAAGGCACATTATTTTGAAAACTGGGCCTGATCTTCTCCTTTGTCTTCAAAACTTTCTGTTAAAAATGTGTTGAGTTTTTTAGCAGTCTTGTGGGAAGACAGGGCGAAGAACGTTTTTTCCCCACAAGAGAGCATTGGCTGGAATACCACATCTTTTTAAAACTCTTTTCATCTTCCAAATAAAAATATTATCTTTACGGTAAAAAGGATGTTTAATATTTCCCTACTTTTTATAGTTTTATAGTTGGCTACTGGCTTTTCTCAAATTTTCAAATTTTGTGCCAGTTTTCAGCCAGGAATAAAATTTTAAGCCAAGTTATAAACCACTGAAAGAGAAACATTGGTCCAGCCTTAAGTATAATAACAATGCCTCTGTGTCCAGTATTTTGATATCTGTGATATTAATTTGTACATTTTGACTTCCTAGATACACATTTGCAATATAAAGGGCAGGATTTTTTCTAATTAGGAAATCAATGCTCCCTACTGGTTGGAAAAGCAGCTACCACTGGTTTGTGTTAATGGCTGAAATCCCAAGAAGAAATATGGGGGCTGCTGCTTTCCTCAGTTCCACTGGTGTCAGCAGGAAAAAAACCTTGCTGAATCTCATAGCAGAACAGAGATGTAAATGGTTGTGAGAGATCAAAAACATCCCTAATATTTTCAGGAGAAAAATGATGGGTCCCACTGAATACAACAGGTGTTGTTTCAAGGAGAGAAGTGCCTGATAATAAAAAAAATAAATCTCACTTTCTCAACTTTATGGGAATGGTTTTCCACTGTAAGCTTAAAAAATTAACTTAATTATCTGCTCCTTTGAAGCAGCCAGAAGTGTCACTTCCAGTGACATCCAAGGTGTTAGCATTAGCAGCTCTGACAGCTGAAGGAGTGACCGGTGGAGGGGCTGGCACCATTCTAATTTGGATAAGAGGAACCTTCAATTCCTTGATTGTTGGCCAATACTGTAATGGAGGGGACATTTCCCCAGGCAGGCACCAGGTAGCTGCCATCATCCAGCAATGGGATGGCTCACGCTGGAGGGGTTCCCTGAGCAATACTGATTAACCTGCTCACACCCACCTGCAGAAGGTCACAGGTTGGTTGAATTTCAGAAATGGGCTTGTTGTGAGACAGTATGTGAGCACAGTTTGGGCTGCATGTGTGTGTTTCTTCAGGTCTTTCTCTGAGCCTTGGTTTTTTGAGTACCGGTGATGTTAATATACAATTTTTATATGTGTTATAGGTATATACATTTATATATACAGGGCTTAAAAACATGGGCGTTAAATTTTGGTATGGCTCAGGCTGTATCCCCTGCCTGGTCTATCAGGGCTCAGCCTGCTCGTTGCCGTTGGACATAGCAGGTGTTCTCGTTACACAACTGACCAGATTCAGCTGTGAAAAGCAGATATAAAATTGGCTGTGGGTGCTCAGGAGTTCTTGGCCAGTGTCTGTGGTGCTGGGTGGAGGTTAGAGCCCCTTCTCTACCTCTCAAGCAGGTAGGTCATTCTGCTAATTTTATTTAGTCTAAATGCTTAAGCGAAGTTCTTGCACAGAAGCGTTAAACTTCCTCTAAGTTTGGTTTATGTAATTCTGTCATTTTAATAGAGTAACAGTCTTTCAGTTTCTCCTTCTATATTTTATGCACCTGTAAAAAAAAATCTTTTCCTTTTTCTCTTAATGTTGAAGTGGTAACTGGTCTCCTATGGCTGGAGCCATGTGCTGTTTACTGGCTGTATGGTGTTGTTCTGAATCCACTGTTCCTGGCAAAATAGGCATGTAGAAACTTTGATGACAAACATTTCTTTTTTTTTTTTTTTTTTCTTTAAATTTCTTTAAATAAAGTGTGTTTTAATTTCTTAAAATATTTTTTTTTTAAAAAAAAAATTCTTCATTTTCAAAAAAAATGTGAATATTAAAGTGAGCTCAAATACAAGTTCTTAATCTGAGTGGCTCTGACTGTAGAGGAAAGTCTGTGTTTGAATTAGATAACTTAAGCCTATCCCTGATGAATTTTCAAGAGGGGCACGCACTCGAGAGGGATACAGCAGGAGGGAAAAATTCATAGGAAACTCTATGGGCACCACCCTGATGCCCCTGCTGCATTTCCACATTTGGTAAAAAGCCAGTGACCCTCACCATTACTGGAGTGGCACACTTAATGTGCTAAATGGGATGAGAGGGAATTATTCCTCTACAACTGTGAACAGTATTTCCATAAGATGGCTTTCAATATTTTGTAATAGTAATGTACCTATAGAACAATTCATTAGATCAAAAATTGTGTGCTTAAACATTGAATACTGTATTCTGGATACTTGGACTTCTGTCCTCCCCAAACATCTAAACTTTTCTCATTTGGTAGGATAACAATATCAGGCTATAGCTTCGTTGCTTAATAGCATTTGTTGGTTATTTTCACTTTGTTCTCTCCAGTAACAACCAGTTACATGTTTAAATGGTGGAAAACTTGATTACGAAGACAAATAGTAGGATGGAGTGAAGGACAGAGTCACAACTCTATTCCTGTGGAATTGAATCCCTTGTTTTAGAATATTGTTGAACTTTCTTGGAGGTTTCTGAAATGGGAACATAAATTGCTCCACCTTGACCTTTAAAGTATCAATAATACTTATAAATAAAAGATGTACATGAAGGACACTTCAGACATTGTCTGCCTTGGTGGAAACATCATGGCTTGTCCCAAAAGCAGCACCTGCAAAGATAGTCTTTGTACCTACATTTGCACTTTTTATGGTGGAGAACCTGAGGGCCAGGCAGGAGCTGGGCGAAATGAAATACCAGGTGCTCAGAGTTTCTGTGATTAGGATCTTGCCTTCCATCAAGCTAAAACTCACCTGGAGTGAAATGTTCCTTTAACGTCCCTCTCAAATACCATGCTGAAGATTTATATCTAGCCTAGAACTTTGTCTAGGATTTTCAACTAAATGTGTAAATGTTGGTTTAAGTGCCCTGCTTTGATATAAGGAATAGCGGAAGCAGCCGCTCCTGGGTAGTAATCCAGAGTTGCTTTATTTCCAAAGTGCTGATCTAACATACTGGCTACTGAGTGTAAGGGGTTTAGGAGGGAAAAATATTTAGAAAAAGTCCCAACTGTACTGCTCCAAACCAGAATATCCTGTGTCAAGATATTTGTGAGTGCCTGGTGTCACATAGAGTAAGTTTTAGTGCCATCGGTAAATGCCAGGAATTTGTGTCCATATGAAAGTATCAGTGAAATTGGGTTGTTTGCTGATTTGCTGTGGAGAAAATTACATCCTGGGGAATCGAGAGGTCATCTGCTCCCCCAAGAAAGTTGCTGATGAATTGAAGTGGGGACATGCCACCTTCTTTCTGATACTCGCTTAAGCTGTGTGTTAGCTTGGCTGCTGCGTGGAGAAGAAACGTCTGTGCTGTGGGAGTTACTGGTGGCAGGGGCTGTTTCCCGGAGCTGCTAAAGCAGCAGGGCTCTGGTACGGTGCCTGGGTGGTGGTGTCACGGTGCAACTGGGCATATTTTTAAATGTTGATCTGTGACTGCAAATCCATGTTACTGACTTGTGTTTTAGTAAGAGTTCAGGCCTGTAGCCTGTTTTCTCCGTGCTTTGCAGCTTTAAATAAAATTTTTAATTTTTTTTAAATTATTATTTTAGATGTGAAACTGCTTGTGGCTTATGAGACCCCCTCTCTGATCTGATAGCAGAAATTTTAGACACTGTGGTTGTGTCCCATTTCCACTTCAGGTGTGTGTGTTCATGTTAACTAGATGGGTTTAAATGGGTGTTATTTATCAGTGGGTGTTATTTATCAGATCTGTTTCTAATGCTGATTGCATTGTAAACCAGCCAAAGCTTTAAAAATTACCCATAAAATTAGCCATATGAGTGGGATATTTACATATTATATATGTCAATTGGAGATATTGATAATTTATAGCTTTTTAGGATCCTTCTAGATTAAAGATGGACAGAGTAGTTTCCTAGGAACCAGGTATTCGTGAGAGATGTCTGTAAAAGCAAATTGCTGGGAAGCGGCTGATTACTGTCTCTGTTCTGGGGCTGGTCTGCCAGGGTAAGAAGCCAAATTGCAAATGGTGTTTGGATGGATGACTTTACCTCCAGTGGGAGGCTCTCTGCAAGGCTCTGGATAGCTGTTGTGATTTGGCAATGTCTAATTCTGGTGAGAAGGATAAAATACTAATGTTGGAAGGAGGTTATCGCAAGTATCGATAACTTTTTACATGTACCTGTGTAGTCCAATAATTAGTAAAAGATGTAGGAAAAATAGCCTCTACTGTGTGTCATGACTTGTCTTAGAGATCTATTGGTAAGGCAAAATTCTTGTTCAGGGTAGAATAAGAATTGTTTGTACAACCTGGTTTAGCAGCACCATAAAATGACCCTATAAAATGCCAGAAAAGTTCAGATGCTGCTTTGTGCCTACAGCGTGGAGGTCAGAGTGAGCTGAGCATCACATGGAGAACATTCTGCATCCCAGCATGGACAGGGGAACAGGTTGTTCCTCTGCCAGTAAGTATTGCTCCTTTCTGGGCAAGGCTATTCATTAGTGGATGTTGTAGTCACTTATAAAACAGTGATCCTGCTCTCAGATCTCCTAAAAGAGCCTGTGTCCCATGTGCATGATACCAAGCTAAGAAATCCTTCGGCTCTGGGGTGTTCAACAGCAATTGCTCCCCATGTTACGTGTGTTCAAACTGGAGAGTTGAGACAGCCTTCATTGCCACGCTGTAATGCAAAGAGAGGGTGATCGGGAGAAGTTATTAACACAGTTCTGTGCTTACACATAAAAAAAGTTGCATGGAGGCCAGTGTGCTGGAGGAGGACTTGGCTTGGAAAGGAAAAGGCGATTTCTCTTGTGCCGGTGGCTAGTGTTCACATGGGCGGCACACAGGGACTGTTGAAATGGAGAGCTGGAGTGTGTGCTTTAAAGAGCAGGACAACCATGTGTAATCCACTTTTGGTTTTTAGGGCATGTTCTGGTTATTTAAAAAAAAGCTGTTAAAAAAATATCTTCCCTAATAGAATATTGCTTCTTAATGAATAGACCCCCTTGTTACGGGACAGCTTAGTGCTGTTAACATTTTTCTCTCTTGTTTGGCTTTATTAGGTGCTATCTCCCATGGCTATCTGTAAAGCCAATTAGTGGAGAAAATAACAGCCATATTAATCTCCCAGAGCAGTGCAAGAAAAAGTCATAATATCATAGGGAAATTGTTCTAAGTGTGAAAAATTACCCACTTCGTCTATTTCATTTTTCTCAAACTCCAAAATTAATGACTTTCTGAAAAAAAAGATATATTTATCTCCCTATAAAGGGAGAGATTTGATGAATGCTAAAGAGAAACCAATAGAGCTTTAATAAAAATGTATATGTCCATAATCCTATGAAATCCTATGAATCCTATTCCAGCATGTTAAACTGCTGATTTGTATCTCTGTGTCAAATATAATTACAGGCAAACAGGAGCTGTGTTATAATATCTATTAATCAAGATTATAATTAGGATTTTAAGAAGCTGCTTGCTCAAGTAGGGAACTGCAGCAAGGAAGTGCCAGAGCTGCTGAGCCTTCAGTGCGTGGCACCGTTTGCAGCCTGGGCACAAGCCTTATGGGTGCTGCCACCCAGCATCCCGTGGAGAGCAGACTGTTGATGGGAGATGACAACAGTCGAGATGAGGTTCAACCTATATTGCATTGTATATTTGGGGATGTGAATGGGAAAAGTGGTCACTAGCTGAACAAATGCAGCGATCCATGCCAGATCAGCAAAGTGTCTTGATTCTTGCAGGGAATTCATGTCTTTTGGGTGAGTCTCATTTGGTAGTGTTGGATCTTTGCTTAAAATGCTCAGCTGAAGGACATCTTAGCTCGGTCTGTGTTTCCCAGCATGAGTGGTAAGGAATTGTGCACCAATTGCTACAAATAATGTTTCTGAGCACCTATGAGCCCTCTGACCTCTGGAAGTGCCATACAAACCAAATGGGGTTTGGAAAAGGGAGGGGACTGGTGAGCTTTTGCTTTTGGCACAAAGGAAAGAACTGATAAAGGTAGGCTCAGAAAGCCTAATCCAGTGTTAAAACAGTTGATTCAATATTTCAACACATCCAGGTTTTTTGGCCCTTGAAACAGTGAGCTTTTTTTTTTTTTTTTCCTTTAAAAGTCTGCCTGATGCTCAGGAGTTTGACAAATTTGGATCATCTCCTTTGTCTGCTTTTTTCCCTCTATTTTTTTTTTCTTTTGTTTGGTTTTTTTTTGGTTTTGTGTGGTTTTGTTTTTTTTTTTCTTTTTAATTCTTGTTTGTTCTCCAGACATATTTTCCTTAACTTCTGCTAGGTCTGGTCATAACAAGCTGAACATGGCATGAATGTTCCCAGCCCCATTTTAACTAAATTAACTACATTTACAACCTCGGTGTCAGAGCTCTGAACAATGAAAGCTTGCCACTGAACACATGAAACAAAAATGAAATTAGCCAGCGGTAGGAAACTACAAACAGCTGAGGCATTCAATTGTTAGCCATTTGAAGGATTAACTTCTAAATCATGTAGAGCTCCCTTGGTAGTTTAGCTAGTTGGGCACTCAAGGGTATATAAAAACACACTTTAAAGTAGAAATGTATTTCTTTACCTATAAAAAAGAGATTTACTGGCAGGTTGTGATATTATTAATACTGGATTTTTCTGCCATCATCTGTAGTACTTAATCACGCTTGCTTTTACTTTCTACATATACTTTTCTGTTGGGTTCCCAATGAAAGACAGTGCAGATGAACTTGGGAGACAGATGACACTTACCTGGAAATATATTTAACTGACTTAAGTTAGTAAAAACTGCCTACTGCATGCAGTTCTTGTACAGGTATAACTTTCTCCTATGGATATTTATCCACTAGATGTATGAAATACTCCTCTGGTCTTAAATATTTGTATCCAATTCTTAGTATACTAATACTTACAGAGAATTCTCTGTATATTCTCACTCTGAAAGCTAGGATAGGCCAGTGAAATAGATTTTTTAGTAAGAGCTGGTAAACCATTTTCTCAGTTAATTCATTGCAGAGTCATCAAGGGCTTAATCAGAACCACAGGAAACCAAACTCTACTAATTATGATTATATGTTTATTTGAATTCAGTCTTCTCCCTATCACCTTAGAAGACTGTCATGGACCTATGAAACTTCATAGTGGAAAAATTCCCTAACTCTTTCCTTAATGTTACTTTCAAACAAGACCCTGAAGTCTTCAGACAAGTGTTTATTCAATCAAAATCCTTCAGATTGCACAATTAAGATTGATGAATTTTATAGCAGTCTTTTTCTTTTTAAATAAGTAGCACTACACAGAGGTGACTTCCTCTCCTAGCACAGACTTGATAATGAAGCCACTGAATTTACTTATAAACATATATTTTTCCACAGAGTCTGTTGCAGTAGAAGTCCAACACAAGGAGCTCATTTGGAGGCATAAAAAGAAATAACAGCAGCAAAACCAACATAAAGCTGAAATAAAGGGGAAAAATGTAGAATCACAAAGAAAACCTAAACAAATAAAGTGCAAACAGAGAGTGACAAGCGCACTCAGCCCCTGGATTGGTTATGGATGAGTCGACAAGTATATGATGAAATTAATGACCCTCTGTCAACTTTTTAGATCTCACTTTTAAAGAGAATGGACCAAAAATCAATAGCCCCCAAACCACTAGTACTCCAGTGAACCAGTTTATCATTTATCTTACTGCTGGCACTCATATAGAAAGTGCAGCCAAGCACAGCATAGGACTTTCATTGGTAGTCATCATTACATGCAATGTTTGAGCACTCCAGTTAAAGGTCAAAGGTGTGCAGTACAGCTCCTCTGAGAAGTACCTATTTGAAATTACCAATATCTGTGTATGGCTTATCCATGCTGTACGCTACTATTTATTCCCTCCCCACTACCCTGCTGCTGAGCTTTACCTGCTGGCTGAAGCAGATGCCGTGGGGCTGTAGCCCAGCAGCAGGGGCTCTGCGCCCAAGGTTAAGCCTGAGTTGATGTTTCCATTATCCATCCTGATTTGCAAAACGTTGTGTCTTGGTTACTTCTAGCTGCATCAGGCTGAAATCACTGACGTATGAGCTAACACTTCTAATGAAAATTTTTCTCTGCTCTCCACCCTCAAAGTTTTAGAATCATGTTTAACATTTAAGAAGGCCAAAGCAGACTCAGCTGAATTGAAATTTAAAGTCTATGTGTTGTAAGTGATTTTTCTAGTAGCTAATATTAAATCTGGAGGGCTAGTAAGATCAGGTTTGGGTTTTTTTGGTGGTTTTCTTCTGTTTTGGTTTTGGTTTTTTTTTAAGTATCTCAGGAAGAGGGAAAACATTAAGATTATCTTTTTGTCATTTCTGGTAAACCAGTTGTTATTGTTGTATGACTGCAGTGAGAGCAGGGTGAGTTGCACCAGTTGCTCCACACGCAATAGTAGCTGTTGCTTGACACATACATGGTCTGAAGGGATAAAACAAGGCATTAAACATTGTCCCCTTACACAGATGGGAAACAGGGAGAAAACAGGCAAGAGGCAGTTTTTATAAATGCCTGAGTTGGAAACCACCTGTTCCCATGGGACCACTAATGAAGCAGAGACATAACCCCAGGTTTCCCTACCCATCTTCTAGTGCGTTGACCAGGGATCCCTCTGAGCTGTTGGTGTTTGTTGCTCAAGTCCCTTCAAAGGGGACTTGAGCTGGCACCTTCCCAGGTGCCTGTGTCCCGCTGTGGCTGGGGTTATGGCTCCATGTGTTTTGTCCATGTAACCGATCTGTGTGCTGTGGGTACAGGGGGTTCCTCCTAGGCATCTGTGCATACCCACACAGGCTCACCCACACCAGTACACAGCTGGGGCAGGTGCTGGTCACATCGGGATTGAGATAAGTGTGCAAATAAGGCTGTGCTGACTCCATGCCTGAGCCTGTTTGTCTCTCCTCCTCATCCATGTGCCAAATGTAGGGTCAAAAAGTCTGCCTTTACAGTGCCAAGGCACTCTGAAAATGTTGGCAGAGCTGAAGGAGAATAAAATATTTCCTGCCACGGTGCTGTGGGAAGGACGGCAGCTGCCCTGCGCCACTGCAGGCAGCGAGGTATTTAAATGCTCTTTTGTGGCAGAGGAGTTTTCTCCAGATACCTGCAGTCACCGTACGTGGGGGTGCTGCCTTGATCTGTAGGAAGGGAAGCTGCGCAGCCATACCTCCATCAGCTGCTGTGGCACAACACCGTGGTGGCTGTGGGAGGTGAAGTCTCCCACAAAATACACCCTCGTTACTTGGGTGTAAGGATGTGTTGCGTGTGCCCAGGAGGCAGGCAGAGGTTTTGAAGGACTTGGAAGAAAGGTTGGGAATAAACAGGTTTTGCCTCAGCAAAAAGTTCTGTTACAAAGAAAGATGATGTAGATTTCCTATTGAACATGTGTGTTCTTAACCCCAAAGTGGTAGCTGCAGGCTGAGGAATTAGTGGCAATGGGGAATAGAATTAAAATGAAAAAAACCCAAAAGCTGATAAATCTTTATACAGTAAAAATCTTTAAGGAAAAGAATACCTCTAAACATAAATGTGAGATGAAATATGAGGCCAAGAGCATCTGTAAGACAGCACTTAGAAAGGACATGTTGTGTCTTCAGTATTGCCACTCTGATGCACAAGGGCTCCAGCTCCTGCTTTTACAGGTGTGAGATGTGCAGGTATCTCGGTGCCTCTCCACCTCTGAGCAGCTGTCCCCGCTGCAGCTGAGCGGTGTGGTGAGCTCCTCTGGCCCTCGAGCACCAGAGAAACAGGTGATTTTTCTTTGTTGCGAAGGAAGTCCTGCTGTATTTCTGGCCTTCTGATGCAGTGTCATTTTGGTCCACATTTGAAAAGGCTTGTGCAGTTATGGGAAAATTGCAGCAATTCCCTGTAAGTCTCCCTGTCTGCTTCTTCATATGGGCTGTAAGTGCGGTCAGGTGATGTAAGGCACAAATACTGCATCTCTAACAGAGACTGCGTGCATGTTTTTGGCTTTCAGCTCCATGCCTCTGCTGTGCTAAAACAACTGGCTGTTGCTCTCCCCTGTGAGGCATGATGCAAGGACAAGCATTAAGGGGAACAGTGGACAGCAGTGAAGGGAGAAACAACATGTCCTTGGGGGGAGTGGGACTGACAGTAGGGAGCATCGCTGAATTTCAAGTGAGGTGTGCATGCAACAAAGTTCAGTCTCCTTGTAATGTGCTTCAGATCTGCTGGGTATGAACAGTGGCATGGGGTGCTCCAGCTGCTGAGTGAGGAAATTACGGAAATCCTTTGACGCTGGACAGGGTGTTGAGTGCAGGGGCTGAAGTGGGAAGTGGAGCATCAGCACATACACCAGTGTGATGGGCAACCAGAGACTTGAAGGTGGCAGCTCAAAAGAGCAAAGATTTCAATTAATCTTTATTCCTAGAAATAGTTTTGTTAGTGGGTGAACATTAGAAGGCTCAGCAGAAGGAAGAGAGTTTGCATACACAGGTTACTGGGATTTAGTGCAACTTCCACTGACGTCAATGGAAAAACTCTCATAACTGTGAAAGTAGGGACTGGATCTGCTGTGGATCTGCCCCAGAGCTGGAAAGTCAGTAGATAAAATTAAAATTACTATCAGAGCTTATGAACAAACAAGCAATCTCTTCAATATTTAGTCAACATTTTTTCCCAGTGTATTAAACCCCGTATTTTATTCGTAAGAGTGAATAGAGACAATTACTTGAGTCACACCTATCACATCCTGTTTGCTTGTACAGTAAGTGCCCGATACCAGAACAGTGAGCTTGCATTGTGTGTTCCTTTCAAACAGAACAGGCAAGTTGCTTCAAGTAGAACAATTCTTGTACTAATTGCAGCCATTTCAAGTTTGCCACTCCAGGCTGGTTTCCCTGAATGAACATGCTAATCTGTTAAGACTTGTAATCTGTTAAGACATTTAATAAATATTTTCTTTTTAGTTTTTCTTTTTTGTTTTACAACTAGACCAGAGACTTTCAGTGGAAGAAACTAGGAAAGTCTTGTTTACTTTTACATTAAACAGTTCTGTATTCAGTGTGGCAATAGCTTAGCTCCGGGGGATGTTTGATAATATGGGGTGGGAAAGGGGGAGAAAGGGATGATCTCTGATACAAGCCTGCTCCTGGTTTCCAGCAGAGGTGCTTGAACCACTTTGCTACTGCATCCCTCCTTACAGAGGGACAGGCACCATTACACTTGCATCCAGTGCCAGACGTATCTGCATTTCAAAGCTTTTATGATCCAGGCTTTTAATCTTAGTCTACTGGAGAAAAAAAACCAAGCGTGTTTTCTTTCCCTGCCTCCATGAGCAGTACCAGCATCAAACTGTTGTGTTTACCAACTTGTGCTTTTACAATCCACGTTTCTGAGTCTAAACTGAATGTTAAAATCTGGGTCAGGACGATGAAAACTCACAAATTGAGTTAGAAAGCAGAACTTGGATCTGCTGTTCGGAGAACGTATTTTCCTGGTGTCGGCAAGCTGTCTTTCTTTGCTCCCCCTGCCCACAAGCTGCTCATCATGGTGTTGCTCCCTGGTGGGTCATGGTCTGGTGGGGACTGCATGTGTGTCTGCTGTCATCCTCCCCTTCTGTAGGAAAGGAGCACCCTAAGCTGCTACCCGCACCAGGATTGTGTAGGATTTGTAATTGTTTGGTATCTGCATGCCTAAAGAGCGTGGCATTAAAAAGGAAAGGAAAAAGCTTCCCATATCTTAACTCAGAAGGGTTATAGCCACTTCTGTGCTTATTAACTGGGAATCTTTCTCTTTAAAATAGTATTGGACATGTTGTGTGTGTTTTAACTTAAAAGCTTCAGTGGACCTGCATTTTTGAGAGTTGTATTCATTCTGGAACTGTACCACAATTCATCATATTAAACTTCATTTGTTGGAAGCCTTGCACTGGAATATGGGCTTGGTCTCTAAGGAAGTGCTTCGTTTCTGTATTCCTTACCAATAACAGCACACGGCACTGTCTTTTTATTACTCTGTGGCTAGCACCATTCATATAGTGCGTTTCTACATCAGGGCTGGAGAGACCCCTATCCTGCTGAAAAATTTAGATGGCTACAGCAGTAATCAGAAATACCAATAAAGTGTCCCTGGTTCTAGGTGGTGATGTGGGATAGAGGGAGAGAAAGATATAAAAATGAATCATGATGTGAGACAGCATTGCTCTGGCAACTGCTTCAAAACCTGAGTGCAGTGAGACTGTATAAAGGCTTGGGACTATTCCTATGATCCTAAAGAGACCCTCAAAGACATTGCAAACTCATCAGGCGGCCAGTGCTGCAAGGAGGGGGAGAAATGCTGTTTTGAGTCCTTCATCCCCAAACAACAGATGTGCCTTAACCTAGAAATAGGTAATATGGCTTCCAACTGAGGTGAGCTGCTTTGGATAAACCTGGCTAAAAAACAACCATACATTTAGTGCAGGAAGCCGTTGAAGGTGTAAAGAGTGGCTAAGTGAGTGGGACACCATTAATCTTGGTTTGTTTCAGCACTACATCTTTAGCCGTTGAAGAAAAAAACCCTCTTGCTCCTAGCTCATAACCTGAGTGTTAAAACTGATGTCCTCCCCATTAGGGCCTGTAAGCTCATTAGCACATGGCAATTTATCCTCTTTTATTTCTTCTCAATTATCCTATCATCCATTGTATCTGGATCTGATTACCCTTTCCCAGAGTCAAACATTATCTTGTAAATCATTTGCTTTAAGTCTAAGCCTGCCATTGCATTGCCCAGGATTTGCTTAGGCAGGTAATAAATCAATTAGCATTAAACTTGTGGCATCATCAATTTTCTTTCCTTGTGACTGAAAAAAGGAGTACCTGAACTTTGTGAAGCTGTATCAAATTTCCTTATGCCGTCCACATTGAGATTTCCTTCTTCCCTTCCTTTCCCCCACATCCCAAATCACTATCAATATACTTTGTACTGAACTGGAGACGAAAGCAGTCAAGGAAACCGCCGCAGACCCAGATGGAAAGTCTATGGAAAGGGTCTTATTGACTTGGGATCCTTTGGATCAAGCCCGGGCTGAGACCCCTGTAGCCAAGGGACTTCTGGGTTCTGCTATTCAATAAACGTCAAAACCTAAATAGTGATGATCATCTAGCACAACAAACCTACAACCTCAGGAATGTGAAGGAAATATCAGGATGTGATATTCCTGCCCTTCCGATGCTGGGAGGGACCTGCTGGTTCTCTGCCAACCCCACACTGCCCCAGGGCTGCCTGTGCTGGTTATCTCCAGTGCTTCCATTGGGTGCAGGCAGCCCGGGGTGGCCGTGGCCTGGTGCTGTGCTCCTGTCCCCGCTCCTTCCCCAAGGCTGATGCAATTGGTGTGGTTGAGATGTGTCTGTCCCGAGCTGTGCTTTGGCACAAATGCAATCCAGAACTGGTGTGGACAGCAAGAGCGCAACTGGCTTTCATCTGCTCCTACATGCTCCTCCTCTGGACTTGCTGCTAAGGCTTTTTGGCGGATCCCCAGGATCTGATCTGACAGTTACAACAATGTTTATTAGCTGTAGTCTAGGCAAATGATGCAAAGGGAAACCTTTCTTACACCCTTTGCATATAACCTACCAGGGCAATTGCTGAATCAGCTTCCTTGTGTTAGGATTTTGATGTATGCAGTTCTCTACAGTATTATGCCCTTTTTTCCACATTAAGCCTTCAAAATGGGAGATGTAAAAATTTTAGCAATGTTGATTTGCCATGCTCCAACCACAAATTAACTGTATGCAAGACCTGTGCCAAAACCTATGCAGTGGAATACATGAGATTAGGTTTATCCAGTTGTCCTGCTTATTATGAGACATATTAAAAAAGCCTAAAGAATTGACTTAAAATACATTAAAAAAACAAAAAGCAGACTTGTTCAGGCATAGACTTACATACTGGGCTTTGAGTGCCAACTCCTGTGGAATATGTAGTGTTCTCTAACTGCAAATTGCCCCTGAAGCCGTTGCACCTTCCTCTGGCCGCTGCCAGAGATTGTATGGGGTCATTGCGATGCTCAGATCTGGAGTCACAGCTCTCATCTCCTTGTGCCGCCTGCTGAACCCAGCTGCTCAGGCATGGGCTACAGACTGCTGATAGATGTACCCAGGGCTCATCCAGTGTCTCTGGGCCATTGTTTCTATGGAAGAAACATCCCATGCCTTTTTTTTTGGTTTTTTTTTTTTTGTTTGTTTGTTTGCTGTTTTATGTGTTTTGTTCCAGGGTTTAACCAGTTATTGCTGTGCTTTGTATTTTGGTTGCTTCATAGTCTTTTTCATGACTTGATGAAAAAAAACTGATGTTTAGTAGGAAATAAGAAATGCACACGTAAGGTGCATTTCTTCGTTCTGAGGAGAGCTCATTAGATGTGCCTGGATGTCACTGGGGATTAGTGTTTGTGGCTGTTAGAAGTTCCAGCTGACTCAAGTTCATCTCTTCAGTGAACACCCAGGTGCAGGTTTCCAGAGGAAAAGTCTGAGAATTTTGTGCCCTGTCCCTCTTTGTCCTGTCCTGCTTCCCCTATTGCCATCACCTGGGGAAGGTGCCTGCACCTCCCTTCTCTCTGTGTGCCTGCTGTCACTCTCTCCAAAACAGAAACTCATCTTTGCATTTAACTGTGTGTAAATGGACTAGTGCCATTGCTGTAACTTCAGATATTTTATGCTTGAGATGTTTTCCGAAGCCACATGTTACACGATCTTTGTGATTCCAGAGGAAAACAGGCTCTTGCTTGTGTCAACTGGCCAGTCAAAAGTAAAGTTGTCGTAGCATCTGAGCCACAGAGTGGAATTGCCTGGTGCATTCCTGAACAAATTTGAAGACGACTTACCTAAAATGGGCGATACTGTATTTCACAGATATTTTCTAACTAGAGAAACTGAGGCAATCAACAACGAAGTAACAAGTTTATGCAGAAACTCTTTGGCAGAGATAGGAACAAAGAAGCCCTAATTCTCGGTCTTGTGGTGTAATTCCCAAGACTACCCATTTATCTCTCCCTCTCTTCATATCCTCCCCATGTAAAGTACGTAGGAATAAAAGGGAGACAGCAGTTATCTTCCCAAAGAGGATTTGAAATGGGAACTTCTTGAAAGTTTTCATTAAAATCCCTGGGGATGCCAGATATGAGGCGTTTCCTGGGACTCTTAAAGGTCATTTGTTGAACAGTTTCTTCTAAGCATATATGACAAATTATTCCCTTGGCACAATAAACAGGACTCAAGCCCTTTAATTATAATATAGCACTCAATATCTTCAGACATTTCAACATTTCCTATGTATCCTACACATTTCATTACAAGGAAAGGTTGAACAGAATTAAAAGGGTGACGTTACCCGAAGATTGATAGTTTACCTGTCCAAAAGGGAAAAGTGGCAGTACAAGTAAGCACAAAGGAAAGAAGGATCCAAAACAAGTTTTGATTGCAGAGGAGACTCGGATAAGAGAGTTTTTATTATCCGCAGCTTTTAGCCTTATTTACCATCAGGCTATCTTGCCACAAGCATGCTTTTTAGTTCTGACAGCTCTGAATTATGACCATTGTGGGATCCTATCTCATTAACTGAAATGGGAGAATAAAACATCAAACAATCATAAAAATAATTTGGCACTGTGAAACCACTTAGGAGCAGCTGTCAAACAGGTTGGAAGATAAAGTTCTAAATAAAAAGAATAGAGAGAGCTGCAATGTCCTGCCATATGCTTCCTCTGCATTATAGACTCCTTAATAATATGAAGTGCCTGTGTTTATGCAGAATAGGCCAGACACTCCATATATGATATTGATTATGCCTTAACCCCAATTTAGTAAAGACATACTCCTCCTTTTCCTAATCAGATATTGCAGAAGCAGTTTTCTGAAAATGTCCCTAATGCCAAGACATATTTTATCTCCGAAGGCTGTGGCAGGAGATAGGGCTTTGTCTTGCCTGTTGTCATGGCTTGGAGCCCAGTTTTAGGACAGCAAGGCCCCTGTGGGGCTCTTCTCCAGCAGTTTTCATCCAGCAATTCAAAAGCATACATCTTTATCAAGCTGTTGTTGTCAGACAACATTAGATAATTAATAGGCCATTTGTCAGCCTGCACAAAACATGTTAAAATCCCAAACACAATCAGGATAAATATAGTTGCCTGCTCTCTGAAGGCTTTTTGTTCTGACATGCAGACATTGCAGGCAGATATTTACTATTAAACAAGACTCATTATTAATCACATCTAATGTTAATTAATTAACCGCCTCTGTGCATTGAGGGCTTTCTGTGACTTTCAATTGTTTTAAGGAGCTAATTGGTAACTTAGCAGTTTGCATGAAAGTTGTTTCTTGTTCAGTTCACATCAACTTTTTCAACTTAATAGAATAACCATGTTCATTAAAAAATATAAAAAAAAATGGGATATTTTTAGCAGGTTAATTAATACTGAAATAAGTCCACAGCTGAACTTTTTAGGGAAGGTGTAATGATTTGGTTCAGACCCAGGTTTACCACTGGCAGTGCTGAGTTAGGGCAGGTGTGTAGACACAAAGCTCTCCGAGGGCTGAAAGCCAATTAGGTGGGATACAGATGATATTGTATCATGCCCCCACAGTCGGAGCAGAGCTTCTGGCAGATGCTGTCCACCTGGAGACACCACAGCAGCTTTCTTGAGCTACCAGCACTCAAAGAGAGAGATGCTTAGTGACATCTCTCATTGTCTTAGTGACAATTAGAGAGATGTCTTTGAAAACCCTGATACCTTTATGGTTTGGTCCAGATCCTCCTTAGCCCTACACCCTGGCTTATCATTGAGCAGTGAAGAATGAGCATCGCTCCTACTGGTAGATTGCCACTATGTCTGGTTTGCATCTTGTTTGCCTGATATGGTTGGTTGTGCTGACTAAGCATGCATGTGAGAAGAATTAGCTTGCATAACTGTATAAAACAGTTTCTATTCTATAGAAATGGTATGTGTGTGTGAGTATTGCTTAATTGTCTGTTCCTAGAAATTTTGCTTCTACAAAACTTCCATAGAAATCAGTAGGAGTCCTGCATATGGAGAGTTCACAGCCTTAATTCCAAGAATAACTTGAAAAAATTGCCTTTCCTTCACATTCCCATTATATAACTTGGGGGCATAAGTGCCTGTTACAAAACCTATAAATCTTCTAAAATAGTCCCTGATTTCATTACCCATCAAATAAAGATGACTTTTTTGTGAAATATTTCATGTTCAGACTGTCCAGCTATGCTCTTGTACTCTCTCCTCTTTGTTATGTCAATATTTGCATTACCAACTCTATTTTGGAGGGTTTCTAACTTGATCTTACATTTATTTTGGCGAAGAACATGGAACACAACTACTTAGTCTGAGAGAGAATTTGTTTTAAGAGATGATGATGATGGGTTTTGACTTTGAGAGGGACTGGAGTCTCTGAGGAAAATCTGGTCCTTCCTGCACTGAGAGGGGTTGGCTCAGCCTGGCTGGGAGTGTTGTCCCACAGCCCAGTGGCAGCATGGTGGGAAAGAGAAGTCTGGGTCTAGTGAAGGTGGTCCGTGCGCTGCTCCATTGCCATGGGGCATCACCTTTCTGTAGAGTCTGAACATCTAGTCAGTGGGGAATGGCTCACATAGGGGAACTGGGTTTTTCTTAGCACTTTGTGGCTCTGTGAGTCTTGGGTACGTGTCCTGCTGCCAGCGTGATCTGTAGGTCTTCCCTAGCAGGAAGCGTGGGCCAGTCTCTGTCGCTTGTTGCCTAAGGCTGCTTATGGATTAGCTAGTGAGTGAGTCCTGCTAAAACTGCCTCGTTGCCCAGATCTCAGTATTTGAGGTTGAGAATCACATCATGGGTCAATTCTATTAAGCTTCCAGTTAAAAATTCCTCAAATAATTAAGGAAATGGACTTTTTGGGCTCCTGGATGCAACTGTAGCTCCTGAACACTTTTGAGACTGCGCTTATAACTTTGTGTTTTAGCCATTTATTTGCAGATACATAAGTCACGTGCCTGTGTCAACAAATATATTTCTGCACATGCTTATGTTCATAATCACATGCATGCAAAAGTAGATATATTTCACAGAATTTCATTTAGAACGTGTGTATCCAGTAATTTCTTGCACCGACATACCTAAATAGCTCTCACACAGGGGAACCACGCAGCCTGGATTGTTTTATTCCTGCTGAAATGCTGACACCAAATTATATGAAAGGGGGAGCTTAGTCCAGGGTGAAAAATGTCCTTTAGCTAACAAAGCCTGGTGCTGGGATTAAACTTAAATCAGTGTTAGCATTACTGAAGAAGCCTCATTGGCTAAAACCGTAAGCGTTGTATGAAGTTGTGGTATATTCTCTCATCATAAGCCCAACAATATTCTTCAATTAAACATGTGCCACAGGCACTTATCCTGAGAGCACGAAGCTGTTGTTGGGGAAAGTTCATTTTCCCTGTGTAACTGTGGCTCCAAGTACATGGTCTTTGGGTGCATCACACCCTTATCCCTTTTGGGTGCGTTTATCCAGGCTTGAATTTTAAGGAGATGCTCAGGTTGTCCATGTCACCTACCAGAGGTGTTAGTCACTTTGGGTTGTGTGGTGTGCTCTTGGTGCTTGAGAAAATAAAGTGCCCTCTCCCAGCAGCCTGTTCTTCACATCACACATTGCCTGCTGCTGTAGGCTTGTTGCTGGGTTCCTGGGATAGCTCATTCATCTTGCCTGCAGCTCCTGGGGCTCCAGCACTGCCCACAGACCACAGTGCCTGGCCAGCACAGGTCTGCCCTGCATGGGAACTGCAGGTGTGTCGCTGTCTTAGTGGTATGCATTAAAAAATCTAATAAACGATGTATTTCCAACACGGGCTTCAAAAGATGCAGGATTAAGTGGTTAAGTAGGTTTAGGCTAGTGTTCCAAGCAAGGTGCATGCTTGAGAAATGATATTTGTATTGGCTCTGTGCTAGCAAATATACAATCAAGAGACAAACCAGAAACTTCTTTTTTTCAAGCCATAATGCTGTTTTAGGAGGAAGGGATGTTTCATTCCCTGAACACAGGAAGAAGCTTCCCTCATCCAAACTCTGAGCTGTGAGACATTGTTTCAGGCAGAGAAACACCTTAAAAATCATGGAATTTTTTTTTCAATAATAACATTCAACTCTCCCTCTTCAATAACCCCAGAAGAGCAAACTTCTAAGGAAGCAGATGAAAAGCACAGCAATATCCTACAGAAAATGCAGAGATCTGGCATCAATTTGCATTTCCCCCACCTGTTCTGGACTGAAAGCTTGCAGCCTTTTTTGGTCTGGGTTACACCTATGCCATTAAAAACACAAAAAAGCCCCTTAGCCCAAAAGGCAATTTTATTGAATCATGTAATGATTACCAAGTGGTATCTAAGGCTGACCAATAAGGTTTTAACCTAGATTTCCTTACGGACTTTTAAACAAGCTTGCCTGGGGTTGGATAACAAGAAATTTGAGGCTACCTCGATTCTAAAAATGCAAAGCCATTTCAAAGCAAGAAATAATTCTGAAGAAAATTTGTGTGTGCTTGATTGATTATCTTATTTTAATCCATATTAAAGCTTTAAGTCTTTAGGTGTGGCTCTTTAGTTCTAACATCTCATAAATTATGGCTATAATGAAGCAGTCATTTATCCAGGGCTGATGATAAATGGCTTGCCCTAGGAGGAACTAAAGAATAGGCAAGTAGATCATTTTCATATTTGGTGAAAACAATATTAAGTACCCAGACCTCAGTGATTGCCCTAATAAATGAATAATCTGAGGTGAGGGGCTTGGCAGTCAGCGTAAAAAATAACCTGAGCTTTCTCTGTCATTTGTCAGGCTTTGCTATGACAGCATGCATTATGGGTAAATGAGCAATCAGCAAGAACTATGTTATGGCTGGGATGGTTTTGGGAAATTTATCATATGCATTGCTTGGTACCTTTAAGACCTTAAGGCTTAATGGCTATAGTGCATGACTGCAAGTGAACACAGTTCTTATTTACCATCCTATGCTTCATTTGCACTGGATCCCCTTTTTCCATGTATTAGAGGAATGAGCCCCTGTTAGTGTTGTTTCCCAGACTTTCACTTGTACAGGATATGCCAGTCCGTTCCATGTTAGGGCTAAGGCACTGTGCTGTTTAAGGGATTTTGAGGATACTCTGCCTGGTATAGTAGAGATGTCAATTTATATTTAATGAGCTAAGTCAGTAACACATGGATAGGATGTGTAGGAACAAAACCCAGGGGAAATGCAAGGAAACACAATGAAGTGTTCCTCCAAACACCTGAAGTCCAGTGGGAAATTAGGTGCTGTTACCTCTTAATTAGCCGTGAAACACTCAGGTACAGAGTGGGGACCACAGCGAAGGGTGTTAGCAGGTGTCTTGGCATGATATAAACCTATTTTTTCAGACTGGTCCCTATGGGAGTGCAGCGCTAGCGGTGTGCCACATGATGCAGCGCGTGATGGCTCATGGCCTTGTGGCAATATTCAGCCTTTCTGCTCAAAAATTGCCCAGATTGCTCCGTCCTGCAGCTGACATTTAGCATTTTATCCAGGTCATTTCAGCTGTAACTTTACTGGAAGAGAAGACACAAAAGCAGTGAAACTCTTAATCTCTCTTGCATAATCATGAACAGAACTGGGGAGATGCAGAAGTGCTGAGGCACTGGGAGAAGCAGACCAGTGGTGTTGAGACTGCACGTGTGGAATGGGAGTCCCATGCAGTGTCCACTTCTGGAAATGTTGACATAAGCGATATCCTCAAGTGGGCACAGATGTTGAAATCCAGGGCCTGGATTTCTGTGAGACTTCTTAGTTGTGACCAAAATGGATAGGAATTTCTCTCTCCCTAAACAAACACAGATTAGCAGGGAAAGCAGCTCAGGAAAGAACGAGCCTCTTTCGCTAAGCTGAGGCTTGTGAAACAAAGCTTGTCCTGGCATCACACCTGCCTCTTCATGGGATGCATGTAACATAAGATTGTTTTTTTCTTAATTTTCTTAAGGTTTTTAGAGAAAGAACTGATGCAGGGATATGAATATTTTTTTTTTAATATCTGGAAAGCAAAACTGTGCAAGCGAAGTCATGATGTTTTCCACTGGAAGCAAAGATAAAATGTTTAGGGGTGTTATTATCTACAGCTTTCTGTTTTCTGCTCCTAAGGCTTCATTCTGTGAGGTGCTGAGGACACTACCAGCAACAAGACTGTATTTGCTTACTTTTAAGCTCAGCACTGTGTTGTTTTAGAAATGTGAGCTCGGCTGAGTGCATTTCAGTGGTTTGCTGAATCAGGGCAGAACTACTCTGCATACTCCAGGACGAACCCCACAGAGTTTCCTTTCTGCTCCACTCAGTTTGCCCTTCTGCTGATGTGCCATCTTCCCAGCAATAGTAACTTTGGATGTTATTAGTTTTGTAATTACTTTTTTTTTTACTATCATAGAAAAAAAGGAATGTTTGAAAATGCTCTGATCTAGCTTTTCTGAAAATTTAAATGCTAGTCTGCCACAGCCTTCAATATCTCTTTACCTGCTGCCACTTATACCTTTCACTTCTCATTAAGGAAATGAACCCAGAAGATTAAAGCACTCCCAATTTAGCTTTCTAAATAGGAAGTGAAAGTTGAAAGCAGACCAGCTGAGAATAAGTGCCACTGAGAACCGCAGCTGGGCTGATGCTATTAGGAAAAGGAGACCACTTCTTGCTTCTGATCTGTCATTTAAGGAAGCTTGTTTATGTTTAGGTCTGACATCAGATGAATATGTAGTGACCTTTCTCATTGAGATGAAAGTTTTACTTTAGACCGATCAGATATCACATCACTAAATACTAAGAGTTTTATAAAAGTAAGGCAACAATCCTGTCTAGAAACAAGTTCATCTTTGTGGAGCCCATTAATATCCCAGAGATCTGTATGGGATTGTGAGCCCGTAATTGGAGAGAATAATTTCAAACCCTTTTGAATGAATTTTGGGAGACTGAATCTGGATCCTGACTAATTTGGAGGCCACCAGAGGGTGGAGGTAAAGGAGGGTCAGAGGGAGGTGGAAGGTTTCTAACGTGCATCCTTATAACTTAAGCTTGTTTTCAATATCTGGCTGCTGTGCTTGTTAAAGTTGTTTCCCTACATTTCTGTATCTGGCCAAAGTTGATGAAGGAAATGGGAACCTTCCAAGAGCTGTGGATCAGGTCCTTAGGGAGCATGACTCGGAAGCAGCATCAGAACACAATTAGCAGGAAGGAAATCGCTGCAGGTTGTCCACAAGGCACAGATGAGCACAGCAGAGGGTACCAGGAGCTCAGCTGCTCCAAGACATCTTTTTGTAATGCATGCAGCTGGAGAAAGAAATTGAATGGAGTGCAAGAAGATCTTCTGCTGGATCAGTGAGTTAAATGGGCTGAGCACTCGTCCCAGTACGGGAGAAACAGAAAGATTTTGGGGTGATGGGAAGGTACAGAGGGAAAAGCCATGTCCAGGATAGCAGCAAGCTCCTACGTGGCCTCAATCCAATTTGTCTGACTCTAATTCAGTGAGGTTGAGCTCAGCAATCGGGATCAAGCCAGCTCCCTCTGTAACTACCATTCAGTCCCTTGGTGTGAAGCCTACTTAAAACGGTAGTGTGAGGGACTCGGCTGCTGGCATCTGCTGTCTTCCCAAACGACATCGTTTTTCAGAAAGTAGGATTGTCCCTTTGCCTGAAGGACAGAGGAGTGAGGGGCCCTGGGGATGTGAAATTTGCTGGGTCAGGTAGAGAAGGATCCCCAGGAGAGCCGAGCAACCTCCTCTGGGACTGAGATGGTGATGGCCATCTTACCCAGAAGAGGGATGTGCTACCTCATGTGCTGATCTGTTTCTGAGTTTATACCTTGGGTTTACTTTTTGCTTAGTTTCAAAATAGTAACATGTGAATCCCAAGTATGATTTTAAAATCCCTCATGTAATCCAGTTCCAAAGGTCTAATGCTTATTCAGATAGGCAATGTTTGTATACTTTTTTCCTATGTTCTGATCTGTATCTGTTAGATATTTACAGACTCTAACATTCAAAGAAAATGATTAAAAATACAATAAAAAGTAGCATTTCTAATGAGATTGATTAGTTTTTGTATAAGTATCGTACTAGCCATAAAATAAAGAGATAATGCTCTTATAGACACATCTACCTAAACCAGTGCCAATAAGAATAGCTATAACTAAGAATGCCTACAGTGTTTATTGGAAGGATTAGAAGTATCTGTCGTATGAATATATTTGCATTTTGTGATTTAAGCTTTGTGTCTGAATATCTGATTTAACTTGCTGAATCCGAGCTAGTGTCAGCAAATTGAAGGTTTCACTTTTTCTTGTGTTAATCCTACAGTCTCAAATTGAAAACACAGAAACAGGGTTCATTGCCTGGTATTCTCCACGTGGGATGTGGATGCTAAATCTTTAACCCAGACTATGTTGTGGGCTAAGTGATGTCTGTTTATACTAGAGTATGTTACAAGTATCAGTTTGCTCAAAATATATTGTTTCTAAATAACTCCTGACAAAGAAAAAGAAGGTCTAAATATACCATGTGTTTTTATTGCTTAATTGCTTACACTGATAGTAAATAATAATACTAATAATGATAAAAAAGTAGATTGACTATGGAAACCTCCCCCTAGTAAAATCTAGGAGCATTGGTATGGCAGAATTTCTCAGTTTGATGTGACTCCATCTTTGACAGTTCTCCTAAGGTAGGTTATTTTGGAGAAAACATATGTTTCCATTTTCTCTCCCTCGGCTTCCCTTTTAGTCCCCAGGCTCCACTAGGGTCACAGCAACATTAAGGCTTTTGTCACTGTGATTAATAGCTCTTTAGATCATCTTTAATTCACTCACTAATGACTGAGGGTCTTTCTGTTCTCCAAGTAATCGCGTGATGTATGAGCCGATAGTACACCTTGTGGCAGAGGTGAAAATCATTCAGGCAATGCAAATATTGTCACGGGGACAAATGTTTTCCCTGTTAATAAAAATTAATGAATTCTACCCAGGAGCTAGTTAAAGAAGCTCTGGTGAGAAAGATCCAAACACAAACAAGTTCTTGCTGTGTGGAACCATTAATTCAGTCTTTCTAGAGATGTGAGGATAATTATTATTAGTATTTCTGCATCTACATAATAGATGAGAGAGTAGCACGTTGATTTAATTATCCAAATGCATTGCACTGCAGGTAGATCTGTCTTTCAGTTATGCCCATGTGCTGGTCTTCACTTGAGAGCTCTTACTTTGCTTTGCCACGCTTATACCATGGGTTTCAACGCTTTGCAGTCTCTAAATAAGTAAATTTCAGTTCCAGGCTGAACACTTACTTCCAACCAAGAGCTGCCTTGGTCAGGATATCGCAACCATAAAGTGATGCAGAGATGTTTACACTTTTTTGCAAGTCCCTGTTACACATCATAAAAGGTTGATGAAACAGGCTGTAAATTAATCGTCTGGAAGAGGAGGAAATGCTTCGAGTATCTTATTATATTTATTGCATGCTTAAGAATAACAATAAAACCGTTCTGTCCTTCAGCCAGGTGACCTTATGGGGCCGTCGTTCCCGCTATGATCCCGTCCCTCACCCGGGGCTCAGGCTTCGGCGTGCAAAGGCGTTGGAAAGGTGCATTTCTTATTTACTGAGGGAGCACGTGCCGTAGTTAATGCTGTTGTCTTTTTGTTTCATTTTGATAGTCACCAATTCTTTCTTCTGATGACAAAAAGCTATTGTCTCAGTGGAATAAATATTTCTGAATTACTTCCCAGTCCCAACCCTATCATTTACATCTTAGAACAAGAAAACAGTAAACTTTTAAAAGACATAATTTTACCTCTTCACAGTGCTTATCTACAAAGGAACATATTACTGAGGGGGGGAAAGAGCTCTAGTTGTTACTATTATTTCTGGTAGACACCCAAGGAGAGTAGCTAATTTGTTCTTCATTAATGCCAAGGACAAATAAAAAAGCGAGGACTGAATTATGCATTTATTTCCATTGTGCCTCTAACATGGGCTTCCACTCCCCATCATCCTCCAAAAGAATTCCCAAACCTTTGCTGTGCATTTCATGTGATACCATAGGGTGCAATAATATGGTTTTGAAAGAAGACGAATTTAGTGGTGAATCTTAATTGAAGGCAGAAAATTACATGCAGCCCCCCTGCTGAAAGGAGGATGGACAGTTGGCTACAATCAGAGGGTTTTTTTTGCTATAGCTTGACAATAACCTTAAATTTAATATTAGTTCACAGAGGCCTGTGCAAAAACCTTAGCGTCAAATTATTTGGAATTGAACATTTTTTTTAAAAAAAAACCTGGGCATGACGGCCATTCTTTGCATTCTGCTGTTTGTCTCCATTTTGTGATGAGCTGAGCCAATGTTGGACCGTGGCTTGGATTGTGGGGTACCAGGAGACAAAATTCCCAGCCTGTACAGCCCCTTGCAAAATGAAAGGTGTCTGGAGCTGACCTTTCAATTATTAGCACGTGAGCGTATGCACCCGGGTCCTCCTTTTGACAGCTAAATGCTACAGGGCTCACTCTCAGCCCGTTGGGGTTGAAGGGCATTTTCAAGTGACTCGCTGGACTTTGGATGTGTCCCTTACAAAGGTTTTGCGCTTACATAACCCCCAAATTGCTTGGATTTGAAATGTATAGATTTTTATGTGAAAACTTTTTTTTTTATTCACTACGGAACATATAAATATTCAATGAAAAGGATTTTTAATTTCGGTCAGAAGAAATGTTTGACCCTTGTCTTGAGATGCTGTGATAAATTATATTGTCTTATATATAAAATTCATAAAATATTGAAAGAACTGCTATACTGTACAATACATATTCCTACTAAAAATGTATAAAGCAGCAGTCAAAAATGTGTTGCCATACTAGAGACTGAGCCAATTTTGTTCCAGCAGAATAACTCTGTGGAAAATAAAGGATGATTCTCCAGTATGTTTCTAGAGATGTAACCATGACTGATTGGGGGCATCAAAATCTGGATTTCACAGCTTGCATCTAACTTCAGGAAAAAAACAGGCTATATTGATTAAAGTTTGTTTAACAAAAAAAAAAAAAAAAATTCTTACTGCTTCCCAATGATAAATTGTTGTAATGTTTTCTTTTATTATCACCCTTCTAGTCCTCTACTGCTCAGCCCTCAGTTAGGCATCTAAATAAGATCCAGATTTACCAAAGTGCTCAGGAGTCAGGAGTTTCCACTGGGAGACTTTTTTTCGAACTTCCAGAAGAATTAGGTAACAGCAACCACCCGTTTGGTGTCACGGTGGGAAGCAGTATTTTTGGCAGCCTTGACCGAAAAGGTTTCAGTTTTCTGGGTGTTGTTGCTTCTGCAGTTTCAGGCGTGTCCACAGGCTGATGTAGCTATTTCTGTATCACCTCCTTCTGGAAAGCCCGTGCTTCTGGTAGTGGTTGGGGCGAGATGGGATGGCATCCCTCTAGAAGTTGCTTTCTTTTGAAATACTTGAACCTCTCCTGTCACTTCAGGTGGTTGAATGTCAGCCGCTTTCCTTGATCCTGAATTACAAGCAGCTAGAATGGCCATTGCTAGAATAATGTTACTGAATTTTTACTGTAGCATAATCTGGATTTAGGAAAAAAAAAATATTGTTTGGGTTGAAAGTTCTGTCAGGGGTTGGATATTAATACATAAGTATGTACGATCACACTAAATCTTTTTAAGGTAAGAACAGGACATTAGGACAGTGCTTTACCCAGCCATGGAGTGTTACTTCCCTGTGAAGAACCAAGTCACCCAAAAGAGCCTCAGAGCGCACCTGACAGGTTTGCATTTTGGAGTTTTTAGCTGATTTTTATATCCCAGGGTTTAGTTTCTTCTAGTCCAGCTCTTTCCTATGCGGAGAAGAAACGTTTCCATACCGCAGAGAAAATCAGCAAAAACTAAACCAGGCTTTAGTGCAAAGTAACTTCACTTGCTTCCTAATCAGTTTGAGGTGGGAAAAGCTGAGGAGGGACACCAGCAGGGCTGTCCCAGTCCCTGCCTCTCCCTGTTTCCCCTTTAGGCTTGATGAGCTGAAGCCCAAGTCATCCACGCCTCAGCTTCTGTGGGGTAAAAGCCACCCACCCGCAAATGGAGCTCTTGTGTCTCCATGTTCAGGTCGACAGGAAGCAAACGGGTGCAAGAGAAGGAGGGCTGAGAATTGCATTAAACCCATTTGAAAAAGAAACAAACAATTGCAGTCGGAACTGGGCACTATACGTTGTCTAGGATATGAAGGATTTGTATTGGATGACTGTAATCTTCCGTGTAAGTGGAACTTCTTTGGCCTTATTTTGAACCTGAAGTAATAAAGAAGGAAATGAAAGCAAAGGTAAACTTAAAGTATTGTTTTACTCTAAATGCTTTCAGTAAAGGGCCTTGTTATCTAATGATTGGTACTAGATGGCTGGTATAAATCGTGTTGTTTGTTCTCTGCACTCATGGCAAAGGAAAGCAGAGGCAAAAGGAAATCAATTGGAACTAGCAGGTAACAAATGACCAGTCTTAGGCAAGCATAGCGCATGGGGAAAATAGAGTTGTGGGCATACATTATTAGGAAATGCAGTGGCAACTTTTCCCTGTTATTTAGGAAATGCAGCAAATAATGTATATTTTTGATGGAAGGAGCAACTCGGACAATTAAGAACATGCAGATGTTTCAGTATTGAGTCATATTTTCAATGCTTTCTTAGAAAGGCTTTTTGCCCTTAATACTGAATTGTCAGTATCGAAAAGGGAACAAAAAGGTGTGGCAGCAGCTCTTGGGGACACAAGCCCACTTCATGCCAGCTCCCCAGGGAGCGGGCTGATGGAGCCTGCCTGGCAGTGCACAATTCAGAGGAGGCTCCAGAGCTGCCCAGGGTTTTGGGAAATATTTTGGCACTTTTGTGCCAGACTGACCCCTGCAGAGTGTCTACAATGTAGTCAGATCTGAATTTAGATGAGGACAAAACGCAGTAACTTTCTGTTTGGGGATCTTGTGCTCATGTCAAAGCAGGACAGTATGGTATGCAGTGGCTTCTTAACCGTAACAAT
>JAVJGJ010000003.1:24406318-24417271 GCA_035590215.1 Microhierax caerulescens
ACGCAGTAACTTTCTGTTTGGGGATGTCTCTCTTTACTGGTAGACCTTTACAGCTGTTTAAAAAGATACATTTTTGTGGAGCTTGAAAACCCCATAAACCAGTTTATTCTTAAACTCTGCTGCAATGGTAGAATAAGATTTTTCTGGAGATACAAGCAGACAAACGACCAGCTGGGCCTGAACTCTTTTTTCTTTTTTTTTTTTTTTTTTTTTTTTACAAGGACTTGGGCACTGGGGACCCAAACTGGATCAACAAGGGCATGGACAGTAGTGAGTTTTTGTCCTCTTTACGTGCCATCTGCACTTGAAATACTGTGGGTTTTTTTTAAAAATATATTTTTATATATTTTTTTAATATATGTTTAATATATTTTTATATATAATATTGGTGCAAGCAAGATTTTTGAAAACTGGAGCTGGGTGTAGGCAATAAATGTGTCCTATAGGTAAGTAAGCAGTGGGACCCAGCAAGGTGGGGGAATCTCCATCCTTGCTGGCTTTGAAGATCATCCATACCACGCTGCAAGGCACTCTGTGTCTGCCCTGTCTGGAGGTTGACGGTCAAGGTCGCCTCTGGCTGACCTGGTTCTGGGTCTGTCCTCCTGCTGTGCTCACTCAGCTTCTTTGAGAGTCTAATGGCTGGTCTGAGTTGTTGGTCCTATACATGTGAGCATGTGTGTGTAGGTAATGGGGAAAGCTTGTGTGTTTTTTTTTAATTTTTTATTTTATTTTTCTCAAAGCATCTGAACAATATTCTCTGTATGTTGCAACAGTATATTAGTTCTGCAAGCAAATCCAAAAGTGCTACAGAGGGGACACCCTAACACCTTGAAAAGTATCAGTAAAAACTGCTGAAAGCATAAAAAATAAATGAATCATAGGGTGAGAACTAGCATGACAGGTAAATAGGCACAACATAAAATGCCTCTGGAATCTGTGGGGTATTTGCAGGTACAAGGGGGCTTCTAAGCCATGGTTCATTTACAATGTCTGGTTCCTCTCTCTGGGAAGAATTCCTAATAGATTCGAGGAGGCTCCAAGCTTTTAGTAGGTCTTGGGAGAAGAAAGGCAGCTCTGTAAGGGAGAGAGGTTTGGTTTGTTTATGGAGAAAACTCACCAGTCACGTTTCATATTGTGTCCTGCTTGGAAGAACAACCAAAGCCTTTCACGCTATGGAGGAGATGGTGTCGCTGTACAATAGCAGCAGCTATTGTACGGAAATGCCATCTCTTCCATGGTGTGAAAGCCTACCAGGAGCTGGGCTGCAGCCTCCTAGAAAGACCCCCGCTCCATCAGGAAAACATTTGTGTGTTACAATTAGATGCTGGTTGGGTTTCTTTTTTGTGTGTGGGGTTGTTTTTTTTATTTTATTTTTTTTACTGCCCCGGATCTGTTCCAGCCTGTGGCTGCAGCAGTGTCTGAATGGTGGAGTTTTGCCAAAAGTGAACAGCATTGAATACTCTGTTTTACCATAACAAGTGCAGAGGTGAATGAGCGCTGTCAAGAAAGCACCATGAATACTCTTTTCCGTTATTAACTGAATTTATTATTTTGCTGGTAAAAGTTAACGGCAGAAGGTGAACATTAATTTCACATCTGCATGAACTTGTGCTGGAACTGTTTGGGGGCTCATCGGGTCGGGGGGTAGAAGCAAGGTTTTGACTGCTCGTTGCTAAACAAAACAGCTAAAATCTCAAATATTTCCAGTCAGTCGTGACTTTAAAAATATCCAGAAGCATATTTGAATAGGGGACATGTGAAAGAATATCGTAATCTGCTCAGGCTATTATGTGAAACAGAACCATGTTGAATAAATCATTACCTGCATGTATTCACCCAGCTCATGCTAGTCTAACATGACAGGCTTGTGACACCTCCTCTAGTTGCACATCAGCCCCAGCAGTAGCTGGGGTGTTGGATAAATGGACGTGTTCTTATTTATACTTCATCAACAGCTCTGAGCATCTTGCTTGGTTCATAGTAGCTGAAGAAATTGTAGTAGGTGTTTCACTACTTGGATTTTTCAGCCAAATCCAAAGCCTTAAGAAAATCACTACCATGGCATGGTCTATACACAGAGGAATATTTCATTCACTTTTCTCATCAACAAGAAAACTCATAATTCATCCTGGGAGGATTCAATGGAGGTATCCTCCTAGAATGGTACGAAAAGATGAAAGCATCCAGTTAATCTATTCAAACCTCCAAACTTTGTGGGCTGAAGGGGTTTGAAGGCATTCTTCAGCAGCTTAGAATTAAAATAACTAAACCCAGCCCTGAAACACCTCTAAGATTCTGTACGAGTCCTCCACTCTCCCTAAAATCTTGCCACGTGCTGCTTTGAACGAGGCCTTATTCTGAACCCACCACCGGGTGTGTAAAATACAACGGTGTTGCTCTGGCAGAGAGGCGCCAAATGCAGATTGACCTAATTGATGATGAAAGGCAAAGGGAGCAGACACAATTATTTCATTAAAATATCTAAGGTGGGGTTGTTAGTGCTAGTAAGTAACTTCTTTGAGATGTGGGAGGTTTGACATGACCATGTCCTCTCAGCTTTGTCTTTGGGAGAGGGGACTCTTTCCTTTTGATTTTGGACAACATTGCCTGGGGGCTGCTCAGCCATCAGTGATGGCTTTTTTTAATGGAGAAATGGGCTTGCAGTGCTGGTTATCTTAATTTCTGGACTGAAGGTTCAGAATGTGGAATTAACTTCCTTGAGTGTGTGTTTTTTTTTTTTTTTTTTTTTTTTTAAATGACAGAAGCAAATTGAAATATTCAAATCAGATCACATTAATTAGCGAAACTAATTATGTTTTCCCAGGCACCTCTCTTCTTACCTATTCTGCAGTGGAAAATCATTTGCTCATGATGTAAAACAGGAGAAAGGAGATTGCCGTGACAATTAGTAGTAATTAATGAGAAGCTTTGAATTGCTTGGTGTTAACCTCAGCATCTATTAGCAGGCAAGGCTTGGATTTGCCCACCGAGGGGTGTGGGTATGCACAAGTTCCTTCCCAGAAGGGACCCAGAGATGTGAGAATATGACAACAAATTTAAATGGTTTTACCTATATTTAGTGAGTGTTAGTGATAGTCATGTGCACCTGCTGTAGATTCACATCTGTAATCGTAACAAGTAAAGTGATACTGATGTTTTAATTAAAAGGAATTTTTAACTCTTTAGGGCATATTTAGCTTGACTTGAATAAATGCATCATCACTGCAACTTGCCTGTATGATGTTACTTATTTTCTACAGAAGCCTGTTATATTTCAGAATTTATTTTTATTTCACACTGGAATGAAAATAGCTCTTTAGAAACTTTTTATGAAAAGGAGCTGTATCAAAAAAAATAGCATTTTTTTATAACAATAAGTTTGAGTTTCTTTGAAGAAAGGGCTTTGTAAAGAAAAGATTCCCTCTGCCCTGAGACATGCATGCATACACATGTATATTTATATGATGGAGTCCACCTGTATTCAGAACTTAAAGAAAAAAAAAATCTTTCAGCTGAAAATGTCTTTGGCAATGATGCATTTGTAAAGATGTTCCCATTTAGGTTAAATACAAATGATTGAAAACACCAGGTCAAACTCATATAATAGCATTTTACAGCTTCTCCCCACACTGCTTGTCACACACATCCATGACACATGTGAAATTTGTATGACAGAGCCTGATAATAGTGCAACAGAGAGCTCGGATGACATCTTGCCCCATGTAATCAATCAGTAGTTTGCCATAACAGCAGAGAGATCAGGATTTAATTGATGTATTTCACATTGGTCCATAAAATGCTTCAAAGTGTTTTGCATAATTTGAGATCCTGTGTGGCCAGTAGATAATATTCACGTTTAGGGATATTTTCCTTTGGAAATACTTAGATTTGAAGTTGTGAGCCACATGATCAGCTCCTTCCTTAGAACTGACATGTGGAAGAGCTGAGAAACAGATCTATCTTCTGCACTGCTGCTTCCCTGTAATTGCTTCCTGAGAGCAACTTGTCCTGGATGTGATTTCTGCAACAATATGGGAGGAAGTCACATTAACCCACTGAAAGGGGAGATGCTGCTTTCAATTCTCCTCTTGCCCCTGCTTTCTCTCCTGATTTATGGATTAATTCTGTACTTGCTCTTGACACAACTTTGTGTTGTCTCTGTCATGGGGGTAGGGATGACATCTCCCTTTCTGGGGATCTGAGGTCTTAGAGTTGCACCGTCTCTAATTGAACAGCTGATGATTGATAATTGAATACAAGAATAGGCTAAAAAGCTTGGCTTGTTTAGCTGAGGAAAATGAAGGTTGATAAAGGTTATGTCTGATACTGAAGGAGACAAACATACCCAGCAAACCATTTAAGCTAAAGGACAGCGCTGGAACAAGTACAAATGAGCAATAAAGTGCCCATGAATATTCTGAGGCCAGAAATAAGCTTTCTAGCAATAAGAGAGATTATAGAGAGGACCACCTCCTCCACAAGAGTGATGGAACAAAGACTATCCACTGGCAGAGCTGTGTGAAAGGTGCTTCCAAAAACTGTGTTGGTGTTCCAGCATCCTGGTGGACCAGGCCACCGTGAGATCAACACTTTTGGTGGATGTGTAAGAGCAGACATGGATTCCCTGGCATTGTGCTCATTTTTGTAACACCTTTTGCTCTGGACCAGAGGAGTCTGCCTGTTTTGTTGTTTCTCACGTGCTTGAAAGGGAATGCTGTAAAGAATGAAAATATCTCAAGGCAAAAGATGGTAAAGAAACTAATTTTAGCATCTTCCTTCTCCTTTTTATATCACTACCAGACTTTTTGCATCCCCAGGTTGAATAATAGGAAGCTGACCTACTCTAAGTTTAAGATATTTGGTGTTGAGAGCTGATGGGGTAAAATAAATGTGGAGATCCTTTGTCTCAAGGAATTTCATTCTTGAGCATCGTGTTGTTTTGCTCCTGTGATGTACGACCTATTTCACTATATTCTCTGCTGAGCTGGGGAAATAATCTTGGAGAGGTGCTTTGTGTGAGAGTCTGGCATTTTGTCTCGGGCTGTGATGCAGGAGTTTTGTCCTTGATGGTGGTCAGTCCTCAGAGTAATAAGTTTGCTTTCAAGAACTGGCATTCTCAAAAACATTTGTTAGCTTCATTTTTCTTCCACTGACCTGAGCAGTAAACCCCTGAGAGTGGAGTTAGCCAAGGTGGCTCACTTTTGAGAAGCCTTTTCCATGGATCTTGTGGGGAGGCAAAGCTTTTTGCCCCAGGGCTCTGGATCAGGCCTTGCTTTGCCTCTGTGTACCCCTGAATTGCTCCCCGTGTCGTGTGTTGCTTTCTGTCACTGCTTTTAAAATCAAATCATTTGTTACTGGAGTTTGAAAGTGCTTTCCAGTATTTAATCTAATCAGTGAAAACTTCCTCATACAATTATTTGGGCAATTTTGGGGGAGGAGTGGTTGTTTTCATTTGGATTTTATGATTTACACTTTATTTTTATGGCATGTTTGTTCAGGAGGAGGATTTTTCATTACTTTCCTTTGTAGTGATTGTTTTGTACTTTCTTGGGACAAAACCGGCTCTTTTGAAGGTCTGCATGCTTACGTGCAAAATATTGGCAGATCCCTGAGTCTGAGGAATGCAGTGGAAGCCGTAGTGCATCCTGTGCTTTGATTTCTGCAGATCTCCCTGTGTTGGTCATGGTTATGAAGCAAAGTTTCTTATTTCTTACTCCTATCAATGTTAGCTTCTATGGTCGTTTTTAATTCACATTAAGCTTATCGATACCCACTGTGAGCTGATTCAGTTCTACTCCGGACTGGGTTAGATTAGCTCTGCATCAGGGCTGTAAATGGTACGAGCAACGCTACTGACAGGTCCTAATGAAACTAGAAAAATCACAGAAAGTTTTGCTGGTTTGGTTCTCCAGTTTGAGGCAGCTGCACGGTTTTCTGAACTCCTACCACAGGTAGGGTAGGTGCTCAGCACCTTAGGGAGACAGGCTTTGGGTAGAAAATGAAATGAAAGATTTCCCCATATATATATATATATATATATAATTTGTCCTGGGTATGTTTTCTTCAGCAAACAGTAAGCTAAGGCTGTCTTTGGTCGTGTGTCCTGTCTGGCTCTTTGCACTTTTGTGTTTAACTCACTAAGAATAAAATTAATTTACTCATACAACTAAATGTAGATTTAAACAACAAACCACTCATCAATGAGCATGCAGATTTTAATGGTCTGATCTTTGGTTTCTCTGTCGGAACTGAAATCTGCTACCCTGATCATTTGCATCGCCCTCCCCACTGTGTTTGCCGCAGCTCAGCTAGGTGGGAACCGCCTTTCGCGAGGAGCCTGTAGGTTGGGATTAGCGGGAAAGAGGATGGGAACGGTCAGGAACCGCATGGATTTCAGCTGAGCTGGTTTGCATCTCCAGACATACAATTAGAAAACAGTCGTGCTGCTGAAAACAAACTTAACAAATCCTCTTTGTTGTTGTTGTTTTGGAAGGGGGGTGGACAGGTTATATTTGTGGGGTTGGTTTTGTTGTTCTGGATTAATTTGTCTAAACAACTTTTCCTATTTGTTTTCACGGTTGCCTCTCCTCTTCTGAGTGTTAATTTGCAAGATTACATCTTGTTTAAGTTTCCCCATTGTATGGATGTCTTCAGCTTGTTTCTCTGTTATTTTCAGGGGAAGTGGAAGGGGAAAAGTGAAAAAATAATCCTGCGTCACTGAAAATAATACAAGCTTTGAGCATTGTGATGTTCGCTGTGTATCATCAGGTGGCTCTTTTGCACTGGGAGAAACACAGCATTCCAAAAACCAATATCCAGCAGGAACCCTTCATGGGGTTAATACTTTGAATTTTGCTGTTCTTCATCCCTACTTTCCCATGTTTTTTATTCCCTGGCAATATGTCAATTTGCAACCTCTGGCAAAAGTGCAACTATGCACTTGAAACTCATGAGTTAAACTCCCCTCAAATGGAGACTTTAAGGAAATCCCATAGTATTCAGCAGTGTGTGTTTTTGCATACAGCAAGCCTTTGCCCCTGGCTGGTGAAGCAACGCTTAGGGGGTTTCTCCTTTCCCCCACCTCTGTCAGACTCTTGCACTTCAGGGTCCATCTTCTTCATTTTGTTACTTTTATGGGGTCTGTGGGTCTTTGTTGCTGGTGATGAGAACAGGACCACTGGGGTTTCTGCATTTAAACACTGGCAGCTTGGTCTCCTCTTCTGCATCAAGAGGCTAGAAAAATACATTTATCTCTTACTGCTGGTGCAGTGTAACTGGTTTTGGTTTTCTCAGGCAACCTTCAGGTCAGGCACTAGTTATTTAGGGTTGTTGGATCACTTACAATCCACCTTTTGGCGCATTTTTTGCCCCAGGAAATAAATTATGACAAACTTGTAAGCATCTATTCTCTCTGCTGCCATCACACATCGCTCTGATTGTTGTGTAAACATTGCTTCTTGGGGTGCACCAGCATCACAGGCTTCCTAATTTGTTGCACTTTTTTTTTTTTTTTTAAATATTCTCTTTGTGGATGTTAAATAATAAGCATATGTCAATCAGAAAATGTGCTTTATAGGCTCTCTTTTTGTTTGACAGAACTTTGAAGAGCAGATACGTATTGCCTAGTAGCTTTTATTTTCTGAGCCTGCCTATTTTAACAGATCAGAATTAAAAAAAAAAAAAAGCTTTCATCAAAATTGTCATTTATATTGCAGGTTGTCATATTAGCCAGTCATTCCCAAGCCCTTATTTAGCTTAGAGTTATATAGTTGCATGATCACCCCCTAAACACAAATGTGTACATGCGGGGATGTGTGTATGTATGCTGGGTGAATGGCAAGTATGCCACTGATCCCTGAAAGAGTCACCCTAAATCTGGCTTTTGCACATCAGGTGGGCTTTTGGCTACTGATTTCAGTGCCCATGGACCACATCCTTCTAGTCTGGCTCAGGTCTGATGGAGTCCCCGTGATTTTGCCAAGAGCAGGGAGTGCTGCTGTTGTCTCAACCAAAGCCTCTTTTATTCGGGAGTCTGATTTTGGCTGAAACTTCACGTATATTTTAATGATCTCTAAGTTTGCAAAACGACTTCTTAACCGTCACAACTATTTTTGTTGTTTGCCAACTTCTTTTGGGTTTTTTTTGCTACTTCTACTGTTAGAAAATAACCCTGCAGAAAAGCTGCTCTAAAGCAGGGAAGAAACTTAGAGAGGAGCTCTTATCGATATATTTCCTCAGTGAAATTCTTCTGGAATCAATAGGAGATTTGTCATTGATTTCAGGAGGAATATCTTGCTTTAAAAGAAGCATCAGACAAATCCCCTTCTCTCTGTATATTTGATATATGGCACAGAATGCACAGTTTCCTCCGGTGCTTCCCAAGTTTGTAATTTGTATTTTACCTTAATGCCACTTAGTGAATTTATTGGCAGCCAGAAGCACTCCATCAGGTTTTTCCTACCTTTTGGTGGTTATAACTTTTTTTTTTTTTTTAAAGGAGTTTTAGTTATTTTTTACTTAGGTGCCACATGGGTGGGTCAGTACCAGCCTGCCACCAGAACAAAGTCATTTTTTTAAGAGACTAGGAGAATATATGAAAATTCTGCTAGCATTTTCATGGATGGAGGGATATTTGGTTAAATAGATGTTTATCTGGGAAAGTCATCATCTGGCTAGCAGCATACTGAATGTTTCTAAGCAGCTAACTTACGTATACTAAACAAATTTGGTTTGGCTGCAGCTAGAGCTGCCCTGTGGAAATTCTCAATGTACATTTGTTTGATTGAGCTGTCATTTTCAGTTGATCTGCTGATGATCTGTGTCACTTTGTTTAAATGTCCTGGTGTGGTTTTTTTTTTTTTTATACAGTGCAAAACCAGTCCGCTTTCTGTGATGGATTAAATTGAGGTGAAATTCGAGAGTTACTCCTGTTTTCGATTTCTGTGCTCTGAGACAGGTGGGCTGGAATGACAAAGAACTTCACACACAAACGCATTAAAACCAAAATGGAGTGGATGCCCTTATGATTTAAAACATCCGTAGATGTGTCAACTACCAAATGCTCCCGTTCAAAGAAGTTGCTGGGATTTGCACTTTAAACAACAAATGGTATTTATTTTGTCTATCCTGTTCAGCTAAAATACCTGAGCAAAATGACGTTGAGCTCTTTTTCTCCTGCAAAATTCCTTATGGGTGCATAAGTGGTGGGGGTTTGGCCTCTGGTGAGAGAAAACAAGGTTAACCTTGAGACAAAGTCCTTGGTGAGCAGCAGGGAATGGAAATGGGCTTTCCTGCATGGTGGGAGTCTGCCAGCCCAGTCTGGGAACTGGGCAGCATCTCTGGTGGTCTTAGCCCTGGAGATGTGCTTTTTGCAGGCACATTCTAATAGACCGAAGCTCTTTTCAGACCGTAGCACTTGCTTCAGATTTTTTGGGGTCAGTTGTGTTCCATCAAGGTACATGTGAGACCCTGGTGTTCCCACTGATGGTGGAGAGGAGTGGTGATGGCTCCAGCTGGGCAAGCGGGATGGCGCAGCGTGAGCAGGGGCACAGCCGGCTCTGAGCCGTACCTGGGACAGGAATCCCATAGCCAGGATTAGCCTGGTCCCGGCACCCTTTCCTTCAGCAGACCTTTCCGTAGCAAGCACTGAAATGCAGGTTTTCCCTGTCCCCAACACGAGCCTTGTGCAAGGCTCATCGTGTTTCACTCTTTGCTGTAGAGCTCTCCGAGGGCTCGCCTTGCTGAGCTCCAGCTTCTCCCATGTGGGCTGTACGTGAACCACCGGCTGACGCTCTGCAGCACAGCCGGACTGTGGCTTTGTGGGGAAGCACTAAGGGATGCCAAGTCCAGACAACTTTGCTTATTTTCGGAACTTGCCAGCGATATGGTTTGTGACTGTCAGTCATGTTCGCCCACGTGCTTGCAGTCTGCCCACGGGTGTGACAGAGGCACGGTTTTGCACTAAGCGTCTTTCAACATGTTCTCACGATAATACTTTTATTTTTTTTTTTCCTCTGACATGCTTGGAGTTATGCATGGCTTTCCCTAACTTACAGAATTAAGGTTCACAGGAGTGTGGAGAAGGTCAGCTAAATACCGGTTTGCTGCTGGTTTTGAGAAATGTTCTAGGAAGAGTTACTTTTATTTGACTTCATCTTCCAGTAAGCTTACCAGGGAAAGTTTAAAACACAACTTTTTTGCTTCCACTTCTTCACTCAGAAAATCTCTTCTGTGAGCAGCAATTGCGTCGTTGCAGCTTGGGCAAGTGCAGCCCATGCTGATCCTGCTGTGCCCTGCCCTCCCAGTACAGATGCTGATCCTATGGTGAAGGGCACCTGACAAAAGATCTCTTTCCTCACCACTTATGGCTTTGTGAAGTGTAACACTCCACCTTGAAAATTTCTGAGTGTTTTTGGCTTTATTTTGGAAAAAAAGGAATTCAAGTTGTTCTCAGAACAATGTCAGAAAAACTCATGTTATTTTCCTCACATAAAAAAAAATACTCCTCAAGCCGTGTTTGTGTGAGGACTCCATCACTTCCATGATTTAGGATGTGTCTCTGCATATATATATATGATATCATATTACATATACATTTTGTATATATACATTCTTGTAATTATAAACAGTACTTGAATCCATGTCTGTAAACATAAATAGAAATATAGTTAAGTACTTTTTATAGCAGAAGATTAAACCGTAGTGGCATAATAAGTAGAATTAAAGTATATAACAACCACATGTTAGTTTGAGCTTGTAGGGTGCTCTGTGATCCTTCGGGATGGAGAGCACTGCCTGGCCAAGGTCTCTAATGGTATGGCATCCAATTACACGAAGGCTGATTTTGCTCCATTAAGTGCTATGTATTTATTTAAGCTGTCATATATCAGCCTGCACATGAAAACAATAGAACTTGTGAAGATTGCCAATTTGGGGGGGGGGGGGGGCGGGGGG
>JAVJGJ010000003.1:24417371-24454347 GCA_035590215.1 Microhierax caerulescens
CCCCCCCCCCCCCCCCCCCCCCCCCCCCCCCCCCCCCCCCCCCCCCCCCCCCCCCCCCCCCCCCCCCCCCAGAAAAAGATTATTTTTCAAATTTGTTTCCAAGTTATTGGGATGAACCAGAAGCTTTCAGAGTGCTGATTTATTGCTCTCTGCTAGCAGCTCACCAGGACCCCTCTGCTTCTCCAAGATCAACAGCTTCATAGAAAGCGATACAAGGTGTATGGAACAAAGGGTGGAATAAATTACATTAGCAATTAACTTTCTTTACAGTTAATATATATCAATAAGTATCTACAAAACATTTGAGGCTTTGACCAGGAAGCCATGTAAAATAAACTGTAGTCCTCTTTTTCTTTCTTTTTTTTTAAAAAAGTCAAAATAGATCTAACTGATGTTAACTGTTTCACAGCGGGGGTCTCATTCTGGTTTCACACTGGTGTCACTGTTTATTTTGGAGGGAGGATGTGATCAGAATAAGGACTGTCACTCCTCCTGCCTTACAACAGGCTACAGGTGCTACAAGAACACTTAGCATTTCCATACTGTTCTGCTTTGCATCTTCAAAGCACTGGGGGGAGATGAGTTATTCACCAGGGGGCTCATCTGAGGCAAATGAGATAACGTGATCCCGTGGAAGAAATGGAAAACCCAAGAAGGAATGGCAGAATTTGTTACTGGATATTTTTGCAAAAGTAACTGGGCGTGCAGTGTCCGAGCTACTCATTCCCAGTATCTGAGCCCAGCAAAGGCTCCATGATTTGGTAGACTGGGGAGGCAAGAGTGCAGGTCTTTCCTTTTAGTCCTGTGCGTGCTGGATTATCTTCTTAATCTTTTTTTAACTAACTGATCTTGGAAAAACTCTGGTCTTTGCTGGTGAAAACTCCCTGATGGTTTCTGTGTCTGCAGTATCTGTACTGGTGAAGCTTTGGCTTACGTGGAGGTCTTCAAAGACACGAGGCAAGGGCACCACTGGCAGTCAGGCTCTTGGTCCCCGAGGGCTGCAAGGGAAAGATTTTCCCTGTGAGAACAGCAGGGCAGGTGGATGGGGATGTAACCAATTTCGCTCTTTTCCTCCAAAGCAAAAAGGATGCACGGTGTGAGGTGTTACTTTGCATCCAAGTGAAGGGTGTAGCACAAAGTATTTTTTGGCTGAGGTTGCAAATACTTGTTAGAGAGGGAGCAGGCACCTCCCAGCATTGCTCTGGACCACCAGAAGGGCAAAGAAGCAAAATGGAAAACTCTTAGATAGTGTTGAAAACCTCAGAGCAGTGAACCCACAGAGAGCTTAGGTGCTAGGTAAAAATACAGCCAGCCAAACACTCTCAGAAGTTTCTAAATTGCATGAGGAACAATTTATGTAGGAAAGAGGTGACAATATCCTGGATTTGTATAATTTCTGTGAACACTTTTCCTTTTAAAACGAGTCTCCTGATTGCTCAGCAAAACTCTTAAAGCTTTAATATTTGGGGTGGTTTTTTTTTGGGTTTTTTTTCTGAATATTTTCCTTTTCCATGATTTTTTGGTAACAACATGGAAAAGAAAAAGGAGCAGTTCTGCAAAAAGTGGGTAAAGAAAGAAATGGGAGAGAGTAGAGTTTTTCTCTAAAAATAAAGGGTTTTCAGGGGAAAAGCCTAACCTCTGATTTTCCAACACCTTCCTGTAGCAGAGGATGCAGATAGGGTGTGGGGAGGGGGCTGTGGTTGCTGGCAGCGAGGCAGCACAGCACCCTCCATCTGGGCTGGAGCGCATGAAGCACCGTGGTGATGTGTGTGCTGAGCCCTCGTTTTATCTCTATATGGGTGGTTTGGTTGCAAAAAGCCTAATGTTTCCCCCAGTCCTCTTATACAAAGGCTGAGGAAAATAATTGCTACAAATCCTTGTAGCTCATCACACTCTCATGTATGTCATGCTTTATAGAAAAAAATAAACTGTCTTAGAAGGGCAGTGGAGCCTTGTACTTGACAGGTGTAGTTTTCTTTTGCCTCTGTCCTTGTTTAAAATCATACTGCCATGGATTCTGGGGCTTGCTGTAGGGCAGCAAGTAGCTTTTTCCTGGTTGTGCTTGGATGCCTGCAATAAATGTTATCAGATTCACAGACAAACCTTATCTGCATCACCACTGAAATTATCATTTCACTAAAGTCACTGGAAAAAGTTCCACTAGCTTTAGGATATTCCATAAATCCCAAGTTTGCTGGGACTGGCCCGCCTTCTGAAATGTGCTGGAAAACATAATCTTTTATTGATCATAAATATTTTTTTATATTGAAATTAATAACTACTTATTAAAAATGTATGGCTGGGACAGGTAGAATTTGGTTTGTCAGAACAAACTCTGGAAGTGTTTGGAGGAACGGGTAGTATCTGGAGCAAAAGAGAAGTAGGATCAATGGAGATAATGGAGATAAATAATTTCAAAATGCTTTTTTTTCCTGAAAAAAAAATGAAACGAAAAAGATTCTTGCACTTCAAAAACATGCTTGTTGAGTGAGATACTGATGAGAGTAACTTGTCAAAGTTATGCATGCCAGCCAGGGACCTAGGTTTCATGGAGACAAATTGGACAAATTAGGAATAATCCCACCCAAACCAATGCTGTCATACAGGAATAAAAGTGTTCCTCTAGATGATGAAATAAAACCATCCCAAAGGTTTTTTTGTAAAAAATTAGATGACTTTATTCATCCATACAGGTTGGATGTAAACATATACAGATGCCCTACAGGATGACACAGAATACACCTGCACATGTAACGTGAAGTACAGTCGTTCTTAAGATTCATGATTTTCCAATCTGCTAAGTATGTCTTGCTGTTACTGTGGGTGACCTTGTAGAGATGTAACTCCAGTGCAGGCTGCTGAGAAGTCAGTTGCAGGAAAAATTGTGGCCTTGTATCTTCTCGGAAACAAATGCTGGAAACCAGTCTTGCCAGACCTTGAGTTTTTGAAGCAGACAGTATTGTAGGATTAATTATTTGATACTTTTCCTGATTAGTGTATTTGTTATGAGTACTTCTGTTAGTGTTTCAAGGACTTAACTACAGTGTATCACAGTGTCACTCAAATATAATCAAGACTTTCACTGTAATTGCATAATTAAAAAGCTGTCTGGCTGCTGGTACGAACCCTGTCTCTGCTCCATGGCAGCTCAGTTTTCCAGGGGCAACTCCCCAAAACTCCAGCCATCCCTGAAGTACTTTGGGTATAGCATGTGAACAGGTACATCCTTGGTACCCTGCTATGTCTGCTGGGCCTTCTCCGATAATCCCTCAGCTCTCTCTTGCCCTTTCATCCCTAACTGCCTTCTCCCCATGGTCCGTGTCCTGTGCTCCTCCTAGGTGGAGTGCAGGCAGGGCAGCCCTTTGGGATTCAGGCAGGGCAGGTCCTCTCCCTGATGGCTCCCCAAGGCCTTTTTGCCATGATGGTGTGACTATACAGGTGTGAGACAGGGGATGGGGTGGGATTCACCAGTTTTTCTTTTTTTTTTTAAAAAAACCCACAAAACAAACCAAACAACCAAAAAACCTTTTGGTGCTTAGGGTGAGAATTGCTCAGATTCCTAGAACAGATGTATGGGTATTTGTAAGCTAGTGCTGAAGTGGCTGCTGGCATGAAGGGGTTAAATTCCTTTTTATTCATAACACGCTTTTGAAACAAAACTTCATGACCTGGCTTTTTTCCTTCTTTTTTTTTTTTTTTTTTTTTTTCTCCTCTCAAGTGATTACACTTTGCTGCATTATAAGAGAGTGAATGCGTTTGTGTCTCAGGACCGTAGTCTACCAGATACTGACATGTTCAACATCTCCCGTGGCTTACCAAACACATCAGGGATGTGGACCTCCCTCTGTTTTCTCATTATGCCAAATAATGAAATGTGGAAATAATTCTAATCCTTTCTTCTGCTTGTGCTGTACCTCTGAAAATATGATAAACTCAATCCAATTAAAAGTCATTACCTCTACAAGGCTCAGTCTCTATCTATAACCTTTGTTTTATAATTCACTCTGTTATCTGTCTTCATTATAATTTGGTAGAATAGTCATCTTTTATTACTGCTTTCTGTTAGAAAGAGGCATGTGATTTCTAGCGCTACTTTGTGACACATCTCAGTTTAAAACAGTAAAGGTCTACTAATGAGTAAAAAGAAGTTCAGTTACACTGATTTATTACATCGAGATAAAGTTTCATTTGCGTTGATTATAATACTGTAGGTTTAAGTAATTGTTTTGATTTAAAAATGTTCTTTTGCAGCAAGAGTTTTTCACCATGTCAGGGGCTGTTAAAGTGCATTACTGTTTCTGTCTTACCCCAGCTGATACAGATTTAGTCAAATTTTGTTCCCTGTTAGTATTTCCTATATATAAAGTGGCTAATCTCACTAATTCACATTTAACCTTCCTGTCCTTACTTTTCTTCTAAGCATGTTGGCTTCTCGTGCCATGTCAGTGTAAGAATATGTGTCATGTTTACCATTATGGCAATCGAACAATGAACAAAAGCTGACTCCTCTAATCCATTTTCCTCCCTTAGCAATGGCCGGTACTCAGAGCTCAAAATTTCAAGGTGGATTTTTTTTTTTTTTCTTTTCCCCCTTGGGTCTGCTTCATAGAGAGGGTCATGAAGGGCATTAGTGAGTATGTTGTAGCTGCTGCAGCCCCACTCGGTTGAAATATTTTACTAAGATACAAATTTAAGCTATTAGTTAGAGTTTCAGCACGCTTTGGGCTGCTTCCCAGCTGATGTGGATCTTGACAGGCTCTTTGCTAGCTGCAGGTCTGGCCCTCGGTATATCAAACCCTACTGCTGGCATTTCCCTCTTCTCTTACCCCCTGCTCTGTGTAACCCAGAAAAGATTTTGAAAGTCAAATATATATTTATTCCATTGAGGAAACTTTATCAACCAGCACCAAAGTTTATTGGCCCTAGCTAGTGATATAATGGGTAGTTTAAACCCTGCTAACTGTGAATAATTTTTCAGCAGTGTTTATGATTGCAGTAGACTCTAACAGACCAGAAGTACAGATAACATAAATATTTCTACCAGAGATGATTGTACTGGAACTATAAATAAAATCAGACTTAACTTGTAAATAAATTCAGTGTGTGCCAGCCAACATTTATAATTCTTTGTTGCTGCATGTAATACAGTAATTTATATGGAAAGTGCACCGGAACACAAGCAGCCAAATTTTGCTTTTCAGTTATGCAGGTGCAACTTCCTCGACATCAAGGAGAACGGCTCCTGTGCAAATGAAAGTAGAATTTGACCCATAGTCTCTCAGTGCTGGACCCTAATTAAAAACCAGCGTCTGGTCCACGTCAGATGCTTTTGACTCTGTTCCTCAATTAGACATGAACGACACTAGACAGACCACCAAACGCTACTAGTTATTGTAGGGGCTGATAGTGAGAATTGCCAGAGATGACAGGCAGGTCCCTACGCAGTTGCTCTATTATGACTTCGCTGGGCATCTAGTACCGACACTTGGCAATGCTGAAATTATCTTCTCTCAAAGGCCTGATGCTCTTGAGCACGTGCGACTGCTTCCCGCTTGCCTGCGGACAGGTTTCTCCCAAGCACTCGGTGCTTGGTGCTGGCCCTACCACCCGGAGCTCGCTTCTGCTCCCGGTACGAGCCTCTTGTTTCAGGGTTATTTTCTGCAGACACAATAATTTAAGGAGCAAAAGCTGCTTCCCATGCAAGGAAGGTTTTTAATTTGTCTAGTGAATTATCTGCACTGTTGTTACTGACGTGTATCTTGCCGTGAAGCACAGGCAGATGCTACTAGCAGCCCGTTGCATGAGGTGCTCCAACAATGATCCAAACTGAGCTTCCTTTCCACTTCACATAGATGCTGCAGCCCACGGTGCATCACTGTGAGAATTTGGTGATTTCTGTACTTCAGCCCCCAAACACTCTGTGCTCAGGCTGCCTCAAGCTGCCTCATTCTCCTGCCTTTGTCTGCGCAGCTTTTCCTACAACTCCCTCTTCTGCCAGCGCTGCAGAAGGGTTTGCTCGGTGCGGCTCAGCGCTGCGGTGCAGGGAGGCTTTGCTGACAGCGCTGTGCAAAAATGCCCTCTGCACTCTGCAGCATCACAAGCACGAAGGGAAAGCTGAAATCTGGGCACCACATTTCCCTCTTATTTTATTACATTAGTGTCAACCTGAAGAAATTCGAGTGACTTCGGCTAACTCCAGGACAGACACTGATCTCATTTCTTCCTTGGTAGAAGTCTAAAGTAATTACTTTGGATTTTAGAGTTGTGTAAGAGAAATCGGAATCTGACCTTTGGGGACACTGCATGGGTGCTTTGGTACCCCTTGCTCTCGTTGCACGCTCCGTGAGCATGGTTTACAGGCTTGGTCCTTCTTAGTGTGTTCAGGACAGCTTTGGTTTTCTCATGCTCGTGTTAGGGTCAAGTAATACAAAAATGCAAAATACAGACGTGTTTGAAGGTTCATGTTTGTGAAAGTATTTTTCCTTGGTAATTGAAGTAATGATTCAAAAGTGCTTCAAGCACCGTGTTTATCTCTAAATTTGCTTGTAATCTCTTTTGTTGTACAACCAAACTTTCTGTCTGTAAAACGTTTCTTTTTTTCTACGCTGTTAGTTTTATGATTTTTACTTAACTGGGGATTACTAGCTCTATTCTGTTTAGAATCTAATCTCATTTGATTAGGTCTGTCTGATGCTTTTCACAATGGGGTCCTGCCTGGGGCCCCCAGACTGTGTTACAATACAAATAATAATAAATAATAGTCATTAGGTCCAGCTCCACAGAACAGTTCTGTGAATAGGGAGCGGCACAAACCAGTTTCAGGTATGTTAACTGATAAAATGTTCAAGCAAAGTAATGTAGCTCTTGGCTAGAGTCCCTTCTGTGCCTGGAGATAGTAACCCCATCTCTGCATGTTTCTAAAGCTAAGGATCCTTCTCTGCTCCTCTTCTAGAGGATGTGCAAGTGGCCCCCTCGGAACATGCCTGCTTGGTGTGGCACTGTCAGGTGGCTCCCAGTTAGGTCCCTGCTGGCAATATGCTCCTTTTGAAGCTAATGGGTTTTCTTCTCTTAATTTTCTGCTTTTCCTGACCTCCTGTGTTGTAGGCTGGTGTGGATATATTTTGTAATCAATCAGTCCCTGCCTGTAGCAGGGTTGGTTTTTTTCTTTAATACTTGTTCAAACAGAAATTCAGATAAAGGTGTCCCATTTGTACGCACCAGGAAATGCCTGCCTCCTTTTCAGATATCCCTGCAAGTGCTCCACGGTGATTTCCTCCGTGCTGAATAGAAATGCTCGGTCAAAAGAATATAAACACTTTCTGGTCTCTTTCAAGGATCTGATTCAGGCTTTGTGGTGCCTTCAGGTGCACCTCGCTTTACGTAGAGACGGGGCTACTTCACCCGCTCTTACTGTGTTCTCCCAAAGCCTTCATTAATGCATCCTTGCCAAAGGCTCGTGTCAGGCATGGTCAGCAGAGCTCGTGGAGCTCAAAGCTCCTGGCATGTGATGGACTTCTGCCGTCGAACAGAGCCAGGTCCTTCTGATGTCTAGTCTTGAGGGCTAGGGGTCATCTTTCTCACCTTTGAGAAGTTGCAGGCGCGAACCTGCCTGTACCTTCTCATTGCAAAGAGCCACTTCCATGTTTTTCTCAGCTCTTACTTTATCCTGCTCAGAAGATGATGGCATCAGAAAACTTCTGAAGTAGGTTCTCTAGATGCTTTTGCTTCCAGCCTGCCTCTTTCCTCTGGAGTAATCAGCCATCCAGCTTGTGATTAAGTTGCTGGTGGTCATGTGCCTGACTCCAAGTGCAGAGAACTGGGTTTATGTGCTGGAGGGTTTATCAGTCAGCAGTTGCTTTGGGAATGTATATCCTCAGGCGCAAATTGCCTGAAGAAAGGGAGAATGGATAGTCCATGTGGGTAAGTTTCTGGTTATTAGGGGTGGCTTTGGGTCTGAAGGTCTGCATGCAGACTAAATCCTTGGAGGACTTTGTGTGAACTTTGAGTTGAAGACCACCCTGAAGCACTGGTACACGTAACTGGCTAGCTTGTCCCCTTGATGCGAGGTGCCATCGTGTAGCCGTTCAGCTGCAGAAGGGCAGGGTTTCATTGAACGTGCAGCCCGGAGTGTTTTTGAAAGCAGCAAGCCTTTGCCGTGCTGGCAGTTGCAGCCGGTGGAAAGCAGTTTGAGTCGCGTTCAGCAGCCTCTGCCTCCCTCAGTCATTAGTGCCTCCTACCTAATTGCTCTTGGAAAGGAAGAGCATGCTGAACTGTGAAGAAACATCTGAATGGAAGGAAGTCCTCTCCTCCTCCCAGCCATGCACAGGAGTCCTCTTGGTCTCAAAATGACCCCAGGGCCCAGAGTTACAGCGGTAGCTTTGGCACATTGCTCTCCTGTCCTCATCAGGCACATCCCCAGCATGCAGCCACGTGGACTCTTTCCTGCTGGCGTACAAGGTTGTGTCAGAAGTGCAAATGCAGGTGTCCACCCTGGTCTTTAAGTAGCAATTAACCTTTCCTCCTGGGTTTCCTTTGAAGCTTGCTCATGTTTTTATTGTAAAATAGTGGTGAAAAAATTTATGAAGGCTAATATCTAAGCTTCCACATTACCTAATGTCATTTGTTCCCTTATCAGGGGCCTTGATTTTTACTTCGTTCCATTTCTAGTGGGGATAATTATTGGACTTTAAAGAAGCCGTCTTGAATTTCAAAACTTCAGTGCTATCTGTGCAAATGATTTGCAGTTCACTGGGAAAATGATGCTTATCAGCACAGTTCCTGGGTCTAATTCTAACCTTACAAAGTTTTTCTATCAGTCAATATCCCATGGTTTTGCTGGAAGCCCTTCTGATCCATGTGGGTGTAAATTTTATGGGGAATAGTCCCACACCCTTTGAAAATGAAGACCAGATCCTTGGTTCATGTACTAAGATTTCAATACAGCTCCTTCTATCGATAATTTCACAAATATGTCTTAATGGTCTTCCCATCTCTTGGTCAGTCATAATTCAACTTTTTGTTTATTTTGAGGTTTTAAAAAATATTATTGCTAGAATACATTGCTATTTCAGGCAGAATAATATTTCAGTAATCAGTTTTACCCACACTGTTAGGGCTTTGGGGCATATCGGCGTATTATATTTTCCAGAGCTTTCAAAGTGAAAGCCCGTGTTTAACGATGACATCGGGTGTGGCTGCTGGAAATCAAAGGAGGCACAATAGACCCAGCAAACGGACTTGTCTCCCTGCCAGGCTTCCAGAGGCCAATTTATCAGCTGCAGGTTTGACCCTATATGGCTAAAAACGAGCGTAGCCAGAATGGCTGAGATAAGTATAACCGAGGCCTTTGAGTCTGTGAAAGAGAAATTAAACTGGACTGTCCCTGGGGGAGAAGAAACATCTGTAAAGCTGTACTTGCTAGAAGTTTAAGGCTCGGCTTGTGCCGGCTCGTGGGCAGGCGCTGCTGGCAAGTGAGGCTGAGGAAGGTGGCCCTTTGGGGAACGGCACCCAGCAGGTCGTTGCTTGCTGTGACTTAAACAATTCTGCTGAGCTGCTTCGTTGTTTGGCGCAGGAGGGTCAGCCGTGGCCATGGGACACAGGGAGAGCCTTGGTTTTATGGGGTACTGCTTGGTGGGGTAGGGACAATGGCAGAGACTGTGTGAGATGGGCTTTTTAAGGAGTTTGAGTGTCAGGCACCCAGCAGTCATGGAAAATCAGTAGGATTTAGATGCCTGAAGTTTTTCAGACCTCCCTTCCAGTGAGCCATGTGCTTATCATCATCCAGATCACTTTCCTTGTGTGATTTCTCTTCCTGCACCCCATGTGTGTACATGGACTAGGTTTGGGGTTTTTTTTTTCCTGTTTCAAAAACAGCTGAAGTCTTTTAGGCAGGACAGCAATCTAAACAGTTGAGGGATGACATCTGCATGGGAGCGAGCCTACCCTGGGTGGATGCAGCATCGCTGCTGGCCCGTGAAGTCAGGGAGCCTGTTGGAGTTTCAGGAATGCTCAGGAGGTGCAGACCAACCTCTCTCACCCATGCCACCACGCTGGAGCAGAGCCAGGTTTGAGGGCAGCTGCAATGCCGTGGTGTAACAGAGATGGCTGCTAACGTGGTCATCTCAATGCAGCGTGAAGTGAATGTGGCATCCAGGTGGAGCTGTGCCTCTACGCTTTTTTTGTCTTATTCCCTGTCCCCTGGAGTCCAGGCTGAATTCTGCTGTGGGCAGGGAGGTACAGGCATGGGCTTGTAGGTGCTAGGCACTGAGCAAGCTCTCTGCACCGGTGCTTTCACGAGCACTTGAGCATCTTTGCCAAACTCAGCACCACTGAGCTATGACAGGCAGGATTTCTGAAGCATAAGCAATGGAAAATCCTTCTGTGTGTCCTTAGCTAAATGGTAGTCAGTCAAGATTTTCTAATTCTCAGAGCGTTAGGTATTAGAAAAGTGACAAACTAATCAATATTGGGCTCAATTGTTAAAGTACAGGGGGAGTCTGGCAGGGGGAATGGGTAGCTGAACTTGCTTGTGACACGTATGAGGTCATAGCCAGTGCCACATAAAAGAAAGAAAAACAGTTCATGGCTGTGAATAAATTGCTCACAGATGAAAAACCCAGTTTGCCAGTCATGTGATGAGAGCAATCTATTCAAATGATTTGTTATGTCCCAGTGTTTGTCTTAGGCAGTACAGAAGCATGAAAGTACAGATATAAAACCGTGAGATAATATGTAACAAAGATGTGAGAGACAATGGGCTATGACCAGTTTCCAGTGGAAAAGGCATATGGTGCTAATCTACCATGGATAGTTTCTTAAATGAGCAAGAAATTGAAAGAACATTTTAAAGTTTCCTGTTTCTTCACTGAAACGGAGTCATTCTGAGCGCCAAGCACAGTGTAACACTTTAACTTCTGGGCCAACAATATTATGCAAATATCCTCATGGTTGGGTCTTAAATACCTGATCTCTCTTCATTTCTTGGAGAATAGTAGTTTCACCTTCTATTTAGGTTAGCATTACATGGAATGAGTTCTCTGTATAGGAAAAATATGCTAACACTACAAGAGTTAAATGGATGTAAATAATTAAGAAGTTTTTTAGTTAGTTTGTCTTTTTGCTCCTTTTGTGGTTTTGTTGGGTTGAGTGCTCTATTGCTGGTGCAGCTAAAGCCCCTGCTGAAGTCACTCAGATTTTTTTGACTAAAAGGAATTTACAATCAGCCTTACATTTTGAGCTGTCAAAAATACTGAGTTTTCCTTTTTTCTCTTGCCCCCCCCCCCTCTCTTTTTTTTTTCTTTTTGTTTGCTGGCTAAGCTCAAGAAATGAAGTTTTTTTTTAAAATGTGTTTTGGATCTGCCCCAGGTTTTTTTGCAACTGTAAGAGGAGAAGGTTCATGTTCTGTATAAGGTGCTGTTTGGATCCTGAACTTATTTTAGACCATTGCATTTCTTGGAGGTCAGTGGTAAGACACTGATTTACATCATCTGAAGTTCTTGCCAAGAGTTGTGTGGTAGGCTGGATCCTTTCCTCCGAAGACTAATTGGAGGCTATCAAACTTAATTTTGGCTACTTTACGTCCAGTCTGTCTCTCTGAAAGACCAGTCAAGCTTTCCTGCTTTTCACTTCACTTAGATTTCAGTCGTAACGTTTAATCCTGGCTTTCAGTTGTAATTTCAAAGAGTATGCAATGCAAAGTGCTCTATCCGGACCAGATTGGACAATAGGGTGTGCCTGCACGTACATCTGTATGTAATTCCCTCGCTTGTGTTCAGTGATGTAAACCACTTTTGATGTCAGGAATATTGAGAAGCACTGTGTACCCCCAGGCCTACAATGGGGACAAGGCTCAGCTCCTTCCAGGGTGAGGCTCTGCTGCAGGACTAGTGATTGATGAAGGTGCCACCCGCCTAACAGACTGTCCTCTCCATTTCATGTGCAGGCTGAAAAAGGGTTTCATATGCAAAATCTGCCAGGATATTTCAAATCCTGCTGTTTGGCTTTATTTTCCAGGTGATGAATGTTTGTATGAAAGCTTTCCTGAACTTCCTTTGGAGGAAGCGGCAGAAGCTGATGGAGAGGCTGCAAACGTCCAGTGTCCAGCATCCGTCAGCATTCAAGAGCTGTCTTCTCCAGCAACCTCTAGCGAAGCTTTCACACCAAAGGAAAGCTCTCCTTACAAGGCTCCAATATACATTCCTGATGACATTCCCATTCCTACAGAGTTTGAGCTCCGAGAATCCAACGTTCCTGGAGCAGGATTAGGGATATGGACCAAACGGAAGATTGAAGCAGGGGAAAAATTCGGCCCTTTTGTGGGAGAGCAGCGGCCACACCTTAACGATCCCAGTTATGGTTGGGAGGTAAGGCACCGTACATTCTTTCGGTCTGTTGAACTCTCTTGCGTGTCTATAAACACAGAAGTATTTGCAAAATTTGAGTCCTATCCTGCAGCAGCCAGGGGATATTTGCGTGCGTGAAGTCTGTGGTCTTTCAGGGCTTTCTAGATGGAAAGAAGTGTAAATTAACAAAGAAAATCGGCAGGAATTATTGTTGCTCTTCATGCATAAAAACTGTCTGGGTGGATATTAACAGACGATGCCTCTTTTGGAGAAAAAAGAGGAAGCCGTTGTGCTGTTGGAACACTTCTGTACCAGTTTTAAGCTGCTCTTGGACAGTCCTACAGTATGTCTGTGGGCGAGGGGGTTGCAAGCGACACTGCGCTATCTGAAAAGAAAACGGGTGCTGCTTTTGGGGCTGTGAATCGCCACTTTCTGTCGACAACGATTAGAACAGCCCTAAAATCTGGCATTGTGTGGTTAAAATGGCTATTGCAGAACCTTGTGCTACTCGGGGACTTTGAAAGCTGGGGGGTTGACCCTGCTTCCCTTTAACTTGGTGGGAGTTTTGCCATTCATTTGGTGAAGTGTGTTTGGACACTGGTGTCAAACCCAGCACATATGGGGATGATGTGGCTCATGTTACTTCTGCAGATGCTCTGAGAGATGTTGCTTTTCCTGAAGGGGCTCGAGGCCTCCTCTGGCCAGTACAGCAGTTGCCTCTTGCTTTCCCTGCTTTCGGGGGCAATGTGTTTTCCTCACTGCGGTATCACCATGCAGCTGGCAGAGCTGCAGGTCTGTGGTCACGTCAGGGCTTTAAACCTCAAGTGGTGCACGTTGCCAGTTGTGTTATGGTGTAACAAAAGTTCTTGCATGGTTTTATTCATAGTTTTAACAATGTGCTGTAGAAACAGAGTGCAATCTCAGCTTTCCATCTGTACGTTTCCTTTGGTTTCTGATAAGAAGAGAAGTGCAGAGTTTGCACGGCTCTCCAGGGGCATGACTGACCTCTGAAGAGATGGGAGGTTCGTTTTCCCAGGAAAAAATTGAGTTGTGGTGGAATATAGAGGTTTGATTTGCTCTTAACTGTCCATAAATACTCGGCGAGTTCATTTCAAACTTTCCATCCAGTTTAAACTCTTGTGAGACCTGTGACAATGTGACAGGATAGTGTCAGGAGAAATTATAGACTTGGCAGCATTCTGTTGAATTAACAGACCCTGATACAATATATTTGCTGGTGAAAAATCTTTGTTATTTGAAAAAGGCACCAGGAAACCATAAAATCTGACCTTAAACCGCACCACAATTAAGCTCAGATATTGATAGCAGAAATTGGAGCAAAACTGCTGAGACCTAGCTGTGCTTGCAGGCTTAACATATTTCAAAATTAGGGTATTTTAAAGGGAATACTCAGGTGGTGAGTGCAGGATAGCCTTCCTAAAACTGAGGGAAACCCATCCTGATTCTTACATGCTGATAAAGATGCTGGTAATATGCAGCAATAGTTAATACTAGTTTTCCTGCTTAAAATATTTAGGGTTTTGGGATCTGCAAAGTCCAGACAAGAAATGCCTATCCTGAGAGTGCTGGAAGCTTGGCTGGCAGAATGAATCCCTTTCAAGCTGCAAGACTTGTGCCATTTGAACAGTGTTATGTATTGGGGACAGCTGGGGAGAAGTTATTGAAAAATGTTTGAGCAAAATCACACAAAATCAATGGTCGAGTCCCTCTGCAATTTGGCCACTCATCTAGAAGTACTCTGCAGTGCTCAGGGGAGCTTAGAACTGAATGTTTTTCCAACAAGTGGGTTAAGTACATTTATTGTAATTGAAGGGAGACAAAGAAATGCTGGTTACCAGAGTTTACACAATGAGTAAAATAGTACGTGGTGAAGGTTAGGGCTAGAGGACAGATGTGAGGGACCTGGTAGTGCTGGAGAAGACCTTACCAGTGTCCATTCCAGCCCAAGTGCTCATCACCACAGTGCTCTGGAAACCATCGCTTCCCTGGGCCTGTGCCATGGGGTAAAAAAGGGAGAGAGAAGCTGTTCCTAGTGTGTGGGCTCAGGCAGTGTTAGAGGAAACGTGGGGCTGTGGGGGAAAGGTACCATTTATTGAGGTTTAAGTATCGTCTTGGGAATTTAAGATTTTCCGGTCAATTTTTCTGCCAGAATGGGCGTTTTTGTGAAACAGGGCATTTGTCCTGTCAGGTGCCAATAAGGCAGTTAACAAATGGGGAATTCAGTCTGCTGTTGTTGATAACAAGTTGATTTTTCATTATTATATTTTAAACGGAGAAAAGATGGAACAAAAGTTTCTATATGGTACTGGCTGTGGATTTAAGTGACTTTGTAGTACAGAAGGTTTTAAAATTTCTTTCCACAATGATGCTTGCTCGCTGAGTGAATTGCACTGATATAGATATTGTCATGGTATTCTCTTATGTTTGATTACTTGTACTACCTGGAATAGTTCGTGTGCTATAGAGGTCAGCTGTGCCCAGTGGGCTTCAGAAGGGCAGATGTCTCAGCCTGCTTGCTGTGGTCCCACAGGCAAAATAAAGCATTTGCTGTGTCTTGGCTTACTCCTTTCTTCATCTCACATGTGCATTGCTCAGAGAAATACATAGGGGGGCTGCAACTTTACTAGTGCTTCTGTACTTACTTAATTCTCTTGAATACACTCCCCTGTGGCTACAGAGAAGATGATTAAGTTATTGGAAAAAAATCAGTTTTTCCATTTTATCTGCATTTTTCTGTGTTTAAGGTGAACCTCTGAACGTGCAATGGTGCTTGACTTTCCTAGATGATGAAGGAAGAATCTTTTTTCAAGAAAATAATCAGCATAAACATATTAAAGTATTTTTGGAGGGAAAGCCGAGCATCTTCCTGCATATATTACTGATTTTGCTATGAAAGATTTGTTCCTTTTTTTGCAGTTGTTTAGAATTGCTAGGTAGCCTAGAGTGTTAAACTACAAATTTTCAAACCTCTTCATGCATGTTGTAGGGAAGGGTTTATTGCTACATACAAATTTGGACTGTTTTACAGCTACATACAAATTTGGACTGTAACTACATTTTTGAAAAGGACATTTTTATTCCCTTGCAAAAGGTTGTCATAGTTTTGGGTATTTCCAGCTGTTGGGATACTTATGGCTTCCAGTTTTTCTGAATGATGTCCATCTGAGTTGATACTAGGATTAGCCTGTAGTGGTTGGGAAAGAAGTGGAAGCTGGAGGAACTGCTGCTGTTAAATTTTGCAGCCAGGCAGTTGATGATAAAGAAAAATTTGCTGCAGAAGGCTGAGGAATTTCATGGGGCTGGTTCCGACATTCCCCTATAGCAAGACTCCCTGTGGCATCAACACGGAGTTTTGTCGGAGCAAGTCCAAGAAAACAATGTCTATTGTGTCCATTTATACACTTCAGCCATAAAACACATTCTGGGACAAAGAGAATTTGTTGTGATATAGTTGTGCTTGGGTCATGATTAGAGTGCTGTAGTCCAGTTTAAATGAAAAGCCATAAATTTGAATTTTATCTCATTTTGTGCATCTAGAGTCAAGCATTATCTAATCAGGTATTGGTTAGCTAAAGTACAAATCGAACAGGGGGTCACCGGACAAGGGGAAAGGTCGGGCTTTTTTGCAGTTTGTCACTGAGTATTTGCCGGCAGCCCGAATATCCGAGGGGGTCGGGAGGCTGTTGCTCAGTGGTTGTTTGAAAAGGGAAAATTGACTGCTTCTTAATCAACAAAGAAAACAAGCTTTTAAGGGATGGCAGTAATTTTTTTTTTTTAAACAAAAGCAAGGGAACACAAATTTAGTGATTTCATCATGGTTCATGCCCTTCTATGAAAAACAACTAGGGAAGTATTTCAAAGAAAGCCTTTGAATAGGTCACCCAAGCACATGTACCTATCTTCGACCGGCATCTTCTGGTGTACGTCGAATATTCAGATTCGGGCCTTTACTTCTACAGCAAAGTCAAAGTCTCATTCACAGGGACAATTTCTTCACAGCTCTTTTTATCCTAAACTTTTATTTCTTTTCTAGGAAGGAAAAACCAAGAGCAATAAACTCTAATAAATCACGCTTGTCACAGAAGAAAAAAATATTTTAGAGCTTTATAAAGCAGCATATAATCTGTTTATAGAGCAGAGTATATTTTCCTGTCATGGCAGTGAGGCTGAAAAACATCTCAGATTCGGTAGAGTGTGCTTGAGCTGATGCTGTTACTTCTGAATGGAAATTAGGAGGGCATTTGGCTATTTGTTTACTTCTCCTCTAACGTTTTCAATATGAGTCTTTGGGGAAAACTGCACAGCTTCCTAAAAATTGTTCTGGAGTACAGGCTCCCAGCTGGTTTACAGGAACTTGAATCGTTGCGATTTTAGGTTTCAATTCTGCACTTTTTGGCTTTCTTTTGGCATTTTTGTAATTTAAATTTAGGTTTATTTGAGTTCCTGGGTTCTGGGTATACAATCTATGAAAATTAAATAATAAATTACAAAATGTTAAGGTATAAGCTTTTAGAGTCAGAATCTAACGTATATGCTTCCAAATCTGGGTTGTAGCACCTGAACCGATAGCTTGGTTTTCTTGCTCTTAGTATCCAAAAACTGCCTCTGGAATCAATGGGAGTTACCAGCTGATTCCTCTCTGTGTAATAGATGTTATCCTCTGGTTTTGAGTCTTCCTTTGGAAAACCTTTGTCAAATTTTGAAAGCAGCATCTGTCTCTTTCTATGAAAACAGAACAAAAAGCATCTTCTAAATAACTGCACATGGGATTCACACATCTTAAAACTTGAGTTAAGCTATTCTTAATAAACAATGACAGTGCTGAGGGAAATAACTCCCTTGTTGTAGTCAGTGAAATCACAGTGGGAGAGAGCAGTAGATTATGTCTTTTTCAAAAAGGAAAAATAAAAGGAACAAAGGCTTAATCATTTCTGAATATTTTTCTTGGGGATATAGAGTTTGTTCTAGTGTTAAATAGAAAACAACTTAATTTTCTGCTGTTGTCCGACACTTCACGCTGCACTGACTTTTACAGACCAAATCTTGAACTTTCCTTGAATTATTTTTAAGAACGTTAATACGCAAACCAACTCCACGCTCAAGCAGGTGGTTGACAAGTGGGGGAATATAATGCAGATTCCTTGCCTAGATTTTCTCCTTGTGTATGTATTTCATGTACACATGCAGCATAGGGACTCAGGAACCTTTGCAAAATCATTATTGAGGAAAGGCAGAATGTGGGTTATTCTGTTCTTTGGAATTAAAGAGGAATAATTTATTTTATAGGGGGAGGGGATGCTTTTTGATCAATACAAGACCCAACTGAGTTTTGCAGATAGCATGTTCAACCCTAGCATCATCCACTTCTGGCAGCTGCAGGTGGGGGTGACATCCCTACCTTTTCTTCAGTACATAGGTGATGTTTTATCCCATTTGGAGCTTGGCTTTGCAAGGCGTAGAGCACCCTGGCTGAGATCCAATAAAGCACTTAGGCATGGGCTTATCATCAACAGGATTACCCAGGTGTTTGAGTTAAGCATGTGCTTAGCTGCTGTGTTAAGCTCTCTGTTAGGGACACAGTGTTCAGTGCCACACAGGATGGAGTTAATACCGTATAGCTTGCGTGGGGCGAGTATGCATGAGGGTGCTTAAGACAGCCCCTTGAAAGTTGCATGCAGAAAAGACACTACTTACAGCTCTGTTAATGTTACCAGTCTGAATTTTTCTGTTTGCATCTGTCTTATGGTGTGGCTGGGACTAAGTCAGATACTATGGCAGCACTAGGAGTCCTGCAGCAAGGTAGACAGATGCTTCGTGAGCAAAGTGTTGCTCCAAGAGGTGATGTCAGTTGGATGCCCCAGCCAGTTACCTGGCTGTTAACACCAGCTCAGAGGACAGACAGTTTATAATTAGAAATGAGCAAACATCAGGTCCTTGAATAGCAAGATATGAGCAGGTGGACTTGTCATTCAGTTTGAATTAAATATATTTACAGCAAAGGGGAGCTCTTGGTCCTTTGGGTTGTTTTGTATGGATGGAAGGAGGTTGGGACACGGGAACAACCCAGAGTAGTCTGCTGTCATCTTTCTCTACCGTTTCTTATTCCCACTCCTCAGTTCTCCCAATTCTTTGATTAACGTGATTAAGCAGAGCCTCACATTGCGAGATTGGTGGGACTCGATGCTCTGTTTTTTTTGGACAAAGACCATAACCTTCTATGGCTTAGGCATGGTTGCTCCTGCTCACTGGAAGGGGAGCATGAACAAGATCTGCAAAGCTCCCTTTTTGGCTCTCCAATGGAGCTATTGCCAGAAAACATGCAAAACTGTATAGCACAAGGTGGCTGAGAGGCTGTAGTGGCTGCCAGAAGGGAGGTGCCGCTTGCATCTGTCCTCAACCAGCTCTGGCACCAGGGATGCTGCTCACGGGGCTGAAGAGTCGCTGAGCCAACCCAGAGCCAACATGGCAACTGCATCAGGATGAGTTTTTTGGCCCGTGCAGGAGCTGAGTGGGTGCTGGTGTGGCGTGGCTGTGAAATCTCAGATAAAACCTTTGTCTCGATTAAACCTGAAATTGTTTCTGTGGAATCGACTATTCCTCCATCCAAGGAGGATGCTTTGCCGTGTCCTTGACCCTGGGGGCAGAAAATTTCCCATTTCATAGCACGATCTAAAGCCACAGAAACATCTGTGTAGGTCTGTGTATGTATTCCTCACAAAGCTACTGAGGTTTTAATTTAGTCAGGAGGAGCATTAACTCCTGAGGGAAGCAGAGTGAAACCATAAGGGTCAAGTGGACTTAGAAGCAGGAAGGGGGGAAAGAAGTTTTGTTACCATCCTCAGAGCAGAACTGTGGCAATGTTTCAGGAATTTGTATTCTTGTTCAAAATAAGGTAGTTATTATTTACTCAAACGTGACCTGAGCAGATTTTGAGTTCAGTAGCACTTTGTCCAAGCAGGTAATAAACTGGGAGAAAAGTTGACATTGGAGTAGATTTCTGAGATTATCAAAATACAAAGAAAAATAATCGTGAGAGATGCCAGATGTTCCTTTAAAACACAAAAACTGTAAATTGAATTTAGCCGTTAAGAAAGACAACATCAGAAAGAAAAATAAAAAAGAACTGAAGAGAATAATAATTGCATCTAATAGAACTGACAAACAATCATAATTCTTCCCATTAAATAAATATGTTATAAAGAATTTATTATGAAATGCCACATTATGCAAGCCAGGATTCAAAGATGAGTTCTTTGCATTAAGTACAGTAGATGCCATTAAGGAAAACAGTCAATATGTCACTAAGCCATGGCCTGTAAAATTAAATTGATTTGGTAAATGTAAGTAAGATAGATCTGTTTGCTTTCATCATCAATTTTGAGTGGGTGAACAGGTGATGTCACCAACCTGGGAGCGATAAAGATGCAGGACCATCTGGAAAGCTTTGTGATGGATGGGCAACTGCTTTTGGATAGTGACAGTGCTGTGGTACTTTGTCACTTGGGATGCAGTACTTAATAACTTTTCAATACCATCATAATAAATTTCACTGCCTTATTAATATAGAAATGGTGAGTTATTACTGTGATGGCTATTGTAAATAACAAGAGATGCAGCTGTCAAAAGCTGATTGTTTGGGCATGTTTCTTTAAGCAACACAGTTGACTTGGGATAATCAACGTATGTCTATACCAGCAGAGTTTATTGCTCTTGTCAAAAGAAAAAGCTGCATTATTCAAAAATTATATGAAGTCCATAATAAACAAGTTTAATATATTATCAGACTTTTCCTATAAGTTTCCTAACACAGGACAATAAATCACTTTTAATAATGCCTTTCCGTGTACAATAATATCCTTATGCTGTAATAATGTCCTTTCCTAAGTATTCACCAAACACAGAACTTCTGAAAAAACAGAAAGGTATCTCTCACTCATCAGAACACTTACAAAATTAAATCTCCCTATTTCATTAAAAGGCTACTTTTGATATAAAGCTGATGGACTCTAGCTGTGTCTTTAATTTTAATTGAACAGATGTAGTTAAAAGTAATCTATGACAAAGAAATACAGACAAAATTATAACCATGTGTCCCTAAATACTGGCAGGAAAGAGCATCTGTGGATGTTTTATGAAAGCCCAGGGCTGCTCTGTGACATTGCTGGTAATGTCGTCGGTCTGAGGACTGGAGACAAACAAAATGCATAGATAGTTGTTAGCAGAAGATGAATTACCAGATCAATCATTTAGCACCATTCAGAGTATTATACCATTGTTCCCTGGGAAGATAATTAAATCAATGATGTCTTTCTTATTTGTGTAGAGAGGCACAAACTTGTAAAGAATATCCAAAGCTCCTCAAACATATTATTTCTGGATTTTTTTTCCTTAAACCCTACTGACTTTGCCTTTCAGACTCTAGCTTTGTCCCTCTTTTCAATTAAATGTCTCTCCACCATTTCTATGACTGCTGAAAAGAGAGCCAGCAGTCTATTAACAGGCAATAAAGTTCAGGAAGCCTAAGACTAGTTTCTTGGGTCAGAGGTGAAAATTGCATACTAAATGAAACAAAGGTGTGTCTTGATGGCTCAACAAGCAGTGGAGAGACAAGCGTACATGTGGGCAGGAGGAGATGGTCATCATTAAACAGAAGCAAATGAAGACAGGAGTTGGTGTATGGCAGAATGCTTATTAACCCAAATGAACACATGCACTTCAGAGGATGTAGCACTGAGGTTTGGCATTTAAACCGCTGCATGATTTAATAGTACCATTGACAATCTGGTCATTTGGTCTAGTGAAGACATCGCTAGGCTTTAAAAACAAAACAAAACCCCCAAATCCTGCTTGCTAGAGCCTGCAGGTTGGGCTGTGTTTATCAGAATGGTACAAAAATCTACTTATCTGGAAGTGAAGAATAGAAAACAATAAGTTGTTAATAGGGTATTTCGACCCCAGAGAGTATTAATATGGCTTTTTATTGACGTGACAGCCCTCGTATTTCCTGGCTGAACAGTAGGTGGCACACGCAGGAGTGAGGACATAAATTGTCATAATCCAGCCCAATTTTGTATAATCACATTAACTTTGGCGCATACAATAAGCATTAATTTGGAAAAAAAAATACAAATGTTAAGTAGCCTTTCCTTTTAAAATAGAGTCCTAGCATTTAGCGTGGAAAGATGTAAAAGATCCCACAAAAGGCATAACATTTCATCAGGTGAAGCCTATGGCGTGAAGGGGCTCTTGTGTATAGTGGGTTTCCCAAAGTGTTGTTCTTAGTCTTAACTTGATGAAGTGTATTGGCAACGCGCACAGAGCGGGGTTTTTACGTGCCGCGTCAGAGACCTGGTGCGTGGCTGTTCGGGATTTCCGAGAGTAACTTTCAGTGCCTTCCTACCTTCTTGAAATGACCTCAAGTGGTAAATCGGCTTTCAGAAACGTAGCTGTAACTGTATGGGTGTTTTATTAAAAATTAAACCTGAATATTCATGTTTTCTGAGAGATTTGTGGTCATGGTATTTCTGTTGCTTAAGGCAGCAGGTATTTCAAAACCATGTTGATTTTGTGCAAAAGTTTAAGTCTCTCTGAGATGGGACAATGGTAGTTTGGGTATGGGAAAGTATCAGCATTACTGCATTTACAGAAAATATTCTTTAAAGCCAAAATTTAAGCAGTCATCTAGTGATAACCTCTGCGTAAGCCAAAAGTTTGCATGTGAATGTGGAAAAAATGACTTTTCTTGCTAGTGTTAACTTGGCATCTACCTGTTTGGAATACCTACGTGTGTAGGCATCTAAATGACCAGTTAACAAGGAGGAGAGGAACCAGTTTTTCTGTCTCTAATGCTAAACCCAGAAATGATCCTGCAAACCCTCTGTGTCTGCAGAGGAAGATGGTGTTGATGCCCAGGGAGAGCAGCCATGTCCTGCGGTGCCTTGCCCATGCCCTTTGAAATTGAAATATGCCTTCTGTTCTGCACAGGGGACAGTATCTTTCCCCTCAGTTAAGACCATGTGAGGAGGCCTTTTTTCTTATTTATTTGAATATCTGTGATCTCAATGATTTTTTTTTTTTTTTGATCCGTTGACCCCTGGCAGTGCACTTCTCTTTTCTTCCTTCATCACTGTTTTCTTTCCCCTCCCGTAGCCTCCACATCATCCCAAAACCTTACGAGTCAGCTAAGATCCTTGTTCAGCCTCTTGAAAAACCCTGTAATTTCCTTCTCCTTGGCCTCTTCCAAATCTTTTGCAAGTCTCATCCATCTCTGGCCCTCATCTTCCTTTATTTTTTCAGCAGGCCGCTGCCATAACGGTCATCTTTGCCTCTGGCATTGCCTGTGTACACAGTTTGCTAACCAGGCTTATTTGCCTCTTGATGCCTACATATATTTTAGTTTTCCACTGCATCCTTTCCCATCTCGGCTCTTCTCAAGTCAACATTTCAGTGTCCCTTGGTCCACCTAGTCTGGGTGCTCCGCTGCTCCGGGGGACACAGGCTGCCTGTACCTTCCCACAAACTCTTCTCTTTGCTTGAAATATCACCACTTTCACCCTTGGCAAAGTGGCTTAATCCCTACCGATACGAGGCCCCGCTATTTCCTTTCAAAAGTTGATTTTTTTTTTTTTTTCAAATCATCTCTCAAATTTGGTGGCTGGCACTGTTGTGTAAAAGGCAACATCTCAACTTCTGTGCTCAAAGCCTGTTCCCTGCCACCCATGCAAGCAAAGCTGAATAAAATGTGTTTTAGGCAGAAATAATGATACCTTGTTTCCACACTAGTTTAAATAATTATTTGAAAATTACGACTTTAACAGAAGCTGCTGTGTGTGTAAAGAAACCCCCCTGGTAGGGATTCAGCTCTGTAAGTGTGACTTGTTTGGCATTTGCATTCAAATACTTTTGTGCTTCTGGAGCGTTTTTTAAGACTTGGCTATCTGCTCCCACCACCCATGACAACAATGCACAAGTAGAAGATGAAAAATCTGGTTTTCAGCACCGACATTCCTGAATAAAATTTAGCTGATTGCAACAGTATCATTTTGGGTGTGATTTTTAGTGGGTTTGAGTTTGAATGGGTTTAGAAAAGGTGCTTGAGCGGCTTTTGTCCCCATGCTAATGCCCCCGCAGCAGTGGGAGTCAGGAGGAGTGAAATGATGACCTGAAATAGCAGACGGCTCCAAACAGAGCTGGATTACTGTGAAATGGGGCCCTCGCCCCATCCAGCCAGGAAGGCTTCAGCCAGCCCGGGGGCACCCATGCCATACCCCATCCCACATCCCCTCCCCACCAAACCCACAGCCACTGAGCCCCTGCTCCTTCCGCAGCAAAGAAACTCCCCAAAGTGGGTGTCCAGCAGCCCTGGCAGGGGGATGAGCTGTGTGCCATGGCAAACATGAAACAGCGGAAGGATTAGAACCCAATTTGCCCTTATTTTGATGGGTTTTGTACAATTTTTTTATATGCGACAGATGCGTTTGATATGTTTGGAAAATTTGGCAGCAGCGTTCCTCCTGTGGTATTGCCAGGCTTGCTCTGTAACACTGAAGAAGAAGAAGGAAAAAAAAAAAGCCTTAGTGTTGGGAATTATAAATAATTTGATGCAACAGGTTTAAGTTACCATTTTTGTGGTGAAAAGAAAAGCTTAGCATGATCCAGATTTTCCTTGGTTTCCTCCCATTCTGCTGAGAAGCAGAGGTATTCACATTTCTTTGTCTAACAGTTTTATAATGTCTTAAGAGATTAACAGTGAGCATGAATGAGGGGCTGAGGATTAGACGACAAAAAGCCCAGGCCGTCCACTACCTTGTTTGCACATTTTACATTTTTCAGCATTGCTGAGTGAGTATAGAAACTAAGGAAAGATAATAAGGACCAGAGTCCCAAAAGTGTTTAGTGATTCAAAAAAATTCAGATGCCATGTCAGAACTGACAGAATGATGGAGCATTATGTGGCAGGACCCACTTTTTTGTCTTAGGGTAAGCTCTCGCCCTGAGTGAATGCAGATGTTATCGTAGGATCCCAGACAGACAGTCAGTGAAATGTGACAAGCTGTCAGCAAAGTTACACTACGTTGAGTTTGCTAAAATATCCCAAAGCTTTGTACATGGCTTTTATTTATTTATTTATTTATTTTTTATACATAGAAGTGTTGGCACAATCAATCTGAAAAAAAGAAGAAGGGAAGAAAAAAAAAACCCCAAAAAACCAAACCCCAAACCCCAATGGTTACAGTAACCTTTCTGGTCAGGAATCCTTTGAATGGTACAGACATGGCTGTAAAAGTTTTTTAAGAGTAGAGGAAAATGATAATCTGAAATATTTGGAAGTTTCTGTTGGTATTGGTAAAATTTCTGAAAGCAAAGTGCATGCATGGTAAGGCTGTTAACCACATGTCATACTGTGTCAGTCATTCCCTGAACAATCTGGGTATTTACCCCTGTGAAATGCTTAGTCAAATCAGTAATAGCAGCCAGCAGAAGTGAATCCCACCAGTACTCAGCTTGGCTTTCTCTTTAGTGGGGTATCAGCTTCAAAACATGGGGTTTATAAGCAACTGTAATTCCTTTTTTTTTTTTTTTTTTTTAACCTCAGAAATAGAAGCAAACAAGTTGGTAAAATTGTAAACTGAATGGCAAAAAGGGGGTGAAGTGAATTGATTAAAACGTGTTCAAGAAAATAAAAATATACATCAGGGCAAATAGATGTAAATGATCTGAATTCAGACACTCTGAAGTAATAATGAGGCTCAGAAAATTACTTTTCTTTTGAAATTTGGGTCTACAGGAGATATTTGATTTGTAGATATTGTAACAAGATATAAGCGTTTTCAATTTTGAGCAGAAACCGAAGGGCCCCATTCTGCATAATCGTAAATACTTAACTCTCAAGGAATCTGCAGGGAAGTGTTGTTATTTATATGCCAACACAGTCCCAGGACTGTGCTCAGTATTTTCTTGTTTTAATACTTCATTATGTAGAAAATATAAATAAATACTGGGAAACTTGAATATTTTTACACATGCAACTGATTTTCACTTTTGAATTAGGACTGCATCAGGTTCAAGCTTTTACATAATTAGAGGATGGGGGGCCTGAAATACTGATGTTTTCATTTTCTTTCACAGATTTATTTTAAAGGTATGTTCCATTATACAGGCAAGTAGATTTTGATTTGAAAATGCTAAAGTAAATTGCATATCTGCTTTGTAAGTAATTATATGTATCATTCACAGGAACCCCTTTAACAGTCTGTATTCTTGTCTTATTACTGTTAGTTTAAGCCTAAATCTAATGAGAAGGCTGTTTATAGTGGCACAAACTAATATATTTTGCTAGAATATAAGTTGCAGTATGTTAATTCTCTTCAAAGCAAAGCGGAATAATGCATGTGATTTATAATCAATTTAAGTCTCCTTTTGAATGAGATGATCTTGCATTATTTGTTTCCATATATTGAAAATATTAATTTACTTCTAGAAGCAGGGGAGAAAGGAAAACATAGCCAGCCACAGTTTAGTGCAATTTGTGTTACGGCAAAATGCATTACCAGACAACACAACAACCTTCCTTGATTTGGAAAAATGGGATGCAAAGATGCTTGAAAGATAATAATCTTGTGCAGTGTTTTTTTGAAAAAAAAACAAAAACAAAAAAACAACAAACCAAAACCCCTGAAGTAAACAATCCAACTAAATTACGCATATGGAGGAAATGATTGAGAATATGTTTAGCTGGTAATCGCAGTCATGCCGAAGTTTTAAATTTCATCTGTCTGCTCAGATCTATTGTGATCCATTAAGTGGCTTCCTTTTTTTCGGACAAATTGAATGCTGCAACTGCAAGGAGCTCTTTTGTTCTTTTAATTCAGTCAGCATGGAAATGATTTTCTCATTTCAGGCCCTTTTCTGTCCTCTCTTCATTGTGTCAATAAAATAGAGTTGTGCAGAGCTGCTCTAATCAGCTTAGAGTGCTAATTCATTGCATGGGATGCTATCTGGGTCTGGCTACAGGTGGGCGCTATAAGGGGTCAGTCTCCAGGGGAGTCTAATTGTGTCTCTCTTGGGTCTTGTTTGCAGAATAACTGAAATCTCAAACTCTGGCTTAAGAAAGGAAGGGAAAACGCACAGACACAGGCATACGGGAGCGTGCACCGTCTCTAGATGTACCCACTTGGTCTCAAAGTTGCTTCTATTTTGACACTCTTTGGGGAATGGAATGTTTTAGTTCAGTGGCGTAAGATTATTAAGAAACTCTGTAGATCGATTTAAAAATTTAAATAAGAATGTGGTTGTTTGAGATATAGGTGTGCAAGAGGGAAGCTGATGCTGTGGTGCTGGTGAGGGTTTTAGGGGAGGCTTGCCTTTAAATGTTTGAGGCTTTCAAAAGATTGATGAAAAACAAGAAAATGTATTATTTGGAGAACAAATCCTCTCTGCACATGCCAGTGGTGGTCTTTAGCAAGCTTCTTGCCAGGGCACCAGGGTACACTGAGTGCGAGGCAGCCTGTCTAGCACTGAGGAGCCTAGAAAATCCCAGACAAGCCAGGCAGGGAGCGGGGCTCCCCCATCCCACCCCAGTGCCTAAACCCCATGGCAGCCCCTTCTTCTGGTGTGGAGGGGCTGTGCTAACGGCAGGAGGTGATGGGCACTGGGCGCTTTGGGTCCTGTACTGGGTTATCTCAGAGAGCTGCTAGGGACAGGTCAAGAGAGGACTAGTGCAGGGGGAATGGAAATCTCAGGTTTATCTTCTGCCCCAATATCACACAGTTTGGCCTCGGAACTCTCCCTGATGCAAGACAAGCACACTGCACGCTTTGCTGTTTTGGTTTGAGTTTAGGTTGTTTTTTTTTGTTTGGTTTTTTGTTTTGGTTTTTTTTTTTGTTTTGTTGTTTTTGTTTATTTGTTTGGGGCTTTTTCCATTCTGTTTGCTTGTTTGTTTTTTAAATAGATGACCTTATGTTTGCCACCGATCACAAACAAACTGAGAAAAGAGGTGCTTGTGGGGACAGGACCAGGTGACTGCTGGTTATGTCTCCTGTCTCTTGTCACCTTGTCCCAGGGTGGGAAGCATGGGAGCATCTGTCCTGGGATGTGTCCCTGCCTCTGCCAGCCCTGCACCCATGGGGCAGGCCTGGCACCTTTTCCATTAGGGACTGAGCAGAAAAAGCCCAGATTTCCAAGGCAGATGTGATAGATGCTGCTAAATCACTTCCTGATGTCGTGCCAGCAACCCCAATGATGTTACAGCACACACAAGTCTGCTCCTAGCACTTGCTGTGCAAGCCAACAGAGATGGGCATAGACAAAATAGTAATTACGGATCTCCTACCAGAAATTTCTCGGCACTTTGAAGATGGCAGAGCAGCCCTGGCACTCCTCCTCGCCAGGGAGGAAGGGCATAGCTTGTTGCAGAACAGGCAGAAAGAAAAATGCGGTAAAAGTGGTAAACACAACTGAGCAAATCATACATTTCCTTAACAGTGTAGCAAAAGGTAAAAGAAGCTTTATTTGGACAATATATTTTTTTTTTAAATTCACATGAAGGTTTTCTCACAGAATGCATTTTCTGTGCTCACAATTGCTTGTGCAAAAATTGGGCACTTTGGAGTTACTTTTAAAATCTCAGACCTGAGAAAAAATATTTGGTCCCTGCCAGCCTCTTTTACCCCTGTGACTGAGGTTCTCACTTGCTTATGTGTAAGAAAAGCAGAGAGGGCATGGCTGTGGCATGTGGCCCTGGGGCAGGGGCGGCCTCTCTCCTGATGGAGCACAGGGAGTTTGGGGATCAGGCATATGACACAGTCTCCCAAAAGCTGCTGCCTTTTCTGCAGAGAAGCCAGTGCAGGCTGCAGAAGGGATTTCAAGGCAACGCAGGCTCGGCAGAACATCAAAGCCTCGTCCTTAGCTACTTCCACAACTGCAGTTTTCCATCACTCCAAAGTGAACCCGATTGAATTTGGGCAAGACTGTTCCCCATGGGTGGATTTTCTACAGGAGCGATAAGCTGTCAGTCTATTGTGGTTTTGTGGCAGAGCTGCCACCATGAAAATTAATTAACATACCTGAAGACACCCTGAGCAGGAAATCATAGTGCTGCTCTGTGATTCAGGGGTGAATAGGATCTCTCTATTATCAAAAACTCCATCGGGGAAGAGGAAATTAAGTTCCTAATTAGACAGTGTCCAAAGGAAGAAGTGAGGCATTGAAGAGATGAAGAAAATTGAGAGGTAGCTGATGCACGTATCAGGCTAATGATAGAAAAGGAAATAGTAGAGCTTGAAAGGTCACTGACCTTATTAGGCTAGGAGAAAAGTAGTAGATCTTCAAAAGCTTTCACCTATGATAGGTTGACAATGTGTGAAGTTCTCTAGATGGTCAGAGAGGAAAGACAGCCCAGAAAGAGCATGGGAACAAATTAGGTAGATTACAGTGAACTGCATCAATGCAGCATGAAAAGCATGTTTAGAAAAGAGAGGAATTCAGAGTAGAAGTAGCCAGAGATGTTTCATTATTTGACAAGGTCTCTTTTCAGTATGAGTACAGGATTTTCTTTCCCACTTAGTAATCTTATTTTTTTTTTTTTAATATTAATTAAGCTCAATAATAATCCCTCACTGGGTATAACATTTCCCTAATGAAGTATTTGCTTTCTGCTAAACTGATATATTTCAGTGGTAGCTGATTCTGAATTTTAGCTTCAGCGAGATGAAGATAACACTGCTAATAAAAGCTTCAACACTGCTTTCTGAATATAAGAAACATGTTCTACATCACTTAGTGAGAGCATTGTAGCTCCCTTAGTGGCGAGAGACTTTTACCTTGGAATACCAAACCTGGCCAGCTGCAAGAGTTTTAAAGGCTGTTATAGGTTATTTTCTCAGCAGGTAAAATCTTCCTGGCTCTTTAAATGAGATATTACAAGAAACAAGTCTATAGCAAGTCAAATGAAATACCCCTGAATCCTGCCTCCTCCCAGCCTCTCTTCCTGCAGCAGTTTTGTGCCATACGTAGGTGATTTCTCAGAGCCAGCAAGGCCTGATTAAAATCTTCCCTGCTGGTTCATGTACAAGCATGGGTTAGAGTTTTAGAGGTAGAGTTGCTTCTCTCTCTTTCTGGTAAATGCTCAACTTTTCTTGTTCTGACTGTTGGTAGGAAAGGGGGAGAAGGAATGCAAAGAAGAAAGAGGAAATTAGAAATACAGCACGGTGTATTTTTCATGCAACAGAACCAATCCATTTACAATGCAACATAACAGCAGCTTTTCAATCAAAATAAATGAGGACAAATTCTCTGCTGGTAAAAAATGGATGTAGCACCATGACTTTCCTTTAACATAAGCAGAGTATGATCCATTCCAACAGCACCTTTATAAACCATATGTGAAGACAGACCGTGAAAAAGCCAAAGTTTTTTCTTTTGTAATAAGAAAGTGAAATATTTTTTTTTGTTTGGTTTTTATTTTTTTTTTTAATGCTGTGGATAACAAAGCTCTTTTGAAGTAAATACTGTTGTATTCTGAAATCAAAAACCCCTTTGTGCACAAATGCTACTGTGTGGCATTTGACAAATAAGGCAGAAGATGCTTCCAGATTCTACCTTGAAGAGTTAACGCTTCCCCATCATCAGAAGCAAAAATCAAACATGGTACACTTCACATCTTTTTCTGGTGCTTGTGATCCTGCTCTGAAGCAGAACCACTTTGTAGAACTCCAGCCTGGAGGCCAGAAGTGCTGCTGAACCCATTGAGCAGAAGAGCAGGGCATACCTCCATCCCTAGGAGGGCTCTGCAGAAAGGCGCTATGGGTCCTAAAGTTCCCGGAGATGGAGAAGGGCTGCCACCCCCGATTAGATGTGGCTTGTAATAGTATCGTCCTGTTTTCACTCGCCACGGTAGAACATTTCTACTAGGCTAACAAGGCATAGGGTAATGAGAAACATGCCAAGTTTAAGGGAAAGAGGAGTCGAACCTACGTACAGGAAACAAATGCGATCAATTACCCCAAGTGTAGAGCTCACAGATACCTTATCTTAAGGCTCCTTAAAATAAGAACTTGATTGTTTCCAAATGCATCTAAGAAGCTAGTGATAGAAACACATTAATACGAGAGACGTGAAATTTTATTACCTCCAAAAATTGTCATTATTACTTGCTTCTAAAGACATGGAAGAATCAACACAACTGTCTAACACATGATCATAGCAATAAATCTATAGCTACCTATGCACGTGTGGGCTGTACACATAGAAGCAGAGTTTTAGCATTATATTATCATGGTCATCTAAGTAATATTTCAAAAAGCCACCAGTATTTATCACAAAAAAAAAAAATCATCTCTTGCAGTTCATTTTATTAATTGTTTTTTTTTTTTTTCATTAGTACTGGACTTGTTTCTTTTCTTCAAATACTTTAAAGAAGTTTGGCTGGTGATTATTCTCATTGTAGGTGTTAAACCCTCTGTAGACTGTAACTGAACTTATATTGACACTGGAAATGGGGATTGTTAGCTGAAATTTCTGACAGATGGTGCGTTTTCTGAAGACACTTTAGGAGCAGGGAGAAATGTGTAATGGCAAGCTCATACTGAGGTATAGGTTTGACCTAAAATTACATGACTCTTTGCTAGGTTTTTAATGTAAATCTGGTATGTTTAGGACAGGATTATATTCTTTTTCATGAAATTGCTACTGTCTGTAGTAACATCACCCATGAATGAATGTGTAGGAGACAGAAAGTCAGTGTGGGCAATCTAACACGCTCTTCCTGTGCCTGCAAGTCCCTTCGGCATCAGCAGGAGTTGTGTGTGAGATCTGATGGAGGTATATGACCGCAAAACTTGGGATTGCATTAGAGCAGTTGTTTGAGATGAGCGTGGTGTTGCTTATACCTTGTGGGTGGACTTACACAGGCTGAGACTGTGACTGTGGAGCAAGGCAGAGTGTTGCCACTGGTTTTAGCAGCAGTAACACCAGTTCCTACACGTGACAGTATTCCATAGGAAAGCAATTTAAAAGTTAGGTACTCGGGGCTGATGTTATCCAAATACAATGGAATCCAAATACAATGTTGGTGGTTTTTATCAGTAAGAGTCCAGACTGGATTTCCAAAGAGTCTGTTCACTTTGTAAGTCTGCACCTGATCCACCTTTGCATAATGCAGACTGAAACGAGGGCTAGAACATTTCAGTTCTGCTAGACATCTCTTGACATCGGTTTTGCTGGATGAAGGGGGTTATTGCTTTGTTCTGCAGGGGCAGGATTGTTTCCATTAAAATGTGTTTGCTTCTCTCCTGAGATAACAAATTCAGCAGCATCTTTAACACGCTATTCTATTTGGCATCATTGTTTTGTGTCTGAGATAAAAATTAAGTTGTTCTAACATACGTGCATGTTTACTAATTCCAAAAGAATGAGGTGTTTACTGCAAGTGGTCATTTAGGTGCAACTTAAACTCTTCAGACATGCTTGTTATAGTGATGCAGGGGGTGGTCTTTTCAAAGGACAATGCTAAAATGTTAAAACAAAAAAAAGTTTCAGGCATTTTCAGCTGGAATTATGTTCAATACCGACCTGTTATGGTTTCTTAAAGTTCTGCACTTTAGCCTGGAGACATTTGCTGGTGCAAAAGTAATGGCTGCTTTAATATCCGTGTACAAAAGTGGAATTTAAGAGATTAACTTGCATTTGACCTACTTCAGCTCTCCTGGTACTGAGGGGTGCAGAGGCACAGAATTAATTTCTCTCAATTTGTGGCTCTCAGGGGTGCTGCTAACTTTGAGAGTGCTTGAATTTTAAGAGTCTCCTGGTGTGCTGAGAAGGTTTTGTTACTGCATGGAGTTCTGTTAGCGGCAGGGACTGAAGTGCCAGTTTTATCTATTTGATTAATAGCCTGATTGAGTTCTAGTGTATCTTTGAAAGAAAAAAACATATTTTCTCTCCTACTCGAACAGCATTTTTTCCCACGTACGCCGATTCTTCTATCCCACCCAGTAACAGCAACTCGAAACAGCCAATGGACTGAGAAGTGTCTGCTGGGTCTAACTTTTAGGCTGCAGCTCTCAAGCTGAGATCAGCTTTACATACGGACCTGTCTTACCTTCACAGTAATCTGGGATTTACCCAGGATCTGCTGTATGTTTGTTGTGTGTGATATTAATGGGCTGCTCCTAACAGGACATAAGTCAGGGTGGTATTGTTTGGACTGATGTGATTTTAAAAGCTAGCAAATGACTGTGCAATTATTACTCCAGTGCTGTGTCTTTACTGCAGTATTAATGCATCTAAAGAGATTTTTGGCAAAGCAATTTATACACTCGTGAAATTGGCTGTAACTACTGAATGTACAACACTTCCTTTTCTCCAAGAGTTTAAAAGGTCTGTTTTAGTTCCTTATCGATATGCTTCAGCCCTCCTCTTCCTTTTAAAATAACTGCTGTTCAGTGGAAGATTTCTTTGTGCAGAATCAGGACTGACACGACATGATTTATTCCCAGCTCACTGCAGTTTATCAAGGAAATAAACAGAGGAAGCAATAATGCATGTAGGTACCTTCCTGTGTCAAATATGCATGTTGGGGAATAAGATGATAAAGACAAAAGATTTCTAAAGTCTTCTGAATAAATTTTTATTGATTTATCACGTTATCACATAGGTATATTGGCATTGAGTATTTATCGTTTCTCGAAATTTTAAAGTAAAAGCAACTTCTGCTTCTCTGAGATCTCCAGCTAAATCATAGCACAGAAGAGTCTGGAGGCTGTTTTGTATGTTACTGTTTATCAACAAGCACAACGTTGTCTTCTGCCTAACAGAAAAAACACATATTAACCACAGCAAAACAAACCATGTAACATACATGAAGAAACCAGCAATTGTACCAGGATCCATATAAACATGTGCAGTGCACTTCTACAGGAATGCAATTGAATTGTGTAATGTTTACCTATCAATTTAATAGAGACTAATTGTGCTGAGATTTTTTTCTGGAAGTTCACAAAGGCTTTGCCAGGTTTTGTTGTCAGATCCAACTTCCCAAAACCCGTGATTACAGGAAAACATAGCTTGTCTTTGGATCTGTGATCTATCAACTATCTAGCTGCTTATTTTCAGCAAGCCTGGACCGACCAGTGCTTTTACCTTAAGGAAGTGGCTGATCTTTTTATTTCAGGTTAAGGAAATTAAGATAGATTGTTAAAATAGGGAGGTTTTATACACAGAGCTCTTCCAGAGGGCTTCCTGTAACGGGATGCATGCAGACAGCTCAATGCAGTTGTTTTTGGCATGTAACTGCTGTTAGAAGTTGTGAAGGATTTTCCTGGGTTTTAGGAGGAAAAAAAGTAGAATCATTGACTGTTTTAAAGATTCACTGTTAAAACATAAAACCATATTCCTATGATGAGTTCTTAAAAATGTATCAAGGCCACCCATTTAAACTCTGGAGAAGTATGTCTTGCTATGGTGTGTTTTCTTGATTTTGTGGCAATTTTTAAAGCTCGTATATTAAGGTTTGCTAAAAAAAAACCAAACCAACTTGAAAACTTTTGATTTTATGTTTCTTACTCTTCTTTCATCTGGTGGAAAGCTTCAGTGAAAAGCAACAGCACCAGTACCCAACCCACTGTACAGAGTTAATGCCCTGCAATCTTTCCCTGCTCCTGAGAGTCAGAGGGAGTTTCCAGCTTCACTTTTCCTAGCAGCTGCCAACGTTGTCAGCACTGATCTGTCAGAAAGGATTTTTCCTGGCAAAACTTTGAAGCTCCTTTCTGACATCCCCAACAAACTAATTGTTGTCTCCTGCCTCCAAGAGCCCTCTGAAGTCCCAACGAGTTAGTGTCTTCTCAAGAGATGAGAAAGGGGACTCACAAAATCAATTTATCAGGCTATTACGCATTGTCATCAGCCAAAACAAAAACCTGCTAAAGACAGGAGAAAAAGAAGAAGAAATGGGTCTCTGAGAAAAGGTTACAGAACATCCATCTTCTCTCCTCTTCCAATTGTTTCCTTTCTTTACCCATTTTCATACCCATTTCCCTCCGCTAAAAGACACTTTATGACAAGCATTGTAATCTCTTTAGACCAGGGGGGAACCTCTTCTTTAGGACCAAATCTTTGCAAGGAGTGAGTGACAGCGGGAAGGGGTCCAATTGCCACCGAAGACACTAGGCAATAAATCATCCACCCTGGCATCAAGTGGCTGGACTAGTCCCCACTTCCCGATGGCCACCAGCGCCTGGCGGTGACAAAACAGCTATTGTCAGCGCCCAGCAGCCACATTCCCTCCTTCTCCCTGCCGAGGCTTTAAGTTTACCTAAGGCATAAGAAACACAGATTATAGTATCAGGAAAGAAAAAAAAAAAAAAAAAAAAAAGGAAAGTCTGCTGTGGGTAGGAGAAGGGGTACACGAGAACGTTGCTATCATCGTGTACTTTTGTAAGTCCCAACAATAGTAGTGACTGGAGAAGTACCATCAGGTTTTTATTGGTAATTACTAAAATGCCTTTTGAAACCCTCCATCCCAGACGGCGATTTTGTTGGTTTGTTTTTAAGACTTTCCATTTCCAGGTGACCCCTGGTGCTGTGGTTACTCTTTAACTGAGGCAAGGCAGTGCTAGGAGGTGTGCGCTGTTATAAGCACAACAGCTCTTCGCCAAACAGAACAATCTTAAGGAGGAAATACTGGATGGAAAAATAAGTGCTTGTCACCCAGATACAAAGATTGGAGCGTGTTTTGGATTCTTTCAGGCCAAACCCAAATATCTTTGCATTGTCAAGTTATCACACCAAATACCATCATGAGGTTTTTATCATTCACAACTAAGTTGCCATGAAGGAAGCTAAAAAAATGTCAGGTTTGTTCCACTGAGAGGCTTATGCACTGCTATTGCATAAAAGACGTTAATAGATAAGTTGTAATCAGCTCGGAGTTAAATATTAACTGATGAATTATGGTAAAGAGGAATAAAAGACTCTAGTGGGATGAGTCTTTAAATCTGAAAGCCCTCAGAAGGTCACCAAAGGATAAGAGTAGCAGAATATTTATCACTGCTGCTTTTTTATCCTTATTGATTTTCCTCTCAGTGTCATTAGGGTGTTTCCTTTAGACAAACGAGCTAAAGAACACTAACCATTTATTAATTATTGTTGATGCTGGGAAAAATGACCTGTTCTCTCCAGAACACCCTCAACTTAGTATACTTGCTAAATGTAATGCAAGAGAGGAACTTGACTCTGGAAATTTAAATAACGAATTAGTTAACGTGCCATTGACTCCTCTATTCTGTTGTGGTAAGTGGAAATCTATGTGCATTTGTTTCCCAATGTGCTGCTGTTCTGTACGTCCACTGCCCCGGTTCTCAATTATAAGAACCATTTTGGGGTATGAGAATGCAATGGATATTAAAAAAAATAAATGTCTGGAGCTCCATAGTCAGTCAGACAAGCCTTTCATTATCATAAGAAATATAGAGATTATATCATCCTTCCAAATATCGACTAGCCTGAGGGTGAATAGTTTTTGTTTGAGTGAGTGAGTAAAACATCATTAGTTTTTTCATGATCACCATGGGAAAAGCTGACAAGTAGATTTTTCTGTTGGCTGGTATATTTTCATGACAATTTTGTAAGGCTATGTTATACGGTTCTGCATATAATGAAACTCCTTTGTAGTTTAGTAACAAGGAAAAATATCATTCCTTTTCTTTTTAACTGTAAATTGATTAGGCTGCACTGAACCTAGCAAAAGTAACCAGGACTCTTTGTTTTAACATTTTGAATTATTTAATGAAAAGCCTTTAAGGTCTTTGGATTCACAGTCAAATTGCTACAGAGAGTAAATGAGATGAAGGTTTTTCTAGGCTCCATGACAGTTCTATCCCATTTCATCATCTTAACTAAAAAATAATCCTATCTAACTTGAAATCCACAGCAGCTGTAAGTAGAAAATAAATCCAAACCGCAGCTCAGACTTGTAACCTAACAGCCATCATAAATAATCAGAATCTATTTGAAGGTGGAAGATGGGACATTAGAAGCTATTTACACTACTAGAGTGATGCCATTGATCAGTAACAGCAACCCGTAGATAAGACTCATATGATGTCATGGTTATTTATGATGGGAATTGACAGTAAAGCTACTATAGAACTTTCTTCCCGACAGCTTCATTCGTTTCTGTTTGTGATGCATTTTGCCGTTAAAGAAGCAATCAATAGCAAAATTGTGGTGATAAAAGTTATTACTGGTTAAATATATGAAAAATGTGCCTGTGTATGTATACATATATAATGCCAACTATAAGCACATTAAAAAATTAGGTCAGCAGAATTTATTTAATATTTTTTATTACCAATGTACAGTAAAGCCATTTTATGTTCTTTGATGGTGAACATGTACTACAGTCCGATTTATTTTCTAATCTCATCAAACTGATTGGAACCGTGAGAAATGCAGTGTTGCAAAGATTTAATATAATATTAGAGGTTCTCTGCAGTAAGCCTTATGGCTCACAGTGTGTTGGTGCAGGTCAAAGAAGAGGGGGAAAAAAAGCCCTTTCAGTCCAGTATCAGACTTGGGAGCCTGCAGTATGTGCCCAGCATTAACGCCTGGCATCCAGCAAT
>JAVJGJ010000003.1:24454447-24467048 GCA_035590215.1 Microhierax caerulescens
GCCTGGCATCCAGCAATTAAGAGGGTTTTGGCAACAAGGAAAGACTATTGAAATAGAGCAGGACCCCTGCATTGGCTCCAGTGTGAGTGCATGCAAACACCAATTTTGTGGACTGTTTTAAAAAAAAAAGCAAAAAAGCGCAAGAAAGCATTCTTATATAAGCTCTTGGTGGGAGATGGATAGTAAAGGGAGTGAGATCATGGCCAGCCTCAGAGCAAGGGGTCTTGTTGCTCCCTCTAATGCTATGGGTCACCCTCGCAGGGCTGGTGCTGTCCTAGCTGTGGGGTGGCTGCTGGTGACAGGGGCTGGATGGGGGGAGGGTAGGAGGGGTCTCTCAGAAGTTCAGGGACAGCCCAGCCAGGGCTGGGTGACACCACACTGCCCACAGTGCTGGTCTTGGCCCCAGCTGCAGAGCATGTGTGGGAATTAAGGTTGTTTCTGTTATTTCCATGAAAGTGCACATTAATTAATATTTTGGTTATTAATGTTGTACAAGCTTTTTTATTAGCTATTTTTAATAGCTAATTTATACCCAAAATGAATGTTTAAGTATATTTTTGTAACATAAGATTTGAGGGAAAAAAAAAGGTGTTGATCAGGTTGTCTTCATTAAATTAAAAAAAAGTAAAGACGATGGATACAAGTGCAGGAATGTAATATGCCCTGCAGTAGTCAGTCAGTTGGAATTATTAACCCCAGGCTCTACAAAAACCAGCAGCAGAGACTCAAAGTAAAACTGATAATACACAGAAATGGTATTAAAAGTCATGTGAATCGCCAAAAATTAAAAAGCAGCGTAAGGGGACAGAGAATGACTGAAGTCTTTTTCTCTGTAGTGTCCACAAAGGCCATAAACTGGTTACTAAAAATTATACTAATGTTTTTAGGTTGGCATTAGTCCAATATGATCTGTTCATTAGCAAAATCAGAGTGATTGGCAGGCTAATACTGATAGATATTTGTTTCTGAAGTTAATCTTTCTCTACTGGGCAACTGATAGAAAATACGTGTAGCATCATAATTATCCCAATCTTGGTTAGTTTTTGAAATTCTTCAGTAAATTTATCTGTATTTAATCTTCTGTGATATGAATCCCCATTCTCAGAGGAACTGGCTTATCTTTTAAACAATCCAGGCTTTATTTTGTACAGTTGTCCCATGTATATGATTGTATGTATGCAGCAGGTCAAAGGCAGTGCTTCCCAAGACCATTGTTGGCCTAGAACAATAAATATTAGACTTAATTTAAATGGGTCAGAGTTCATTCTCATCCACTGCCCATCTATGCGGCAAAACAGTCTGGTCAGTCATTTAGCCAAGACAGAAGCAGTCAAAGTCAACGAACTGCTAATGACAAAATTGTATGTTTGATGGACCTGCCTTAGTCTAAGTCATGACAAATCAACGTGTGATGTTAGATACAAGTATGTATGTTCTGCTGATCTGTAGAATATGGTGAGGTTTTTTGAGGTTTACACTTTGTACCTAGGCACGTGGCTATCCAGTTAAATAGTGATGTACCTCTCGGTGGGATTTTTTTTTTTTATGTGATGAAGAAATATTGCCCTTATTAATATTTCACACATTTTATAGGTAATACTACCTCTATGACTTCACACTGTTCTTCCCAAATGGTCCCTGGGTTGTACTCAGGAAATGTTATTGCAAGACTTTCTGTTGTGTTTTGTGGAAGGATGGGTGACTGCACTGGAATCTCAGCCACCCTTCCAACAGCCTGGCTGCTCCCTTATAGCGTGAATTCTCATCCACAGGGTAACAGCAAACTGCTAAAGTACAGTAGGACAACTGGGTACAACAGACATTGCATAGTAAACAAGGCAAACCTTTATTTTGTGGTAGCTTAGGGCTGGCATTCTGTTAAAACCATCCCAGGGAGAACCGATTCAGGGTGGCACAAAATGTTTTCCAGTGGCAATTTGCCTAAAATGTCGTGACTGGGCAAATTGCCTAGAATGTGGAATTTTCTCCTTGGAAAAATGAGGGTAGGGCTTTGCTTTCTTCTAGCATCTTCCAGCTGACATTTCTGAGGCACTTTACAGATATATTTCTCAACATCAAACTGTCATGCATTAGCGTTCTCTGTATTTAGCTGTTTAGATAAGTTGGTCTTTTACAGGAGAGAAACAGAAGTGTGGGGAGATTAAAATGCCTGTTTTCAAATTCACTACCTAAGGATGAGGTTTATAAACTATTTTTCTGTGTCTGTGCAGGCAGCCCAGTTCTCAGTGCTTCTCAGCAGCTTCCATTGACTGCAGAAATTATGGGGTGGATAAGTTTGCCTCTTTTGTTTTCAGTGTTTCAGAATGTGCTCGACTCCAGCTGTGTTAGGTATTTTTTGGGTTATTTATGCCCAACAACAGTCATATGTTAATGACCCATCTGTGCTTTGAAGCCGACATGTCTCTGAGGTGAACTGGGTGAAGAAAGGCTGCTCATTGTTGTTTGGGATTTTATAATGTTAAATGTGCGCTGATCGTGTCGGGAAGAAGCACAGGGATACACCTTCATCCAAGGCTGTTGTCGCTTGTGCAGACCACAGTCCCTCCGGGGAGCATCTGCACAGCACTGTTGTGCAAGGACATGGCCAAACCTGCAACACCAAAGGGTTCTGGTCCCAACGAATTTATTCGTGCATCCAAGGTGTACTAACTGTTACTTAATTATTACTTGGATTTTTAGTTGTCACTGGCAAGGCAGTCCTGTTGAATAGAAGCAAATTGGTAGAAAATTGCTCCAGTCTTGTTATCCCAAGTGGGTTGGGGTAGAAAGGGATTATCTAAATGTTAAAGGAAAGAAAAACCCAAAGCCCAAAAGCTTATTTGAATTTGTATCAAAGTTGGGTATAGTTTATGCAACCTCATCCTTACTAGCTGAGCATTGAACTGCTGTGCTGGCCTGGATAATCACCTCCTTTGGAAACAAATGAGCTGCTCCTCTGAGATTATAAATGGATTTTATAACAGTTTTTAAGAGTAAAACATCCTATCCCCCGGCTCCTTTGCATGCTACAGCACAAGTCCCTTGAGCTCAAGTTTTCAGAAGCTGCCACCAAGTTTTTCTACGTGATCTGTTTTCTAGCAGAGCTGAGCATCTGACTCCTGCAGGGACTGTGACTGAGAGCTGCTGGGTCAGATCACTGGCAAAGTCAGGGCTGACTAGAGGCAGAAAGCCCACAAAAGGAAGGTGCTTCTAAAAATGTGGCTCTGTACATGTGTTTTTTCATCTGTAATCAAAGGATGCATTGAGTGCCTGAGGTGTTTGTGTGATTGACTGAATTAATAATGTAGAAATTGATTGAAATTGAACTTCTTGGCGAGAACGTGCCATGCAAGAACAGGGTCTATTCCTCCCTTTGAAGACAAATGTCTCTGAGATCTCTTCACTTTAAATTAATGCCTTTTTCACCACTTAGAATGCTCCAAATTTCCAGCAAAGGTGAGTTTACCATGCCAGGGCTGAGCTTGGCAGCTGCGCTGGTGTGAGCCCTGCTGAATGCAGGACACAGGCGCTGGATGCAGGCATGCGTTAACGCTCTGCTCCGCTCATTGGAAAACACTGCCCTTAAAAGACAGCAAAGCTTAAAACTCCCAACATGAAGAAAGCGCTGCCTTTGCTTTTCTAGTGTTTGTTGGTTGACCATGTTGTTGGTTTTATGGTAGTGTATAGGCTGTGGCCCCTGTTGAGCTCACATCCACCTTTGTTGTTGGGGCAGGATCTCTCTGAATTACAATATTCCTAAATTAATTAGCTCCCGGTCTGAGTAAGAAGTTCCATGGGGTCCTCTCTTCTTTTTACTTCAGTTTAATTTACCCTCAAGTTTCTATCGTTCTCTCGCTTTCTTGACTATACGTGTATCTTTGATTAGGAGGAAACCCAACAGGACACAGATAAACTGAGAACAAAGATTTCTGCAGCTTGGGGTATTTGACCCAGAAGCTTATTTAGCTGTGGATGTATCTATTCGTCTCTGCTGCTCCTACAGTCAGGAATTTGCCCTGGCAAATTGGTGCTAACAAATCCAGTTGCCCGGGGTGCCCCTTTCACACATACATATGCATTTATCCAGATGTTCGAAACACATTACTCTTTTATCAGCGTGTCAATGAATTATTATGATATCTTCTGACATACCGGGGCAGGAGAATTGTGTCTTATGTGAAACGATTGGGAGGAGAGAAAAAAAAAACCCCGCTGCCTTCAGGACTTTAGCCATCAGCCAGCTACTGCTGAACTCGAGCCTGGGATTGTTGTGCTGATTTTTTGGGACTCGCTGCAGAAATGGATTTGTGCATTTGCTGTCCGTTTCTGGATGTACTGTCAGTGCCAGCCCAGGGGCAGGTTCAGAGCCTTCTCTGCTCCCCCAAAAGACCCTGCAATGATCGCCCAACAGCAGAGCTCCACTCCCACTGCCCTGAAAGGACGATGGCCGTGTGACAGGGCAGGAGGAAGCTGGGCATGAAACTCAGGCCAAAACCTGGATCCTTTTGGCTTTTGTTTTCATGTGAGAAAAAGAAATTACAAAGACCTGAACAGCACCTGCTGAGAATGCGGACAGTTAATCGTGTTCCCGCATAAAGCAGTAATAGGTAAATGTTGGAAAAAATAGTTGGAGGAGCCTGGTTTGGAGCTGGTCCTTGCTCTGAACGTGGGAAGGTGTGAAGGCAGGAGCTGGCTTGCAGGATGCTCCTAGGGGCTGCAGGAGCCTCTGCACCAGCCAACGTCCTCTGGAGACCATCAGAGCGCCTTCCCTTCTGCAGGAGCTGCTGCAGCTGCCTGGAAACCTGACTTAGAGCTGGTAAAGTTGAGAATTAATGCAAAGGTTTTGGTTGATGCAATATACCTGTTTGCTGCTTTACTCTACAAGCCTTAGCTGCAAGTGGTGGCCAGTCAAGCAAGCACAGGTTGCCAAACACTGTGTCTGTGTCTGAGCTCAGCAAGACAATGGCGCTTAAGGAACTCAAAGCAATTTTAAATTCTGCTTGTTCTACTTTTGGGAACTAGGCACTAATATTGCTCCCTTGCAGCATTTCCCTTGCCATTTCTCCCCTGCCTGAGACTGCAGCCACCTCTTTGTGTTTAGGGAGTTTTTTGCAAAGCTACACTTCCAACACCATTTTTTTTTTCCCCCTAATTCTCCCTTCCTCATTTGCCCTGAAGTGCAGATATTTAGACATTAGGAAAAATGCAAAAATCTTTCTATAGGAGATAGAACCATAATGAAAATGTGGGTTACTGAGTCCTACCAACCTTGATTGTGTCCTTTTTAGATGCATTTTAAGTCATCTCTACAGTTTGTGTAAATTACACACACAATATGGGTGTGCGAATGCATTAAATATGCTTTCATAGGTTTGCCTGTCATATCATAAAAGCAGCAATAAAATACTGAGAGTATATTATACTTATTAATGTACATTTGTAATATACAATCATTAATCACAAAGTACTAATAACAGACTTTTTTATCGTGTTGAGGCAAAACTTGCCAGCTTTGACTGTTATGGCTGACTTTACAACTACCAGCCTGTCAACTTTAAACACGGTGGAGGGAATATTTCACGGGGAAAATGCAAGGTCCCTAAAACATCTGGTTGTAAACCTGCAGTAGGGTCTGAAGCAATAATAAAGCTTGTGATGGATGAGTCACGTGAAGCTTCCTTCACCAAAAAGCTGTTGCATTTCAGGCTTATTCTTCTCTAATAATAGACTTTCAGGACCCGGACAATAGCTGGAGCTTTCCTCTTATTCTCAGGAGGTGGATGGCAGTGCTGGGCAGGGCGCAGCTCTGTGATGGGGCACAGGAGACGTTCTGCTTTCCCAGCCTTGTGGGATGAGCAGTGTCCTCAGCCCCATGCTCAGTGCATGGCCCTTCTCATGATGCCGGGTGAGACTGAGACTTGTGCAGGAGCAGAAAGCCCTCCTCCAACTCCTCCCCTCCCTGCGTGCCCTTTGCATCTGCTAAAGGCTTGCCCTGCTGTAAAAGGACAGAGACCTGCCCTACAACTTGGTGGCTGCTGTCCATGCAGCACATTTTGCCTCCTTTTCATCCTCAAGGATGGCCACAGTACTGGAAGGTGGATGAGGATTTCCCCTTGGGTGCCACCAAGCCCTCGCTGACTCTGGTGGGATCAATCCCTAGAGCTGTGGGCTTTGGATTTGCCTCTGGGATGGTGTAGCTAAGCTGCTGATAGGCTGTCTTATTAATTCGGATACCATTTCCTTCCAATTGACCTTTGATTCACTGGATTTTTATCCATTTGAGAATCAGATTCTATGAAAACACCTCAAGGAACCCATTTACAGCCAAGTGGAGCGTTTTCCCATAGCCATATGTTTCCTATGTAAATGTATGTGGTGACCTTGGAGCCATCTAAATCCCTATGCACATCTCACTTGCTCACTGGTGCGTTTTTTTGGTGAATCAAAAGTAAAATCAAAAGCTTCTTTGAGGATTACTGAAAAGGATTTCCACATGTGTTAGTGTGTGTGCACACAGACCATTTATTTTAGAGCACCATCTCACTAAAATCAAATGAAATGAATATAATCTGAACATGCTTTTAAAAGATTAAAACCCAAAAAAGATGAAACTGAAAAGTCTTTTGAGTTTTTATAGGAGACAAACAATTTATGTGGTCCATCATGTGCATTTTCAGACCAGCCGCGTTAGAGCAGATTTTCAGCATAGTAAGAGCGAGCTGAAGTTTCATCATGGACTGTATGTAGACCTCAACAGTCTATTGCAGTTCAAACGTTTTTTTTAAAAAAAATATTCTTAATGCCATCTTTCCAGAAGGAAAACAATTCATTCTTCCCAAAGTCATCTGTCAACAGGCTTTTAACCTTTCATCCTCTTTCTAGGAAGCTGCACAGCATCCTTGAGCTCTGCTAGTGACTGGATCCTGGAGGCTCAATTCCATCAGTCTCTACTTAAAAAGAGCTGTTTTGGCCTCAACCCCCCTGAGGAACTGCAGAAATATTCTTGTAGCTACAGATTCTGACCAGGTCTTCTGCACAATATTAAAAAGAGAGCAGCTGGAAAGACACTCTCGCTTCTTTTATTAGGGGGAAAAAGCCCTGCCTCTCATCATGTTCCCTGGCTTTATCGTAACAACTCTCAGTAAATTTAGAAATTGAGGAAAGTGCTTTAGTGACAGACTTAAAGACTGAATCCTCTGTCTTCAGAACAGATACAAATCAAGGTCATGCCCTTTCTCTTGTGCTCTCCAAAGGTGCTTAAAATTTGCTTTCCTTTTGCTTGCTTTGAATCACATCTTCTCTAAGAAGGGGTAGCCTTCATTCAGCACAGATATGCCACTGAAGTGGACTAAATGGGACTGGCAGAGAAAGTTAGCAATGTTTCACCCAAAGAAAATATCCGTCATTACCCATATAAAGTGTAAATTTAATTTGCAGAAATTGAAGTCCATGCTTTCAAAATATGCTATGCATAATGCATATGTTATGCATCTTGCCTGTAGAGCAAGGGAAATACTAAATTTTGGTGTCTCTCTCTCTCTCTTGTTTTGTGTATTTAGGGAAGTGCAGTGATTTTTACATCCCAAGATATGGCAGGGGAAATGGTTAAAAAATAAAGTTGTAAACTAACCCACAGCAGATACAAGAACCCGCTGCATCCCAAAGGCTGTAGCAATTTCTTCCTTTGTGTTTGTTTTTATACGTGCCTGCAGACTTACATGCGGTGGTATATATTTCACAAACCCATTTGTGCATGGCTGGAAGTGCTCTCCTTCATGCCTGTGGATTTTCCCGTTTCCCTGTGGTGAAGGAGTGAATCGGAGTCTGTGCTCCACAGCTACCTGGGGTTTTTTGAAGATGGCTTTAGGACCATTTTCAGGCTCTGTACTTCTGTTTTGCAGGCTCATTAGCTTTCATGGCTTGACTTCAGTGGTGTGTCTACATGACATTTATTTGCTTTATGAATTGAGGTTTTAATTCACTTATTTTGCTTTTAGCAAGTGAGTGGATCCGTGCTGTAAAGTTTTAAGACTTGCTCTTGAAACACTATCTTCTTGGCTAATAAACTGAGATGATGACAAGATCTGTAGTGAATATTCAAATAAATGTGATTACTTCATTTCATGTCAACAGAGGAGGTGAAAAGTGCAGCTCAACTGGCTGGGTAAGGTTGGAAGGAGGGGCTGGGAAAAAGCAAGAGACAACAAAGAGATAGTTTGTAAGATTTAGTGGCTTTTTTCAGCAGGGGTGTTGAGAAGTCAGTGCTGCAAAGTTCAGCAGGGTCAAACAAAGTGCAGAAACTTTCTTACATTCATTGAGTAAAGCTTGATGCATGCTCCAAAAATTCAAATGATAGGAAAAAAGTAGATGGACAGATGATGTACTGCTTTACCTAGTCTGAACAGGCTGAAGTTTGCACTGAATATGTATTATCCTTTTTATATCAGAGGGTAGAAAGTCCACTGTCTTCACAAACTGTAACTGCGATAAGACAGTCTTCCAGGAAATCATAAAAGACCATTACGCCAGTGATGGTGTTTCCTGGCTTGAAGATTGACTGACCCTGAAGGGAATACTTATCTCAACAAACTTTTTGACCTGCATGTTTGTTAATAGTAAAAAAATAATTTTCAAAGGCAGTTTGGACAAAACTTGGTCAGGATTATTTGCATGCAGGCAATCAGCTGTGCAGTGGGCATCCTGAATTTGCTCTTCTGGCACAGAAAGTGCAGAGTCACCTCCAGGAAGGTGATGTTCCTGGCAAAGGCAGGCCAATATTTGGTTTATCTGTAGATGGTACACAGTGTTTTCCAACTGAAGTGGCAGTGCTGTTAATATGTGCAATAAGAGTTGTTTACACAGACAAACCTTTGTCTCGGATGAAAATGGCAATGTGGATCTGTTCCACTAACCTTTGCTTTGACTCCAGGGCATCCTTGGGAGTGTCTCTATGCAGACTGCCTTGTGGTGGCTCACTCTGCGTAAAAATCTTGCTTCGATATTTAGGAAAATACATTCTCTGCAAGTAACAGTGTTTGTGGTGTTACTACATATTCCAGCTGTATGGAGTTTTCCACGTATAGTAATTTCCCAGCATGTTTAAAGAGATGGGTGCCCTACTCTGCAAAACAACTGGGTTGTCACCACCCATATCTGCCCTTGAAAATCTGATGTTGGACATCAAGGTAGAGGCGGTCAAAGTGCATTAGACATTTTCTACCAACAAAGGTGTCTTGCTCCTAACACAGGTAGATAATAGAAAAGTTCTTAATGATATCAAAAAGACAGAAAGGTATATCTAGTTGTGGGAAGAAAAAAAAATTATATAAAAAAAAAAAAGTGTTATATCTATGGAAAATACTGCGGCCAGTTCAATACGTCAATACTAATAATGAATAATTGTATGTTTTTTCCTGGTAATTTTGCATAGAGATGTGTAGCTGAATCAGGGACACACCTGGAGTTGTAGCACATTGTAATGTATAAAATCATTTTGAAATACACTTACAATTTTATTAACCCTTCCACCCCACACCCACCACCCATTTTACACCTTTTCTATATTGATTCTTTGGACTGTATAGACTGTTCATCTGCATGGGTCTTTGCAAGGTTGCTCATGCTGGACCATATGCTGCAGATGTTCCTGCAGCACGTGGAGAGGGTGTGCAGTAGGATGCTCGTTTTATATACTCCTGGTTGCTTTTTTCCTCATAGTTTTGAGGCATCAGAGAAAAGCCATAAGGACACAGGGTTTGAGCTGACAGACAGCTTCATGGTGGTAAAGTGAAGACAGAGCTGCAGCAGATGGGGAATTTTGGAAAGGCTGAAGCCAAATAGCAAAAATTCTGTCTTGTCTTTGAAAAAATCCCCCTGGATGATGTGTGGCTACAGGTGAGGTTTTGCTAGTGAGAAGCCAACAGGAGTGAGAAGAGTTACTGGCCTTGTCTGTACTGCTAATCTGCCTACAGTTAAAAATTAGTAGGGGCTCAGAGGGAAGAGGTAGCTGTGTGGGTTTCTCCATGGAGACCCTACACATATCCATTTGTGCAAGTTTGGATTTTAGGAATTGCTGAAAAAATTCATTGTTTCTCCAGCCTGTTGTCTCGTTTTCTCTTTGGAGGGATTAGTCATTGTGGACTTGCAGGGGCTATTGAGGATGGAAAAGGAGGTTGATCCAAGGGACTAAGTTCCCTCCTTCCTGCAGGTTTCTGTGCTCACTGGATTTTCTGTGCATGTGTGTGCTCTATTGTCTCCCCATCTAAGCAAGGATCATGATTCTTTCCTGTCTTACTGGATGCTGCATGGCTAAAATCATTAGTTTCCGTACAGAGCTCTGAAACGTTCGTGTTCACTGTCCCACTTGTGCAAAATCATAATTTCTTTGATCTTTCATTGCAGAAGTGTATACAACCTCACCTTCTGTACCTTAAGCTTAGATCATTTCTTCCAGGCACATGATGTAAATGGTTTTCAAAATACTTGTCCAACCTGCAAATCAGTTGATGAGATTTGTTATCAAATTTATTCAGAAAAATAATTCTCTGGCTTCAGGCTACACATGGAAGGTGTTATCCTGGAAAGAGGCATTGTCAGAAAGTCATAAGCAAGAGAATATAGAAGGCTACTCTTAATAAAAGCTGTCATGAAATGCTGGCTAGAGTGGTTGATGACCAACATAATAAACTCCTCTCTTCTTCCTCACCCAGGGAAAAGCTAATTTGTGATATCAGTGCTGCTGTGTTGTACTGTTGGTCTCTCAGGAGCTGTGATGGCCCTGGAGAGGGGCTCAGCACACAGGGAGGTAGGCAGCATTTAGGCATTAAACAGAATATAGTCTGTTCTGATGGCAGGTGATAGAGGACTTACCCTTAAAAGTATTGTTACACCACAGTAATTATGCTTCAGACTTGCCAAGTGTATTTAGAGACGGGATGATATTAAGAGGATTGGGAAAAGAATGCAAGAAACCATTATAGCCCAGAAACTAGATAGCTGCCTTGAGCAGAAGGAAGGCTTGTAATGTCAAATGAGAGCTTCGCATGGAAATGAGACCGGTGTTTGATTTACAAAATCTTCCAAACAACACTGAAGATTCAGCCTAACCATTTTTTTGCCAGTCTGTTAATTCAACTTAAGAAGGAGAGGCACTGACCAAAAAGGCAATAAACACCAGAGACGGGTTTGCACTGCTTTGTATTTTTTTCTTAAAGCAACTGTTCCCTTGTAACCCAAACCTTACCTCAACACACGTTAAGATGCAAAGCAGATAGTCCGTTGGTTGATGTAGAGTTCAATTTAAGACTGCAATACAACAAGTTTTGTTTTTATTTATCTTCAGAAATTTAATCTTTGATTTTTATTATCGTTTTACCTGAAAAATAACATTTCCTCAAGATCCTTGTGGTTTGATTAGAGTGCATATGTTTCCTTCACATCCTCATTTCTGAAGCCTCTCACAGGACTTATACAACTGGGAAACGTGTCTAGGTGATGAACAAGATTCAAAGATTGTGTGGGTCCTCTTCTGGCAGACCACTAAGAGTATGATGGTTTACACTGAAATAACTTACAGAATCTGCAAAACTGTGTTGCAAATGGAGGAATTTAGAGAAAGAAATTATTAAATGAATTTGCAACCGAGTCTATTCAAAGGAACAAGAGAATTCTCCCTTAGTTAAACTTCTCCCTTCGATTTTTCCACTATTTCAGGATTTCTTGGTACCTGTATGTTAGGTCCTGGTACAGCACTGTGATACCGAAGCAAAAGAAGAAAACAAGCAACAGGCTTTCTCAATTTTAGGACTTCCCAGGGCCCTGTCAGAAATGCTGAGGAATCTTTTTCATAGCTTTCTGGCACTTTCCATCTGAAGCCAGGCTGGAGCTGGAGGTGCAAAGCCACTTACTTTAATGGCTGGAATGACACAGAAGCACAGTTCAACAGTTCAAAAAGCTGCTAAAGGTTCATGGTCATAGGAGACCATTTCTCACTTGAGGCAGCCTCTCTGGAACGTGGCACAGCCTGGTCAGGATGATTTTTTCTGTAGCTTTGCAGAATATTGCTGAAGCTGGATTCTGAGTAGCTGCACTCTGGAGTGCTGCCTGCACTGCGTGTCCGCACCATTTCCAGCATCCAGCCAGAGAAAATGCAAACAGCTTAAATTCAGAATATCAGATGATTTCACCAACCTGTCCATGAGAGTTACAGACCTCAGAGTAGCTGCAGAAAACAGCTGTGAGCAAACGCTGAATAACAGAGATGACTGAGGAGGTTTCAGCCTTCTTAGAAGGCTTTAAAGAGGAGGGTGTGGAATAGACTCTATCATCCATCGAGGCCAGTTGGATGAGGCTCACCAAGGGCCCGTGCTGGGCCTGCCCGTGGGTCACACCAGCCCCTGGCAAGGGCTGGGAACTGCCCAGTGGGAAAGGGCCTGGGGGGGCGGCTGATGGCCCGGCTGAATGTGAGCCCCCAGGGTGCCAGGTGGCCAGGGAGGCCGACAAGGAGGCTGGTAGCAGCAGCAGCATGGCCAGAGGAGCAGGGCAGTGCCCGTCCCCCTGTGCTGGGCACTGCTGAGGCCGCCCCTCGCACCCTGGGCTCAGT
>JAVJGJ010000003.1:24471838-24501652 GCA_035590215.1 Microhierax caerulescens
TGCACCATGGGGACCCAGTTAATATTTCTGGGTGGGACAGTGAGGAGAAGCCCCTGGTCCAGGGCTAGGGAGAAATGGGGGCAAGTGCAGAGCTCTGATTAACACTCTGGGTTGGACTCTGATTAATCTGCCCTGATTAATGACATCCTGTGTGTGCCTGAGTCACGCAGCTCTGCCATGCCTTGACTCCTCACTTCTGGTGCTGAGGATAAACACCTGCCCTGTTGAGCAATTTTCTAATCACCAAGGCTTGGGAGAAATGGCTCGGAGATCCTCAGGAGGAAGTAATCTCACAGATGTGAAGTGTCTTTACTGCTAACAATAAAACTGTTTTATCATTTCCTTGTGCCAAGTTTGAAATAGGCAGAGCACAAAGTCACGCTGGTATTTTTCTAATGACTAAGTGGAACAATTTATAACGACCTCATAAAGATATTCTTCCTCAACCACATTAAAGTATTTTGCAAAGTTGTCATAACGATACTTGCAACCGATCCTATTTTACTATCAGGTGGTGATATAGTAACCTTCAGTCTCACTTTTTGTGATTACAGGTAGCAACCCAGACATTAAGCTTGGGTTTCAATGTATTTTCCAGCTCACACCTAAAACTCTGCAGATCTAATACCCTCCCTGCTTCACATAAAACATCAGAACATCCTTGATCTGGTATGTGGCATGCAGCAAGGAGGTAGCATGATTTGGTATAAATCGTATTTGGAATTTTGGGTAGTTAATCAAATTTTGTGTCAAACGCTCACAGACTGCTGTTTCAAGGGGATTGCTTTTGTACCTGCTGTTCTGAAAGTCAGCAGAAAAATATTGTTCTTGGCTACTGTCCTGATTAACCCAGACATTTTAATGTGTGTTATGGTAGGTCATTTGATGGATAGTCACCTGTACCCTGTGATCAACTCTGACTTGGCCACTGGGGCTGAACTTTAGCAGCTAGGTGTCATAATTTCCCATCTTTTACTTGATTAACGTTTCCTTTTGTGATCTAAAGGGAAAGTGTCTGGAGAGATCCTTCTGCATGTACCAGCCAGCCTGGATCAGTGAGAAGGGACTGCGGGGGCTTTTCAATGAAAAGGTCCTGTGTGAAAAACAATGTGGACAATCTCTGCTCGTACCTTTCCTCCTGCTTTGTAGAAAGTAAGCCTTGCATACTTTGTGTGCTCAGAATAGCTGTAGTGTGTACCTTGGTTTCTCTGTACATTCAGATAAAAGTCCCTGTGATTTAAATACCACGTGGTGATGCCTGAGATACTGCAGGTTCTGAAAGGGGCTTTGAGTGATTCTCTGGGATTTAATTGGAACCGATATAATATCCATGTGAGAGTTTAAAGATTCATAGAAAGGATACTTGTCGTCTTTTATATTCCTATTAGTTTCTATAATATCAGGGGCTCCAAACATTTTTCATGGACCTCTACTAGGTAACTCCTCCTTCCTGATTTCATTGCTACTGAATTTAGAGAACTTTTCCATTATCCTAGCTGAGTCCCTGGGGAAGGACACAACATCCTCAGGGCTCTGACTTAGACCAGTGTGCACTGACACTGCCACCTTCAGCAGTGCATTCAGACACCTTTCTGTTCCTCACTCACATCTTACCTTTAATGTTTTCTTAGTTTGCACATTGGAATAAAAACTTGTCATAGTTACAAGTTCTCACTGATCACCACTTGACAGCATAGTACTGAGCATCTCTGTGAATAAAATTGTTACACACAGAGGTCAGAGCCTTTTGGAATTCCTCTGGTATCAGTAGGTGTTTGGGCATCTATATAAAAGCCCAACACTTAAATACAGATCTTTTCAGACCTTAGGTGAGATGTTGAGCTTTACATCCACATTAATCAGTGATGAAACAAGTGGGATAATATGGACAGGGAACATCGGGGTATTAAAAAAATGCCAGCTGTAGCTTAAAATATGCATGCAAGCCCATTGAGCTTTAAACAGTTTAGCTAGAGGCTTTGAATTCAGATCTTTGGCACAGACTTAAAATCTGGAGTTTAAAGTGTTGGGTCGTTAAATGGGGGGGGTGGAAGAGTCCTCTTTGTAACAGGTGAGTTGAAACAAGAACAAAGGGTCTATAAAAAGAGCCAGGTGAAGCACTGAAGAGATAAGGAACAATCTTCCTGTGCACTTACTGCCATAACTGAAGGAGAACTTTTTTTTTTTTTTAAAATAGGTAGGGCAGAAATGATACTAAAGTCTCTTCCGCAAGTACAGTGCTAATTATTTCTTCCTGACCCTGGGAGAATCATCTCCTGCTGTTCAGTAGGTTTGGCTTGAGACTTATTCTTGTAAATTCTTTTAATTTGTTCATGAGTTTATAGCTCTGCCATGGACATTGTTCCCAAACTGGTGTTTACCCAGCAAGGTCCTTTACAGTATTCTTTAGAAAAGCTGCTAGTATTTTCTTCCTTTCTAAGCATTTGAGTTTTTTCACTTGTTTGCGTGGTGGAACAGATGCACAGAGCTGGAGTCTGCCCTGCTCTGCACATGGATGTGATGGTTAAGCCCTGATTGCACAGCAACAAGTTGGTTTCCAGATCCGAGGTGTTCAGTGCTGCAGGTAAGAAAATGCCCGGTTTTAATTAAAAAATACAGCCTTTTGGGCAGAAATAGTTGGAGGTATGTAAGAAAAGGGCTTTCCACATGCTGTTTGCGTAGACAACGTGCTGCCTTTTATCAGTCTAATCTCGGGGAGAACTTTTATCTGTCATTAGTTCCCACCTTGGAGAATCAGGTCCCATGAGCAGCACGTGGCTGGTGACGAGGTCCTTGCAGGCACGTGGCAGTGCCAGGTGTCACCGCAGCAGCTGGGAGGGAGCAGGGAAGAAATTCAGGGAGGCAGCTGTGGGAAGGAAAGACAGGTAACTTCCAAGAAAGCCTTGAAACTTTATTGGTAGTGAAGCAGGTTTGTTTAGGAAGGGGATGAAAAGCTTCGTGTGATTCATAGGACTTAAATGCAGTCGTCTATTCATCTGGTCATATTATCTGTGCCTTCATCTGCTGTGGGAAGAGGTGTGCTGCAGACCGCAGGGGCAGGCTGTGTGCCACTGTCCTTGAGCTATCTCATATCCTTTTCTCCAAGATCTTGTGACAATTCGTATTACCGTGAGTCATTGTTTCTTTAAAGCTTATTGCTGGCAAGGGCTCATGGCGAGACACTGAAGTGACGTTGTGTTATCTATGCCTAACAGGGCTGTTAGTGTGTGTCACCGCTGAAGTGTCATCCAGCAGAAATGTAATTCTAGATTTTGGGTGCTGAGTCGTGGAAGTATGTTCATCCTTTGTGTCCAGCCAGGCTGAAACTCAGCACAGTTCAGTGGTGTCTCAGCTTACCTTGTCAATATTAAAAGGTTTTGGTTTCACTCTAATTTATGGGTATAATCGTGTTATGGGGGAGGGCCAAGAAGAGGAGGGGAAGGAATGATGGACAGTGTTCCTCAGAAATAATTCTCAGGTCACATGAACACCAAATGTTTTCTTTACTTACCTAAATCCACCGTGGTCACCTCTGTTTGCTGCTGCTTTGTTTGCAGTTTTATTTCATAGTTCTGGCTCACTGGAAAAACACTATGAATGTCGCAAGGCCCGGAGCTTCACAGACCTCTCTTCCTTCTCGGGTACAGTGGGAGAAGAGGTCTGTCAGTGTGGCATCGTCACATGGGCATGGTTAACTCTGCTCCCCAGTGCTTGCAGGAGCATGACCTGCCTTTTAGCCATTGCTAACTTTTTGATGATCCCCTCTCTCCTACCGGCACCTCCTGGCACCTGGTCACTATCTAACAAATTACTAGTGAGTTATTGTGTTACAGTTCTCCACCTGAATTGGGATTTTCTTAGGCTCTTTCCAGCAAGCATTTGTTTTCGTTAGACTACAGACAGAATAAAATTAGTCTGCCACTGCAAACAGGGAGTGACTTGCAAATTTCTCCTCCAAACACGGTAGTTTTAATAGATCTGCACACCTCCGTCCCTGCTGCCCGGGAGTCCCACGAAGGGGGCTTTGGCACTTGAGAGACATTAGCTTCCAGAACGACCTCGGCAGAAGATCTTGCTCAAAGTGAGTGGCGCTGGGCAGCTGCAGCTTGGGAAAGTTTCTGCATTTTTGCTTCCCTTTAATGAGCTATAAACTATTTTCACACCTCTGCCTTGTCTTCTTTCACACTTCTGCCTTCATATTTCTCTGCCTTTTACTATCGTCTCTGACATACGTCTCTGAAAACATCTTGGACTTGTCGTAATTCTAGAACACTGATACTTATCAACATAACATATATTTTTTGCGATCTTCTTTGAATCCAGAGCCAATTTTCTTTTCTTCCTTTTTTTTTTTTTAAACTAGGATAGTTCTGGTGCGTGGCTAAAGACAATAAACTTCCCCAAACATGTACTGTCAGAAGAGACACTCCTGGCAATGACTGTCTTTTTTCATGTTTGCAAAATGGTTAAAAAGTTTGAGAGTAGATAACATGTATTAATACAGCAGTAACCTTTGCCTTTACCCTCAACTTTTTCTTTTTTCATGCATAAGTATTTTCTCTTCTAAAGCAATTAAAGGCGGGAAAACATGATAAGGCTTTTTTTGTCACCTGTAATGTGATATTTTTCTAACAGAAACTTGGGGCTTTTTGCTAAACCCTTTAGGCAATTGTTCTGGTGCATTTAGAGGTTTTCTTGGTTTCATATATGGTTAAGATATCTCAAGTGCTGTCTACAATAACTTCCTTGTTCTTCTGTAATTTTCCTTTGGCGTGTGTTTGATACCAGCAGGCTTGTACATTCCCATCTGCTCTGTATTGGTTTTATGCAAATTCTCTCTCATCCCTCTACAAGTCCTTTCAAGTTTAAATATTGCTTCCTCATGCCCGCTTATATTACTTGTAATTCCTGAACATTGACCTGCTAGCCACCCATATATTGGGCACAAAAGACATAATCTTTGTGAATCGGATCTCTCTTATCTCGTCCCTGTTTGCATTATACATTCCCTTCACAATACAGTTCTCTACAGTGCTCATCCATTTGATGCCCAAATACCTGAGGGCTCTTATTTCTGTCCAACATGCTCATTGCATTACTCATGGTGAACTGATGAGCAGGGAGATAAAAAGACTTGCTGTAGGTGGTGCATGGATCTGCAGCAGAATCAGAAGAGAAAATAGGCTGTCTGAGCCCCATCTCTGCCTTTGATTGGGGTGTAAGAGGCAAACTCTCCCTCTCAATAAAGTTACCAAAGGCAGTGGTTTGATTTGTGTCCATGGATTTGCAGCGATTTAAGGTGAAACAACTTTTATTGTACGTGAAACTGTCCCACCAGGCACAAGGATGCCTGGAGCCCTCGCAGGGTGGTTTCATACCGGTGCTACACTTGTACACGGGTACAAACCCAAGGTCAGGCAAGCTGTACAAAACTAGTACAGGTACATCTGTATGCTGGGGAGTGGCTGACACCAAGCTGGAGGAGATGGGATAGAAACAATAGGTCTATTATATCTGTGCTATTGAAAGTATCAGTTCACCCTTTAGCAAGTTGATTTCTCTTGGACTGGTAGAGAAGACTCACTCCTCAGAAGATGCGCTGGAGCCTCCCTGCAGCGGTGATGTTTTGAATATAAACTCATCCCTGCACTGGCAGTGGGACCAGGTGAACATTTCTCTGTATGAGCTTCTACTTTTATCTCATATAGGATTCCTAAAGTAGGTGTTTGTTTGGGTTGGTTGTTTTTTGGGGGGTTTGTTTTGTTTTGGTTTTTTTTTTTTTTTTTTTTTTGTGGTGTTAAGAATATCTCTTGAGACTTGTTTCAGATTTCAATAGTTTGCCTTGAAAATAGTTTAGATGGCCTTGAAAGATCGTGTTAAAGAGTTGTGGTATTCTGGCCTGCACAATAGTCTAGTAAACCGTGGAGGCACCAAGGGGAGCAGGGTTTGCTGTTGGACTAGTTTTCTGAATGTTGGTGCTGGTCTCGGTCCTGCAAAATCTATTCTCTAAGTTTGATGAACAAGGGTGAATACCAAAGGTAGAAAGAGCTTACTTTTAAGGTAAAAATGTTAATTTTATCACTTGATTGAATTTGTTACAGGGTATGAGAAAGAATTTAAACAGTGACATAAAATATGAATAATATAAATAACTGTAACACATTAAATAAATACTTTTTTTTTTCTACTTACATTTATGAGAAATATACTTACCATGTTTTGTTACGTTCTTTTTTTGTTGGGTTGTTTTATAAACGTGATTCTTTCTAAGATCTTTACTCTTGATATCAAAAGAAAAGCCATAGGCAGTCCCAATTGTGTTTCAGCACTCCTAATGCTTAAATTGCCAGAAAAAGGAAAAGATAGGAATTTATTTAACTACTGTGGTGCACAACAAAAGGCAGACTGCTGCTGTGTCAACTACACTGTGTGCTCTTCAGCACTCTGGCTGATCATAAATGCAGTTTTAGGCTTCAAAGAGAGGCCACTTATCTGAGAACTGAAAATATACAATCTACCATGGGGTTGTTTTCGGAGTTTTGCTTCCATTTTTGCTGGTTATCGAGAGATATGGATGTACACAGGAGCTTTGTGGGCATAGTGCCTCTGAAGTGAATGGCTCTGATTCTTTCTGATATGATGGTGTAAATCTGAAGTATGGTCACTGAGCAGAAATGCAGAACTTGGAAAAATTGTATGATATTAAGCAGAGTAGCAGGTGAAATTATTATAATGGTCCCTTCTGGCCTTGACATCTTCGCGTTTAAGAGCTCCAGCACTGTCATATAACAGTAAGTCAAGGATGAGTCTGACTTATTTTTTTTAATTCTGTCTCAGTTCTGTAGCAAGGTTGCAGAGTTGCCAGTTGCCCTCACTTCTCAGCTGCCTCCATGCACACGGAGCATTCAGTAAATATGCCTGAGATATATGGACTGCAAGTAAAACAGCCTGTAAGAATGTAAGAGTCTAATAGTCTAATTTTTCAATTACATCAGTGTCTGTGGGAATTGAGGTTGTGCTTATTATCTTCCAGCAGGCAACTTTCAGGCAGCATAGCTCGAGTCAGACAGGAGTCCGGGTTTGCAGGAAGCACAGGCTCAGTTCCACAGCCACAGCGAGACCAGCACTTGCTTTAATGTGCTGCATCCCGCAGTGAAGGGCAGCACAGGTAATGCTGATAGCACATGTAACGTCCAGCCCCCTCTGCAAGAAGGAAGAATGCACTGATGCGTCCCAGCATCAGTTAAAAGCTTTTGGCCTTTTGTCCCAACAGAAGGCAGCATCCATATTAACCAGCTTAAATTTGTGACTCCATGTAACCGTAAAAAGAGGAGGGTGGTTTCAGACACAGCAGAAAGCATGAGTAAACTGCCCATACGCCATGGTCAGGAGGTTGTCTGCTGCTTTGCTTCGCACCAGAGCTGGGCTACTGGTCAGCCAGGGATCTGCCACCTGCAGGGTCCCCCTGTCCCCCTCCATCCCAGTTCTGGGCATCTCCTCCCAGGGCTTCAGCTTTCCTGCAAACCTCCTTCTAACTCCTGGAGGAGGGCGTTAGCCCTGGGGCAGCACCAGCAATATGGAAACCAGTTTGCCCAGTGTTCTTGTGTCGCTGGTTTGCACGTGTGGTCCTTCTACATCTCTTGGGGGCAGAACAGCATGGAGAGTGAAACGTGTCTTGTCCTCATATAGCCTGAATTTTCCAAGATGAGTGTTTCCACTAAAGCTGGTCATACAGGATTAATGTCAAAGGGGTGTTCAGATGTTCAGGGCTGATAAAAAGTGATTTGCCAGCATTCAGAGCCCTCCAGTCCATGTTCAAATTAAAAAAAAAGAAAACAGCAACATTAAAATAGTCGAGATACAAAAATGAAAAGGAAAAACCTCCTCAGTTATCTATGATAACACTATTGTTTTCATTTTTTATTATCTTGCTTGTTACACGCCAATGAGAAACAACCACAGATCGTCAATAAGGTTTTTAATTGCAAAGATTTCCTGTGACGTGAGTGTTAATGAATGTCAAGGCAATAACACAAAAGACATTACTTGTTTAATGATTGATAGAACAAGAAAAGCACGAGGTCTTTCGCAGGATAAATGACTACTGTTCTGTGTTCCTTTACATTAGCAGTATCAACACTTAGATCACATGGCAGGAGATAATGGTCCAGGAGATAAAGTACAGAATCACAGTCTGTTATACAATAACAGACATAGTAATGATAATTAATGTGCATTTCTTTGGCAATTCTCATACTTGTCAGCGCTGAGCCATGGGGACCAGAGCTTTGCTGTTGACCTAAATGTGGGCAGGATGGAGCACTTGATTGGTCTGAGAGTTTTTGATTTCTGCTCTGCTGCAAAGATGTCGGACCTTAAAAAGCTCTTCTTGTCAGATGGTTTAACTGGACATTCATGTATGTAGATTTTGTGTGTTACAATAGTAATACACCTTAATTGCTGAGAGTAATGTGACTGGAAAAAAAGGACATTTAAATATGCAGTGTGATAGTGCACTTTAAAACAAACCTCTGGGCTTTGGCCAGCAAGCATCAACATCATGACACCCACTAAAGGCTCATCACTTTTTTTTTTCACTGATAAATATTGTAATAGCTGGTGGTTTTCCCCAAAAAAGGGAACATGTTGGCCAGGGCCCCCTTCACACACAAAAGGTAACGCAGCAGATTGGCCGTAATCTAGCCTGTAAAGACCCCCCATAGCTACAAACTGTCTGAGGAACTCTTCACAGTGTGGGCAACTGGCCCTAACCGCACTCTTACATGGCTTTGGGTATGAAGTCCATGGAAAATTTGTACCGCTTTGGTTTGGTTTATATGGTTTCCGACACACTGGGTTTCATTGGACAATATGCACTTGGCAACTCTTGACCGGTTTGCACCATGAGGTTTCAAGTGCCCCTGGAGTTCTGCCGAGTGAGCAACTGTCTCCAAAAATGTGCTAAATACGAGAAAGCCTTCGTGGTGAAAATTAGTTCATGGTTTGGCAAAATGTTTGGGGAGTCAGAAAAATATTTGGATGGAACCTAGATGGTTTAATTATTGGCCTTGAACCACAAATTAATGGAGCTGCACATGGCCTTTGGTTTCAAAATGTAGCACTGGATAATGTTTCCTCGTTTTTGAAAGCTGCCTTGGTTTACAGCTATCTACGTTGGCATGGGAGCTGCTGCCTGAAAGCTGTACTGGTAAAATTGTATGTTTCATCTAAAATAAGAATCTTATTCAAATTAGTGATATAGTTTAACAGATTTGGAAGTATTTTCTTGAACTAAAATAGCTCAGCTTACTCCAGGTTAAAAATTCCTGAAGTTTTAAAAATCCCTTTGCAATTATTCTGAGTAGGGTCATGTTTGTCAGCTCTGAATTAAATCGTGCAACTGTTTTTTGTCCTCCAAAAGCTCACCAAAGCTGTGTTTGAGCTTTACTCAAGTAAAGTATGCACAGCCTTCTGCCGTTTGTCTTTCTTTAGAAAAAGCAGCCTCCAAAGAGTCTGTCAATAGCCAGTTTGACCTACAAACGTGCGTTTCCAGGTGTGCCTGCCCCGGGCAGCTTGGCACGGATGTAGAGAGGTGTCAGAAGCTCTTGGACAACCTGAAGTGTCACGGGGAGTCCTGAAAGTGCTGGTTTCAGAGTTTGGTCCCATGGGGTGGGTATGCAAGGGGTACAAGACCCTTTCCCCATCCTCCTGCTAAGCTGGTTTTGGGCAATGCACGTGTCCTCCTCTGTTACACCATTAAAGCTTCCCCAGTCCTGGCTGTGCATCCCCCTCCCCATCCCCTGTGAGTTTTGAATTTTCAGAGCTCAGCCCCACTTCAAAGGTGACTGAACTGTGGCAAGAGCTGTCTGTGTTGCAGGCAGGAAGCAGAATAACAACTTAAAGAGGTTTGGGGTGTTTTTTTAATGTTAAACTCCTTTAACTGTAATGCTAGGGAGAACAGCACAGCATGGAAAGTGTGAGCAGGTATCGCACAGGGGCCCGGACTCGCTCTGCCCTGCTGCCGCTGTGCTCAGCCAGGCATCCCCGTTCCTGTGCTGGCCCTCCAGGAGGACCCTGCAGAGAGGCTTCTGGCATCAAGTGAGAGTCCTTCATGTGAGCCCATCTGTGCACTTTGTTTAGTCACTTAAAAAATTCTGCTCGCCTCTTAAAGGCTGCTCTGCAGGGTCTAGACGTGTGCAACAGCAAGTGTTTACCTGGAACACGTGTGTTCAGAAGAAAATCAGAAAAATGGGAATGTAAAAGAAAGGACTGGGAAAAAAAGTTTGCCTTAAAATGCTCCATCAAAACTACTTCAATTTAGACTTTGTTTTGGTTGTTTTGTTATGGAATACTGCAGAGGTAACCCCTTCAAAACACGTGGGTAAAAAAAAAATAATATACTTCAGCTGAACTTTAAGAGATTGTATACCCCTACATAAAGCCCTGCACAAGATACTCTGAATTTCAGTTTTCCAAATTGCCTTATATTCAGTTTAAACCCACCACGCTTTGATCTCCATTCTACAGACCAAGTAGTTTTACGTCTCTATTTCACTCGCAGCCTCCGGATGGGTGACTGGGGGGTAAGGGAACTTCTACCTGTCGCTTCCAATTTTAGGATCAGGACCCAGATTTGGGAAATCACTTAAGCATGTGCCTGACTTGAAGGAAAATTTTCCTTGTGTGGTGCTGCCGTCCCAAAAAAAGAGATGTCCTCCTCAGTCTCCTCAACTGCCTAATGCTTGAAATTGGGCTGACCCAGGGAAGTCACTTCTTCCCCAGCACCGCGGGGGGCCAGAGCCCTGGGAGCCCAAAGACTCGATCCCATTGACCTCCCCTTTGCTCTTCCCAGGGAAAAAAGGTTGGGAGAGCGGGAGCAGCCTCCCAGCATTTCTGTTATCCACCTCGCCGGAACAGCGCCCGCCGCTCTCCTTGTTCGGGCATTAATGAAATGCACAAAGCAAAGAGGCTCATCCATATAAATGGGTGATTTAAATAATGAGGAAGGAGGAAGGATGTGGTTCAGTGTCAGTACTGATTAATTAGGGTATAAAATAAATAACCCTCCTAACAACATTGGCTGCTTCCACTATAACTTACTCTATTAGCGGGTGATGGAGTTAATACAAGTGACAGTGTAATTACAGGTTAGTTAACTGGCCCATTATGACATTTGCCTAATTTCGGGGGATGGACCTATTTACACGCACGCATTTTCCTATTGCAAAGAAACTAACAGCAAAGCGGTAAAAGTTGGTTGCTAATCCTGCAGTTTCACCACTCATCAGGCACAGTTTTTCTGTTCCCCCCCACCCCCCCTTTATGCAAGTCAATCACGCTGATGCCAAAAGCGTGGAATAATTCCCTCGTGTGCTTGTTTGATGTCACAGCTGAGGTCACGGTTAGGTATTGTGCTCTTATGAGTAAGCACGTTTATCTAATGTGTGGCCGCACAATGAAATGATGAACAGATGTTAACAGTGAGTTTTTAACATCTTAGCTCTATTGTATGGAAGTTTTATTGAAATGTTTTGCCTGTTAACTCTATGAGTGTCAGACAAAAGCAAGAAAATATATACCAGGTTTTACAGGGTTTTGGAGTGGATTTTTAGAAACAACATCACCACACAGCAAATAACTGCCGATGTAACAAGCCATTTACATTTAATACTTTTATGGCTGCTGGCCAATAGCTTCCGCAGCTTGCGGTATGGATCACAAATTTCTCATAGAAAGAGAACAAATGCAAAATTAGATCTCCTAAATTATAATGCATTACAACCCAAACTTCACGTTATCGTAGGCCTTCAAACTTGACATCAAATCCTTAGTTTGTTTAATGGCTCCATGGAAATCGTGAAGCTATTCTGAAATATTTTCAGTGGTTGGTCAGTGCTGCTTAATTTTTTCGTGCAGGATGGGAGGAAGCGGGGAGGAGGAAATCAGTCAATTTTCCTGTGTTGTGACTGTGTGATACGGTATTCTTAAGGTCTCCTTAGGTCAATACAGCTGAAAACCGGATCTATAATTGGGAGTTTTCACCACCTTAACTACAGGTGATGCTGCCGATGCCATATACATGATATTATTGTACAGGGCTTGTATAAGGTCTAGTACTTAAATAACTAGTCTCCTTTCTCAGAATTATTATGGTAATTTTTTTTCTAAGTCTTTTTTTTCTAAGTCATCTGAAATATAAGTCAATCTGAAATTGCAACTTCCCAGTGCCTCAGTTTCTCTACTTACATATGGGTGATATATTTGAACTTGCATTACTTAATGCCTCCAAACTATTTTAGGATTTGGGGTAAAACATCCAAACACTATACATTATCACTGAGAGAGCAGCAAAGTTTGATCCTTCAGAATTCAAGGCAAATATCCTTATTTCTATTTCAGTATGAGTTATAGCATTATCCTTTTTTTTTTTTTTTGCGGTAAGTCACTTTTTTATATGCTATAGAAAGTCACTTTGAATTCAAATATAAAATGAGGCCATCCATCATGTTAGCAATTTAATTACCTCGGTATATATTTTTTTCAGCAACCCCCCCCCCACCCAAACACAACAAACCACCTCTATTATTTGTTGTGTGTATATATCTTATTTCAGATTCATTGCCTGGGGACAGGCAGGGCTGTCAGCGGGGCAGTCCTTGCGGTTGGAAATGCTGAGATGGGGAGCAGATAAGACATGAAGCCCTTGTGCCTCCTGTTCGGGTGCGCTCCGCTCCGTGTTTGCTTGGGGCCTTACCTGTTAGATTCCCTGTAATCTTTGTTGCAACAGTGAAATGGTGCCTTGTAAAGCAATGAAGCGTGACAGGGATATTGAAAGGGTCGAATGAGGTAGAAATGTGATATTTTCTATCTTTGGTGGGCCCAGGAAATAGGAGTCCGGCTGCTGAACTGGGGTTTGGCATTCACCGACGTATTCGCAGCAAGAAAGTTGTGAGATTTATTGTTCGGTGCTTACAGAAGAGACAAAGTAAGCAATGCCCGCGATTTATCTAATTGTTTAACCATCTGGTTTCACAGTGACTGAAGATTAAGTGCTGAAGAAACTGGGAAACTACAAATGGCAAAGCAGGAAAGGGAGAAGGGCCTTTATTTATTAAGGTTTTGCTGGTAACACTCACAAAGTACCTAGGTGTTTTTCAGAGATTGAGATAGATTTCATGGTCTGCTTTTTTTTTTATTATTATTTAAAAAAAAAAGGGTTTGATAATTTCATGGCCAATAAAATATGTAGCGATAGAAGTTGACATAATGAGAAGTGTAATGAAATGACGTTTCAGGACATGAGTGGATTCAAGAGTTGGGGTAGAAAAGGAGGTCCCGCTGCCATGCCCACATCTCATGGCACGCAATCTTTTTCAAAACCATTAGCTATTAACTAGGCCAGATATGGGTCACCAGATTTAATGACATATGATATTCAGAAGGACTCTGGTCCCACTCAGGCAACCCCATATGATGTACTATTTTCAGCACTCAGGTGGTTTTCTCATTTTAACATATTTTCCACAACAAATAAACTGGTGGGCGCTCACCACAGCAGAGAAATGAAGCTTTGCCTTTAGGTGCTTGAGCGGGAGCTGAGCTTGTCTATGCAGAACATAGATGGGTGCACAGGTGGGACCTGGGTGAGTTAGCCAAGTCATTAAAGCTCGCTAACAATAAATAGCTGTTTTAGTGAGAAAGCTTAATTCACTGATTTCCCAGTTATAGCTCTTGAAGCAAACAAGCAAAAGCATCTTTTGTAGGGCTTGAAAAAAGCAGGGAAAAGTGCTCGGGTGAGATGACTGAAGTGGAAGAGATAGAGGGATAGTATTTAAAAAGGACAGAATCATTTTTATCCTCTTGGGTAGAAAGCTACCCTGTGGAGTGGATGAGATCAGATACTCTTTCATTCTCTCTGTTGTCCTACATCTGTCTTCATTAGGGGTTTTGCTCTACCAGGGTCCAAAGATCTCAGACTTGTGATTAGTTTCAGCTGGACTTCAGTATCAAACCTGAAGAACAGTTATTTTGTCTGCACATGTTACTTTTCTGCAAGCAAAGGCACATCCTACAAATAAAGTCTTCGGGGAGGTTTAAAATTGGCCTGCAACAGCAAGAAGAGAGAAACAAGCTGGCTTGCTTTATATAAAAGACTATGCAGGTATCGACCCCAGAAAATTTGTCAAGTCAACACCTAATGATGGCTTAGCTGCTGGGCTTGGCCATGCAATATTTAAATCAGGCTCTGGTTTTTAACGCTTTGGTTTTTAACATATGGGGCCTGAATGAGTGAGGAGAAACAGAAGCGCCGTGTGAGCATTTCTCCCCAGGAGCCAGAGTAGTTCTGCTGAAGTTTGGTCATAAACTCTTTAAACTCCCACGTCTCTAGGGAAGGCTCGGGTGAGCGTCTCCACATCTGCCATCGGCTCTGTTTAACACCAGTCCTCCAGGAGCTTGTAAAGCACCACGGGTGAAGGGAGAAGACTTTTTCCAGAAGCGGGACGCTTGTCACACGCAGCAGGCGAGGTTCAGAGCCCAGGGAATGTGAGCAGAGCGGTCCCAGTGGTGGGATGTTCGCTCTCAGCCTGGGGCACTGGGAGCAGCTGATAAATAGCTGGTTCCTAAGCCAGAGGATGGGGGCTCAAGGCAAAACCAGTGTCCAGCCTGGAGATGCTGGCGATTCTCCTACTTGAAAAAAGGGGATGGTTTTCTATCAGCACATCTGGATTCATTGAAACCTGGAGGTTTGCAGGAGAATTTTCCCCCTGCGTTGAGGCTTCCCTTTGGAAACATTTCTTAAGATTGGGTGTGTGGGAGGATATGGGAGCAGAAAATGTGTTTACACTGAGTGATAAGCGTGCCCACAGCGCACCAGACCCCAGCCATGCTGGCATTAAAAGAAATGAGCCAATTTCAGCTTGGCCAGGTATTTGATCCAGAGCAGGAATAACATGTCCTGACCACCACCATCTGAAAACACTGAGTCTTCAGTCTTTGTCTCCTTTGGAAGAGAAATTGGGAATAACTGGAAATTTAAACAATTGATCCCCAAAAAGAGGAGCATGGCAGCATTCCCTTTGCAACATGTGGCTTCACAGCCACCTGAATCATTAAAGGCACGAAAAGACAAGGTGGTTCCACTCACCTTGCGGGCCTTTCAGCTTAAGAGAAACAAAATACGTAGCAGTTGGGCTATTTATCTGTCATTTTTTGAAAGAAGGTGAACATGCAGATACCAAAGAACATCTGGTGTCTTCATCCACACAGCACCTGATAATGATATTGTTTAGCTGTTGGGAAAATGATTGAGAGGGCTTCCATTGCAGCACCAGTGTCTTGGGAAAGGGTGTCTATATTTGTGTACTTTTAATGGAAGAAGTTGAAGCGACTTATTTAAAATTTATCATTTGTTTTCAGATTTCCTATTTTGTTTCTTAAGTGTCAGCATATTTCTTGTTTTGACATATATATATATATATTTGAATCATCTGTTTATATTAAATGCAACTTTGTAATACAACATATTTTCTCTTAACATTTTTCAGGCTTTAAAACACAGATTTAAAGCGAACAGGATTAACCTAAACAGGTTTAAATATTGAATGAAATATGATGTGTTTAAGTGACTGAATCCAGAACTTTTTCCTATTTGTTTCAAGGGTAGCATTGGCCTTTTAGCTTTCAGTTCCAGTTTAGATTTTTGGGTTTTTTTCCCCTGCTGATATTTCAAAATTACCTGAATTTTGAAATTTTCCATTTCTATGCAGCTCTGGCAATCCTATAAACTGGAATTTCCGGGGTATGAAAGAGTTGCATAGGCAGCTGAGACACACAAAAATATTGTGGTATAGTTAAGAACTGAATCTAAATTTATTTTAATCTCAGTCCAGTGATTTAAACAAAGGGATTTTAACATTTCTTCTCTTCGTGATCAAAGATAGTGCCAAGAGCTGGATGAAAGCTTTTACTGAGTGTAAGAATAGATGCTCATGCACACTGAAAAGTGTTACTAATGTTGCTTTAATAAAACATAAATTCTGAGTCCTGTTCCCTGCCAGGCTGACGTGGGTGGACTCTATTAAGCTTTTTTTTCGGTTGTGCTTGCAGACTGGGAGGTTGCGATGGGAAACCCACGCTCACTGGATGCAATCCAGGGAGGAACTCCACACAGAGTACAGCCAAAACTGGAGGACTTCTTCCAGGTCCTTTAAAGTCAGAGCAGGCGAGAGCTCAAATGCTCAACTCAGCCAAGAGGGGAATGCGAAGGGACCCTGAGGCAGATTTTGGGGAGGGTTCCCCAGCTGCTTGGTGGTCGCTGGGGGGGGCCCTGGGGGTGGGGAGTCGTCTGCAGAGGCTCATGGTAAACTAATGTGATGAACCATTACAGTAAACCTGCTGGCTAATGAGCACATTCCTCATCCCTCTGGATCTGTGTGCTTTTTGAGTATTTGAGCCAAATCCACGTTTTTCAGCTGCTTTCAAGGGTGTCTGAGATGGGTAAAATGTAACAGCCTGAGCTGTGCAGTCAAACGGGATAGCTGCTTCTGCCCTTTTGGCTTGGGAATGTGATAATAAATCTGGTTTTGTGTAAGCAGTTATCTCAGATACATTTTTGCCTATCCAATGGTAGTTTTTAAACGGGGCTGGTTGTCAGCATCTCTGCCCGATGGGAATGCCCCAGCATTAAAACTGGGCAATTTTAATACTTGGGCAAAACGTGTGGGTGCAGTTACACTGTCATTTTTTTAATGATAGCCTTTTTGCATGTAATGGGGAGAGAGGATCTATCATTTGTTTATCTTCTGGATAATGGCAAAGAGAAAAACATATTACCTTTTTAAACTGACAACAAAGATGTTTAGCATTTGAATCAGGCAAATTTGTACAGTGTGTTTTTTAAACCAAGGGAGTGTTAATCTTAACCCATTTATGGAGTGATCCAAAAACAAATATAGCTTTTCTAGCCAAAAGTTAAGATAGTATTTTCCAACTCTGAGTTGTCACTCTGTTTCAGATCTAGTATCAGACAAACATAGCATCTCACTTTTTTCTAAAGACATAAAAAAAAAAAAAAGAAAAAAAGTAGTGAATAGAAATGAGATTGTAGCATTCTAACTTGTTTCCTTTCTCATGTAGACGGCAGAGACACACACTGTCTGTCTCACAACACTGGGCTGAAATCTAATCAGAAAGAATGCCAGGTACCGTTGTTAGAAAAACAAAGCGTATTTGATATTTAAGTTTAATAAAAACTACTCAAAAAAAGAATTTGGGCCCAAAGCGGGAAGTTCACTAATAGGTTTGAAGCAAACATGTTCCTGATTACACCCCATTAAGAAAGTGGAATGCAGTGAGCGCTGCTTCCCCCGAGGAAGCCCCTGTGCGCACGGGATTTGGAGTTTGCAGCCAGCCCAGCAGACGATGCCAGACCTGCTGACCCTGTGAATTTTGCAGTATATTTTCAAAGATAATGTGCCTTCTGGGGTTCGCTGGGAAGGAAGGGAAGAGATACTTCACTGCACAGATTTTGAAAGGATCTGGAATAAGATCAGCTTATCGTGCATTTTGTTTTTGTACACATTTGCTCATCTCTAATAACATACTAAAAACTCAAAAGTGTCTTAAGCTTTGCTATATTTTGGTGTGCTCAATTGTTCCACAGCTGCCTTGTGTGCGTCCAAAGCGACGCCGCCTGTTCCAAGTGGTTTCTGGTGAGGCAGAGCTGTACGATTTCTTTGAATCATAACGTGAGTCTGGTATGAGTCTTGTTGTGATGTGTCCCTGTCTGTGGAATATGAGAAATTTCTTCATTATTTTTCATCAGACAATCCTATGGAAAATAAAGTTCACATGGCGAAACTGCAGAGGCAGAGTGATACGATATTCCAGGAAATATTGTATATGCAGTGCCTGCCAGACTGGTCTGTATACCCAGGGATAGAAATCCATCACTGGAGGTGGCTGGGAAACCTGCAGTTGCTGGTTCAGAGGTAGGACAAAGGGGAGTAAGGCTTGGGGATCTTATCAGAAATCACAGCACTAATGCCATCAGTGTTTCTTGGGAGGGTTATGTTATAACTCAACTTTATAACTGGGAATTTGTACATACGCCAGCTATCCCGGGGGTGCAGATTTTAAATGCACACACATTTCATTCTGCGTGACAACACCTTGAAATCATAGGTTAGTTAAGACAAACCACCGTCAATTAAGTTTATTGGATGATGTCAGTGATATAGGTGATATATATGGATTTAGAAAAAGGCCCACTCTTCTCTGGATCTGCAAACAGTTTGTCAATATCGGGAGAAAATTTACAGTGACCATTGGTGTGATTTTGTAATATGCAAAATGGACTTAATTATCAGAATGAGAAATCATTGCATGAAGTGTAAGGATTTTGATTTGTGGATTGGTTCTTTGTTTTCAAAAAGTACCATCTGCAAATGGCAGAATTATTTTCATAGCCCATTCCTATGGATTTACTAGAAAGGGACCCGTGTATTGTCCTTCAGCTGGAGCTGGATGTGATCCCTAGCAAGGTGCACACAGAAGCAGCCATGCCTTGTCCCATAGACTTTTACTATAATCAGAGACCAGCTGGTTTAATTTTCCCTGGTGCTCTTTTTGCCACTGGTAAATGACGTTGCTAACAGCTGACACGGAATTTTAATAGCTTCTCATTTTATTTAATTGCAAGCTGTGAACAGTGAGAACTAATAGTAAAGGAATGAAGGCTTCAGAAACTATCCCCAAATTATGAGTATGTGCTGTTTTTGGTAACTTTAGTTCTCTATTTTAGGAGGAAACCATTAAGTTGTACTTATGATTTACATTGGCATCAATAATGGGTGAAGTACCCTGCAAAAGCTCCAGGAGATTGAAATTCGTGGCAGATTTCGCTTCAGATTCTGAAAATTATTCTTCTTAGATCTCACATCTGTAATTCCTTCTACTCTGGACTGCAAATATACTTCTGAGTTTGTCACCTCAGATATCTTCAGGACCATAAGCATTCTGTCAGCTCAAGTCAAAGCCAAACAGGTTGTGCTGCAATTCTTGTCTTCCCCAGCTTCTCATGTGACTGAAGAGATTTGGGGACCAAAGAATGGCAGTGGCTCTCAAAAATAATTTGATTCAAACTCCCTCCAAACTCATACGGGGTTGTATAGATTTGAACATGGCTAAAATGTATGAAAATGTGATTAAATAAAATGAGGGTTATATAATAATTTGAATTAATGCATTTTTTACTAGTTAAATATTTATTATGATTATTTCTAGTAATGACATAATTAAAAGCAACAGAAATTAACTTAGTCCCTGTACAGGATTTGCAGCACAAGCTGTTGAGTATGTTGAAGGGTGTCCCATCTACTCACATACTCGGAAATTAAGCATCTGCTTTGCTGAATCGATTGGCACTTTATAGCACAGGACTGAGCCCTTCAGGTTTCTCTTCTTCACTACTTTCTCTCTTCGTCCCCTTAAAGGGGAAAAGGCAACCTCATCATGTTGGGCATTAGCTAAGAGCCCAGGCATTGTGCTTAAGTGTGCTCTCTCGGACTGATTTCGTATTTGATCAATCTCTCAAGATGGGTTTCAAATCCAATATTGATGCATTTTTTTCTCAGGACTGTAAGTTGTTTGATGATTCCTAGAAGCTGCTCTTGTAAAGGCTTAACCCACTATTTGTTTAAACAAAATAAACAGTTAAAGTAACAACTTCAGTAATTTCCAAATCCCTACTTCTTAGTTTATTAAGCTAACACAAACTGCGTACTACCCCGCTCTCCTGCAGTCTGCTACCCTTGTCTTTACTGAACACAATAGTGATTTGCACGTTGGATTTCGAAGCACTGTCTGTGCTGTTAGTAAGCCTGACTGCCTCCTCTTGTGTGTTACAATTTCTTTTACTATTTATTTTAATGTCCTCTCCCTCAGCTTGATTTACTTGTCTGGTTTTGGACTTGCCTAATGGTAAATTGATCCAGATGAAATTAAATGGGACAAACCCCATTGCTTATGAAGAAACAGTTGTGTGAATTTGGCTGGACTGATGGGTTCTCAAATCCTAGATTTTTCTTACAACCATTTCTTTTATAATGCCATCCCAATTTACCAAATCAGATCTTAAATGATCTCCTTCTGACCCAATGACTTTCTGAGTTGCTTTTTTTTGTTTTCCTGGTTGTTTTGCTTCTTGCCTAGTAGTCGTTTTCCAGCTATATCCTTGCTTCACAGGGCAAAGGTGGTTAAAATTACATGTGCTACACTCTGCTTCTATTGGGGCAACTGTAATCTGATGCACTGATAATGCTTATTTTTTCACAAAGTAATTTTTATTCTTGCTTTGACTTAATTTTTTCAATACTGATGAAGAAAGGAGCTGCAGCATCTCAGATGTGTGTTTTGACATATGTTGTCTTATGAAGTGATCTGTCTCTCAGAAATAGGTTGCACTTGTCGGTCAAGAGCTGTTGCTTTAACTAGTGCTCATGCCTTGTATTCATGAAAGGCTGTAATTGAGTCCCATCTCTTTTATGGAATAGTCCTATTTTCTTGCTGAATAGATGCTTCTGGTTCTTTTAAAGGCAGCATTCATCCCAATCGGCTCACTGTTGCTTTTCACTACTGTCACCCAAGAAGGAGACCCATCGGCCTCCTCCCCCCTTCAAATCATAGCATTCAAAATTACCAGTTTTTCTGTCTGTTTAGATCTCTAGACTCATTGAAGAGTTTCTCCTCAACAGTAAGCAAAATACCAAATGTTTTGAGATTTAAGATAAAATGCTAGAAGTTGGTAACACTGCTTTCAAGTGTCTTTGTCGTAGGTGTAATTTTGGGGGAGGAAGCTGGAGATGAACTGAGCTGAGGGATTTCCAGAGGCTGTACCTAAAAACATGGGCTTGTGCTGCAACCTCAGAGCTTAATGTTGTAAAACTGCAGAATAAAAGGGACATAGAAAATATTAAGCACAGTTTGGGTAAAATAAGAGAAGACCAATATTTGCAACGTACCATGAAGAAGGCATTCAGTCTCCTTTCTCCTGTTGCATTTTGGAAATCTACAGTTACCTGGGCTTCATGCCCACAGGATCCATAGGTGAATAATCTATGGTGTGGAGAATAAAAACACCCAGTTCACACCTAGGAGGTATAGATCCTCCCTGTTTATCTACAAAAGATAAATAGTTCAGTATTGCTTGTTTTTAGGCATAATGTGAATGTTTTCTACCAAAGAAGAAATTAAATGTTCCTTCTTTCTGCATTCACCTATCTTGCAGACACATTTGAGGCTTATGGGATAATTTCTTGCATAAAGTTTAATTCAATGAGAATAGATAAGGCACAATCTGGCATTAAAACAAGCCTCTTTCAACAAAATTTGAAAGAGAACGAGAATGTCTCAAGGTTTCTACTTGTCTCATCATGACATGTAATTCTGTAACAGGGAAGGCCAGGAGCAAAAAGAAATGAGAAACCAGAGCCCTGCAAAGTATTTGCCAGGAAACCTGAAATCACACGGAAAGCGCTGCCTGTTGAAGGCAGCTGACTAGGCTGAGGTTTACAAACTTTTTGCAGAAATCTAGGCTCAGTTTCCAGTGTAACCTGGCCTGATTTATCATTTTAAATCACAGCCAGGTGGGATTTCATGTGATTGCAGGTGAGATCCGGTGGCCTCTCAAGGGTTTCGCTCCCTGACCTAAGGCAATCAAATCCTTTGTGATACAGTGCTGAGATTTTTTTTTCCATGGGCTCCTGCAAATCAACACCAGTGCAGTTTATACAAGGACAGGGTTTTGGAGTGGCTGGAGGGCAAATTTCACTAGAGCAATGTTGTGTGACAGCAGACTCGACGTTCTCCCACACTGTGGGGGACCTCGGCCCCAAAACCACTGTGGTATCCAGGGCTTGTGTTACATCCCAGGATGGTATATTCTGTGCAAGGGCCATGTATCTGATATAACTGCAGTTAAATCCTAACATAGTGTGTATGCCATAATGCTATTATAATTGCCAGCACTGTTTAATAGCACTCGTTGTATGGCACATAAACAGCAGAATGCAAATGCTGTAATGGATTTTTCTTTTTTCCCTTCTCGTTGGCCTGATAGGGAAATATATAATTAAGAGTAGTTGGAAATTTCTTTGGAATTGACCAGTTAATTAAGATACATCAAATAGCCCCAGCCCACAGGCAAGCACACTAAATCCTCAGGCTCTCACCTGCCTCCCTTTCCAAGCTCCTCTGATTTTCTGGGGTTTGGCTGAGAGTTTGGATGCTGGTGGCCCTGAGTTATGTCTTTGTGAGGTTTTTCAAAGGCTTTATGGCATTTTGGGGCACTGGTTTTAGTGCAGAGGTAAACAAGTGAGTCATACACGTCTGTGTTAAAACAAATCAATGTCCTGTATCATGCTATTTACTTTATCATTAAGGCGGAAGGGTGGAGAGGTGGAAATGTTTTTTATCTGGTTAGGGAGCAGAGGAGGGAACAGAGAGGGGTGTTGAAGATTCAGGTGAGTTGAATTGCCAAAGGGTGAAAATACTTCTCTGACTTGATGGCACAATTCCATCTTCAAACTAGATTAATTCATGAAGGACCCAATTCCACCTTCATTTTCCTTACCGCTCTCACTGATGTCATTAAAACACGTTCAAAAGGATAGCTAGAATATACGGCCCAGGCTTTAAAAATCTATAAGGATCATTAAAGAGTGGAGTTAAAATATTCATTTGCCCATGAATGGCACACAAAGACATTAAGCCTTTGATGGCTTCAGGCTTCTCAACAGAGAAACAAGGATTAAAATAGATTTCATAAATAAACAAATAAATAATCTCAGTAATTTCTCCACACTAATGTCCAGACTCGATTAAACTCTTCTCCATTAAAACTACATATCCTGAAAGAGGCTGATGCTCCAGCAGAAGCTGAGTTGGGGTGAACGCTTTTTGGAAAGTTTAAGCTTTGTGTAAGAAGAAATGTAAGAAATAAATGCCAGACTAAAGCACAACGGCTTTCTCTTTCGCTGAATGGGCCAGCTACTGTGGAGCTGAAACTGCCGCAGGTCCCAGCTGTGGGAAGCAGCCTGTGCCGGTGTGTTTGCCTGTGGTTTTACGGGGTTGGTTGTCTCAAACCTTCCAAACACTTCAAAAGATATGGCTTTACCTTGGTACTGTTTGTCCCAGAAGAGGATTGCAAGTTAACTTTAGAAAGCTCATGCTATTTCTGATATGCTGTCTTAGAGTTCCTCAGACATAATTCAGAGTTAGGTAATTGTTTTATGGGTTACTTAGCAAATCCAGATATATTTATTTAGCATAAATAAGCCGATAAGTGAGTACTACTGAGAAGGTACCAGCGCTCTGTGCATGTCCTCAGTTCAGTGCTTTACTACGTAATCTTTGATACAGCAAGAAGGGTCTTGGACGTTGTACTGTTTGTTTAAACTAGCATCCTATGTCAGTCATTGGATTTCTTAAAAGAATTAGTTGGGGTCAATTAAGTATTTTAATAAATGTTCTTGAAATGTCAATTAATCTGCAAACACCACTAAGCGACATGATAGAAAATGTAGCTGCTCAGTTGAGAGGGGATGTGTGTCTGCTCTCGACATTTGCTTGGTAGGTAATGCTGGAAAATTGGATGCACCTTTTCTAGAGTCTAATAATTCATAAATCTGTTGAGCAAGGTAAGTTCTATCATTAACCTTTAATCTTTTAGAAGCAAGTTGGTTAGAATCTATTTACTTTAACTAGCTTGTTCACTGATAATGCACGATTTTTAAATTTCCTTTTGTGCATTCCTTAGCTAAAGAAAAACACAGCTGCGTGCGAGACAAATTCTGTTTATTTTCTCGTTAAGAAAAGTACAAGAAGATAGTATCATTGGAAAGCTAATAATAAAGACCTACTAAAGAACGCCCTTCATCTGTTTGCTCTGCCACTTTACGAAGGCTCTCCAAACAGTCTTTTCAGATGTATTAGTAAGGAAAGATATCTTAAAAGTCAAAGGAAGACAAAGTTAATGCATTTATAGAAGTACCATTTCAGATAACATTTTACCTGAGTGTTTAGATTAGTTAAATATTAGAAAGGTAGAGATAATAGCGTTGTTTGTATTCATAAATGTGGAAAGTTGCATTTTCAGGGCAGTGAAGTGTAAGGCATATCAAAGGTTTATCATCCTGGAATGTGCGGGGAGCTGCGTGTCCATCCATGTGGGGAGGCTGCAAGGTGCTCCCCCCTGCACTTGCTCACTGACACCCAGTGAAGAACACGGATGCTTTGGCTTAGATTTTTAAATGCCTTTCCCCCCAGTTTTCTATCCATAGGTAAATAAGGGGGAATCAGGAAAACTACCTGATGTCAGTTAGCTAACTGCCTGGACCCAGTGAAACCGCTCAGGTACTGGCGGGGCGCATGGTTGAGGGAGATCTCCTGATGGGTAAAATGAAACTAGGGAAAAGTCTGGGCATTTTTAGGCCTTTCTGCCAACCCCATTTATAGGATAACACCACCTCTCCCGCAAAGAAAATATAAAGTGAACATTCACGGAGTGCCCTAGAGCCCGCAAAGGGCTCAGCATGCCCTCCTGTGCTAACACCCCTCTAGGCACGGGCAGTCACACACATGTCCTGGCACAAGTACAGAGGTGTGCACAGCAGGGTGACATGGAGAAGACATGGCCAGCACCCAGATGTGCACACAAATAGAATTATGCACCTCTGACATTACCATCCCCTCTCTGCTCACTGGAATCTGAGGACAAGCCCGCAGCCTTGCAGTGGGAACAGCCTATCTGCAAACTGCTTACAGAGGGGTGCAGCAATCCCGCCAGCAATCCTGGCCCGGCTTTTTAGTCTCGTTACCATTCTCACAGGCAAATCTTCAAATATATGTGTTGAAATGATCTGACAATAATGGCCCTGGCTAAAATATTATGTTGTTTTGACTGAATGTGGTTTAAACTGCCATCTGCTGGCTTGTACTTCTCAGGGCCAATATTAAACCGTTGCCTCTTACAGGAACCCTCATTCATATGAAAATAAAGCGGGCTGAGTAATACCTTCCCTCCTGCAACATACAGCCAAAAATTGCACTGAGGAATACAAATGTGGCCAAGTGCAAAGGTAAATCCCGGTGCTTATAGGTAGATTCCTCAGGGATGTTTTTGTTCAATTTACACCTAGAGGAGAAGTTTAGTTGCAAATGCAAGCGTGCAGCTTCCCCTGAAGTCAATGAGATACACACGTACACATGGTGAGCTGAGACAGTTGCTTACAAGGTATTTTTTGCTTATAAAAGCAGCTTCCTGGAATAGGATTTGGGATTCTTGCCAGAGCAAAGACCAAAGATGGCCTAGCTCATTCTATTCAAACTTACTTAAAAGTAATTAAGCCTTTCTTTTCTTTTTTTTTTTTTTTTTTTTTCTTTCCCAAAATGCAAGAAGAAACTCCAACTATTTCACTTGAAATTTGGCAGTTATTGAGGAGGACATTAATACCAATAGCTGCTTTGAATTATTTTCCCATTAGTCTTTTACTTTGGAAACATCAGGGCATCGCTGTCACTTGTTGCTCAGAGGTTTTGGAAAGATCTCTGGAGGACGTGACCAGCAGTGGGGTGATGTGCAGGACTGTGACACGAGCTCCAGCTGCCTGGCTGTGCTGCGAAGGGAACGGGATGCCTGGCTGGAGGGTGGAAGCACTGAGTGACAGGGGATGTTACTGCCCTGTGTGTCTCAGCTTTCCAGAAACAGGGGGGGAAAAAAAAACCAACCAAAAAACAACCCATCCTTAAGCAGAGAAAGCAAAGAGAAAGATCTGGTATTTCTTGTGTTAAAACCGACAGAACTTTCTTCTGCAGCTTTAGGGAAAACTGTATCCTTGAGACAAATAGTGAGGGGAGGAATGAGCGTGGAGCTCAGAGGCAGGATGGACCAGATCTGCAAACACCACCAAGGACCTCATTTGCAGAGCCCTCCACCAAGCCCATGAGCCTCTGGAAGACCTTTTTTTGTTTATTCATGTTTATTCATGGTGGCAAAGTGAACTTGCAGCATAGTGGGCCAGTGCAGGTGCACCAGCATCCTGCAGCCCAGTTAATGTTTGACCCTGGCTCCCATCAGCAAGTGCAGGGTTATCCCACACCCCCAACATGCCAGCATGTGCTACATGGGCACCTCCGAGGAGCTCAGGTGGTGAGAAACCTCCTCCAGGTCCAACACCACTGGCTTCTCGCACTTCTTGGTTGACACAAGCTGGGCAAGCCAAGAGGGGATTATAAAACACCTTTCATCTGGGGGATCTCAAGGCGCTTTGCAAACATTGAGTCATTAATTCCCCCGAGTGCCCCTTTGAAGTTGGCAGGTATTATTGGGGGAGCAAAAGAGAGTGCAACAGCGGCTGCGCAGCGGCTGTGGCAGAGGAATGCAGTGACGACATTGATGACATGACTAATTTATTTAGCAAACTGAGTTTAGCATGGTAATGAGGGTGTATTTGCCATCATCCCATCATTCATCAGATTTATGAGGCTCTTTAGGCAATGAGCGCTGCTGCGACTAAGTTTAGTTTGATTTGTGCAATTAATTCCTCTAATTCATTTTGACTTAAGAAAACCCCGTAAGATTCTTTGGCAGGTTAGAGGGACCCCAGTGTTATAAATGTGTGTGTGCTCCGCCTATATGCATCTATTTACCTATAGAGAGACACGTGGCTAGGGGTGTCTCTGACTATAAAGTGCATTAAAGTTTTATTTTCTACTTTAAATCACTTTACTATTTTTATTTCTTGCTCTTGGCTCCATAAATATTAGTGTACATGGTATACTCTAGACCGTTTCAAGTCAAGGTAGAGTCTTTTTTTTTTTTTTTTTTCTTTTTGCATAAACAGGCATTATGGCAAGGCTTTGGTAGCATTCCTGTTGTTTCTTTGGGTATAATTCACCATTCAGGACGCTCAGCACAGTCATATCTAAATATGCTCACTTTTATGTCCCATGAAGAGCAAATGACATCACTGCTTGTGGTACCAGAAACAACATGTGGCAGAGTCGTGGCATCACTGTGCAGCTGAGGGCAAAGGGACCTCTGGAGCCCTTTGGGCCAGCCCTCGCTCAGAGCAGGTACAACACAGATCTGGTTGCTCAGGACCTTGTCTGGCTGAAGTTGCAATGTCTCCAAGGATTGGACATTGCCCCAGGGTCTGACCACCCTTGTTTTGAAAACATTTCTTTAAATATCCACTTGCTGGTGAGGCAACCTGTATCTGTGGCCTCTTGCCCACTGCTGGGAAGCTCAGAGGAGCATCCTGGTCCCCTGTGGACCCTCCCAGGAGGGGGCTGGAAGCATTGATGCACCTTTCTTCTTGCTGGGCATTGAGGATGTGACACAGTGTAATGGAAACCAACAAAAGCAGCAGAGGGTGGGTGATGCAGACATACCCTTCCTGCTGCACCTTTCACATGGATGCTTTTCTCCCTTCTTTCTCTGCTTCTTGATCTCTGGGACCACTGATGCATTAGAGAACATTGGTTTACCAGTGTGACTACAGCTCCCAGCAGCCTCTTCAGCTTTGAGTAGTTACTTGGTTGTAAGATGATATTGAAAGAATGGGTTTTGAACATATTTTGGCATTTGAAGGCTGAATGCACACCTGTAGTTGCTTTGGATATTTAACCAATAGGAAGTTGTTTTTCTACTTCGTGTTCAAGATTGATTTTTCTTTTCTCTTTCCTTTCTTTTTTGCACTTCTCACTTGTTTTTCAGCTCAGCACATCCCTAAATGCAAAAGCTGGTGCTCAGGAGCATCATATGAACTTAAAACAAGCCCCCGATGTTGTAGAATGCAGAACCAATGAGTAGATTATGCCAATCCATAAATGAAATTTTATTTCAGCTGTGACTGGTATTGCTAATGTTGCTCCTTCTTTCTGGAGGTTTAAGATACTGTCTGGAAGAGAGCAGGGCTTGGTTGTACTGAGCTGGAGTCAGGCACAGGCACCAGCACCAGCAGCCTGCGTTTGTACCACTGCTGGTTGCTGCTCGTGCAGTGGAAGCATCTGCAAACTCAAGCAGAAATGAACGCTCAGCTCACTCGTTACTGTACAAAATCCAGTGCCCTTAGAGTTTACCAATTCTGACATGCCTCTTTTTAAAGTAAGTTTAAAATATTGGTGTGCAGAATATTATTGACTTCATCCCCAGGAAAGGCATACCATGGGGAAAGTAAATGAAGTTGTGGTGAAAAAACATCACCTTGATTTTCCTCTGATGCCGAATGTTTGAGCAGAGACAAGAAAAAAAATTTCCAGCCCCACTCCCAGTCTCTTGTGCTGGTTTAAATCAATCACATGCTTATATACCTTTTGGGTTTGTCTTCTCATGTACCAGCCCCCATCTGCGCTGTTGAAACATTTCACCTGTTCCAAATCAGACAGATATAATTAGGAAAATCATAGCCAAAAAAGCATGCCAAGACCTGTCTGCAGCCGGGGATTCACCCTGCTGCTGTCCGTGGCAGCAGTGCAGATGTGCAACACTGGGTTTATGGCAAATCTGTTCACACAGATTCCAGAAAACCCCGAAAGCAGATTCTGGTCAGGGCTGACTCCGCTGCAGCTCGGCACGGATAGTTGGCAGCTCCTTAAACAGCAGATTTCTGCCCTGCTTTTAGTCTTTAGCTAAGGAAGCATATGGGGCCTAATAACGAAGTCAGTCTCCAAGCTATGCAGGATGCTCTAGCAGGCAGCCAGCAGTGAGGAGTGGAGGTATAATTTTCACAGATTTAACCAAGAACAATGACACTATTTGCAATCCAGGGGCATGGCCAAAACTTATTTGCTGGAGTGCCAACGTGCATTCCCTAGTGGGTAATTGGAAAATGAGAACAACCTGTCAAAGATTAGTCCAATTTCTAAAGCAAGCACAAGACAGTCTGATTTTGTTTATGCAAAAGGGGCATCTAATTACAACTCGGATTTGGGTTTCAAAGTTAGTTATTTAGAGCTTTCGACTTGTACGTACACACTCATTATCGGTGCGGGGTTACTAAGCACCGCTAAATTCCAGTCAAGGTGGGTCAACCCTGCAAGAGCTGAGCACAGCATCTCCCGGGCTGATGTCTATCTCCCCCTAATATCAACACCGGCTTTACAGAAAGCAGCTGCTAATGCTCATAGGTTTGAGGGCTACGGTAAAAGCGGATTTCATTACCATGTTTATTTTATGAGATACATAGTATATTCTGATGAGGGCTTCTGGTTGTAAATCTTAAGGTTTTGGCTTGGCTTGGCGGTTTCTTCGTGTGCTGTGACAAGACTCGGGGAGAAAGCGTGCCACTGGATCTCGTGGAGAGATGGGGCAAGAGGAGAGAGCAAGGGGAGGGGGCCAAAGCAGGAGCTGGCCCTTAGCAGTGTCTGCAACTCAAATCTGACCCCTCCCAGAGATGTTAACATGGATTTGTATCCATAAATCCATGTCATCAGTGGAGTTGTGTGGTTAGGAGTCAAGGGAAAATACGATCCTGCCCTGGCAAAACCCTGTCACTTGCTGCTGAGCGTGGCATGTGTCCGTGGGTGGTGCAAGCTCGCTGCACCGGGCATCACTTGCCATCACATTGATTTTGGTGGCTGGTGGCAACACATCGCTTCCAGTAGTGGACCAGCAGTGAAGGATGATGCTTGTATGTCGTAGAGAATGAAGGCACATTGTTTTTGTGCTACCTGATGCTCTTCTGTACATTTAGGATGAAGTCAGATGAAGGGTGGGTGTCACTTGTGTGTCTGAAGAGCAGGGGGGGGGGGGCG
>JAVJGJ010000003.1:24504747-24529853 GCA_035590215.1 Microhierax caerulescens
GGGAAAAAAAAAAAAAAAAAAAAAAAAGAGGAGAAAACCTTTATGGTCACCTCTGCCTCCATACAAAGCCGAGCTCCTCCACCTGCCTGGGGCTGGGGTGGGCACATGTGGGGATTTCAGTTTGCCAGGGCAGTTCTTGAGCCTTATTTGTTGTGACCTGTGGATTTTTTTTAACAGGTATATGTAGCTTTTCCTCCCTGATGGCTGCCTTCGTCTCCCCCATCCCCCTGCCATGCCCCCTTAGCCCTGCCAGCAGCCCCGAGGCTGGGAGCTGTCGCAGGCTCCGAGTGCCTCTGCACCTCCCTGCCAGCCCTTGTGCTGCGCTGGTAGCCACAGAGCCCCTGCACACAGGTCTCCTCATCAACACCAGCACAGAGATGTAAAAAAAGGCTAAACTCATGTCCAGCTAAACCCCATCCATTCCTGTATCTCAGGTAACACTAGTAGCAGATGTCAAGGAAAATGACTTTGGGATTAGGTGAGGATGGAGCAACCCTTCCTTTGAGGTACTATTTCTATTTCCAGTGATCTAAGACAGAGGTGACCTCTTTCATTTCAGTCCTGGGTAGGTTAACTGAATCCGTTAACTTGTCTAATTGTGCCTCTTTACTGATTTCTACTGAAAACCGCCACGCTGCGTGCTACTGTACCCTGCAGCTGCAATCGCTAACCCCAATGTATTTGCTGCGAGCGGTGCCAGGTCCAGCGCTGTGCCGGAGCAGCAAGCGGCACGCCAGCAACCAGGGCAGCGGCACTCGTCCTCTTCTAAACCTCCTCTTGTCCTACCAGGCAGAGGGTAAAACAGCCTCAAGGGACATCAGTCTTCTTGTAAAATAAAGTTACTTATAGATGTGCACCTTTCTCAAGTGCTCTGGGAGTGACAGATGAAAGGAAGCTACCAAGTGTTATTGTCTGTTGACTGAAGTATCGGTCAATACTTGGCTACCGACACCCTGTGTTTCACAGAACTTTGTTGAAATAGGTAGACTATTAAAAAAAAATAATTTTTTTTTTGGCTTTTTCCCCCCCCTGTAATGTCACCAACAGCTGAGTCCCTAACTTAGGGAGGTTGGCAAAATTTCTCTGATTCATCCAAAATAGCCGGAGAGAGAGATCATATTTGTGTGGGTTTGTAATTTAAATAATAATAATAAAAAAAAATTCTTCAGCAATTTATAACTTGTATGTTAAGGTTATAGAAAACGGGACAAGAAAGTATAGCTCTGTATAAGTAGATGTTCCTGCTAATTTTGCAAACCTCCCAGGCTCTTTCCTGTGCTACAACATAAAGGGATATAAACCATGTTTTGTTTAGTTTGACAAAGTCTTTCCCTCCCAGACTGGGAAGTTGTACACTGGCTTTTGGTGTGAAGTGGCTTTTTGTGGCTGTGTTATAAACCCTTTTAAAAAGTTTTGTAATGGAAATGCTGACAAATGGCACAAAAAGTGGCACTAAGCGAGCAGCGCTATAATATTTGCAACTTCCCAGGACGTTTACAGATAGCAGGCAGCCAGCGAGGCTGGCTGCAAAGGGACTTTTTGCGATCCTGGTTCTTGTATCCCCTTGGTGTATGCGTGTAATTTCAAGTTCAAAGGTAGGAGCGGGAGCTGTGGTCCTGCCCCAGCGTGGGGGCTGGCTCCGTCCCCAGTTGCTGTTGGGGTGGCTCTGCTGGTGACTGGAACACGCAGCTCCAAGCCATGCCGCCGCTCTCCCCTGACCTATAAAATCCGGTTAATATCCCTGTGTCTCTCACTGGCTTATTGTAAACTGAAGTGGGCTACCACGGTACTCTAGCTTTTACACCAGGTGTCTAAAACCTTCTGATGATATTGTTTAACATATTATTTTCTTTCATGAGGTTTCTTTACGTGGCAAGAAGCATCTTTGTGCTCTTTATTTTCCCTGATTGAATACTCGTTTATATTGGATTGATTTATATTGGACATACCTGTCAATTATTTTGTATATGGATTACCACTGAATATAGTATTTTATAAACCAAAAAGAGTCTCTTAGTGAGTAATGGGGCTAATCTATGTACACTTGTAACTAAGCATTTAGAGGGGAGGATGCTGGGCTGTACCACATGGATATTGCTGGCTAAGACATGCGTGGTGGGATGCTTTTGCTCCCACTCAAATCAATAGCAGATCTCATGGGTTTCACTGGGAAGAGATATGAATTTTTAACATGCCCCATTAAGAGCCCAATCTTGCCACCCTTGCTCATGTGAGAAATCCCATTGATATGAAGGAGTCTATTTGCCTGATTAAGGACTAATTCTGCGAATAAGGATTTGCAGGAAACGGTCTTATCTCTTCTGCATACCACAGATCCTGCTCTCTAAAAGTGTTTGCTGTGAGCGCTTATCGTTTATGTAAGTGCCCTTCAATGGACATTTATATAATGGGGTAAATATTTAAAAAGTTGTGCAGCGCTTTAGCTATGCAGGGCTAAAGGACGTGAATGCTGCTGGCTGGAGCGTCAGGCACCTTTTCCCCAGGTGCCAGGAGTTATAAAAGGGAAACCGTGTGACTGCAGCCAGGTTTGGGAAGCAGGGTGCCCTGTAAGAGGCATCGAGACATTAGCTTTTTTAAAGTGGTATTCGTTAGGGCATAAAATACACCTCTGCTGAAAATGCGAGTAAAACCAGTTCAGAAATAATGTAGTTGCTTAATAATAAAAGGTTTGTTGTAACTTCGCTTTCTGCTGAGCTGTCAAGTGAAACTTCAGCCTTATAAATAATGACGTTTCAAAAGGAAATGGAGAGGGTAAAATGTTTTGAGGAGATGGTGAAACCCTGAATAGCATGTCTTTTGCCAAAATATAGATATGCCATTATTTATGAACGTTACCAGAAAAACACGTGCAGTGACTGAGAGGGGTTGGTTGGGTTGTTGTTTTTTTTTTTTTTTTATTTGGATAAACTCTTTTGCATTGTTTGTTAGTCAGCAGCAGAAACTACTGTTAACAGATTAATGAAAACCAAGTGATGCCTTTGAAGAATTTTTAAATGAACCTTAACTGCTGCCTACGGCGACTCGCTGAAAGTGAACAAAAAAAAAATAAATAAAATAAAATTAAGGTGAACTAGCCACTGTTACTAAGAGTCAATTGACAGAAGGCATGGGTCATTAATTTTGTGTCCTTTGTTTTGTCAGTTTGTTTTTGTGAGGCCTGGTAGAGAAAGTAAAACCGGTCAAGCTGAAAATTGTCTGCTCTGTAGCTTATTTCCCCTCCCAGCACGCCCTGACCCAGGGGAGTGGGCTGCGGGGCCGTGGCTCCCCTGCCCCTCCGCACGCTCCCGCGCCCCCCATAATAGATAGGGGGTTGTTAGCGGAACGGTTAATTCTGCCCCAGCTCAGCTTTAATCATCTGCAGGTTGCGTACGTCGGGAGGAATGAAATGTCTTCCCGCATGCAATCACTTTAGCAAGGGAAAAAGATCCTGGGGTGCTTTTGGCCTTAAAGTAAACTCTGACCGAAAGTCAGAAGGAAAAAAAAACCAACCAGCTAGCTGTGACCAAAGGGAAAAAGAAATATATTATCCTCACAAGTATTTCTTGGCCTTTTTCTCCCTGCATCCTTCCCCACCCACTTCCCCAGGGTGCCGGCGAGGGACTGGGATGCTGCAGGGTAAGAACCCAGGTATCCAGTCACTCTGCCCAGCTCCTGGGTGGCATCACTTCTCTTACTAACACCCCCCACACCCCAGAGAGGCTGAACTCTTTTATATTTCCATAAATCCTAAACTTCTTCACTGAAGTAAGCACAGCTAGTGCAGTTTTCTCTGGACAGGAGTGGTTTAGCCCCCTGATTGTGGTGGGATCGAAGGTCCCTATAGCTGGCACAGACCGTGTCCCCGCGTGGCCCATGCACAGAGGAATGTATTGCTCTGCAGATAGTTTTCTCCTGAAAACACAAGAACGGTTGGTGGGGATTCAAAGAAAGCAAATATTACACATTTGCAACCAAATGCTGTGAAGTTTGCATCAAAACCACTTTTCTTTCTGCACTGGGGATATGGTAGGTGACAGGTAGTCATTGGATACATGAGGCAGATGCTCGTTGTTTTACTTTTCCATACCAAGTGCACCCATGTGAGACCCCGCAGCCCTCCAACGTGACTAGTCATTTCCGTGGCCGCCAAGTTGAACCCATGTAATCTCTCCCCAAGATTTAAAAGATAAATGTGAACCCTTGGTACATCATTATACCAAATTAACTTGTTCCTCCGTGCCTTTAAGGTTTAGGTGGATAATTGAATTCCTCTTCGTTTTTGGTTTGAAACAATGTTTTTCATCATTAGGCTGGTTGCCAGAAGTGGGTGTTTGTGGCCGGGTGTTATTGCTAGGGCTGAGGGCCAGTGTGCTCATAAACAGAGAAGTGACATAATGTCTTTGGTATAATGAGACAGCTTAATGCAAAGCACCACAGGAATTAGGGGACACGCTTCAATAATGAAAATAAAGCATATGGAAAATGTGCATTTAGTGCTCTGTCAAAAAGACACTAGAAAAAAACCCACCACCGATTTGATTAAATACTCCTGGAAGGTAGCTGTATTATGAAAAATGATTACTTTAGCTCCATTATCTTCACGTTCATTGGAAAGAAATTGCAATTAATTGAGTAGCCTTTAAACCAACAGTTAAAATTGATTCTGACACATGCCAAAACCTTGCAGTTTTGGCATTATCTTCTAGATGCTGTATGTTGGTGGCAATGTGCTAAAAAGGTCTGTCTTCCTGTTGAGAGATTGCTAACGTTGTTTTGTTGTATAATTTAGTATTGATGTTGCTTAATATTTGTTTTAAAGAGACCAAAACAGTTTGCTGAATCACTTTCATGGTTCATTAAAGCAAAAGCTGCAGCTTCTGTTCTGACTGCCTAGATAACATTTTCAGATAAACACAGTTTCCTGGAGTTCGTGCTTTTTTTGGTGATTTTCTGTTTTGTTTTCTCCCAGGTCAAGCCCAGAATCTTTACCTTATGAAACAGATTGTGCTTTCAAAATATTGTATGTTAAGTGTGTGTTGCTGCTTGTTATCTATAAATCAGATGCAGAGTCTTAATGCCCAAGAATGTTCCGTTAACTCTAAAGAGAAACATTCACTTTTATATAGGAAAAAAAGTCTTGGCAGACAAGTTGGAAGTACCAGATGGAATAGGTTGTGCCACACGGATTATAAGATTCCCTCCACCCCCCCACCCCCCCCTCCTTATTGATGTCTTAAATTGAACATGTTCCATCTGTCTGCTCTCAATAATGAATAGTTACTTTTTTTTTTTATTATTGTAAAGGTAACAAATTCCATATAGAATAAATTAATTCAAGCATGTAATGAAATGTGCTAGGAGTGTGTTTGTGTGTTGGAATTACGTGTAGAAATCTAATATGGTTCATGAACTGCAGCAGGTAAGACTAGTGGCGGAATTGACAGCTACTCAGGGAAGGGCAGCTAAAATTTGCTATTAAAAATGATGCTAGGGGAAGTTTGCAGCAAGAACCTCGGGATCTCATAGGAAGAGCAATTCAGTTATGCCACAAGTGTTTGTTCTATTTAATAGTACTTGGATGGAAGGCTTTCAGTCACGTTAGGTTCCCTTTCAGCATGAAGGGGCTGTAAGTAGGTAGAAACGTGGGGTTTTTTACTTCTGTCAAGGCCCCTTCATGCTGCTGGAAGGAAACGGACCGTAATGTCCATTAGGCTCCAGTTCCCTCTGCATCCTCTGAAGAGGATGAACATCATGCTGTTAGACCGAAAGCATTTTTAATTTCTCCTCGCTGGAATAAGTCCAAGGGGTATAAACTTAAAGCAAACTCAAGTGCTTCATACACTGAAGCAAAAACAATGTAACCTTTTAATGCAGTGATGAGCTGTTGGGTTTCAGAGACTGATATGTTTGGTTTGAGATAATTCCCTGCCCCTGCTCTAGAGTGCATTTTACTTTCTCTTCTTTACTCTGTAGTGGCCTGAGATAAAGGCACTATGCCTTTTTTTGCACATGTTGCTATAAATAGAGAATTAAACACAGAGCTTTAAATGTTAAAACAGGCACACTTTGCTGTTAAAAGTTGATTTTATTTTCATATGAACACACAAATATATGTATTTTTGTTCTTGTATCAATGAATTTTAAAAGGCTGGCTCTTTAAACTTTCGGGAACAGTTGGTTTTGATTTTGGATGTAATAATCTTTTCTTTCTGTGACAAGGATTTTTATCTGGAATTGGAAATTACCCTTTCTTTACTTACAGATAATTGATGCAGACCGAACTTGTTAAAGTCAAAACAAACAACTCGGTTCTTTATTACATGCTTATGTGCTTAGTCACTGACTTTATATTAGATTCTGCAAATGGTACAATTTATGCAGTGACATGTCGGAGACTTAATGTTGTAATTTTCCTGTTCCTAATGGAGAATTAAGAACCTAGAGAAGCTCAGAGGTTCACATGCGCAGAATCCCTACTGCTTGGGTGCAGAGGTCTCGCAAAAATTTAGTAAGTGAGAAGGAGAACAAAGATCCTTAGTTGGGGAAAAAAAATTGGATAGCCTGTGGCTGAGAAGCTGATTGGGACAGGTAGGCACAGTGGGGCGCGGGATAATGAGGCACATGGCAAATGTGATGCACAGATGTGAAGCCAACTGTAGCTTTGGTTCCAGGAGCCGCGCATGCCACAGCGCTGCGCCTCGGGGCTATGTCTACACCAGAACATTTGGAGCAGTAAACGACGGGCAACATTAGGTTCAAATTAATCTATTACTCCAGAGCTGTGAAATGTTGGTTGCTTGTTGCGGAATTACATTGCCTCTGGGTGAAATGTTTTAGGGAGATTTTAATGCATGCTCATGGCTCGCAGAGCAGATTAAGAGGAGAAAGGGAAATTAGAAGGGTTAGGAGGGCTGTTGAGGTGCACTTTTCTGGTTAAAGTATATGAAAAGAGTATTACATATTTTGCAAACAGGCCTGCTCTCCTGTTGGCCACCTGCTGGGACTGAAATATCCGACGCCGTAATGAAGGCAGGTTTGCAGAAGCCTTGTAAATAGTTTAGAAAGCAGATAGAGGAGACGCTGACCTTTCCGGAAAATTTGGGAACATTGCTTCTATCCCACTCCGGGCTCCCTGAAGTCCCGAGCAAGACAAAGCCAAACTTGGACTCTCAGCTATTTACCACTTCAGTTTTGACCATGCCGCTAAATGACAGGTAGTCTCCTAAAGTTTCACAACGCGTTATTAGGATTAAGTAATCAGATCCAAGCTGTTTTCCCCTGGTACCTAAGTGGTCCTGGCAGGCCCCTTTAAACAGAGCCACGGTCCAAACGGACATGTATTCCAAGCTGTAGCGTAAGATATTCTAAATCCTTGTCAATTAAATAAACTTTATTCGATCGGCACAAACTGTTTGGAACTATCTATAAAGAATATATTTCTTTTACTATATTGTTGCTTTTCTTATAAAAACACTTAATTGAAATGCCTAAGAGCTGCCCGGCACAAAAGTCAATAAAAAGCCTAGAATAGAGTTTATAGGGGTTGTCTATGTACATAATTAAATCCTTCAGGCACTTTAAAACTCTGCAAAATAAATGGTTATGCAAGAATGGCCTGCTGAGAGAAGAAATGCTTGTATCAGCTTTAAGCAGCTGCGCTCTGCTCGGTGTTCCTGGGCTGGAATGAGAAAGCTATTAGAAAAGGGGACGACTGCAAGCCCCATACAAATCATCTTTGTTACTGACACTTCGGGGAGTGCTTTATGGTGGCTGTCAAGCCCAATACAGAACTTGGGCTGTGCCTGCAAAAGTCAACTGGCATTATTTAAAAAGGAGATGGTCGTGACAAAAGCAACATCTATGCCCAAATAACGTTAGGGGCCGGGATGGAGGGAGCTGAGCTGGGAGTTAATGCAGGCTGCGGCCAGGCACTGCCAGGCGAGTGTGTGGCTGAGTCCCGGGTCTGATGGAATAACAGAGGTTAATTGCTTGCAATGGTCTATTGCTGTAATAGGAGTAAAAGGGGAGGACTGTACTTAGATTTGATTTCACTGTTCTTTAGGGAATACAGATCGAGGGGGTGGGATTGTTATTAGGGGCAAAGGAAGTGGTGCTAAAAAAAGAAGAGTTTAATGAATGTAACCAATAGAAAAATTGTAGGTTTGTTTCTCCCTCTGGCCCTCAAAGTTATGATAAATGATAGCACAAGGAAAAGATAACCTACCATGAGAGTAGGATCACCAAGGCCAAATACTAAAACTCCCAGCTGACTGCCCCATACACTGCAGCCTCTGTTCGTGTTTATTTTTTCTGCTCACTCTTGGTTTCGTCAATCAGTATGATAGACGATAACTCCTGACTAGAGCAGCCTGTGTCCTGCTCTCTCACGGTGGGTAGCATGTTGTGGTTGGCGCCGTGCAGTCGGAGGATCACCCGCATCAGAAGCATCAGGGGATGAGGTAGGGAGCAGTCTTCCAGCAGCCCAGCTCCTGGGAGAATAGCAGGCAGCAGTGTTATCAGCATGCAGCCGCGCTGCCAAGAAAATGACCACACATTAGTAGCTTTGTTTGGGTAGAGTCTAGGGGGGATGTCGCTCGCAAAAATTGAGACGCTCTCTTTCTGTTAAATCATCCCGGTTGCGAGTGTTAAAAGATAGCTTGTTCAAAAAGAAACCATACGCGGCTTGCCCGAGGCGAGGCCGCGACAAGGCTGCAAGCAGCTAGGAATTTGTAATGCCTTGTGTCTCGAGGGGCAGCCACGCACCCGCCGGCCTCCAGAAAGCAACAGGTTTGCCGCTTGCCTCTGCACCGAACCCTCTTCTGCCGTGGCTGAGGGCAGCCTTGCCTTCCCAAAGCCTTGCCTTGCTTTTCCTTTGCCCCTGCCTTGCCTTTCCTCCTGCCTTTCCAGGAAATGTGTAAAAGAGAAAATAGGCTTTCGCGGGCCGCCGGCATGCAAAGAAAGGGCTGCTCATTAAGCCAACAGCTCATCAGATGGATGGAATTTCCTGCGCTATCCACGGATCGCTAGCGCTTATCTCCTCTCTCAGCGCTGATATTTGCCGCACGCGTTCTCGTTGAAGGTTTTGTTCCTATTTTCTAATTAAGGAAAAGAGAACGTGTGTTTAATATTGCTGAAACCTCAGCTTTTTGGGGAGGGGTCAGTAGGGCCTCTGGGGGCATTTTGGTTTTGAGTGGAGCACCCCCTGCCTCCCCCAGCGAAGGAAGTAGCCAATGTGAAATTCTTTTGATATCTTGTGATGTAGTAGTGGTCAAACATTTCCTGTTCAACATTTTTTCCAATGTATTTGTGGTTCTTTTCCCAGGAACAAATGTTTCAGGATTTGGGTGGACTGGGCTTTAGCAGACACTTCAGGCAAAGCTGATAAAGGCGTCCAGCTCTGAGCAGGGCAGCTGATGCGACCGGAGTCACTCAGAGCATCCAAATGAGCTTTTTAGGAAATAACCCCATGTGTGCTTTTCCCACTTGGTGTAAATTTCTTAAATGAAACACATCTTTCCTCATTCTCACTGGTCTCTCCCTAATAACTGCTGCTCTGTGTTGAGGTGAAATTTAACACTAGAATATTAGTTTTATTCCAGCTAATTATGTTACTGCTCATGAACCCTTGGATTTAGGGTTGGTCTGTTTCTAGTTATCCTGCCAAGTTTTTTACTTGACGGAGGGGGTCTGTTTCATACTACTTGGCCTCCCAACCTTTGTAACCTCTGGTTTCCTCTCTTTTCTGAATCACAAGTTTATGTTCTCCCCTTCTGTGAAAAGATTGAAAGCTTGCTCAAGTACAAACTGACCAAAAAGCAGTAGTAATTTTTAGTAGATCTTTTCTTAGCAAAACATTTTTGCTGAAAAATAAGGTAAATGCAGTTGTGATTGCTGATAGAAAGGAATCCAACTATTAATAAAAAGCAGAGAGGGGTTTTGAAACAGGGCTTCCACTGTTACAATGGAGACATTTTCTATTACTTTATTTAGTGCAACACCTGTGGCTGCTCACATTGCTCGTGGCTGAAATAGTCCAGGTCTATGTAGAAAAAAAATACTGCAGTTTCATTAACTTATTTGTACTTTATGTCAGTGCTGTAGTGAGGTCTGGGCTTGCAGGGACCAGACTTGCACAGGGGGGGACCTGGGGGCAGAGCTGGTGGGTGGCGAATGGGACCTGGCAAAGAGGGGTCTTGCGTGGGGCTGCTTGGAGGATGCCTGGATGACCCCAAATCCCACATGCCATGAGTGAGTGATTGCTTGTGTGAACTACCAGCCATGAGTGGGGTCTGCCTGTGTGTCCACCCCGAGTATCCAGGCTGGTCCCCACACTGTGGCTGCTTCACTGCATCTGCACACCCGTGCCCAGGACCTCACTGCCTCCTGGCATGGCCCTGCTTACAGCTGGAGCTCTAATCAGAGGAGAAGTGGAGTTAAAAGTGCAGAGGATGATAGAAGAGAAAACTGTTAGGTAGCTGTGCACTCAGATTGTCCCAGGAAATATCTTTGAATGATTAAACTTCCCTGGTTGAATCCCTTTGTGTTCTTGCCGGTTATGAAAGAGATGCTCAGTGTTTTCAAAGACAGATATTGCTGCTTAGATTGTATCAAGAATATGTTATCCGAGTTTCGGCTGCTCCCTGCATGCCCAGACCTGTGGCCCGCTCCTGCCACCATTCATGCCTGAGGAAGTCATCCACCTTCCTCTGATGACAACCATGCAACTGGTGTCACCTCCCCTCCCAAGGACAGTCGTATTACCTCGGTGGGGTATCAGCAAATGGATGTATTTGTTAAATCTCATGGTTGCTTTCTGCCAGCCAACATTCCCATTAGGGTTTAGTCACTGGCTTCCCAATACTCATCCAGACTGTGGCTTTGTGCGCTGCTTCTAAAAGCTGTAATTGTCCATTCCACGTGAAATACCGCTGCAGAGAGAGGATCTGAACGTGCCATCTTCACAGCTGGGCTGCGGGAGGTGTGTGTGAATGTTTATACACCAAGAACTAATTTTCTCTTTTAAATACTGGGAGCAAGAGGAATTCAGATGTGTATTATAGCTGTTAGATCCTAATTGCTCTGAGCACAGGAGGGCCAGCCAATGGTGCTTTATTTGGTTTTGGATGAAAGTGGATTTTGAGCATATTCAGGAAGTTTTAAAAAGGCAAACAGGACTCAGGTGCTTACAGGCTTTAAATGGGCCTCCTTGGACTCCCCTCTTGGTTTCCATAAAAGCTAACTCCTGAGATTTATCTTGGAAATAGAAACATGTGTCTAACAAAATAATTTACTTTCTGCTTGATAAATATATAGACAGTAAAACGCTGCTAAGCTGGTCATTGAAATTAGGGGCAGGAAACAGGATTCCAGTCTTTTGACACTGCAGTGAAAGAGCTTCTGAATCCAAAGCGTGGGAAAAAGTTGCTTCGGCTCTGTATTACTCGGTTTCTGTAGGCAAGGTGACTTTTAACCAACAGGTTTAGTCACAAGAAAACAACATAGACTCACTTCATCTAAATTCAAGCATATTTAAATATATATACATATACAGCACTTAAACTCAATTAATGGTCTCGACGAACATAATTTAGTAATAGGCGCTTCTTTTAGCTCCTATTTCAATATGAATTTTATTGGCTTTTTATAGTTCTGCTCAATTCAAACCAGAACGTGCTGGGGCTTTCCCAGCCCTGGCTCCTCTGGGTCCAATTCTGGTTTTCTTCTTCAAGATCTGATTCTGCTCCCATTGTATTCAAGGACAAAACCTCCAGTAATGTCAGGAAACTCACAGCCTTTATTCCCACTGAGGCTGGTGGGAAGCAGAGCTGGGTCAGAATTGCCAGGTTCTTCTGTTTTCTTAAACTAAACAATTCAGACTCCTTTGGGTTCCCTCTCATAGATGCTCTGTCCAACTAACCCTATTGTGAACCTGTTCCAGTCTGAATTTTATTCATTGTGGGTGACTCAGCTGCGTGTAGTGTCCCTGAGATCCCAGCCATATGTTGTGTAATGGAGTGAATAATCTCTTGGCTTAATTCAGCCAAGATACACTTTGGCCCTTATCAAGGTGTACTCCATTGATACCACGTAGTCATCCCTAATCACCGCGTCACCAGCCTTTCTCAGTCCTAAAGGGCGAAGGATGAGTTTCGGGTTTCTAACAGATAACTTGTTATATGTATTATTAAATGTCAAACAACTTCTACCCTTTTCTTTACACACCCCTACTCTCTGTGATAAAATCACTAATGAAAGCATTTAACAAGCACAGTGGGAAGATTACCATAGAGAAAAGTCCATTAATAATCTTCCTTCAACCCATACCACTTGTTTTTTCCTTCCAATAACTTCTTGATATTTCCAAGCAAGCTGGAAGATAGCTGAAAATCATGGAACAGAAGACCTGGAAGAAATGTAAGTGTTGCAGAGCCAAGTGTGCAGTAAGCCTATACTGCAAGCTTTTATAAGTGAGAAAATCCCCACCAGATCTGACAGTCTTCCTGAACAAATGAAAAAGCCTTGATTTTTTTCCTTAAAGATGCTGATGAAGAAGAGATTGTGTTGCTGGAAATGCAACGTATGTACTCTATTACTTTGCAAAGTGATTTTATTAGTCACACAAAACCTGTTCACCTGCAAGTGAGGACCACTTCTCCTGTTGTGCAATGAGACCTTTGTTGCATGTGACATGCAAAATTTCAATTTAAGCTTTGAAATCTTTTACTGTAACTGAAGGAACACAAAGATTTGACCATCCGCTCTATCCAGTGGCTTTCTCTGCATAGTCCTTCTTCCCGTGAATTTTAAACAGTTTGCTTCCAAAACATAAAATCACAGTGAATTCAAGTAAAGTGACAGCATGCACTGGTTCATTACATTATGTGTCAGAGTAAATCAGTGGTCCCCCAGCTCCTTTTTGTTAGAGATCTCCTCTGCGATGGCTTGGCAGATTGGCACTGCTTCTGTCTATCTCCCATGTCACCTTGCTTCCTATTCATGTACAATTACATTCTACATATGAGCTGCTTTTGCCACTTGTTTTGGTTTAGGTCCCTGCAATACTGAAAAGAAGCTGCTTTGCTTTCCAGGCACCAGCCATGGATGTGCCATCAAATCTCTTTTATGGCTTTCTTCTGATCTCTATCTTCCCCTCTACCAGGAAGAGGAGGAGGAGAAAACGCATAGTCTGGGGTTTGCTCTGGGTTACCAGTGTTCTGAGCTGTGCGTACAGTGTCTGCATTTTTCATCTCAGCATTGCTGAAAAGAATTGGGAGTGTGAGACAAAACAAATGACTAGACTGTTAAACTATCTGCATGCTTTCAGGTTACTTATGTACCAAGATGCATGTGCTTGAAGTTTCTCTGAAGACCTTACTCTTGACTGAGATTTCACCTTTGCTATGGTTTCATATATGAAATGAATTAATTTTGCAAAAAGTTGTTAACTTCATTCAGCTGTAATCTTTGTTGCTGTTTCTGCCATCCTGTGTGCAAACCCTACTATGGATTTGGTAAAGATAGACCTGTTCACAGCTGAGAACTTTATCTCACCCAGCTGATTTACCATGAGATTCCTTATCATACGCTGTTACACTGCATTGAAGGCTGAACGTTGCTTTGCGGTTGAAGCCTTGAGCGTTAGCATTGACAAGGAGGGGCTCAGGGGAGGCTTTTTTTGATTCCTCTTGTGGTAAGGATCCAACGCCTACAGCTATAGGCTTTTGCTTGTTTTGGTGATTTTATTTGATAAGACCCTCCCATGACTTTAGAGGTCACGAATAATTTACACGCGTTTGTGGATGAGGATCTGCCGAGCTGCATTTTTCATCCATAGCGAAGTTGAGGCTGTGTGATCTCACATCCCTTTCCATGGCCACATCACAATGCACCAGCGCTGATGTATGGTCGTGGCAGAGCACAATGCACATCACACTGATTAGATGCCAGTCCTGGCTGGAACAAAGGGACATGTCCACGGGGTGAGGCGGGGTGACGGGGCTGGGCTTCTGCTCCCCGGCCCCTTGGTCTTCATTCAGCAGCAGCGTCTCGCGGCGGCTTTGTTTATTTGTTCCGCGATTACGTGTATGAGCTTCCAGAATTTATGAGATCAGAGGTCAAGTGAAAGGTCTCAGTTCACAGGTCAAGTGAGAGGCTAAAATTTGTGAAACCAAGGAAATGACAGGACAGTGCCAAGTGAAAGGTCAAAAGTCAAGTGAAAGGTTCATCATGGATGAAAGTGAGCAGCCTGCGCGCCGGCCAGACCACACACCCAAGTGGACCCATACCAACATCCTCAGCATCAAAATGCGGCTGAAATTTCATTCCCTGGCATAGACCCGGGAGAGGAGATGGGCTGAGCAGGCATCGCTCAGATCAGGCTCCAGCGCTGGCTGTGGTGGTGCCGTTTGAGGTTAATTGAGGTTGATTAAATCTTGAGCTCAGATAGGTATTGACAGCAATGAATTTTGAGCTTTTCTCACAAAATTTCCGTCAGGATGGGACAAGTCAGAGTCAGATCCTCTCCTCTTGTCAAGAGTTCCAGTTTCATTTCTCTAGTATGAGCCAGCATCAGTTCGTCCTCCCCTTTTCTGCTGTATTTACAAGCAAAATCGGTCTTGTATATGTGCAAGCCAGATCAGTCAAGATGACTGTTCCACATTTGAACACTTGCATCAGGAACAATAATTTCCTTGTGATTCTCATTTCAGAGTGCTTTCCTAACAGCAGCTCAAGTCAGCAGGACACATGCTTACTTCAGGCTCCTGGTTTGTCCTTTAGAGATCTGTAACTGTATGTGCAAAGAGCTTTCCTATATATATTTTTTTTTTAAAAAAAAGCCAACCAAACAAAAAACAAACAAAAATCCAAAACAAAATTCAATGCTGGTTGACATCAGTTCACCTAAAATAGCTACTTTTAGCCTTGCTACAGTTTCGAGAACAATTTTGTCCTGTCTGAGTTTCAAAGAGTCAAGAAATTTGTAGTATCCTCATGAGCTGAGAGAAAGAAAAAATACAAGGAAAAATGATGTCACCCTTCCTTTCCTCCAGCTATCTCATTCTTCAGCAGGACTTCAAACAAAACAATGAGGTCTGGTTTTTAATGCAAGACATTAATCAATTAGCGGAACAAAGTTATTATTGGCACACCTTGTAATGGTGCAAAGGACCATTACAATAATTAAGCTTCATATTAAAAAAACGAGTGGCCTTCTTTCCCTTTCCAAACTGCTTCTTTTCTGTCGTGATAAGCCATGGTTCCCAGTGACATGACTCCTGGAATTTGCCTTCCAGTTGTCTTCTGTTGAGTTGGATCCCTGGAATAGGACTCTCCTCCTGGCCAGAAAAAGAGAAGAAAAGCAACCATTAATTGGGGCAGTAGGGGAAAGTGAATTAGTGCTTTAGTTCTTAGAGTTGGTAGTCCTTAAAATGTTTTATCTAGCCTACGCTACTTGCACCTTTTCTATATTAAACTTCCACCTCCCAGTGTTTCTCCAGCTTTCCAACCCTCTTCAGAAAAAGTGGAATGTGGAGTGAAACTTTGTGTGTTCAGTGAGAGAGACTGAGATCTTGATGCCAACCCAGATCTACTTAAAGGCTTCCTACAAAATTGACATGTATGCTGATTGAGAGCAATTGCAGAGGGGTTGGACTAGATGACCTTTAAAGGTCCCTTCCAAACTGAACCTTTCTATGCTTCTATGAAAAGGAGGTAAAAAATTGCAAAAGGCCACCAGTTGGCTTTGATTTCTCAACCCAGCTCCACAGAACGATTTAGGTGCTGCAGCGCTGAGGTCTTCAACACCCAATTAAGCATCTGGCTTCAGCAATAGTTTTCCTGTAGCTATGTAGGAGTTATCTACTCCTTTGAGCAAAGCAGCCCACCTCCTCCAGACCCTCCTGGGCGCCCCAAGCTGCAGTTTGCAAAGCCATTCACCATCAGGGGCTGCAGTGACATGTGTAACATCTTCAATCCCTTTCCTCTGCCTCCCAATGCAGAGGTATAGAGTGAAATCAGTTTAAAACACTGTGATTATAGTAATTTCAGGTTTCTTCCAAGGGGGACACAGTCATCTGCTGGCTGGTATTCTCCTGCTCCAAATTACATGGAGTGTTATTTATTCTTAAGACTGGTTGTCTTGTTAGGAATTACAGTGAATCACATCACCGTTCTCATTTGCTGCACATTTGTTATCTGCCTTGCACGGTTCCCAGCAGTGTGGGGACACTTTGTTGAGTGGCATGTTAATACCATTTATTTTTTTAAGCCTAACTAGGGGTATAAAATTCCTAGTCAAAATTCTGTCGCGTTCTCTGAGCACTGGTAAATGAGTATCTCCTTACAACTATTTTCATTCTAGCAGAAAAGTATAACTTGGTGTATACACGTAGGAGTGTTCAGTGTTCTCTGGGAAATGGGACTGACAAAGAAACCTCTGAAGTCATCTAAGGCCAAATTCTTTCCATGGAAATCTGTATGTATGGGACCCACTGAACTTGCACATGTATATCTGAGGGCAGATTTTGACCCTAGGTAAGCAAACAGCTACGACAAACGAGTTGTTTACTTTTCCTAAGTTTTTGCCTTTCCTGGGTATTAATATTACTCTCATAAATTTTGTTGAGCTACACTTTCAAAAGTTAAGACTCCAGGCCCCAGAGGATGAAATACAACAGCCCAATTACACACAACCAGAGTCAGGCTCTAAACGACAGGAGTTTTTGAAAGACACGAACAATATTTAGAGAGCTGGTTAATATTAATTCCTTTGGGAACTATAAGTCTGGCCATTAATAGGCTTAGAGTGATAAAAATGGCAATATGGTGTGCACGTATAGATGATATTGTCAAAAAGAAGCAATTAGTAGCACAGAAAGCATATGCACATATGGCGAGCAGGTTGAAATGAGAAATACTGCTAGCAATATGACAATGGATTAATCGCAGAAGAAGAATGGAACAGTAGCACGGTTTGTTCCTCACCTAAACAGAGCTAAGATGTTTTCATCCAAACAGATTTTCTATTTCTAAGATTTTTTTTTCATCCAAAGAGATTTTCTTTCTGGCTGTCGCTAAGGTCCTGAATCAAGATATCAGACAAATGCTTCTTGTCTACCTTCCTACACGTATTTGACTGAGACTAGAGAATGTGACTATTTGTGAAGGATGTCTCAGAAACTGGGGTTGAAAGCCACGGTCTGAGTCTCCCTAGTCAGTAGAAATACTGGCAGCAGCGTCCCAGTCTGAAACTTTGTGTGTCCGCCCCCCCTCCCCTCGCCCAGGTCTAACCTGTCAAGTGGTTTAAATTGGCCAAATATTATGTTCCTGACCAACTCTTCTAATCTTTGCAGTGGAGTATTTGAGCCCAGACTTGCAGACTAACGGGCTCTAAGATAATGATTTCAGTGTGTTTCAAGCAGGTACCAATAGACCGGAGGATGCCGCTCACAGGCCGCGTAGAGCCCGGTCTGATGTTACAGATAATCGACTGACATGGGAGATAAGTGCATTCAGTGCCTCGTGTGCTTTTATCTTTATCTCATTATGCTCTTTTAGGGTTAAAAATGAGGAGTTTACAGGGCAGCTAAAATGCTCTCTGTATCCTTGGTGTGGGGAAGTTATCATAAACATAGCCCTGCCAGCCTTTGAGCTGAGTGAGAGCTTTTGCATTTTGGCTTTGAAAAGGTATACACCTGTCACTCTAAAATGGAGCAGATGGGTTATAATCTTATCTGCTCGCCATGGATTTGTTGTCAGAAGGAAGTGAGGTAAGGGCAAGTGGTAAATGCAATGCAGTTTATCTGCCATGCAGGCTATGCTTTTCCCTCAATGCACTGAATAAAGAAATTGGTGAATGGGAACATTTTGACTTCCCCTGAACAATTTTGTTCTCAAATCTTATCTCACATTGTCGAATAAATAATTGCTGCTATAGGAACAAACGATCCTGAAAACAAACTGGCTTGTCTTGCTGTTGCTTGTAAGTTGAAATGCTATTTTGATTACTTTTCTTATTCTTACTAGCATGCTTTGGGCTGTCCACTCCACTGACTACTAGTGAAAAACCCTGGCGTTTCTTAAAGATTTTGGCAACACCACTGCCTAAGTTAGGGCCATTCTCTTCTTTTGCACATACCTCGTGAGAAAAACCCGTGCACCCTGTGTCATTGCTGGTAAATAATGACTTTTTATTAGCGTTGACTGCTGCTCTGTCCTATTGCATTACTCTCTTTCTTTTTCCTCCTACTAATTATTTTGTGGTTATTGCACAGATAGTAGCAATTGAATGGTATACACGTAATATAAAGAAGCTTCTATAGCAGATATCTGCTCTTGCTGCTTTTGCCTCTGGAATTGTCTGATAGTGCAGATGGTATGTGAAAACTACTTGTGCTTTCCTTAAGACTTTGTCTTCAAAAAATTGCACATAACTTTAGAGATCCAGGTCTGATTATAGGGTCAGCAAAGGAAAGGGTAATCACTCAAGCTTCAGTGGGCCTAATCACTCCCTGCGGAGTGATAATTATTGTCCTTCATCACGCTTAGACTGCAAGCAGTGTCTGCTCTGTCACATAGCTTTACTTGCTTCCTGCCCTCTATTAGAATATTAAAGCCTCCAACCGGCAAATCGTTTTGACTTTCTAGAATTAAAAAAAAAAAAATAAAAAATTGAAGAAAGATGCTGTCCACTGGAGCAGAACACTGAGATATTCACACAACGAAATGTGACACCTTATATATCATGCACTGAGAGAAGCATCAGGAAAGTTTCCAGCATAAAACCTCCTGAAAGCTATGTCAAATATGGGTATTTATCATTTGTATTTAGAAAACAGGAAATTATTTGGCCCATCTCATCCCAGCTGGAATGTGGAAGACAGATCTGGGACCATGGAGCATAATTATTAACAACTCAGAATATGAAAACCTGCACACCACTACTGAAAGCAGGCCAGGAAATAGCTAAAATATCAAAACGATCTGAAAAGGAACAGAAGGTGCCAAAAGGTTGAGAGCTTGTTAAAAGTTGACCTGCACTTGAGGGCTTCTTACAAAATCTAGAGATTATTTGAATCAGTTTGGGGGAGTTAGAGGAAAACACAAAGCCATTTCCCATCTTGAAAATTGGAAAAAGACTAAGAGTAAATGGGATTTTGTATTTTTTATCTACTGGAGATATTAGATATCACATTGGCATGTTTATTTTCTAATTTCATTAATGCAAGAACGGCAGTAGTATCGCACAAGCTGGGAATGCCTGCATGCTGGAGGTGATGCTACTCATATCCCAAGAATTTGCCATCTCTTAGTTTTTGGGGCTAATCTAAAGGTGACTGGAGTCAACAGGAGTCTTTCAGAGGGATTTGGATCAAACTCTTCAGTTCTGTGTTTACATAATTACAAAACTCTTACGCCGGGAGCAGTTCAATAATGGGAGAGCACAAGCCAAGCTTTTCATAAATCCTTTCTACTTCCTATTTAGGGAAGATATTTCTCCTTCAGTCCAAGCTCCACTTTTGGCATTTTGCTCCACCCTACAATGTTTAGGTTGTCTGATGTCTCGAGCTCCTGCAGAATCAGTCTCCCAGCTGCTAAAACTGGCTCCCAGGAAAACACTTGTGGTTTGCTTGTAGCATGCTTTGGAAAAAGAACAAATAGCAGACATGGACTGGAGCTGGCCTATTACAAAAATATCAGTTATCTTTTCCAAATGTCTCACAGCTGTGAAACAGTCTTGACATGGCATGATAGCAGAGGTGCCACCTCACTAAGATACTGGTATGGTTGTTGATACAAGCAGATGCTGGAGTAATCCTGGAGATTTTCCCATTTGCGTTAGGAACTGAAAACCTGTGAAAAGGTTCAGGGTGGGATTCATTTTTCAGGAAAAGGCAATAAGAACTTAGGAAATTCACTTAGAAAAAAGTTTTAAAAATGGATGCTTAAAGTTAGGCTCCCACACCTATATGTACGGTTCTAAATAAGCCTGGTCTGATTTTAAAAAATGCTGGCACTGGGGATCAACATGCCCAATGAAACCTCTTCCCACTACATTTTAATGAAAAAGTAAAATGTAAAAGTAAAACTTAAAAACTAGGTGATGGCTTTGACAAAGAAGCATCTGTAAGAGAAAGACTAACTCAGCAGTGCAACTGCTAGAGCTGCGAAATGACCTCAGGAATTCACATACTGCAAGTAAATATTTATTGCCATTTAATGGTTGGCCCCAAAAGCAAGCATTCTCGTTCTGGCTAACCATGTGGAAACTGAGTTCATGCGCATGTTGTCAGCCATAGGCCCTGTACCACATCATTAATCTGCGATAAGTATTTGGGAGGAAGAGGCTGGGTGTGCGGGGAGGCTGCGCGCTTGGTCCCGCGGTGTGAAGGGGAAGATCATGTAATAGCAGAAAAACAGAGGGGGTGTCATGAAAAACAAGCCACTTACCTCCAGCAGCAGTGAAATTTATAGTAAAGTTTCTCTTCTTTTTGTGCCCTACATGAAAGGAATGCTGAAATAACGATAAATAGTATGTTTTCTACAAATACCTGCTTTTGTAACACCCACCATAATGCTTTAATTAGTATGTCCTCCTCTCATAAAACTGGTTATTTCCTCACCACCTTTTTCCACATTATGCACATACTTATGAGATATTCTCTTAGTTCCATCATTAATTGATAAACTTCATGTGTGTGTTATTGTACATGTCTTTAAAAGTGCAACAGAGTTTTTGAAGTCATTGCATCTAACTGTGAGACGATTGATTACCACCTTTTCATGAGCAGCTGGAAGAACTGATAGGACTGGCAAAATAATGAGTGCGGATTTAAAAGAAAAAAGAAGTGAAAGCATTTTATAAAAATCACCTTGAACTTCTGGAATTTCTTTGTAATTTTTAGGAATCAAACTCAAAATTGATTGGTTTTGGTTTTAAAGAAGACAAAAATGCTTCCCTGAAGTACTAAATTACCTTTGTTCTGAATTTAAGCAATTTTAATTATCTGAAATTTTAAATTTAGAAGATTTTATTTTAAGATTTTAAAAGATTCAAAATCTGAATTTTATTATGTTATCCAGAAAAAAACCCATGCTATTTTGGCAGAAGACGATGTAGACTGTGCTTTTATTGTTTAAGGGATTTCAAAGATGGTGACTATGGGCTGCAGTCTGAGGAAAAAGAAGAGGACAGTTTTGTGTTTCCCTGTATGTAGCAATGCTAACATATTTAGGGATTACAACTTATGTTTTATGGAAGTGCTAGGGCTGAGCCCAAGTCCATCAGTATATACAGTAAGAACCAAGAGCCATGCACACAAGCAGCACTCTCTATATGGTGTCCAAAGCTCTTTAGTATTCATGGTAGACTCAACCGGGTGAACGAGGAATACAATATCAAATTTAAAGTTGGGTTTTCCTCAACTACTACTACTTTTTCTTTTCTGGTTGGTATTGTGACCATGTACTAATTTCCGTGGGCATCTGCTCTCTATCATTAGTAAGTCTTTCTGGTGTTCTAAACCCCATTTCCCATGAATTCCTCATCATAATGAGTATTTTTAAAACTGAATCCTTTTGACCAAAAATCATTATTATTTGCTCATACAAAACCTATTAAGGATTCCTTACATGACAGACCACTGCTATGAAAGGAAGGGTTTTTTTCTGAGCTACCACAGCAGAACTATTTACACAATTGTTAATAATCTCTTGGTGTGCAATCTGCCATTTGCAGCAGCTCTTTCCTCCATCAGCCTGAATTATTAATACTGCCTGTTGGCCAAGGCAAATACTCTTCCAAACATCTCTGGAGGCCTAATTCAGGCTTTTCTAACCTCTCCGTTTTGGAGTTGAGAATTTTAAGTGGTTTAATTCAACACAAAATAAAAGCCGTGAAAGGGCTCGCACTCACTTCAGTCTGAGTCTGGCCCTTACCCCACACAATAATTATTTCCCGATTTTCCCTAGTGCGGGTATTGCAGGTTGCCCCCCATGATCAACACTTGCTACGAGGAAGGGGTTCAGGGATGGAGAGCTGCAATCTGAGACGACGTATTCCTTGCCATTGTGATCGGTCAGGGATAAAAGCGGGTGGAATACAAAACCCTTCTGAGTCTTAACTACAATGCCGAACGTTATAATTATTTTTAAAAAAAAAACACATCCTGACTCTGCTTAAAGCCTGTTTGCTATAATTCACCCCTGTGTTAATAACCTCCTAACATACATGAATGTATGCTAAAATGGTTTTTAAACTACTAGATTTATGGCTTGGCAGGCTGGTAAACGCACAATTATAGTTCATAATAGGTAGGTATCTGCTGTCCATTGATTTTTCTCTTGTTCTGTTTCCTTCCAGAGTGATGTCATTAGACATTACGTGGATGACTAATAGTCCTAAGGAATGACATTCACGTGCCAGAATGCCACATGTCAGTGTTCCCGTATGGGCTCCGGCACTCTGTGCCGTAAGATGGCAAGAACCCCCTGAGCGTTTCTGCTGCAGCCAAGCCCGGCCTTGCCAAACCTGTGGCAGATCGGCAGCTCAGAGGCAATTCAGCTAGGGGAAAAAAAAAAAATAAAAAATGAAACCACAAAAGCTATTTAGGAGCTCTGAATATCTTTCTAATCAGATTGCTGGGAGTGCGTTTGGACTTGTATCTATTCATTCTGCGGTGACGGAAGTAAAGGAACTATCCAGTGAGTTGTCTGGTTTTCCCAGAATTGTTTGTACTGCTGACCTTTATATCTACCCATTTATCCTAATTGTTTTTAGCTGTTTGAGGAAGACTCCTAGATGAGAAAAGCAACTCAATATGTATCAGAGATCCTATCTGCTACAACTTTTGTTTTAATTTAAAGCAGACCCAGCATAATTTTGTGCGCCGGTTGCATAGTACCAAAGGCAGGAATTTGTTGTGGGATTTTTTAATAAAATCGTAGGCCCAAGACAGAGGTCCCTGGACACAGGGAGTGTGATCTGGGGGTGGGGTTGCTTAGATGCCTCTTGCCCAAATGCATTTCCTGATGTTCTCTGGCTGGGGCAGCTTTTGATGTGGTACTTTCTTGTGGGAGAGTGGGGAGTACCATTTTAGGGAGGTGGCCAAGCTGGCTCCGTCAGCTTTGTCTGAGTCCAAGATAGGAGAAATCCACTGCCAGAGCGTTATAGCGGGAAATCTGGCTTTCAGCATCCATAAAACTCCCTCTCCAAGTGGAATTTCCCAGATTAAATGAGAATATTGAGTTCTCTCAGTATTCCTTGTTTGAAATTGGAGTTGGGCAGGCTTCGCTTCTTCCGGGGGATGTATTAATTCTATAATAGACACGTTTTTCTTCCTCCTTCCATCAAATCCCAGTCTCTTGGAAGGGAGTGGGAGGCTTGTGACATATACAAAGTGTTTGCTGATGGTTAATAGAAAAGAATCTGGGTTATCCAATAAACAAGCCCCAAACTTTCAACTCGTAGGGAGCTTAGGTTCAAACAGTAGCTCTGACTACTGCAGGGTGGTTATGGAGCGAAATAGAGTGATATGCAAAAGCTCACACTAAGTATATCACTTTGCTTCAGAATTCCTGCATTTACTGCTAATGCAAGAAATAGCCTTTGAACTCTAATCTGGTGTCTCCGGAGTAGTTCATAACCGAAGGCACTTCTTTCATCGTAACAGGGTGACAGTGATCCAGACTCGCAGAGCATTTGGTACAGTCCCAAAGCAAGATACTGAACAAGATAATACCGTAGGCTTTGCATTTCTGAGCATACCAGCCTTTTGCAGACAATTCAGGGATCCTGCCTCGCGACATCCATGTGAAATAGAGAAGTATTAGTGTCCTTGTCTTGCATGAAGACATAGGAATATTATTGTCTCACATAGAAGGAAAAAGGAAACGTGGCATTTTTGTGACTTCCCCTCAGTTTGAGCACTAAGCCGCCAGCGGAACTATTTCTTCAGCATTTTTGAAGAGAGAGCAAGACTAGAGAGTAAATTGTATGTTTCTCCACTGCTGCAAAGCAGTCACCTGTAAGGAATATTTTACCTGTTAGACTATCAAGTTAGCCAGTGGTTATTGTCACCAGGGTGGTCACAAAGTAAGGTATTAGTCTTAACCACCTAGAACCTAGGAGAGCTGGTTATTCCTAATATTTAGTTGAATTCATCCTGAAGAATTATAAAATACTATGGCACAGCCCGTTTTTTCTCATGACAAATATATGTCCCTCTTCACTTGTAAACTGTCTGCCTGGGTTCAGGTAGCAGACGCCTCATTTTGCTCTTGGCAAGGGGTGGGTTGTCCACGGGAGCCCTTGGCTGGTGGTGCCCAGGCTCTGCTGCCACCGTGCATCTGCTGCAGAGCTCCTGAGGAGCTGCTCAGCTGCACCCTGGCGTGCCTCTGCTGGAGATTAGGTAATGGCCAACCTGGGAAAAATATTGAGATTTAAAATAATTCTATGAGAGACCTCAGTTTAGTTTTATACAACACCAACAATGTTTTTCTGGTCCTTTTAAAGAGGTGCATCCTTTCTTCTTTTATTAAAAAAACGTTGTGATCTCACAGTTTAGTCATGTAAGACAAAATTCCTCCATAACAGTATTAATTTTTCATTCAGTTTTTATGTGTCCTCAACTTGATTATGAAGACAATAATTTAATTTGAAAAAATGTCCTTTTTTTCCCCAGCTTCAGCAGTGCTACTAAATGTGGGTGTAGATAAATGACCACATGAAAACTTCACAAAATTAGTGTTTACACATAATCTGGCAATGAGCTATAATTTGATTGGTAAAAAAATCATTTTGTGTACCTCTGCCCCTATTCTGCCGGATAATGAAAATTTATATCTATGTTTCAGACATCTGGGGAGGATGTGACAGCTTTGGGGCTGAATGAAAGATTATGCCACAGTGACCCCTGTCAGCATTTCCTCACGGACTGGTTACCCGAAACCCAGCAGCAGTTAGGCTACTTCTTTTCTTCTTTTTTTCTTTTGCCTTTTTTCTTTTTTTTTTTCTTTTCTTCTTTTTCTTTGTTTCTTTTTTCTTTTTTCTTTTTTCTTTTTTCTTTTTTCTTTTTTCTTTTTTCTTTTTTCTTTTTTCTTTTTTCTTT
>JAVJGJ010000003.1:24529953-24564407 GCA_035590215.1 Microhierax caerulescens
TTTTTCTTTTTTCTTTTTTCTTTTTTCTTTTTTCTTTTTTCTTTTTTCTTTTTTTTCTTTTTTCTTTTTTCTTTTTTTTTTTCTTTTTCTTTTTTCTTTTTTCTTTTTCTTCTTTTTTTTTCTTTTTCTCTTCCCCCAGGGCAGACTGTCATTTTATTTTGGAAGGTTAATGGCACTATAAATCTAATAGGTCATTTCAGTGCCATCATGTGGGTATTACAAATCACATGACTGGTCAGGATCCCATGTGGAGTGTTTTGGGGTTGCCTCGCGTAGGAACAGCAAAGCCTCTCTACGGCTGTAAGAGCTGGGTATGTTTTCAATTACTTTCTAGGACAGATATGTTTTGCAATTAATTTAAAATCTTTGCCTATGGTTGTGTTTGCCACCTCTCAGATTTTTCTTAGTAAATGCTTGCGTATCAAATTCACCTTTGATTCTCTCTAGAGATAATCTGTGCTTTTTAATTTACTTGTGCCTCAGGACTATGAACAAATGTGTCTTTGTGCTCAAGGCACAGAAATGGATCAGCAAAGGAGGATTTTCCCAAAGTCGGTGTATTCCCCTGTCTGTCCCAGCACGGAGCTTTTCCCTTCTGCCCCCAGACCAGTGTACATCCCCTGTACTAATGTGGAAACACCCCCCTAAAGGCTTTGACGCTTCCCACTTGTGCTGGTAGAGGTACTTAAGGTCTTCTGGGATGTACACGGGCTCTGTAAGGTAAGAAGGAAATGAAATAGGTGGATAAGCGGAAAACAAATAGAAAAAATGGCAGCTAGAGGGTACTGAGAGCATCCTGTGAGGAGAGAGGTCAGACCATCTCGTGGAGAGAGAGGGGGTCTGAAGACCCCGTTGGGAACTGCAGTGAGTCTTGATTTGGTGCAAATAAAAGTTGCATAAAATACATCCAGATGTTTTCAAGAACTGACAGGTTTTAATTGAGGGAATTGAATGCCAAGGCTCACCTTCAAAAATCGTGTTTCCCTCCTGCTAATGACAAGAGATTGAGACCATAGATATTTAAAATGTATTATATTCATTTGACTGACACGGGCCTGTTCCAAAGTGTGGGGTTTGCTTCCCAAATACCCATTTTTTAAAATCACTTTTTCTGCCACAAAAGATTTCCACTGAGCCCTTCCAAAATTTGTTTACTTTGGGAGGAAAGCTTTCTAAAGCATGATATAGAGTTCAAAAATGCGAATGATGTCGTAACAGAGAGAACTCCCTTAAGTGTCGTACATTTGGATATTTCGAAGAGCAGTGACTGTATCATTTCCCATGGATGCAGCTCCAGGAAATGAATAATGCTCAGGAGCGGTCAGAGATGAGCCTGCAAAGATTCACCCGTCTCCTTCGCTCCTTTGCTGTTTCTCCTCTGCTTTGCATTTGTCCTTCTAAAATACGTTTTCCTATTGGGGAAAAAAAAAAAAAAAAAAAAAAAAGCCTCCTGAAAAGTTTGTAACCTGGGGAGTGGCTTGGTTTCTGAGCGTTCCCACTCTTGCTTCACTCTTTCTTACTTTCTTTTTATGTGGGTGGGTCACAACTGATGCTCTGCAGGCCCAAAGGAAGGCTCACTCCAGATCTCAAACACCCCTGACCCGGGGGCTTCTGCACCGCATTTCCCCAATAGACATGCCAATGTGGGTGTTTATTTAGCAAACATACTGCTTGGAAGAGGCAATTTGTTTTTAACATGCTAACTCTTCTCTAGGTCACTTGCACCCTTCTGTGTCCCCAAAGGGAGCCAAGCCCAAGCTTTTTCCACCAGCTTGTGATGGGGTTGCTGGTGAGTTCATCCTTCAGGGAAATCAGAATAAATTTCTTGCTGCTCATGCAGCTTAAGGTGCCTTCCCTAAGGCTGGCTTTACTTTCAGCCAACATCAGTGGATGGCAAAGCTCCTCATCCCACGGTTATCAGGTCTCCAGCGGAGCATCCTGTGGCTCCCATGGGACCACACAGCCAGATTTCCTTTCCAGAAAAAACAAAGAGCAGAGACACAGGATATGTCCCATGTCTTCCCTGATATACTGCAGGATCGCCCGCGTTACACACAGCCAAATAGCTCCACAGCAAGATGTACGCTCCAAAAGAGACCAGGTGGTCTCTCAGTTGTTGTGGAAGAAGGGACAGCGTTCCCTTTTCTGGCATCCTCTGGGGTGGCTCTGGCTCAGCATCACTGTAGCAGTCCCATCTCTTTGCCTCTGCTGTCTTGACAGCTCCTGAGCAGCTCTTACCATCTGCTTTTCATGTTCACCCCTCATCACCTGCCTGGAAGCTGCTTTCCATCCAGGAGGTCCAAGAATGACAGTGTACACACTGCCAACGAACATCCCAGGGAGACGCCCAGGTCATTGTGCTCTTTCCTTGCACCTACCCCCTCCCTCCCTCGATCCTGCCCACGACTGGACCTGAAGAGATGCACACTGCATTGCTGTGGTGGGTCCAACACCCCAGTCTGTCTTTTGTGGCTTAAGTCTCGATCCGTGAGTTGTAGTCTCAGCCTCTGTGAAGTCAATCAGAATCTTGATCATATTTATGCCAGAAATCCTTGAGATGTTTTTTTCTGGCTGATACATGATGTCTGTACTTCAGCAGTGAGAGCAATAGTATCTCTTCACTTAGGCTCTCCTGAAATCTTTTTAGAGGGCAGAAATTTTCAGAGAAAGGACGTGTGGCAGCAGTAATCACTACATCCCCACAGACCACATCTGTTGACCTGAAAAAATTAGCAATATCTGTCATAAACCTGGTGTATTTGAATGCTCATTTGTTGTTTCCTTTTTAAGTTTTTATTTCTGCAACCTCTTTCACAATGAATATCCTTCACTTTCACAGTCACAGCCTGTGGTACCGAATTTCATCATAGCATGACTTAAAATATTCACACTATCAGGTCCATAAGCATTACATCCACAATTTTTTGGGAAAAAAAATATCCACGTTATAAAGCATAGAAAAATAGGGTTTGTAATGAAAATGCTGACAGCACCTTAACTGTCACTGGGCGCTGCTATAAACAAGCATTATGTTTATGTGCATGAGAGCAAGTCTGTGCAGTGCTGGGCTTTACCAACTTTGGGGACCAGCAGCACACACTTATACAACTTATTTATTTGTTTTTCATGGAAAGACACTGGATTGCAGTGCTGCATTGCAATATGTTGCTAATTACCTAGTGCTCCACTGATATAGTAGCTGGCTCACGGTATGCCTAGATTGGTAAATTGGAATTTGGAAAGCCGTGGATGTGATTTAATTGCTCTCTTAAACTGTGGAACAATGAATTGTTCTGTAAACAGTGATCTATTCCTCATTTCCATTTCTAAATCAGCTCTGGTGATGTGTTTTGCACCAGGAACCTGGCATATTAGGCAGTACTTAATGTTTTAACTGTGCTGTAAATTTATATCTGTCACTTTAAACTTCTCCTATTGCTAATTTTATAACTGAGAACAGAGTTTCTGCTTCTTTCCCAAGTGCTTGAGCCTAAGAAATCCTGGGGTGCTCTGAAGGCACTTGAAGCCAGCCCCTGCCAAGGTCAGGTCTGCTAACCCCATAAACACCCCTCAGCCCTTGGGGTGTCCCACCCATTCACTGCCAGGCACCCCCCTCCTGCGGCGGTCGGCAGAGGGTGGGGGCGATGCTGGGTGAGGGCCGATGTGAGGTTCCCCCAGCCCCGCGGCTCCTTGCACAGTTAGGGCTCTGCGGGACGTTTGCTGCGGAGCCAGCGCTGTCTCCTGGCTGCGTATTTTGAGGCAACTATCTCCCGCTGGGAAAGGTGCTGGTTGTGTTCGGGTGCAGGCCGGACCTGGAGAGCAAAACCGTTTACAAACAGGTCGTTGCCATCTTGCATTATCAGAGCTGGCAGGAGGAGCAGTAATTTTAGGGGATCAAACAACCACGCAGAGGAAGAGCTTGTATTAAACAACACAAGGTGCACGGGGCAACTGAGTAATTCTGTATTTACATGTACGTTGCAGCAAATGCCCCGTAATGACGGGTTTTTTTATTTTTTTTAAGCTCTTTAGGTTTTGTGTTATGAGAAAGTATGAACCATAAATCACACGGAGCTACTCCTGGCCTTAAGCCTTCAGGATGCATTTGTTTGAAATCAAGAGCCAAATTCCCTGGATCGGAGTAAACTGTTAGGTGCCAACTGGGGCGAAATGCCAGCCTTTGAACTCCTGCACATTATGGCTGATGTGATCCATATGCAAGACTTGCATCGTTCTCCAAAGTGGTTTCTTTTAATTGATTTAGCAAATTAACAATATTAGGCCTTCTGTAGGATAGAAAGTACATTACTCACTGTGCCCTTATGTTACCCTGAAAGGAAATCTATTGTTCTTTTGTAATGAAATGGTATCACAAGGAAAAAAAAAAAAGGTAGCAGTAGCAGGTAAAAGGAATCACATTCAGCTGTCAAGCATGTTTAATGAGGAATTTTAATTATGAGGCTGGAAATCAATGAGCATAACTTTAGCAATGAAGTCTTAAAGGGGAACTAAATTGCTTTCTATCTTGCAAAGTTTACTGAAGCAGTTTGAGCGGCTGCCAACCATCATTGTTCTGAGAAAAGGAACTTGAGGAAATTGCAAGTCACACTGTAGCGTTTATTGTAGGCATATTTAACAACAAAAAAGGAGGATTTCCATGGATTCATGTTTAATGGGTTCTTCCTAACTGATTCATCTCTGCCTTACAATTCTTAAGAACCTTTGGTTTCAGATACTGTATAAAATCTGTCCTTAGGAAAACGTGGATGAAAGGCGATCGGTTACACTGAAAACTGATAGCGTATGATTTATAGGGGATAAACATTATCTTTTTTGTTCCTTATTCTCTGAGAACCTGGGCTGTGAGGAACAGCATGGCGTGAATATTCATTCAAAAAGTGAGAACCCAAACTTCCAAGCCCAGAGCTAGTGCAAACAGGTGATGCTCAGGCCTGTGTATGGTGTGGCTGTGTTTTCTGACTGAGCTGCGGCAGGGTCTTCGGGATGCTACTATAAATTCATGTTGGTGTTGCCAGTGCAAGTGAAGTTTTTGTAGATTTGTAACTGTACCATAACGATTCTATTTAAGATACAGCACACTGTGTAAGGCCAAATCCAATGGCTACTGGGAAATGGTCCCCGACAGATATCCCAGCAGCACCTCTGAGGCTGGGCTCTGTCATCCCAGCACAAAACCATCAACTTTTTCTCTAGCTCTTACTGGAGAAACTATAGGGCAGACTTAAGTCAAAATGCTTTGCAGTACCTACAGACGTGCCTACCAAAAGAGGTAGTTTTGGAAAGCCGTGTTTCCGTCTCCATTTTAGGCATATCTTGGTTTCTCATTAAGCTATGACAGCTGCAGTTTCTCAACGATAAATGAGTCATTGCTCCCATTGCTGGTGGTTGCTGCTGGTTTTTGGGGGTGCTGTATTGCTCCCTACTGTTGCTTAAAGCGAGGCACATCTCTGATTGCCCCACTGTCCCTTGGAACCTCACCACCGCGTGGGCACCCAGGGTTTCAGTGCCTGCCCGTGGGGTTTAACGGTCTAAATTAGCATTTGGATACTGCAGCAAAGAATGTTCGACAAACCCTTAATGCAGGTAGGGGAGAAGTAGTTTTGAAACCAATCTAGTTGCCATTCCATAGGAAATCCAAGTCGTAGATCACAGTTATTGGTATTTTAAAAGTGGCAGTGCCTTTTAAAGGCTGGCTATTCCCTAGAATATAGAGGTGTTTGGGGCTGCAGTGGAGATACATTGGCAGCAGAGTGGAAGCTCTGAACTCACCTGCTAATGCCCTGCCTAGCTTAACTGCTATCAGTCGCTCACTTTCATGAGTCTGAAATTCATGCAGCCCCAAAAGAAAGATAAATAAGAACAAGTCAGTTTTCACCCTCCAGACATAGGCCGAGAAAATTATTTCAAATAAAATAAATCATCTCAAGCAGGGGCAGATGAAATAGTTTTCTACTGAAGTTTTTCTTCCAGTTGACAGAACAAATTACTGAATTTCCTCTTCTGGATATCTTAAGTATCTTTTCTAAAATCATAATTGCGTTCAACCCTAATTCTGTGTTTGCAGTAAGCTGTTTAGTGATGCTTAAAAATCTTCACAGTGAAAGATAAAGGTAGCTTGTGACCCAGCTACTGTTAAATACTGTGAATCAGATCTTTACCAGATCCATGAGGATCCACATCTGCACGGCCTCAGCATGGGGACTGCAGCACGGGACGGTGGGACCTGCTCTGGGGCAAGGTCTGGCATGGTTGGTGCCACCTCGCCAGGCTCCCTGAGACACTGATTTCAGTGGGCTGTAAGGGGGGCTGCTCCTTTCACACCATGAATAAAAACATCGCATCCAGTAGCCCTCTGGAGGGAACGTCGATGAGCAAATTTCCCAAATGAATTGGGTGGTTTAGCCTTGGCATCCATAGCTGGGGCTAATTTTATTAAGGTCTATGGCATAACATGCAATTCAAGCCCAGAAGGATTCCTGGGGAGATCTGAGCTTTCCTCTATCCCTTTTACATTTAGGCAATTTAGCTGTGTGTTTGTGGTATGCATATTTGGCTTCCTCTATTTCATGTGGGAAACGCTCACCTTGACTGTCAGTATATTTTTGTTAAAATTGAGGTAGAGATGAAGCAGACTATATTCTATGAGAAATCTCACCCACTGTATCTATAAATTCTCTCTCTCATCTCCTGTGAGTGTTGAATGAGCCTTCAGGTGTCCAGTGCTATTTCTCTTATGGTGCTCCAAGAGGCCACGTGAGATTGTGGGGGGGCTGCAAAGCACAGAAAATTTTACTGTGGTCAAAAATGAAGAAAATCCTCCTTGCCTCTCCCATGTCTTCAACTTTCAAAGGCCAGTGTGTTTTCTCATCACAGATGCATTTTATACTCTTGTATTTATAGTGAATGTAGAAATTTATGTTGCTTCAAAGAGAAGATTTTTCCTTTGAAAAAGTTGAGATAGGTTCTTTTCAAGCATATACCTTTTTTTTGGGTGTTTTTTGTTTTTTGGTTTTTTTTTTTTTTTTCATATTGGGCAAGCAAACCATTGCTGTGTCAATAGCACACATCCAAGGCAGACCCAAACATCTACATGGTGATCCAGTGAGTAAAGGAAAAGTGAGCTCTTGATGGAGGTGTAACAGTGGAAATGTATTTTAAAAGTATTTTTAATTGCTGAAAGGGTATTTGTTGCTAAATATTTACCTGCCCAGTGATGTGTAAGTCTGTAAGAAGCTCATTTTACTGTCAGCTGTGAGGTCTGTTCCTACATTTTGGCTGGATCTTTCCATCTTTCTGTGTAATCAGCAGCTGGGCGCTGCTGTGGAAATACCATGGTCAGCATGGGGCATTCACACAGCCAAACACTGTCATTGGGTTAAGGGCTGGTTATTCTTAGGATTTAGTAACTTTGCTATCTTTTCATAGTCTTTCTGAAACTCTCTGTTGCTTGTCCTCCCACAGAAGTATACATTTTATATGTATAGACCGTTATTTTCCAGTGTATTCACTTGTTGATGAGTCTGTTCTGTCCTTGGCAATTTTGCTGAAACCCACAAAATTCATTCCATCCCATGCCACCATCTGAAATCCTCATCAATTTTTCAACGAATTTCTAATGCTATCAGAGGGTTAATATATGAGATGATCCCGGTGTTGTGTCAGAGGAAAACCTTTTGAGCAGGGGATGGATGTACAGTACGGCACGGCATATAAATCATTTTCAAATTAGTATTCCGTACATCTGGAGAAGAGTACATTTGTGTGCCTGCATAAATTGCCTGTGAACACATTTCAAAACCCTACGCTTAATCTTAGCAATGAACATTTCAAAAAGTAAATTAATATCTTCAAGGAGAAGAAATACAGTATATTAAGCAGAAGCCCACTGGAAACTGTATAGTTAAGAATCTGTCAGCCTTTCCATTATAAGCCCTGTTTTTTGAGGGGTTTATAACTCAGTTATAAAATTTCACACTAGGCTAAAGGTTGGCACGTATCGTCTCAGTTTGGCAGGGCGATATTTTATTAGCTCTGAAGGAGTTTTGGATCCCATGTCAATGGGATATTATTTTAAACCACAGAAATGAAGTTTAAATAACTTGGGGTACGACTTAGCTGTAGGGAGTTGAGAGAAGTGGGATTGACGCCCGAAGCGATGCTGTTGACTCGTGGAGGGGTGACACTTGGAGGTGCCACGGGGCTGAGGTGGGGATCACACATCAGCCCCAGAACCAAATTTCTTTGCTTTTGTCTGTTCCCCTGAATGTGACTGTAATTCACATCTTTATGGTTAAATGTATATTGTGCTGAGGTTACGGGTCTAGTTGGTGGTTTATAAATTAGGTTAATTAATATTACAATAGTACTTTGTGAGTGTGCGAGTGTGTTTGTGGGTGGATATGTGTGTATGCAGACAAGAGCACTCCTTGGAAGCAGGACCAGGATTAAAGTGTCTGCAGGAATTGTAAATTTATTGTGTAAATAGCTTTATGATTTGTTGTGTGTTTGGATTAATGCAATATATATCCATTTTAAACATTGATCTTTAAGTGAGTAATGTAATAAATCTGAATATTCCTTCAAATTACTGTTTACACTGGCCATGCTATAGATTAGAAGAGACAGTTGCCTTTATAAATTTACTTGTAGGGTACACGGGTGCGTATAAATACTTCTGCTTCCAATTATATCAAACACTGATGATAAACTGTTGTGAGTTGCCTGGACGATTGTACACAGCCTGAGTCACGAGGAGGGATGGTGTCAGGCAGTGACTGATGCACACATGGCACAGGGAGGGGGGGGCTATTGTTTAGGCCAGGAAATGTGTAAATAGGCACCTAGAATAAGAATTCTATAAATGTATCAAAACGAAGATATAGTTCCTTCCCAGGTGTAGTGCTTCTAAAAGGGGGAACTGTGTAAACTCATCAAAACATGGAAGCACGATCATTTGTTTTGTATCTACGGCAATCTTAATGGTTTGCAGTAACGTGTTCATGAAAACGTATCTGTAGGTACCCTTTGGCATTGGGCTGCTTTGGGTTTTCCTCATCCCTTTCAGGGTAGCTGATCGTGCTGGGTTTCATGTTTCATATTATTAAACCACCTGAATTTGGTAGCCGGGCAGCATCTCAGAAGGGATACTGTGTTATCATTGTGACCCCTTAAAAATGTATTTATGCCAACACCGTGGGTTTAAGCATGGGGTTAGGACATGCCAGACTTCATAGGCACAGAAATGCACTTAAGGAGACAAATACATGAGCTTAGTTTTAGTTTCATTCTTTAAGGAGAAATCTGGTGGCCACCAGAAGCCCTTTGAAGAGCTGACTGACTGCGGCCTCACCAGCCGTGGGAGGCAGAGGCACCGGCCAAGGCTCCATGCTCAAGCAGCAGGTCTCTTCCCAGGCAGGCTCTTTTGCTCCCCAATTCACCAAACAGCCATCCCACAGCTGGGGAAAGTGGCTCCCTGGCTTGCCCGGTTTGGAGTGATATGTTTAGAATGGTACAGCTGAGGGTACCACTTAGTCTTTCTGAAGATGTCCTGTGGTGATGTCTTAGTGCACAGGGTAAATCAGCTTCCAAACAGTGCACCAAAACCCCAAATACCTAATAAATGTTGGGGAACTGATTGGTTCCCTTTATAAGCCAAAAATGACTTTCTGAAGTGTTTGCATTTTTCCACAGTTCAGGGAAAGCGTGGTTGTGTTGAGCTCTTACACTAAATCCATCCCTGGTGCAAACAGAGGAGAAGAGCTGTCCCCGGCTGGCAGCTCCCAGGGAGGAGACGTCCTCGCTGTACTGATGGGTTGCACTAATGACAGCTGGCCAGATGTTAAATTAATCAAATCATGCAATTTTAAAACTCAGGAAGGAGAGATCACGATTTGCTTCTTTTGCTTCTTGCTTCTTTTGCCCTCTTTGTTATCCTTCCTTTTTCCACATACATTTCTAAGAGCATGAAAAAACAGTGATTATGATAAATTATAGGAAGCTGGCAGCAGTAGTAATTAACAGGTAATTATCAATAAACAATTTAACCACAAAACCTTGGATCCCACCTACCACTTGTCAACAATAAAGTCATGGAGGCTCCACAGGCCACTGGACAAACAGTCCACGGGGAGCACGGCCGGCGCTGTTAGTGCAAATAAACAATCCTGTGCCGAGAGGCTAAACAAAAGCCCAGCGTGGAGTGACCACAGGGAAGCAGGAAAGAGAAAGCTCCCTCGGCAGAAAAAACAACACAAAATCCAGCAGTGGTTACAGTTTGAAGAACCAGCCTTGAACCACTTGCAGTTTATTGCAGCCCCAAATAAGTATCCCATAAACAGGAGTCAAAGTCTCCAGTGCTTGGCATCTTAAAAAAATATGTCTTTGAAAAGGGAGCGAGCAAAGGCATTTGGGGGAGGTAAGGAGAGAGAAAATACTGCTATGTCAGCTGGTTGGCTACAACAGATGCCTAATTGTGCCGTGCCCAAAATCTCTCTTTTCACAATACTGAGGCAAAAGGAGATGTGTGGGGCAACCACGCATGTACCAGGAGTCCCCCAGAAGTGCATGCAGATGTGCTTGGCCAAACATCCTCCCATCCTCATCCATGGGAATCAGGAGAGGTTTGTTGGTGATTTCCAAAGGGGCAAAATGATCCCCTTCTTACATGTGCTAGTATGGATACTTTTCTCTCTCTTTTTTTCTTAAATATGACCATAATGACCTTGGAGGAATGACAGACCTTGGTCACACTGCTGTACTTCCTAATAATGATCTTCATCTCGCATTCCTACATCGGGATTAAGGCCAATTTTCTGTTGAAGGGAGTCAGATAAGGACAGCCGAATGAAATAAGATTATGCTGAATGCAGAGTAAATATTTTATGAGTGAATATAACATTGCAAACTATTGTAATAAAATTAAAGCACTCGGATTTGGGGGTTTTATGAATTAATATCAGAATCTCGTGTAGAAATGAGTTAGTTACATGCTAGGTTTTAAGTTAAACAGATGACATGACTCAATCTTTAGATTTGCACTTAATAAGTCATATGCTGGTATCCTCCTGCAATGTATATATTTAAAGTAGAGAGTCATGATAGCTTAATGTGAAGCCTTTGTTGTCTGCCACTCAAAGGAAACCCCTGGTACGTTTGTCGTGACTAACGCGTCTCATCTGTGCTGACAAGCTCCCTATCAGCCCTGCCGTACCTACCCTACAGATCTGCTTTCCAGCCACTTCTGAGCCTGTTAGATGCTGCAATGTGTCTGCCTGGTTTTTTCCTTTAGATTGTCCGTAGCCTGCTGTTTTTTCCCGAGGTCCTTTAGTCACTGCTGCATTTTCTGAGATTTTCTTAATTCTAATTTTTTTGGAGAATCCTAGACCTTCTAACAAACCCTCATGCTGTGTCCCCCAGTAACTTAAAAGTAATTAGGCAAAAAATAACGATTTTCGACATCTATCATTTAATTTGAAATTACATATGGATTTAATGGAGGGGGAGGAAATAATGCTTTGAGAGATTAGTTCTTAAATTTTGATTTAAGAACTGAGTTATTAGCTGAAATAATATGAAGTGGGGCTGCTTTTTTGACCTTTCTAAAGTCTAGGCTAGTCAATTATTACAGCAGAGCAGGGAACCAGAGAACAGCTTTGAATCAGTCAGACCCAAACTGATTTAAGTTTGCATGGGGTCGAATAAGACATTAGTTAAAAATAACTAATGTATTCTTTGACCTCCGTAATGAGAAAGGACATTTACAGGTTTTTCACTATACATCTGATCCTGTTTATTTCATTTTGTGATTTAAAGATGGACTGGACGTTCTCACAGAGGTCTAGATGATATAAGTTTGTTTGGTTTTTTTAAGTTTCCTGCATCGAAGCGTTCTTTCAGTTACACGTTTTGCCTGTCAGTTTATATCATGGCTATATTTTGAGGCAAGACCAAATGAGAAAGAGAACCACGGATCCCGATGCTGGAAGGAGCAGGATCGCTAGGGCTCCCACCTCCCCGCAACCTGCTTTAAGAGCAAAACCCAGGTTAGTGCTGATAAACCTGCTTTGTTGTTGTTTTCCAGGCAGAATTAGGCAGGCATTATGGATTATGGCTGGAAGACCCCTTCCTCCTGAGACCTTTCCTTGCCCTTCTCCTCTCCCTGAGCACCTCTGTGCTGAGGTGCGGGGGGAACCTTACCCGCAGCCTTGCGAGCTGGGGAGGGCAGCTAACGGCAGGTTCGTTCGGTGGGGAGAGGCGTTTCTGCAAAATGTTGGCTAAAGAGGGAGAAAATAAAGCAGAAAAGAGAGCAAGCGGTGGAGACAGGTGTGCTGGGAAAAGGAGAAGGAGAGGAACACTGCTGGCAAAGTGGATCCAATCCTACAGAAAGGATTATGCTGTTCGAAAAGGTCCCAACTTTGGCTGCTTCTTTAGGCTCCAGCTCTTCCTGAGGACAAGACAAGAAAACAGAAATTGTCTCCTTCTCTTATCTAGATATCATTCTTTTCTGGAACCAATTAGTTATCTTGCTGCCAGTGATGTTTCTCTGGCTTGGTCCTTCAGTGTGCAAAAGCTTGGTAGACCTGATTTATGCATCTGCCTTTTTCTGTTGTATAACCTGAGAAGATGCCTTTGTAACTAGTGTATTCGGTGCTGTAAAGAAAACATTAGTATGTCAAGTTTCCAAAGACTTTAAAATAGGCCAGCTGGCTTCTCAGAGTGCACAGCTTGAAATGGTCACTTCCATTTCTGACTGAGCAGCGCTGCCGTCAGGAGGAGCGTTGATTAAATTGACCACAGTCCAAGGCTGGTAGAGAGCAGAAACGCAAAGCGACTTCTCCCCAGAGCGAGCAGATTTCTGACATACAGGAGGATAGGGTATGATCTTCCCCCCGCCCCGTGCTGCAGTGTTTACTTTAAAAGACCATGTTTCCTTAATAAAAGAAGCATTAGCTTTTGCCATTAAATTTGCTCAACAATTTAGCTTGTATTTCACCACTTGTACCCAGAGTCACACATAAATGTTTAGCAATATAGACAGCCTGTGTTGTCCTAAGCTTTCAGTAATATAGTTTTCAGGAGGAAAGGCTGCTCATATGAGCAAGGTTTTGCAAGATTAATAAATACAAAGCTTTGTTTCACTAAAGAAATTATTCCCACGCTTGTTTCTGTTTAATCAAGTGGATTCTGAGATATTTTCTTTCCTCATCTTCAGTGAATCCTTTCATAGAGGTGTTCCCTGTCAATGGGAGTGAATGAGTAAGGAATTCATTTGCACGGCCTGTTGCTCCCATTGCCTCTGTGCAGCACCTAGAGCAGCAAGACCCTAACCCAGCAAGGTGTTAGACCCCTCGAGGCCCATTTAAAATCCCTGAGGAATATAGGGGTTTTACCATGTTTAAAGAAAACATCAGAAAGGTGTCAGAAAGAAAGAAATATAATCAGTATAACAATACACAAGGAACACACGGGGGGAACTCCGCGAAGTAAATGCACTTCTGTGTGCTTCAGGAGCATCCCCGCGAATGGAGGACGCCCATCAGAAGCCCGGGCCATCTGGGGGTTCTTTCTCTTGGTGGTAAGATGTTAGCATGATGGTCCCAGGGCTTCCTCCAGCTCCTCGGCAGAACAAAACTGCTGAGTGAGAAAAGATAGTGGCATCCCAGGCTAATGAGCGCATCTTCATAGTTTCCAGCTGTTTTGCACCTGAAATATTATCTGTTGGTTCTAGTTGTCCCCAAAATCCAATTAATCCATCGTGTTTCTTCCTATTTCCTTTTTATAAGTAGTTTTGGGGGTTGTTCTGTGTTTGTTTTCTTTTAATGTTTGCAAAGCTTTCTTGTGGCACGAAAACAGCTGGGTTTTTTGGAAGCAAAACACCTTAGCACTTATTGCGGGTGTAAGTTATCTCTTGTAATCAGAAATAGGTATAATTGTGTGTCTCTGGCAAAGGAGCTTAACTGTCAAAGGATTAAGCTACATCCTGATCAATGGAAGTGACTTCCTAGGAAACAGGCAGCGAAAGATTTCCTGTAGTTAACAGCAATAAGGGAGAGGAACTTTAAAACCGACTCTCTATTTGATAACTACACAAATCTAGCTAAGTCTTAGGGATTTAGCCAGGGAACATATTGGTTCCAGCAGACTATGGTAAAGTTAATTAAGGATGATTAATGGAGCATTTTCCTTCCAATGATATCTGTGACAGAACAAAGCTGTCTGAGGCTTGTCAAGCAGAATTTGAGTTGAATGAGTATTTATGTGATCAAATCTGAAGGGCTGCCTCTTGACAGAGCAAGGATTCATCAATCAATTGCGCCGGCTTGCAGTGGTGGGAAATTGGTCTATCAGCATAGCTCTACTCCCATCCCCCATTTTTTCATTCAATCATCCCTTAGGCTACAATGCATCTTTAGCTTTTACCTCTGACCACCTTAAGGGCTATCAGAGAAACGTAAAAGCAAGAGCTAAAACATCTATTATAGTGGTTATTTCTCAGCTGTACTCATACAATTGATTTCTTTTAAGCAGAGGCCCAGGCACTGTAAAGCGATACAAGCCTGTTCAATGAATTAATTGGTTTTAATAGAAGTTTAGCTTTGAGCCTGAAGAATATATAGTGCTCCCTTGCTAGAAAGTCTCCTATTAGGGAAACCACCTGCACAAAAGGCCCCGGTCCTCTCTTAGTCCCACTGCCCTCATCATAATCACTTCATTTAAAAAGGCAAGATCCTTAATTTAAAAGGAAGGGGCACCACGTGTGCTCCAGTTTCTGTGCATTTAATCGTGCGTCAGTTCCTGGGAGGGGAATATTGGCTGCATGCACTTGGCTGTGGGCTACCCTTGCAGTCCTTTGATCCCTGGGATGTAAGTCATGCCAGGATTTGGGCAGAGAAATTATGCCGTTGTGAATATATCAATATCTTTGTCTAATGAATACCTCAGTTGCTTTCATTGCTGTAGGGATTAAATGGAACTAACAGAGTATTATGCAAAACGATGCGTGTCTCATGGAAAAGCTAGAAAAAGACAAGTCTTAGTCCTATTCTGAATGAAATCAAGGCAGGTATCCTTTTTATTTCAGGAGTCACAGGTTTAGTGCAGTTTTCTAACCCAGTGCGTAAGTGATTTTTGGTTTAACTGTTGAGCACTCAAGCTTTGTTCTTCTGGGCCCTCACCAAGCAAAACACACAAGTGGTATTTAAAACTGAAACACCAAGATAGTCGTTAATCATCTCCATCTTTAGCCACATAAAATGCCATCTTTAGACATATAGCCTACATTAGCCATCTATGGTTCAGCAATTTAAATTGATTATCAGTCTAAAAGGAGAGGCATCTCTTGGGGGCAATTCACCCATTTTCCTATAAACACCTAGGTGAGGATGATGAGGGTTGCATGCAAGAAGTCTAATCTCTCTCTAAGGGGAGCTTGGACTCGCTACCTACCTTTGAAATGTGTAAAGCTTCCAGTAAAAATAAAATCTGTGAGGAGTGGATTACTTTCTTTGGTGCAGTCTTAAGCTTGGTTGCGTGTCTCCCTCGTCGGATTTGCACACTAATCTTTCTTCTTAAGTTACTAGTAGAAATCAGGTTTCTAGGACTTTTGTGAATTGGAAAATTGAATTCCTGCCTGGTAATAATTTTGAGGTTTGGTACCTGCCTCAGCTAGGCCAGCTATAAATTAGGGAGGATAAAGACAAGACTGCACTTTTTCCCCAGACTTGTGCACTTTACACAAAGCAGCACAGAGGAGAAAACACCAGTGCTCCAGTGTGCCCTGACCTGCGGAAGAAGAGCTCAGTCACCGGCTGCGTTTACGTTTTGTGCAGGTTTCCATACCAGACTATTCCCTTGAGAGTAAATATCTTCCCTGTGTACACAAATTTTATATAAATCCGAAGAGGTCTCTAAATGCAAAAAAGTCCTCTAGGCCTTATTAGTTAACCCAATATGATTATTGTTGAGATCACTTCTTTCCATCAGTAGAGAATACTATTTTGTATGTGCAAGCAAGCTTAGAAACCAAATGTCTAAATATTTAACCAATGTTGTTTCAAAGAATTTCATTATTTATCTTCTTTATGATTTATATTATCACATTCTCTGTCTGTACTTGTGGTTTATCATAAGCAACCCATCTGCTGTAACAGCCAAATTGGAACATTCATATAAGATGCGTTCCGATATCATAAACATGACAAAAGATAGATTACATTTAGTCTTTCTCCATGTTTAACCAGTTTAATTTGTTTCCTATGCAGAAGAGGCTCTAAATTTACTTAATATATGTTAGCACTTAGGAACATGGTTAGGAACATGACTAGGGTCTTAACCTATTCGTAAATAAATGGGAAGCTTCCTGTCTGAGTAAAAGAAAGAGAGAGAATTTATGTCAAACAATCAGGAATTTAATACATAGTGCTCTATTAGGATGTCCAGTTTGTGTACATACTCTTAAGGCATGATTACGAATAACTTCACTTCTTATAAACAATGTGACTGAAGAAATTACTCACAGATACAACAAAAAGGGAAAGAAAGGTAGGAAGTTTTAGCTGCAGCCAATGAAGGAATTACTTTCCCTGAAAAGGTTAAAAACTCAGGCATTTATTTTTGTTGCCATAATATTTGCCTTTACAGGTTTAGCTTTCTTAAGAATCCCAAAGAAGATGCTGCGTTGGGAAAGATTTTAGTGACCTGGGTTCAAAGTCATATCATAGATCCAACATTTTCTCCGACAGCTTTGGTTTTAAAGTAACCCTAATGCTGGACTAAATCTGTGAAGTGACTGTCCATATTTATACCACTCTAGAGAGAGCTTTTAGTGATTACAGGCTTGATCTGGCAAGTTGTTGAATGCCTTCAACTTCTGTTGCCTTTGGTGGAAGCCAAGGGTCCTCAGCATGTGGCCAAGAGTGCTCAGCACCCTCAGGACCCAGCCCAACGTGGTTTTTCACATGGAGAGGTCAAGTAGAGGGCTTTTCATTTCAAGCTAAAGAGTCATTCATTTTTCTCTCTTAAGGTAAAAGTCACGTGATCAGAGAGTGTGTGATTAACTGTTAAGGAAACAATGTCCATAATGATATATAAAGGTGTTGCTTTCAAAAGTTACGGTTGGATTTCTTCAGAGGTGTTAAATATATGGTGGTCCAATACCATGCAATTCATGAATACCAAAAATAAATATAAGCTTATTTCTGTGATGGTGATTTACTACTAAGCAATTTTGAGCAAATATATTCACATTATAGGATATGAATACAAATCAAACATAACTGAGCTGGCCTTTATGAGAATGAAGTGTCAGTACATTTGAAAATATGTGTAACACCAAACTTTAATCATTTTACCAGCACATTAATATTGCAATTGATTATTCTGCACTCTTGAATGTTTAAGGTTTTGCTATTGATTTGTCTGCTGCAAGGATTGCCCACCTTCCAGGGCTATCTGGCACTCAGTCCTCCCCAGGCTGGGATACTACTGGCCTGATTCAGTTTGATAGAAGAGTTTATGCTGTTGCAAAGTCCTTGCCTCCAAAGAGCATTAACGCAATAGGAGTATTGAGAAAGGGAAAAATCATGGTGGAACTAATAAGTTACACATGTGCTTTCACCAGCATCAGATTGGCTTTCATTACACCTCTTCTCTGCTCATGTCATTTTCTTGGAATGCGGTTCCCAAGGTGGAGGCTCCATCTTCATGTCTGTACGTGAAGTATTTTATACACTGTCAGCACCAGGACAAGTAATGGGTAACACTCCGCAGTTCCTATCGCAATAGCACTACGCTTGCTCAGATAGAAAGGTGGCACCAGGCGGGCTTGTATTAGCTGAGATCATAACTCTCCTGTGTGTGCAAATGGTTAATGAATTAATTTTTTCAGTCTTTACTGAAAATTATTTGGGGGCTTCACTACTAGGATAGCAAAAGCCAGGAGACCTATGTGAAGGGTGGAGAATAAAGGGAGCAGAGATGGCTCTTGCTTTAGGACCTTACAAAGGGAGCACTCATGGATGCATGTAAGAGTGGAGGAAACCAAGACCTGTCACCCTGACAGCAGCTGTAGCATACCAGGAGATTAATCCTTATGAATTCAAAGAGGAATCTGAAGGAGAGTTGGGAGGAGCCCAGTGAAATATCTTCGGGGGTGTTGGCAGGGAGAGCCTCCCCCGTCTGGAGGGCAGGGCTGGAGAAAACGCAGCCTGTCAAGAGTTACCTCTGTGGTCAGGTATTGGAAGGGGAGCTGACGTAGTGTTTCTATACGGTGATGGGACACGCCACGCGCTAAAGCAGAGAGTGCCCTGAAAGTGGGGACGGCGGTTTTTGCTTGAGGCGATGTGGGGATTCAGAGATGTCACAGGGCAAAGCGGTGGAATGAGTAAAGAGCAGCAATATTCGTCTGTGATCTTGGGTAGTTCACCTCGCAGTCTAGCCACAGTACAGCTACGTAGGTTTCTTTTTCATGCTGTGTAGCCAAAAAATGTTGTATTGGTAATTCAAATGATGATGACGGTGCTAAAAACAGTTGCTTCCTATAGGGCCTTTTGAAAGATGGGCAGATTGAAACAAAGCAAAAAGAAAGGAGGAACTATCTGGAAAGACAGGAGTAAATCGTGACCGCAGAACCCTGGCTATCTGGTGCTGTTTGTCCCAGCCTTGCTCTGCTTCCCTCGCTGATAACACAGCTTAACCTACACCCGGGCATTGTTCTGACACTGAAAGATGAAGCGGTTTTTTACAAGCCGTACCCCTCAGCCATGCTTTCCCTTGCAATACTGACTGGCTCTCTCTGGTTCCTTGATCCCATTTTTCTTCCCCTAAAACTGGTGTGTTTATTGGGACCAGTGCAATGGAAATTCCACTTGCTGTTTATATCTGAGGTTTCTCTTCCCTTCCTATATTTCCCTGGGAATCGGAGCAGTATAGGTTCTTGCTCCACACCCATGGCTTTGTCTTCAGCTTTTTTTCTGAATTATTTTCCCCGACTGCATTTCCATGGAGCAGCTGTTTGTGTTTAAAAAACACCTGCACAAGTAGTTCTGTTTTCAGTGGAAGAAAATGTCACTTGTAAAAGGAAAAAGCCCTAAGGTGTTGGAGTTTTCTGGGAGTTTTAATTTGATGCGTATTTTTTCCTACCAATTGATGAATGTTCGAAGCGCAACTTTAGCCCTTGATAACTAATGAAACTGGGTGGTGCTAACAGTCACCGTCTGGCACGGTGCTGTGTAGTTAAACTGACTCCCTGTGTGGAATGAGATTGAGTTTTGACCCAGCAGGGAAATCCTGGATCCCTGACTTCAGTGGAGGAGAGAGAAAGAGACAGAGAAAAAGAAGCAGCATCTCCATAGAGAGTGAAACTCCTGGGCAAATGGTTGAGCTCTTGCATGGTTGAGCAAGGACTAAGATGTGATGTGTGCAGGACATAAGATCTCCTAGGAAAAATAGGATGGACACCAGGGGAAAATGTTGCTCTTATTTAAAGCCTGTGGGAATTTTGGGGACTTTTCCTGGAGGGCTGCTGAAGTGTAAAGGGGAGTGATAACGTTATTTCTCAGCCATCAGTAATCTCGAGGAGCTGAGGTTTATATTGCACTCCTGTATTGTGCCGGGGTGTTTGTGAAGCCATCGAGTGCAGCCAGGAGTGGCCCTGAGGTTGTCCCAGCCCCGGGGAAGCCCTGTTTGCTCTCTCCATGTGCTCTCCTTGGCCTTTCTCCTGCTGCTTCTAATGCCCTCCCACCTCTTACTTCTCTTTCATTCCTCTACGTGAGGCATTATTTTAGTTCATGTTCTTTCCAAGTGATACGATTTTTTTCATTTTCAACAAACCAACTGGACTGAGTACCCGAATCCTCTCCACTCTCCCACAAAGCTCCTGTGTGCTTGGTGCCGCCTCTGCTTGGCAGTGTGAGGTGCTCACAGAACAAGAATCTCCATCAAGCCAACAGCGAATGGCAGTAACATCTGGCTTTCAGCCCCTGTCGAGCCCATTAGATGATGATTTCTTGTTGCAAAGCTGGCACCAAACCTCCCCTGACCAGTGCTACAGTAGAAGGTCGTTTATATGTCAGATGGTGGACCGGCTGCAGTGAGAGGGGTAGCAAACTGAGAAAGAGATTGTATCAATGTTTGAAGAGATTTACACTATTATGTGTGTATATATATATATATATATATTTATATATGTCTTTTCAGATGTCTTTAGGACTTAATGAGTATACTTGTTCATTCTGCCATCAATCCCATCTAAATGGTTTGAAGAAGTTGTCAGTAGCTCACAACCCACCCTGGCAGAAGCCAGCCTGTCTGTGTGCCCCACCAAGGCGACTTCTGGAGTGTAGCAAACATTTTCAGTTTTGGTCATCTTTGCGGACTGGTTCGTTGCCTCCACTGCCTCCCGGGCTTTCCCTCTCTCTGTCTGCAGCTTTGCTGTCCGTATGCAGCCGTGGCTTTATCCTCCAGCTGGTGTTTGGGTGGGATAGTTGAGCTCCTCCCTTCTCTGTGCCAGCTAGACTCCATTGCAGTAAATTGGAAATCGGAGAGATCTTGGCATACTATAGGTTGTAAAGGCCTTGTAAATGGCTTGTACAAAAAATTTTCCAAGTGGAAACAGCACTGTGCCTTAAGCTTAAAGTAGCTTTGATAGGAAAGAGAGGTAAATATATGCCTTTCTACCTCTGCGGGTATATTGTAAATGCCAGACAATGGAAAACCAGTAAAGAAAAAACCCCAAAAAAACATCTGAAAGCAAAGCAAGCACTTGGGAAGTTAGATCTGCTTGCTTTTTGGCTTCTCTATCAGCTAAACCCAACAGGCTCTTCAGACACAACTGGTTTTAACAACTGGTTTTAGCATAAAGGCTGCTGCTGGGTGTTGCTTGTGAAAGCCTTGCTGTTGTGCACTGGTAGAAGCTGCTCTACTGTACAAAACCCGCTGGAATCACCAGGCAGCCTCTGTTGGCATTTTAGGAGGGCTGTCTAAGCGTAAAAGTGACACGTTCTCCTCCCACTTAGTGCATCTTCTCAGGCTTTAAAAACCAGTGCAGATTTTGGTGGAAAGCATCCTGCTGGTGTCCTGGTCATTATGACCAGCTGGAAAACTCCCCAGACTATTTAGGCAGGAGGACGGCAGGTACATCTGGGATGCGTGAGAGGGAAGGGAAAGTGTGGCAGAAGGTGGGCTGCTCTTTTGGGAGAGGTTTGATCCTATTCAGATTCAGTGCCAGGACCATGTCTATTGGGAGACTTGGCCTCTTCTCTCCCTCATCTGCAAAGGCAGTTTGCACTAGGCCAAGTAAGATTTGGGACCACAAAGACCCAAACTCTTGTGAGCAGGCTTAGGAAGACGTTCAGACGCAGGCAAGGAGGCTGCAGGCCAGGCAGCTGTACGGTATGGCCAGATGAGGTGGGTTTGTGGATGGGTCCATAAGGGAAGGTGCTGCCATTGTTCCCCTCCTGCTCCTCGGGCACATCTCACCCTTGAGCGGGCACTTGCCCCACCATGCGAGAAGCTGACTTGGGTAAAGGAACACTGAAAAAAACAACCTTAAAAAAAGTCAGTAGTTTCCTGCCAAATTAGCTTCCTGAGCTGGCTTCCCAGGGCTCAAGATAAGCAGCGAGCTGGCCCTACAGAGAGGCCAGGAGGGCTCACTCTGCTCCTCCTGCCTCCACCCCTCAAAGAGTTCGAACAGGTCCCAGGTCATCCCCAGCCAGTGGTGAGTCTGCAGGTAAGGAAGAAATCACTGCAAACAGGGAAACCCTCTCTCACCAAAGAGGATAAGAGTTTCATACGCTCTGTACAGCAGTCCAGGGAGAGACTAGGTCCCTGCAGAAACAAAGGTCCTGATCCTGAGACCTGGTGGCAAAGCAACTGAGGGATGCCCAGGAGAGGAACTGACTGTGGCCACTGTCCTTGGGGCAGGTGGCATCAGTCTCCAGGACTGATGAGGACACTGTTGTTGTATTTATATAAAAACCCACAGCTGCAAAAATGGAGCAAAATGTTTTCAGGGTAAAGAAGTGACTTCACTGGAAAGGCTTCCTTAACAAAACTGAAAGAACAGTGGGCAAATCCATCATTGCTCCTTACTCAGCCTTCATGTAGGTTATCTTTCTATCAGCGTTCTGCTAATCTCTGAGTATCAGCGCTTTGTTTATGTAGATGTTGGTGCTTAAATAGGTCTGAATACAATTTCAAACATTGTATTCATTTATAAATGTCACCGTTCACAATCACGTTGCAAAGAGAAGTGGTTCTGCAAAACCTGCGCCGCTAAAAAACAAGTTACAAGCAACCGCAGCAATGTGGGCTGGTTTGCTAAAGGATAGTTATTTGCTGAAGAAATCAGCACACAATGTTTAATAACAACAGCTGACAGTTTGGCTGCACGCAATTCATGAAAGCAGCGGAGAAAGTGCTTCAGACAACCTTTTCATTGCTGTTTTGGAACATAAATTCAGTTCATGACTGCTTGCAAAATTTCTGTTGTCATCTGCTCATGCAGAACTTATCTGCAACACCTCCACAGGCAGGTGCTCTAAGTGTATATATAAATTCATCTTCGTAGTGGCCACTGGTGCCACAACAGACGTCATTCCAAACAAACTCTCTGCTACAGGCTGTGTTGGAAATCATCATTTAACACATCATTTAAAGTACATCAGAGTGAATCTCATGCAACCTGACCGTAATAATTCCCTACTGAAATTACCTCTTTTTTTAGCATTTTGAACTTAAGAATAGAATCCAAGCCCTTTAAACATGTGGGTACTTCAGTTCAGTGCTTATTGTTGAGAAATGAGGGTTTATAGTGCAGTGCCTAATTATTATTTTCCACCTGAACCTCACAAAGTAGATCACAGTATATCTACTGATACGATACTGTTACTTCTGTGTATGAACAAAAATTACATGGGCAGCCTGTTCATTTGTTCCTTTATTAAAACTCATCTTGCTGGGCCCAAGAGGGCTGCTCAAAAGCAACCTTCTCTGCTCTCCCAGCCTGTGCAGGAGAAATCCAGAAGATAGGATCTCAAATGATTTGCTGGTATTTCCCTGTAGTCAGTGTTTATGCATAACTTTCTTTTTATTAACACAACTAAATTCAGCGGGTCCTTTCAGCTGATTTCATTCAAACACAGAAAGTAACCACAGAGTCCCACGTAGCCGCTCAGGCGTTGCATGGAGAGCTGGTGCTCCCTGGTGTATTTTTGGAAGGGCCTCATGTCTTAGCAGGAAAGTAGAAAGATTCTCATGAGAGACAACCCTCCCACCTTTCATCTTGATTTATGCTGTAAATTATGATTTTAAACAGTATTTTCAAGCAGGTGGGATGAGCTGTGACTGTCCTTTTTTTCCAGCCCATGTATTCGAGGTGGCTGTTTTCCATCTTGCTGAGCACTCTGCTCTCACCCACCCCACCCAGCATTCTAAGGTGTAAAATGACAGAGCAATAGTTCTTTGTAGCACCCACTATCCACCTAACCTACGTTTTCACTCTTACTTTGGAGTCAGTGTTGCTTCAGATATAAATCAGTGCTTTTGGTTCAGTGTGTTCCTGTTCCAGCACTTTTGAAAGGGTGTGAACAGTTGTATACTTACTCAGACTTGTGCCTTATAAAGTACATGGCTGTGGTGACAAACTCTTCGGGGTTGTTTGTTTTACTACGCTGTTAAATAGGGTGTCGCTGGCTAATGCCAACTGATGAGTTCAACCGTAAAATTCTAGCAACGTGAGAGAAGAAACAGCAGAACACAGAGCAAAATTCAGGATGCTGAGCCAGGAGAGCAGAACTGCCATCATCCTCCAGCTTGTGCTCCTCTGTGGTGCATATAAACCCCCACCTTGCCCCATGGTTTCCCCTTTGTAAGCAGCGGGAGTTCTATGCAAATATCTGTTTTATAACACGTTTACCACAAAGCAGCATGGGCTGTACACCAGGTAATGTTCCTTCTCTGACTGCTGAACAAACACTTGAATTGTTGCCCTCTCTGTCTAAAGGCAGTCAGGGTTTTTCTGTTGCTCTCAGTGCGGTCAGGATTTCACGGTGGAAATATTTTATGCCTTTGCTCTGCATTCTGAGCGTTCGCTTCTGGTGGCTTTACAATGGGTCGCTCTGCCTGTGTGATCCTGGTTGTCTTCTTCAGTCAAACTCTGACACCTGATATGTCAGAGGTACCTCCTCTACTGCCAGTGAGTTACCAGACACACCCCTTAGTATTTTGTTCTTATCATTGCTGGTTCCCTTCAATTTTGGGTAAGGACATCTCAGAATGAAAACTTACCGACGTTCAAAAATTCATTTTTTTATTGCATTCTTCTGAATACCCTTCATTTTCCCTCTCTTAAAAGTGCCATATTCCACACATCAGCTTTCAGTTTCCCTTTGGGAATTTAGCATCAAAACCCAGCCTTTGCTTTTGCATCTGCATTGTCTCTGTGGCACAAATCCTCTTCCAGGCATGTCTCTCTCTATTTCACATCTATTAGTGGGCTTGTCCTGTGACACAGCTTTATGGACAAAAAATATGTCACACATTCCCTTTCCTGAAGTGATAGAAGAGGTCCTACTGACCTCAAGGAACCAAGTCCTCCAATCCATGGCCAATGGGTCCCCCAGAAAAGCGTGTGCTCAGCTGAGCCCTGAAGACGGACTTATGCTTCATCCCCTGTTCTTCCAACTACACATCAAAAGATCCAGATCAAGTATGGATTAAAATACAGTCTTCAATTAATTGGCTGGTTTTCTCTTGGGTGGTGCTCTGAAAAGCTGTTTCAACCCAAATCTTTTGAAGAAAAATCTGATTATGGCAGTTTATGTTTCTAAGGCTGGACTCCTAGAGAGTAGGATGCCGTCTCCATGGGAAGCTGATGGCCAATGGCCACCCCGGGTTTACATCAGCATTGCTCCTGCAGTGAAATAGCATCAGCCAACAGCAAACCAAGTCCTGCACCTGAATCCGCAAGGCTTTCGAGAAGCAGATTTGACTCCAATGTTTAAACCGTTGTTAGAGTACAACTTTTTAGAAATTATTTTCTAAATGAGAAGCTGACAAAACCCCACCCTTCCAGCATGTGACAATGTGTAAGTAAAAAATGAGGGAGAGAGAAGCAGACCTGGAGGAGGTCCCAGGGAATGCCAGGAGCATAGGACCATGCAGTGCTCCCATCCCAGGGGCAAACCTCAGGACCCCGTGGTGGGGTCTGCCCCTTCCCCCTCCTGCCCTCTTCCCCGAACACAGCCTTTCCTAATCGGGCACAATCAGGCTTAAGTGTCTCTGTTGATTAACTAATATATGCCAGCATAGTGGTCTGCTGCTGTGGGGGCTCAGGGGGCTGTGCTCTCCCCTGCAGCCCCCAAACACCCCCCTGTCCCAAAGCCGGTAGCATCCATAAGTAGCTGCTCTGCATCAGTAGCTGCTTCGCTGGGGGGGGTCCCACAGGGGAGCAGAGGGTCTGGTTGTGGCCATCTTCGCCCCAGTTCTGTTGTGTTTTGAAGGAAGAGGCTGGCTGGTGGGATTGGCACCCCCCAGCTGTGTGAACAGTGACAGTCCCCCTTCCCGCAGTGCTCCCAGGGGTTCACTCTCACGCGGGGGCCAAGCCGTGGCCACGGGGGGCTCGCACGGTGCTTAGGGGCAGGCAAACAGGGCGATGTCAGTATCGGACCAGCTCCACAGCCTCCTGGGGACTCTGCCCAGAAACAGCTAAATATATTTTTGCTAGTGTATGACTTCACCGCACCAGCAGCGAGATACCATCTTGCCCTTTGTGTTCGGGCTGGGTGACATTTTCTCCTTTCCCAAGCAGCATGCAGCACGGCCCCGTCCCGGCTGGCCGGGCACAACGGCTGGCAGGGCACAGCCCTCTGCAGCTTGCCCAGATCTTCCCCGATAAGGAGCAGGGAGCTGGGAAACGCCAGCCTGGTTTTCTGTTTCGGTGTCCGAGCTGGCGGTGTAGGTGCCATGTTCTGGATTCGAGCTTGTAAGGGATTATTTTTGAGTACCGAGTGTACTGTTTATGGAATAGCACTTGGCTTGGCTTTTCTTCCCTGGGAGCGCTGGGTAACAGGCGTTTATTTCTGTCAATACTCATTTTTGTTTATTTTGCTCATTATTAAATGTGAGCAGACATTCAGGTTGGTGGATATGCGGGGATATATACATGTGCCATGCTTACACCTACACGTGCACCACATGGATGGCCACAATAATTATTTTGCTATTTGGGAGGCAGGAGTGCTGGAGAAGGGAGGCAGGAGGAAGGGCGGACAGCTGGGTGCTAATACGACCTTCCCAGCCCTGTGTCTGGAAAGGGTTTGAGGTCACTTATGTCATTTTGAATGCACTTCGTATCACTACCTGATTTGCAAAGAGGCTAATTTCAAAAGAGTATCACTTCGAGTACTTGCAAGGTTTCCCTTTTATAGTCTTCACCCCAGCTGAATCCGAGGTCTGCAGCAAGGTCAGGTCTGGCAGCTGGATTTACACCTGCACAGGCTGCATCTTTTCAATGGCAGGTTGAGCCTCCCATGTGCAACCTAGGTGTAAAGTTCCCCTCATCTGAAGGCTCCACTGGTTGCTTAAATACTTCATTTTCACAGCAAATATCACAGAGTTTGATGTATGAATGGAGTCGCTGTCTCACAACCCTTAAATTTTGGAGAGTCAAATATCTACTAATTGTGACTTCACGCTCCCCAAAGGTCTGTCGTACCTTGGCACAGTGTTTTTTGTAGGTGATGATAATGAATGAAATTAAACAAATAAGATGCTATCTGAAGCAGCTACGAACCCCAGAAAAGAAGGCACACAAAATACCTGAAAGTATTAATTATTACCAAATGTATGTGAAAGGGGTATGGCTGCCATTCGTACAGGGGCACCGTTAAAACCAAAGGACGTCATTTTAGGATTGCACCAAGTCATTTATTTTGGGGGAAGTCTTAAGCAAGAATCTACCCATTTGTGGGGTTTAAAGAGTTTGGTTCACTTACTTACTTTGGATTTTTGTGTTCACTTTCATCCCCTTTGTACTTCCTTGGACAAAATCCAAACAGGCAGAGTAACTACAGAAAAGCTGTTCTCACCACGGGGAAATAATGTATTATGCTAATTCCAATTAAAGAAAATTTCTTAAACTGCAAATATAGCCTTCAAGAGAGAAATGAAAAGTGTGGAAATTAACATTCCTGCCAGATTTCCAGCTCAATTCTGCATACTCAGGGGGTTTGGGTCAGGCTCAGATAAGCATCCAAAATTTGGGGATGTTTATCCAAACCTTATTTCTGAACCTTCTAAGTTCACTCCTGACTAATCATAATGGAGTTAGTGGTAGCAGGATATGAATGTACAACGTTTAGCTTAGAAATTGGCAGCTCCTCATCATTTCACAGTTAGAAACCTTTGACCAAATATCAACTCTACTAACCAAAACAAAATAAAATAATGCCTTGACTTGGTCTCCAGCCATACCACCTTGTGCTACAGCCCTGGAAGATCTTCCAAACAGGGCTTGGCTGAGGCAGGCTTCGGCTGGGGGACCTCCCAGGAAAATATCGATGTTAGTGGAAGCATACCTTGTGATTCAGGAGGTGACAGTTTCCCTGGGTCGGTGTTGAACCTGCGTAATGGGTACATGTACGGAGGCGTTCTTTTAGATTTGGGAAATTTCAGAGCAGCCCTCTGAAATTAAAGGGTCATTAAAGATCTTTTCTAAAAGGCTCAGATGTTAATTCCACATTCACCTGAAATACTAATACAGTAACCATGTTACATGGCCACCAAGTTGCTCACTGGAGGTGGTACTCCTCGCTTCACCCGCTCCTGCTCCATCCCCAGGCTGTTTGCCTGTTCCGTCATGAAGGATGTGAGTTCCCTGTTGAATTTAATGGTGAAAGTGTTTGGAATATTTTTCCAGTGAAATTAGTGGAAGGTGACTAAGGGTCGTGAATTAACTCCTGAAGAAACAGGTTTTTCCCTTTGTTTGTGGCTGCTTTTCCATCACACCCTTCACTTTAAGCATAGAAGAGGGGAACTGCGTCTTGCTGCCCTGATATAGGCACCTTCCAACTTGCTGTACACTTTACCATAACGTGGCAAGCCATAATATTAGCTAAGGAAATGCTGTAGATCTGTCCTCCGTGGATATCACCCTTCCAGTGACTACCCCCCAGTCACTCACTTATCTTTCTTCCCCATACGTTTTATTTTAGTCAAGGGGTGTCACCCTAAGTAGCTGTATCTGATTTTTATTCTGGCATTGAAATTCATGCCAGGAATAAACCCATCCAAGTGGAAATTCTTCCTAAGTGAAAAAGCACTGAAATGTTCAGTGAAGCTATACCAGCAAGGAATTTGACCACATGGACTTGGATTGCAGGTACATAGTCTAGCACCTAAAATACCTTCAGATTTGCTTAGACTTACCTCTGAATTACAGATATTAAATCTGCAGGATTGTAACAGAAGACATCCCATTGAAACTTCTACTTTAAAGAAAAAAAAGTGGTTAATTGAGAGTAGTAACAGACATCCTAGGACCACATTAAGAAATGTTCAAAATGTATTTGAATGTAGTCATTATGGCTACAGAAAATACTAGGATTTTTAAAAGTTCAATGATTACTCATTTGAGATATTTTGTGAAATACATTTTATAAAATGTATCCTATATTCTAGTCATTTCTCTTGCATCTCCATCCTGAAATCAGCAGATATAATTGCTTACTTTCTACCAGACCCTCTAGTCACCAGTAGCGTAGATGTACAACAGTGGAAGATGTTCCCAGTTGCAATATGACCATTTAAACAAACCTCTGTTTCCATCGAATGTAGATTTGGCAAGATGCTAGCTTTGATGTGGCTTATGCCATTCAGATGGAAATTTTTTTCTTCATTAGGACAATGTATTAGTGAACTACACCATGCTCTAAAACTTGTATCAATCTTCCACCATATTTACCTTTTTTTTTTTTTTTTTTTTTTTGTAGTTGCCTTCTCCTTCCAAGAGAAATGAGCAACTCTTCATACATTGATTTTTCCTCTTCCCAACACAAATTGATGCATGGCTCCTGTTTGAATTTGGAGTGAGTGTTCAGGGTAGAAAGTGGATTTTGTGCGTGTGTGCGCTGTAGCATTGATGCCTTGAGCAGCTGCATCCCGAGCATTTTAGCATCCTGTGGGATGGAAGCTTGTGGGGGGTCACTGCCCAGTGCAGTCAGTGATTATAGCTACCGGTGTCATTGAGAGGTGTGTAATGATGTGATGAAGGGCATTTAGAAGGAATGGAGAGTGCCTGGTGCTTGTAGAAATAGTTCTTGAGAGCCATAGTTGTAGCTGGTTTTGGTTTTAGAAAAAGCAGAAAAACTGTTCCAAACGGTTGTGAAGGTGTGATGGGCTTCTGTAATTTCAGGGAGAAAAATCAGAAAGTCACATAACATATGACTGTTGATAACTGCAAATCAAAACTGAAAAAAAAAAAAAAAAAAAAAGGAACAACTGCTTTCCATCCCAAAACACATTGCAACATCGGTCTTTTAACAGCTCCTATTTAGACATTAAAAAGAAGACATTTTTTATTATGATTTCTGCCTTGGGCTCTGATCATCAATGTAGACAGAAGCAAGCAGGAGCGTATGGTTGCTTATCCTTCCTTCTTGTTTCCTTTCACTCCAAGTTCTTGAAAGGTCATAAAATAGAGAAATAAAAAAGCCACTGAAGTGTAATTTGGTTAACTTTATCTTCTGAACATTAAACATTGTTTCAAATTTCTTACGGTACATAAAATGTTTTGCCTTGCTGTATCACGTATACAGAACTTCAAAAAGTAACTGAGACAGCTCAGAAAATGTAATGGATGTGTAATAACAGCTCCTTAGATCTCTTGTTTTTAACATAGCATCTTTTTGTTCCTAAAGGTGCTTTTAACATGATAGCTATAGCTATTTATGAAGTCATTTATTTTTGCACGGTGATAGGTCTTATTTTGTAATTAGCCCATGCTTTCTATCTTGCTGTAGTGTGAGCCCCCTGAAATGTTGTTTAGCCTTCATCAGCCCCTTTTGTTTTCCTTCCCAAAGGCATTCACCCTAATAACTGCCATTTCACGGATGCAGTACATCCTAGCTCCCTTCGGCACCTTCTGCAAAAACATTTTGAAAGCGTTGCATTGGAAGGGAGTTTGGTTCTTTTTGTTGGGCATTCTCAATGTAAAGAAGTTTTCCTGTTTGCCTTAAATTCATTCCCCACACGCATTTCAGCTGATGGTTTTTAACCACTTTTGCTCCACATCCTGTGTACGTGGTGGTGCTGCGCGGGGGCTGTTGGCGGGGGCACGGCAGGGCAGCCCAGTTTTGCCCCGTCGAGCTGGAGCTTTAGGCAGAAAGGAACTGCTAGATCATGATTTAGTCTCTTTGGGGCATCTCTAGCACGTTCAGACACAATTTATTCAGATGCAAACTGGTGGCAGCTCAGTGGGAACGGCGGCTTTGCTAAGGCTCTCTAATCTGCTATCATTTGCATATATGCAATCCAGTGAGGGTAACAGGATTTCCCTGACGTGCTTGCCAGCAGCAGCAATGGCATTGGTTTCCTCTAGCATGTCAAGCAAGTCGCTGTTAATCAGTCCCTGTCGGGCTTCCCGTGCCAGCTACTCCGCTCCTGCTGCTGCTGCTGTGCGTGGGAGCAGCTGCAGTGGGGAAGGTCTTCAGGTGCCAGCACGGGTCCCAGAAAGCTCCAGGGGTGAAAAGAATAAATTGCAATATTCAGTGCAAAAAAGTTGTCCACCCTGTATTTTCATAAACCAGCACAGAGGGAAGGTTGAAGTCCTGGCCACTGGGTGAGAAATACCCTGCTAAGTGGTCTGCCCTTGGGGTGGCAAAGCCTCCCTGGAAATTTGGGGGGCGGCGGGGGGGGGGAGCTCCAGGTCCAGCAGGGACAGTGGGGACATGACATTAGTGTGGGAAGTTTATAACCTTTATCCTCACTTATTAATGACTCTGGTTATCCTGTGGCAGCTCTTTGCACACAAAACTCCTCAGGACATGACCAAGTGTGCACCCATTGAAATGGTGTGCAGGGCCCAAGGGGGGGTTATGGTGGGACCCTGCTCGAGTAGCCTGGAAGCACTGGGAAGCTTGGAAGCAAAGGTGTAGAGAAGAGCCTGATAAATAAGATGATGTGAAATTGAATCACTGCATGGAGATGAATCAAAATTATAAAATCAATAGGTATCGATCTGTATATATCACACAAATAACTGTGCCTGAAGAGATGCCCAGATTTAACATGCTGATTATATGGCAGCCAGTAGAAATAACTCGAGATCTGAAGAGCTATTACGTTTTAGTTGTTCAGTGCTGCAGCTGGAGTTGTTAATATCTTAGTTGAAGTCTCTTAAATTTTTTCCTGCTTGAAGATCTTGGTAACAAGTATATTTAATCAACAAACCAAAACCAAAGAACAGATTTTTGGCTTATAAAATGCTCTTGAGCCATCCAAAGCTCGAGTCCAAACACTACAAATTCTTCTAAAAATATACACCTTTCATTTTAACTGCTATTTACTTTTATTACTGGCCAAGGTCACTGCACTTCACATGTGTCTGCTGGCCATTTGGCTACTGACAGGAGTTGCAATGAATCACCTGGAACAACATCATCCACGGGTACCAAACCCTTCGTGTGGCTGGTTGGAAGTCAGGACAACAAAGTCTTTGTTATATCCCATTCAGATATATCCCATTTATATTCTTATTTTTGTAACCTTAAACTGGCAGAGCTGTACTGTATCGAAAGGAACAAGGATTTACTGGACTTTCGGGGTATCTGGTTAGTCTTCGCACCTGGCATTGACCTTCCTCCCTCTTTCCCATCAGTAGATGTGTTAACAGAGGGAGGATGTGCTTAACTCTTGGTGCAGCAAGTAGCTGTTGTTATTATTATTGCTTTATAATTATTACTTTCTTCAAGATTATCACGGTGTTCTTTGTCTCTACATGTTGCTTGCTAAACTCAGGGTAAATACAAACCTAATGGATGTGTAGAAAGATCTGTTACTTGTCATACACGGGCAAGCATAGTCTGAAACTGCTGCAGAATTACTTCCCATCTTTATTCATGGATGGATAATGTTCATTTTCCTTTGCTGGATCGGATTTGCTGAGTAGATTTCTAGGCATATAAACGATATTTTGGAACGAGACCCTCACATTTTATAAATCACTTAAGCCAGTTCGGTTTCTGCTTTCTGTAGAAGTGTTCCCTGGTCCACAGAAACCTCGATCTAAACCTACGGTTTTCTGTTCGAGACAAAACTCATGAATTAACTTAGAGAATTAAATAAGAATTAAGCAATTCTGAAGTGCTAATGAGCGCTCACAACTTCTGCTTTCACCTTTTATAGCATTGTTACATCTACCAGAAGCACTAGGGAAAATTGTGGTCACTCATGTTGTGACGTAGATTCGTTCTTTATCGCCCAAGCTGCCAGATTTCCTCCGTGCAGTGCATGACTGGTTTGAGCTTCTGTTCACAGTGCCTGGCAGGAGAGCCTCCATCTTCACTTTATTTCTGGAGGTGTCACAAATATTACATCAAAATGACAGGATGCACAAATATCTGGCGTATCCTGCGATGCGTGCAGGTTCCCCGAGGCACTGTGCTTTGGTTCGATCCACACCTTGCCCAGGGCTGCAGCCCCGGTGTGCTCCAGTGCCAAGTGCCAGCACCGTGTCCCAGCCCCGTCACGTTGCTGAAGGCGGTGGGGGAATCCAGGACTGGCTTTCATCTGGAGATGGAGCAGCTCCTTCACCTACAGCCCTGGGGCAGCCTGAGTCTGGTCTGAGCATCCTGTCTGATTCTAGGACTGCACAGCGATTTTGGGTGGACGTTGAGCTCTGTCTGGGCTCGATCAATAGTTTTGGCCACCGGTTCCACCCCAAGGTTGCCAGCTGTCTTATGCCAGTGCTATTCTTCAGTATTTTGAGCTGCTGGTGCTTCCCTGGTGAATATGTGACCACTTCCCAGTCCCTGACCTTACTATAACTCCTTGAAAAGCCAACATTGATGAGCACCTTCCTCAGTGGATCCCTACAGCTGCTCCCTTAACCTCAGCGGATCTGCTTTGCCCCATGCGAGGGTCTGACCTGAAGGATGCACAGGGAAGAGTTTTGGAAAGGGAAAGGCATGGTGTTCAGTGCCGTATTCACTGCACTGTGCTTCTCAGCAATGCGGATCGTACAGCCTCTGAAATCCCTCCTGGTGGAAAAAATCTATTTTTAACACATTGCCTCATTTTGCTTCTGCAGACCCCAAAAATTGCAACCTGTCTTGAGCGCATGCCCGTGCCCTGCTGCTTTTTGCACTCGTTCGGTGAGTTTTAGCAGCAGCCGGTGTTGTGGTTGGGGCAGTCGCTCCCTGGCTCTGCCTGGTGGGGATTGCGATCCACCTTACGTTCTGTGCTTGCATGATTGCTAGGTGGCTCCTAGAGACAGGACTTGACATCATGAACTCCGTTTCTCGTTTCTCCCACAAAAAGTCAAAAGCAGAGTTTTATGCATCCTCCCCAAAACTGCTTCTGTAGGAGAAGCTTTCATCTATGGTACCAATCAGCACAACGTGCTTATGTTTAAAGATCTGTTCCAAAACATCAACTGCTCATTTCCAAAGCTAAAATACTTTCCTAGCTAAAAAAGGGCGATAAAGTACAATTTCTGCTACAGATGAGCCATATTAAAGCACGCAGAGCTGTTTTAACTGGCAGAGACCAAGCAGGCTCCTGCTCTTTACCCATGAGAAGCTGTGAATGCCGGCGGGCAGATAGGAGATTCTGTTCTTTGCAGTCAAAGAAAGGAAATAAAAAGCAACTTCTCAGGGAATGAAAGTCATGGGAAAATATCGCATGAGGTTCCTTCCTAGCCCACCACCAATTTTCTCCATGAGCAAATCTCCATATTCTATCCATCAAAACAAAATTATAGTCTTCCCTTCCTGCACACTTTTTATCCGTCCATGCCAACTGTAAGCTTTTCAGAGCAGAGTCTCGTGTTTATTATTTTTCTACCCACAAAGGGTCCCAGTTTCAACTGGGGCCTCTAGGTGTTACTGTGATACTAACAGTACTAATACTCATAATTCTGCTAGTGGGGAATTTAGCCCAACATCTTAGGCTTAAATAAGTTATATGGAAAAATGGTTATAAAGCAGTCTCCATTCTTCTTCAAATTCTGCAGGTCATTTTGCATCTGCAAAACTCAGTTTGTGGCTTGATATGCACCTTATATATTGTATCTTGGGAATGTTTTCTCTATGAATCTTGCACAAAATCTGCAGCATGACTTGTGGATAAAAAACCACAGGAAAAAAATGCCCGAAGCTGTACCACTTACCTGCCTCCTCTTTCACAGGCACACATGCCCAACTGCGCCCCCCCCCCCCCCC
>JAVJGJ010000003.1:24579066-24596048 GCA_035590215.1 Microhierax caerulescens
GCGGGCAGCGGCAGCAGCGGCTCCGCCAGCAGCCCCTCCACACACAGCCACCTGCAAAAGTTGTGTATTTAAGGAATAGTTTCGAGGCTTTGTTGTCAGAGGGCGAAATTAAGGTTTGGGCTGTTGTGGGTCGGGAGGGCACGTGCATGCTGAGCGCGTGCGGGGCCCTATTCTGCCGTGATCCTTCCTACGCGTTATTAGTTTATTAAGCAAATGAAGCTTAATCCGGCTCCCACTGAAAATGTGTCTCCAGTGGAGCGGGGTTGTGTTAGCTTGGGGCTAGTGGAAGAAGGAGCTCATCGGTGGTGATTTTCCACTTATTGCAGTTTGAGCTGAAGGCTGTGGGTGAAACTCCTGCCCCGTCTGTAGGTCCACCTGTGTTATCTGGTGCTTAATGCGCTGCTGGTGGCACCGCTCTCGGCGCTGGCCTGTCCTGACATGACCTAAAATAGTCTAGAACCAAACCCGGCAAGTAGTTGTTGCCATTTCTGCAGTGATAAGCTTTTTATTGACAATTCACATTTAATGAAAGCAGTGAGGCAAGTTGTCTCTAAGCAAAAATGCTTTTTGTGACGAGGGCTGTCAAATCATGGTCGTGTGCTTGCCAGAAAGAGCACGAGGGGTAGTTGATGTCCGCAGAGCCGGGAAAAGGCTGCGACTCAGACACTTTGGTTCATGGATGAAGGTGGGATTTTAGAAGACAACTGCACGGAGAGGTCACCTCGGGAGAGTGGGTGGGCACGCAGGGGCTGTGCTCTGGTGTCGGTGGTCAGCGACCCCCAGGCAGGAGGTTTTGCAGGGCTAGAGCAGCCTGGCTGGCTGTAGCAGCCTCTTGCCCCGAACCAGGGATCTCACACAGGCAAAAACTCACCTACAGTGGAAGAAGACATGAGTATCACTGGGGAGGTGGCCTGCAGCCCTGAGACACCAAAGACGGTGCCCTGCAGAGGGACCTGTAGCTCCCCCCTGGCTTCAGGGAGCAGGAGGCACTGTTCCCCTTGAAAAGAGGAAAAATGGGGGTTCCTGGTGCCATTTCAGGAGAGTGTCCTTGCTCCAGCGCCTCCTGCTTGATCCGCTTTAACAGTTTTGGAGCTTTTTGGAAATGAGAAAGGAAAGGGCTCACAGTCCTGGTGCTGAGGTTCCACGGTGCTCCCCCACCATCTCTGCAGGGCGAAGTGAAGGGCCCCCTCCCCACCGCTGGGCTCCCACCCATGCCCCCGCAGCTGCTGGCACGCAGGCATTTGCTGAGTTTTGCCTGTGGATTTTTGCTGAGATTTTCTTTGGGCCCGATACAGTGCTGGGGAAGGACTCCTCTATATTAGCCCTTGAAAAAACTCCAGTGCATTTCAATTTATCATTTGCCTGAGTATGGCAAGAGGAACCTGGCTCGGGTTTCATCACACAGTCCTCCAGCTGCAGAAGTTGTTCATCACAGGAGCTAAAGTTAAAACTTCCCAGTTTGGGCCTTCTTCTTTCATTTCCCCCCCCCCCTCAAATACTTAATTATAGCTTGTTGTGAGGTTATGTATCCATCCGTTCATCTCGTTTTTCTGGTGGGCATAAATCCTGATTTTGATTGAGCTCCTTGAGCATAATGCTTATTATTTGTTTTGGACATTCAATTTGTTTTGCTTGTCAAGCAAGTTCCATTCTTGCTCTAAAGCAATGTGGAGGCGAACGCCAGTTGGCAGTGTGCTCGCCACCTCTCCAGGCGCTCGCTGCCCTGCCCAGCTCGAGGCACGCTCCCCTCTGGGACACCAAAGGTGCCAGGGAGATGGGGTCCGTGCCCCGACCGGGGTGGATGTACCCACAGCATGTGGCAGAGTCCCAGAGCCCCTTGGGCGCTGGGTGTCGGTGCGGGAGTGGCAGCTCAGGGCTCTGTGGGTGCTGGTGGGGTTCACCAGGCTTTCATCGGGGTGCGCCCTGCTTTTGGGGTCTTCTGTTCCTTCCCACCATCCCACGCAGAGTGGGTCCTCGTCTTCCCACTCGCACTGGTGGGGTGCAGGACAAAGCCACTTGGTGCCTCCCCCTGCGTAAGCTCAATACTTCGCCCGGAGGGTTAGAGCACACGCAGCGCCGATGCTGAGCAGCATCGCTCTGCCCTGAAAGCTGAATTTCCCGGGCGGCGCTGGGGCACATGCGGTGTTTTCCAAAGCTCTCGTACACGCAGGAGTAAAGGGTTTAGTTGGATGTAACAAAATTACAGCCCCTGCTCGGGGCTGAGCGTGCGCAGCAGCCGGTGCCTTTACTCATGCTTGTTGCTGAAGTGTCACTTTTTTCCCCCAAACCGGCATCCTTGGGTTGAAACTTCCCGGGGGCGGAGGGTGTCAGGCAGGGGGTGAGGGTCTGGCCGGAGGGTGTCAGGCAGGGGGTGAGGGTCTGGCCGGGGCAGGCGGGATGGCCGGGCTGCTTCACAGCCGGCGGGCGGCCGTGGCCGAGCGCGCGGCCCCGGGCCGAGCTCGCGGGGAGTGCGTTTTTGCTATTATTTCAATTATTACAACTTCCTGAATAGGTTGAAGGTCGTTCATAATTCACGCTTTTGTCATCTTTACACATGCCAAATGCAGTCTATTAAGCATAAATAAAATTTCAAGTGCCTGACCAGGAAAAGTAAACTGGGATTCATAACAATGAGGCTTTATTCATCCATTTAAAAGTAAATTGTGTGTGTTCCTTTTTTTTTTTTTTCCCCCCTCCCCTTTCCCTTTACGGCTTTGCAGTTTGGGAGCTTTTATTTCTGCTCGGTAGCATAAATATATGACCTGTGGTGTAGGCAGGCACAGAGGACTGATGAGTTAGGCCTCCCCCAACTTCTCCCCACCTCAGACCCCCTGAACTTTGAAAGTGTTTCCAGATCTGGATCCGATTTTGCTCTTCCTATATAAACTGCAGTCACACACCGCTGATCCCAGGGCATGTGAAACGTGCATCTGGACTTTGCTTTTATTATTTCCCCCCCACCCCTGGTCGTTCCTCTACCGTGCAGCGGCTCTTCCTATACATCTTTGGGCAGACTGCTGCGTGCTCCTGCGTTGTGAGCCCAGGTTAGCGCAGGAAAGTCAGGGCAAAAAATGGGCTTGGCAGGCTGAAGAGGTGATAGTCAGAAAATTAAAACCTTTCATTAATTACAGTAGAGTCAGGACTGCATCCAGGAAATCTTCCAGCTTTGCACTGGAAAGTCCTTTTATTCTCCATTAGTGTTTCCTGATACAAAAAAGTACTGCCCGTGGTGGAAGTTGCTGTTGTTGCAAAACAAGGGGACGGACCTGCAGGGCTGGGGGGTAATTTATGAGCTTCTCCATCTGGGGGCTTGCAGGACCCCCACGCTGTCTGCCCACAGGAGGCTGCTGCTGCCTAAAAACTTGGGTGATGTGGTTCATTTCAGCAGTTAGCTTCTCAGTTTGTTCTCAGACAGGATAATTCCAGGAGGTTTCAGGTGCAAAGAGTAAGGAAAAAGCTTTTCATGCGAAGTATTAAGGATAGCTCTTAAAATCACGTTAGGTTTACCTGCACAATTATTTTGGTTTAAATTTCAATATGTAATGGTTTAAATCCTCACTGGAACGCTATCTGGTATATGAACTGCTAGTGCAGGTGGTTTTTTTCGTTCGTACAGAAAAAAAGTATATTAATAATTAAAGTTCATATAATTATAATAATAATGTGCTGGACAGAGCTGGAAATCTGTCACATAGACCTTGTGTTGGAGGGTGCTACTTCTGAGATGCAAAGTAAAGAAATATCACTCAACCTAAAACATGGAGGATTTTTTGGCATACTCCGTCTTGTTTCCCTGCTGAGGTACGGAGAGCTGGGCAGGCAGCTTCTGATGGGTAGCTGAATCGTCTCTGATGTTTTCAAATATCATCACAGACAGGACAGTTGGCTGCAGAGTTTACACCCCGGTTAGGGCTTTGTCCCACAGCTGCAAGAAAGATGCTGCACTGTACTGGGCCTTCCCAAAGAGAAGTGATGCACCGCGGCACAGCGCTTCGTGAACAAGCCCCTCGTTATGCCCGTGTACGGTCCATGTGTCCTCACCATGATGAGAGGTGAAAAGGTCCATCAAAATGCCATTGATGGGACAGGAAAAATACCGGAGAAGGCTTCGCTGTGGTTTATGTTCACTCCTTGGTGTGGATGCACTGCTGACCTCAGAAGAACACCTGAGGGTACCCGACCGTGACACAAAGCCCGGGAGCACTGAGGCAAGTCCTGGCTAGAGCAGGAGCTTTGGCACAGGCCCTCGGAGATGGTGGAGGGCCCACCTGGCTGCGCGGTGGGCCTGATCCTGCTCCCACCCCAAGTGGGAAGTGGGTGCTGTGGCAGCAGGGAGGTCTGTAGAAGTCTCCAGCCAGCAACCAGGCTTATTTTCCACAGATCGGACTGCAGCTTCCCTTTCAGATGTGTGGAGGCTGTTATACTTCTGGAAGAAAAAGCCAGTTTTCAATACATTTATCTTAATAAATGGAAAAGCAGGCATTGCTTAAAGCAAATATTCACTGGATGCAGTGCTGGCATCGGATTTATTTGCAGGAGTTAAAAGCTGGCTTCACTTAAATGTGTTTCAGCCTTTGATCAAATGAGTTGCATTGCCCCAGCCGCATGCCCAGCGTGCCGAAGCTCACGCAGCAGCCCCGCATCCTTTGGCACCGATGGAGGAGTCGGCTCCGGAGGGGACTGTGGTACCAGGCATTCACCCAGCTTCATGAAGAGACGTGCACAAGACCCCGCCACGGCTCTCTTGACCCCTTGTGCCCTTCAAAATACTTGGTGGAGTTTTAACCCCCCTGGGCAATGGGTAAAAGTGGCCAGCCCAAGCAGACCCTGCTGATGGTTTAGCCAGGGTGGTATGGAAGAAGAGGCTGGTGCAGCCTGGGCAGATCAGGCTGCCCATAAACTCCTCCTCCTGGCTTTTGTGGGGGAGACTGGCCATAAGCAGGGGTTGTGGCACGAGTACCTCGTGCCTGATGTGTTTTGCCAGTGCTTTGGCACCTGGGTTGGGGCGAGCAGCAGGGCAGTGGGATGAGCTGGCCCCGGCAGCCTTCACCGCTGCTCCCCTGCGCGCCTCCTCCAGAGCGGTTTTTGGGACAAGGCAAAGAAAACAAATCTGAGCAAATGCATCTCATTTCGTTATTTTTAGGTATTTAGCCCATATCTGTGGGCAAAGGCTGCTTGTGCAGGAAGAAACGATTAGGCTATACGGCCACCTCCTGGAAGACGTCGGTATGTGCTCGGCTGCCGGGGCCACCCGGCCGGTGACGGTTCGTGCGACCGGGCGAGGAAAGCGCCCGCGCACCTCTGGATACGTACCTGTGCCTGCCTTGCAACAAAAAATGCCTTGTGCATACCTTGCCTGACTTTAAACAACAGGAGTGATTTTCTGCCTTTCTCCCAGTGCACTGAGTGCTGAGAGTTAAGAGATGGAGAGCAAAACCTTTAAAAATACATTAGTCCGAGAAAACGCAAAGGCATCGTTTTTTAGCGTAGGAAACGTAGCTGTCATGTGTTTTTGTTTAACAAGGCCTGAGGAAGTTACTAATATTTATTTGAGCTGCTTCGTGGAGCTTTTTAGTGCTCTTCACATTTCCTGCTGAGACAGAAAGCAGCCAGATGGATTTTGGGAATTTCCTTTCGGCAGAGCCACCCAGTGCTGGGGTGCGCTTGCCCTGGGTGCACAGACCCAAGGCAGTGTGGTCCCTTTGCCCGCCGCCCCCCGCATCCTCCTGCTTCCCGACGGGCTCCTTCCCAGGGCCTGATGTCACCTGTGCGAGGGGACCAGGTGCCACTGGCCAGGGTCACTGCCAGCAGCTTTGGCTGCTCATGGTGTTTCTTCATCCAGGACTGATCCTTTGATTCCCATTTGAAGCTAAGGAATAACGAGGCGTGCTGCTTTGTATGAGCCTCTCACCTCACAGCTCTCTGGAGCGCGTAGATGATCGATATGGTGGGTTGGATGCCTCTGGCTTAATCAACAGCATCCTCTCAGGTCTGAGTTAGTGCCTTTTCCCCGTGCAAAGAGGAGTTACCTCCCTCATGTGCATCACTCAGGGAGGCATTTTATGGCTACTTCATACATGGGTTTGGCATAACTGAGCATGCAAATTGCTGGTGATATTTGCAGTCATCATGCAGCTCATTTTGCAGCAGAGGCTGTTGAAAGCAGTCATCCTTTTTATCCTCGCAGAGCCCAAAGCAGTGACGACTTTGGGGCTGGAAGGAGCAGACCTGCGAAGTTGGCACCTCTCCAGCAACCAGCACCCTTGCTGGGGCAGGCTCTGGCCATGCGGTTTTGATCCTGTACTACTCGCCAGTGGTGGTTTACGCTTCTTTGCCTATTGTGGTAGTCACATTGCTTTCTCTTCTGTTTTTTTGCAGATATTCTACAGAGTGGTAGCAGACATTGAACCAGGAGAGGAGCTCTTACTGTTCATGAAGAGTGAAGATTATTCACATGAAACAATGGCTCCAGACATTCACGGTTAGCTACTTCTTACTGTCTAATCTAATAGAAAGTATCATTGAAATTAGACAAAAAATCAGGGAGATTTCTCCTCTGCTGGAATCCTTTCAAAGTCTGGGATGGCTTCGCTGCAGCCAGGAAGGAGAGCTGGACCATGGTTGTATTTGTCTGTCTTCTGCCCTCCTCCCTTTCTGAAAGCTGTTCGGTGAATTAACTAGTCTAATAATACCACGACTCCTTCAATCCCTCTGAAGGGTGGATCTGCTCTCAAAAGCAATGCCAACGCTGGTGCTGGGGGCTCTCTGTTTATTTTCTTCATCACTCCAGACTAGCCCAACTGGGAGTGTAACTTCATTCAGTGTTCCATTGGAATGCAACTGAATGTCGCTTCATTCGACGATGCATTTTCTACCTGCTAATCTGGCGAGCTGTGGTTTGCATGATTGATATTTCTCAGTGTTGCATCCCTGCAACTCATAATGCTGTTTGTGTTTTACCCTCACTTATTTGAACCTCCCTACCAGAAACAGAAGTCCGCAAATGTAACTGAGGGTGCTAGTAAGGCTTCAAGATTGAAACTTGATCATTTTGTGGGTATTGCAGAAGGAGAACAATAATCCATGCCCTTCTAGGCTGTGCTGTTCCTGCAGGACCTGTATGGACCCTGATTATAGGTTATCTTTTGTCACTTGCCCAAACAATTGTTGCATCGTCTTGAACATAGAAAATATTGGGTTGTTAATGTTGCTGTCACATGTTGAGGACATTGAAGCCATTCTTCCTCATGGAGCTAATTCATTAGTCATCCGACGCACAGATTTTGGGACTGAAACTCCTGAGCTCTTGCTCAGATTTGTCCACCACCTCCAAAAGCCCCATCAGGCGGTGGGTTATACAGCCACAGTGGGGACTGGGTGTAGGACATCTGCTTGATACCCATTAATTTGCAGTTTATGCCAATGTGGATGTTTTATAATTTCTCAGGGATTTAGGGATAGTACACAGGGGGGTTCCCAGGGCAGGAACTATCGAGGGCTGCTCTATAACTGCCTGTACATTTAGAACAGTATCTTTTGTTCTCTAAAGAAAAAGGTGGGGATTATTCATTCATTCTAGCTTGGCTTTGTGGTTGGTTGTTTTTCCCATAGTGGTAACTTTGTTTAGTTACTGCTAAAGATGTCCTGCTTTTCAAGCATAGTGTTTTCCCTGCTAGTCCTATGGCCAAGTAGCTATTGTATAAATGATACCAGAGGAAATCTCTGCAGTCACATGCAGGAGCACATCCCACAGGGCTAATTTAGAAGCAGACTGAGCCAAAGTATTGCTCATGGACAGCAAACAAGAGAACACTATAATGCTTTCTGTGTATCAACTCAACTGTCAAGTAGCAACTGCCTACATGCATTTGAGATTTCAGCCAGACTCCTCAATGCCTTTTTGACTTAGAGCCCCTGGGCATTTATGTCTGCAGGGCAGGTAACACTGGGACCACACCAGGGCATCTGCCTCCTTGTATGGACCATCAGTAGAAGATACAGCAGAAATAAGTATCACGGGATGCTCTTCTCCAAGGTTGCTTTTGGGAATTTTCTTCAGCTAATCTGTTCTTTTGCAGGAATTACTAATTAATGGAATGCAATATTGACTCCAAAGTAACACTCTTGTGATATTCTACACTCATTTTCAGTAAGAAAGTCAGATTTTATGGAATTTAAAGCAAGGACCCCAAATTCATGTGTCTCTTGTCTTACTTTGTACAGTGTTGGGTGCTACAAAAGGACTCTGAGGGAAATGAAGAGACTTTAAAAAACTCTTTTAATAAAGCACCCTTTTGGCTATTTTAGATGTTGATGTTTTATCTAAGCCAGTCTCCTTCATTCAGAAATGCAGAGACTGGCAGCCTTCACTAGATCTCCACCCTGCACCCTGTATATACCCGTTTAGGATAGAATATAAACACACTGACTTTTGTCCTAAGCCAGAGTCAGGTGTCTCTATTGGATATCACCCAGGCAATTAACAGGTGGTGCACTGTCATGTGCTGTAGAATCCAAGCATTATTATAAAGCGTTCTAGGGCATCCTTGTTTCTTTTGAGGTTCTTTTTCACTGAATAGCCATTATTTAACCATACTGTCATTGAACTCCTGATGGGATGGTAGTTAAAAATGGATGAAAACTGATATGGTCCCCCTGTGCCCAACCCCTTTGTCTTCCAGAGGAGCGCCAGTATCGCTGCGAGGACTGCGACCAGCTCTTTGAGTCCAAGGCTGAGCTTGTAGACCACCAGAAGTTCCCCTGCAGCACACCTCACTCCGCCTTCTCCATGGTGGAGGAGGACTTCCAGAAAAAGCTTGAGAATGAGAATGACCTTCAGGATGTACATGAAATCCAGGAGTGTAAGGAGTGTGATCAAGTCTTCCCAGACTTACAAAGGTACGAGTAGATGCTTAAGAAGTGATTAAATGAGGCAAATTCTGTAATGGCTTCAGCCATAGTGTAACGGTACATCAGGCAGAGTATCAGCCAGGCAGAACCTGATACCTTCCTCTTCTATACAAACCTAAGATGAAGATGAATAAGACTTTTGTGATGGTTGGTGTTAAAAAGCAGTGACGTCTCAGTAAATCAGAAGTGTCATCCTTATACTGAAGTCCTCAGTGGGGACCTCTAAATTAAGAATTAGATCTTCTAATCAGATCTTTAGCTGGCATGAATTGGGCTGGGTGCAGTGAAATCGGAGGGGTGATTATAGTTCAGATCAACTGATGTCTGGGCTCCTTATTTTTAGGGAGAAATAACTTAGAACATCTCTGAGTGGTGTTCACTGATGTTACCAGTTTTATCTTTGCAATCAAGCCATGCCAGTTAGAGGCAGGTTCTAGATGCTATTATGTATGTGTGTACGTTAATACATATTTCTAGCTGTACTGTGTTGAAACATTGCTGTTCATCTTTTTCTTATATCCATCTATCTATCTATCTGTTTAAACATATAGACTGGTGTGTATATGTGTCTGAAATATGCATAGAATGTAAATAAAGTATGACTTTTATATGCTGAAGATCATTTACATATTTCTTGTCACTATCATTTTGGTGGCTGCTTAAAATACTGTATTGTGGTACACATTATGGCAAATTTTTGCAAATTTCTGAAAGATATTGAGAGTACACAGGAGCTTCTGCAGCATGTCCCTGTCAGGTTCGCATCTTTCAGGACCAGGGGAAGGTTGACTTCAGCTAATATTTGATAGTAATGCTGAGATACCTCAACAGCAAAATCCTGGGCCGGGTCCTCCGCTGTGATGAGGCAGTGCATTTTTTAGGAAGCTGGTTTGTAGCAGCAGCAGACCTGGGCCAGTGTCCCCTACTTTCAGTCAGAGTCTTAGCACAGCTCCCACACTCCCACAGTGTCTTCTTTCCACTCCACGTCATGTGGGCACAACCTAAGTGCCTATGAACTGCCCTTTTAGGGACAGCAGTGTATTTATTTGCATTGCTTAATAATCATATGCCCCTTAAATACTGACTTGTCAATTGAGAGTATTTTGTGGGTTCATATTTTTCATAGAAATGTTTACTAGTCTGCGATTCAGAGTGTTGGGGTGTCTGTTGGAGGTTAGCATGGGTTTGTGCACACCCAGCGTTTAGCCCCTTTGGACAACTGCTCCTGGATGCTTCAGGTGCTGGTTCTGTGAGATGGAGCCCTCTCTCCCAAAACACGGGCTCTTCACAGAGCGGAGGTGGCTTAGCATCATGCGGGATGTCTCGGACCAGCGTATCGTATGACCTGATCCTCACGCTTCCACAAAATTAACGACACTGAAATTAAACATGATGTGCCAAACATTGCTCCCCACATACTAGGTCAGCCCTGCGGAGTGGGAATTCATGCCGACACAGGGCCTTATTCACCAGCTGATGCCGAGCAGTGCGCGGCTCCGCATGTCTCCTTTTCAATCCCGGTGATTGATTTGGAAGGGCTGATGTAGGTAGATCAAGTCAACAGGGCTGCCACACTGGGGGTGAGGCAGGAGTCAGGGCTGTAACGTTTTTCCAGGTCATGAGTTACTAGGTGTTAAGGTTCTTTTCTGCCTGAGATCTAGAGGATGATATCTAACATATGGGAATCACTGAGGAAATGTAAATTTAGCTTAAAATATTAAATATTGAAGAGAAAGGCAGAAAACAAAGAACGAGTCATCATAAATAGATGGGCAGTACTGTGAGAAAGAGTGAAAAATGAGACAGAATGCAGTCATTCGCTGAACTCTTGAATTATTGAAAGGCTAATACGCCACAAAGACAGTTCACAGCAAAAAAAGTACCAAAGTGTGATATATCCAGATTATATAAAACAAAAGGCCTGAATGAGCCATGCTTGAGGGTGTGTGTAATTAAATAGAGAAAGAACTGAGCAGGAGGATGGAGATCTGGGGGCCAGGACTGCCCAGTGCTGATGGCAGATCAGGTAGCCACAGCAGGTGTCCGGGAGCTGGTGCCAGAGCTGGGGACGAGGGTCTCTCCAGTTCTTACGGCAAATGTGTTTACCAGTGCATGACGGAGAGTCAATTGTTATAGAAGTATTAGAGGGGGAGCCAGAATTGTTTTATTCCCCCAAAGGGAGGAGACTGCGAGGGGTAGAAGTAAAAAGCATCTGCAGGGTGAAAGCATTTCCATCGCCTGTGGCTGAGTGGAGGTTGCTATGTGGGCTGCACAACACAAACGGGACTGTAAACCAGCGGAGATTCAGCAGGGATTGGTGGGAGCTTCACACAAGGAAAGATTGATCCGGTTTGGCATCCCAGGTTAAAAATTCCAGTTTCCAGTGGCTTTTCTGTGATTCCACTCTCACGTTATATAGTTACCTTTCCTCAAGCAATAGCGTGAGTTACAGCTCTGTACATAACCAAGCAATAGAGGTGTTTAAAAATCTGTATTTGCTACAAATGAATAATGAACCAGGAAATCAGAAAATTTAAGAGATAAAAGTTAATTCAAAGATGTGCAATGGAAATTGGGTGGAGTTTAGATACCCTACTAATAGACTGAAGAAACTACTAAGAAATGAATGAATAAACAGCTATGCAATTGAACACAGTAATAATCAAATATAACTTCAGTCGTAGCATACTGTATTGAGAGCCTTCTCATGCTCATCCTGTTCTGCTCTGGTGGGGTTATTTCTCATCTCTTCCTGCTGTAGAAAAATTGACTCCCATCAAAGCAGTGGAGTTATGTCAGGTGGTGGGATCCAAGGTGTGTTTAAAGGGAAAGTCGTAAGGTAGAAATAATTCAGACCGCAGGGAAGAATTACCAGAGTGGAATACTGAGGGTTGTATGAAATAATCTCCATAGGGAGTGATGGCAGCAGCAGCTCCTGCAGCGTTTGCAAGTGACCTGGCAAAACATGAGAGGATGTGTTATTCTGGTAGGGAGGAGGTTATTCTGCCTCCTGGCTGGCGTGAGCCTGGTAGTCAAAGGACTTGGGTCTGTCAGGGTTGGGCCTTTGTAAATTTTTTTGCTGTAATTATGTGTCTCCTCTTCCTATAAACTGCTGATAAACTCACATGTGTGGGGAACCTCACTGAGCCCTGTTCCTCTTTCCGCAGCCTGGAGAAGCACATGCTGTCGCACAGCGAGGAGAGGGAGTACAAGTGTGACCAGTGCCCCAAAGCTTTTAACTGGAAGTCCAACTTGATACGCCACCAAATGTCGCACGACAGTGGGAAGCACTATGAGTGTGAAAACTGTGCCAAGGTACAGTGAATTTGTAGGCTGCCTGGCACGGCTTGTGCTGCTGGATGCACAGGAGCATGCAAGTGGGGATGCCTGGGGCTGGGATGCAGGAGGACGTAGGGCTTCTGCCATGCTCCAAATGGTTTCTCAAGGGTTTATGCTTCTACTTTATAAATATGTTATTTTTCTACCTCTTTTGATTTGGAAATGGCTCTGGACTATGAAATGAGCACTAATGCAGGATGCCGAGCATCCCTGAGCTCGAGGCTTGGCACTTTGCGAGGACCGGTGGGATGTAAAAGGATCACTGAGGGGCAAGAAACCCCGGGGAAATGCAGGGCACGTGGGTTCCCTAGGCTGTGTGCCAGCCGTTGGGACCAGAAACTTCAGGTCACTACTGCAATATAAATCAAGAAATAGAGATGGGCCACAGCTGCACTAAGTGAGTGCAACTATCTCATCTCTAGAGCATCTCTGTCACTTCCCAGCCCCAAGCTGGCTGTGCATGTTATTGGTATAGGATGTGGTGCTCTGCATTGCTTTGTATCAGATTCCCAAAGCTTGGGCCTTTTGCATGAGGACTTTCTCATTTTTAAGTAGATTTGCTACAATAATGGGAATGTGATGAACTGAGACTCATAAGACACAACCAAGCCCTGGGTGCCAGGACTGTGTCACGTACAGGATTTCTTGCTGTGTCTCACTCAGTTGTCGCTATAAAGTATTTCTATTGCAGTAATGCTTAGAAGTTTTAAGCAGCCACGTTTTGACTTGTTTTCTGTGAAGTCCTTGACCTCGAAAGCACAATTTCCAACGACAGGGTCAAATGCATCTGCTGCAGCAGCTGCAAAGGGGTTAACAGGTCCACCAAATACTTGGCTGATTCTGCGAAACTGAGGCCCCCATCCCGCAGGCACAGTTCCCACTGATGCCCATTAGCAAAGTTTTTTATCTTAAATATTCCCAAATAGCTCCAAGGTTTGAATTTTAAAAGACTCTTGTAATAACTGCCTTCTTCCGCAATCAAGTTTCTTGGTTAATCAGTACTCATTTCCTAGCAGGTTTTCACGGACCCCAGCAACCTTCAGAGGCATATTCGTTCCCAGCATGTTGGGGCTCGTGCTCACGCTTGTCCAGAGTGTGGCAAAACCTTTGCCACTTCTTCAGGCCTCAAACAGCATAAACACATCCACAGCAGTGTCAAACCTTTTATATGTAAGTCTTCAACTACATGTCTTTGGTTATTTCTTTTGTCGTAAAGCGGCGTGATCTGGAAGCAGGAGGTTGTGTTGTGCTCCCTTTGAATTTCCTGCTGGTTTCATGGGGGCTGTGCGCTATTAAATGAGTTCTGGGTAATTTCTAGTTCAATGCAAAGCAGCGTTTTCATACCGTTTTCCTTTGCGGACAAACACTGCGTGATGTAGACATGTACCTGTTGTCCCTGGGATATTTTTCCATGCGCAGATGCAAAGAGCAAGTGTGGTGTGAATTTAAGCACAGAGCAGGAGCCGTGCCAGGCTCGGTGGCTGCAGCCTCACTGCTTTGCCCGGTGCCAGGCTTTCTGCTCTGCCAGAGCAGCCCTCCCGTGCCGTGCCCTGTGCTGGATCCAGCCCTGCTGCACAGGGCAGCGTCAGTGCTGGCACCGGGGAGGGGGTGGCAGTGCCAGGGTGGGCACGGGGGAGTGGCAGTGGCTGCCACCACCGTTGGGACGCGTTGGGAATTTGGCAGAACCAGCCGTACCTGCAAGGCTTCTTTGCTTTGGGAGTTAATTTTGGGCCACAGAGTCTCCACAGCAGATGCTGTGACTTTTGCTGGAGTTGGAAAATAAACCTTAGAGGCAGTGAACTTCAGTCGGAGGAGCTTGCTGCCCTTCTTGAGGTTCCTTTGCATGCCCCACATTTAAGTATTGAGTTGAGCCATTAGATTTTTGCCAGCAGCTGCTCCAGCCGTAAAACTTGCCTTGTATGTGAGCCTGACTCTGTGCTGGGCTATAAATCGGATCCTCAAAGTCTCACGGGTTGTGCTTGCTGCTGAGCCAGACCCTGCTAGGTAACGGTGCAGGCTGCCTTCTGTCCCTTCCACCAGAGAAGCAGAGGCAGAAAATATTCAAGAATATTGTTCTTGGTAGTGCTAATCTCCACCACTGCCTTTTCAGGCACCTGCTATGGCTTGAAAGGCACCTTGTGGCCATGTCCCCTACTTGTCTGCTAAAATTCTTAATATTTTGCTGCTCTCAACAGCAATTTTCAAAGTATCAGCAGCACGCCTGGACAAAGCGGTGGCCGTAGGCTAAGGTAATTCCTCAAGAGGAGGGGTAGTATTGGCTTGAAAGACTCATTTCTGTGAAATCTGTATGCCTGCCATTGGGTTAGATAATACTCGTGGTTTGGGCTTCTTCAATGAGAAAATACACAACTAAATCCAATAATAAATATCACTAATAATTTTTAAACCTGATTACAGGTTAAGTAATTACACTTTAAGGTTATAATCATTAGAAAGCAGTAACTTCTGGCTAAGTAGGGAATCTTAGCCTGATGGTCCTGTTGCAATACCCTACAGAAAAGTCTGTGAGTAGCACCCCTCATAGATGAACTAACCTCTCGAGTACTCTTTCTTACTATTTATTCTGATAAATCAAAACAGCAACCGGTATCCTTCATACGTACAGTGTGAGGGATGAAAACCCATTGAGCAGCCTAGGAATAACACCCATGTAATTGCAGAACAAAGGGGTTTGGAGACCACATGTTTGGTAGGCTTTGCTAAGTGATGGGAGGGAGGGAGGGTCACCTAAAGGAGATATCTGTTTTCCACCAGTAAGGCCACACACCATGATTTACTCGTACCAGTCTGTTTATGGCAACTGTCTCTTATTACAGTACACCGCCCAAGCTTGAGTGAAAACTCACCAACGCTAAGGTAATTACTCACTGCCTTTGCAAGATCTCCAGCCTCTCCAAATAGAAACCACATGCCATAATAGACTGAGCATATTCAAAATAGTACTTACAGTAATATTTTTTAATAAGCAGAAAATATGCAAACTTAACTGCTGCCTAATTTGGGGTCCAGAGACAATCGCGGTACAGAGTGTGTGTAGGCATGAGATGAATTTTGGCAATTTGGGAGCCAGATTGGGAGTTTGTGTTAAACCTGGGGTCTGTAGAGCAATAAAAGCTGCAAGGAGGGAAGCTTCCCTTACAAGTTAGTTGCTTAGAAGTATGGCACTGAGATTTAAAGGGTGTAATAGGAGAAATCAAACCCAGCTTCTGTTGCTTTGATTCATGGAAGCAATTAAAGTTGATAACTGTCCCCATCTACTAAAGTTTAAGCAAAACTACTTGGAAATAAAAGTCATGTGATGAAAAAGCGGTAGATCTTATAACATGAACTTATCTGAGGGGTCCCGGCTCCCGTGAATACCCACAGAGGTCGAGGTGGCACAATTGATTTAGACCCAGTCCCTCCTCCAGAATCAGCAGGGCCCTGGGTGTGCGCTTCACTGACGCCATGTTACACCCCGGCTTCAGGTGACGGTCCCCAGGAGTAAGACTACTGCGGGGATTAAGGGCTTTGGACCTCGGCCCAGAATTTCTTTACCAGCCTGGAGAGCCAGTGGATTGAATAGACTGACATGTTAAATGCAAGAGGCACCTTGAGCAAGCAGCACCTCATTAAATATTTTTAAATATTTTTTTATGCTCAAAAAGGTAAAGTCCTCAGTACAACTGTTAATTGTTTGATTGAGATTATAATAGTAAATATTTATGTATTTTAATGGTATTGCCATTATTAATTTGATTTATTTTTGAAACGGAGATAAAATATGTTTAGTTGAATGATTAATTTACATCTCCCTTCATAGTTTGTAAGGATGTCTCTCAGCTGTGGGTGTGTGTTTTTGGTCTTCTCCGGAGTGGAATATTTCTGGGTTCTGTTGACTTTTGAATATATTAATGCAGAATAATAATCTGATAATTTACGGATGCTCTTTAAGGGAGAACTTCCCAAACTTTAGGAAGACCAAATCTGTGCCAGTACATGCCTTTTCACCTGCTTGCCGCTCTACCCTACCTGAGTGAAATGCTATATTTAATAGTCACGTGAATAAGAAGCAGGACCTCAACACAGCCTGGTAGGAGATCAAAAGTTCACAAAACATGATTTGTTTTTAATTATATATTAGCCTAGTCTCGTAAATGTATGGATTGGAGATTTTTTTCTGGAAAAGTACGTACGGTCTGATGCTCTGCTGCTATATGTTAGGTATACTGCTTCACACAAGGAGAGGAGCTGGCCCAAAATATCCAAGGTAAACCTTGTGCAAACCTATGGATGTGTCACTTGAGTCACCATTCTGGTCAGTTTAATTTTGGTTTCTGTGACAACCTGACGGGAGCAGGGAAAGCTTTTTTATGTAAGACCTCAGCAGTGAAGGTCAGGGGCCTGATTCTGTACCGTGAAGTCTGGAGGTGACGCTTGTTTGTGGGAGCAGAGACCTTATGTCTGCAGATAGTCTAAAAATGGGAGGAAATAGCAGAAAAATCAGAGCTTCATACTGCAATAAACAACAAATAGTTCTGTATTAAATAAAAATAGTTCTATGTTAAATGGGCAAATGAAATATTTTCCCCTCAAAAAAAGAAACAGAAAGTAGTTATCCACAGAAAATCTAGCATTTTCAAGGAACTAGAATAATCTCTTCTCTTCTCTTCTCTTCTCTTCTCTTCTCTTCTCTTCTCTTCTCTTCTCTTCTCTTCTCTTCTCTTCTCTTC
>JAVJGJ010000003.1:24596604-24629424 GCA_035590215.1 Microhierax caerulescens
TGCGTGGATTTTATGTGTGAAATATTAGAGATTATTATATAACAAAAATTAAATAAAAATAAAGTGGCCAAATGCTTTTTCCTGGCTGGGATAAAAAAAAAAAAAAAAAAAAAAGAAAGAAAAGAAAAGGATTTATTACATAGGGATAACTGCTTACTGATAATGCTGCTGCCTTGTTTTTAAACAAGGCTGGAGCTGATACTGTTAGAAGCATGGTAGTGCAGAGGCACGGACAGATTTTAGCATCATGAAAAGCACAAGTCATAGCGCAGCCTTGAGACTTGCCCGATGCCCCTGCTCATCCAAAAGATGCCAAAAGGGGACATAAAAAGGCACTGGGGAGCTGAGTAGCTCTTCGAAACTGCAATTTAACTTACAGACCTATTACTTGGTTGTTGCCCCAATTTGCTCCCAAAGGTTTGTAACAGGCAGAAAATTGGGGACCTGCAAAATCCCGTTTGCTTCAGCGCTGTGATTCACTCCTCATGGTGTCTTGCTCTGCACCACCGGGGCCACTTTCTGCCTCCCGCTGCTGGAAGCTGCGCTGCGACGTGCCCGTGTCACGGGCTAGGTCAGGCCCATGAGCTCAAGGTAGATCTCCTCCCTGATGTGTTTTCAGGCTTTCTCCAAGTGCTGCTTTTGCGAGGCTGAAGCTATTCTCATTCCGGAGGAGCTTGAAAGGAAATCCATCGAGCTGTTTTGAGCACCAGACACGCAAATAAATACAGCTGCATTCTTGAAGGAAATTGTTGAAATAGAGTTATTTTTTCTTGTGCACGAGAAAAATAAGCAATATTAAGATTAGTAAAGTTATTAAGATATGGAATTTAGAGTTACAGCATCCCAGGCACCTGTAAGGGACTATTTGCATTATAAACATAGAAAATGCTTTGGACATACAAGAGTACTAGGCTGAGGTTACTCAGGCTGTAGCCTGAACTTTCATGAAATTAAATGCTTAATTGTAAGTGGAAACAAATATTGTTTGTTGATAAGGTTATGCACTTGGAAATACCTGTTTGTCTCCTCCTTCACCTCCTTGATATCCTTGTGGTCCTGCAGGCTGAAATCTCTGTGCGGCGGCTCTGTCTATCTCCTGTCTGGTCCTGCAAATATTTATTTTAATGACTAACTTTCCACATGTGATTAGTGACGTAATGAGTGACATCTGAAGACACGAGCACTTGATTGTGCAGGGGCACTGCGGGTTTGTACGGTGTTATGGCACCAAGCCGTGGCTCTTGGCGGGGCTCTGGGTGCTAATGCGATATGGAATAACAGCACCAAATACGCAACACTGTGTAATGTGAAGAGCAAACAAGGAAACTTTATCTTTTAGTGATTTCAGGCCTTTTCTGGTTTGTTGGAGTGGGTTTTGGTGCTATCTTTAGGCATTTGTCTGCTTGGATGCCTTCCTTTGGAAGAGTCCGATAGCTTTTTGTACATTTGTGCACCAGACTACTTCTTACGACTTCCTAATTGACATTTGGCGGGTAAAAAAATGGTGGTGTTTGCAAAAATTTGAGGGTGGGGGCAATTACCATAAAGCCTGAGATGTGTTGTTGTTGTTGTTTACATACAGGTGAGGTCTGCCATAAATCCTATACTCAGTTTTCAAACCTTTGTCGTCATAAGCGCATGCATGCTGATTGCAGAACCCAAATCAAGTGCAAAGACTGTGGACAAATGTTCAGCACTACGTCTTCCTTAAATAAACACAGGAGATTTTGTGAGGGCAAGAACCATTTTGCAGCAGGAGGATTTTTTGGCCAAGGCATTTCACTTCCTGGGACCCCAGCTATGGATAAAACGTCCATGGTTAATATGAATCATGCAAATCCGGGCCTTGCTGACTATTTTGGAGCCAATAGGCATCCTGCTGGTCTTACCTTTCCAACAGCTCCTGGATTTTCTTTTAGCTTCCCTGGTCTGTTTCCTTCAGGCTTGTACCACAGGCCACCTTTGCTACCTACTAGTTCTCCTGTTAAAGGACTACCGAGCGCAGATCAGACAAACAAAAGTCAAAGTCCCCTCATGACAAATCCTCAGATACTGCCAGCCACCCAGGATATTTTGAAGGCACTAAATAAACAACCATCAGTAGGGGAGAATAAGCCAGTGGAGCTTCAACCAGAGAGGTCCTCTGAAGAGAGGCCGCATGAGAAACTCAGTGACCAGTCAGAGAGTAGTGACCTTGACCTTGACGATGTCAGTACCCCCAGTGGCAGTGACCTGGAAACCACCTCGGGCTCTGATCTGGAAAGTGACATTGAAAGTGAGAAAGAGAAATTTAAAGAAAATGGTAAAATGTTCAAAGACAAAGTAAGCTCTCTGCAGAGCCTGGCTTCAATAAATAATAAGAAAGACCACAGCAATCATTCCATTTTCTCACCATCCTTAGAGGAGCAGACTGCGGTGTCAGGAGCGGTGAATGATTCTATAAAGGCTATTGCTTCTATTGCTGAAAAGTACTTTGGTTCAACAGGACTTGTGGGGCTGCAAGACAAAAAAGTCGGAGCCTTACCTTACCCTTCCATGTTTCCCCTCCCATTTTTTCCAGCATTCTCTCAATCAATGTATCCATTTCCTGATAGAGACTTGAGACCGTTACCCTTGAAAGTGGAGCCCCAATCACCCAGTGAAATAAAGAAGATCCCAAAGGGAAGCTCTGAGTCTCCCTTTGACCTCACCATAAAGCGTAAGGAGGAGAAGCCACTTACTCCCATACCCTCAAAGCCAGCAGCCCCCTCAGCAGCAAGCCAGGACCAGCCTCTAGATCTCAGCATGGGCAGCAGAAGTCGAGCCAGTGGCACAAAACAAGCTGAGCCTCGGAAAAACCACGTCTTTGGAGAAAAGAAAGGAGGAGACCTCGAGCAAAGGAAAGCTTCGGAGTCCTCCTTGCAGCACGCCAGGCCCACCCCATTCTTTATGGATCCCATTTACAGGTAACAGACTATCTGCTGCCTTTCGGCATCCTTTGGTACAGGCAGCTAGGTCTGCCAGGGCCACCTGCCCGCAGAGGCAGGGCAACCACGTCCCGTCCCCCTCCCACTGGCCCTGGAGGCATCATCCCACCCCCGAGGCATGGGGTGGCCCAGGCTGCATGCCAACCTGTGCACCCCGCCTCAAATCCGAGCTGCTCACAGCGAACCCTGGCTCTGCTAATGCTGCAATTAGCACGTCTTCATGACTGCTCTCCTTTCCCTGGGTCATTAGTTTTGATTGCGTAGCTTGACCTGCAGAAGTTGAATGTGTTCTCTTACCCATAAGTGAATTGGCATCAGTATTGAATGTTTGTATATTTACTGTGTATTTGACACCACTGGTTTGCCCCAAATTCCTTTTCTTCCAAAATGCTGCCCACCTTCCTTGACTGCCCTCAGCCTTCCCCTGGAAATTCCAGCGCATCGCACCAGGGTGCCACCTGGACACCACCTTCCTGATGCCTCCTGAATTAAATAGGAGTATCTCATAAGTACAACAAGGAAGCAAATTTGTCCTAGTGTGTAAACACTATGAAAATTGAGAGTGATTTTGGCCCTCTTTTACCCTTTTTTGAGCAATGGGTTGATTTCTCCAGGCATTTCATTAATATAATTGAAGGTGCAGTGTCCTTGTGTGTACAAAGCCTAACCGGCGGGCTAGTTAATCTGATCTACCTTATGAAATCAGTGGGAGCCTTGTCTGCGGCTTTGATGGGTGCACAAGCAGACACTGCCAGTGAGCTGGGGTTTTAAAAACCAGTGGTAAAATCCTGACCCCTCAGCGTTTCCCAGCAGTGCCGAGACAGATCTCACTGGGATCTGGATTTCACCTGCTTCCTGTGTATGTCAGCCCCTCTTTGCCCTTCGCCTTCTGCTCATGCATCTGAAACCAGCCAAAGTCATGCATCTAAATTAGTTTAGAAAATTATTAGCCATAAAAATATTTGTCTGTAATATAAATGATTGATTTTACAGCCTATTGCTAAAAAAAAAAAAAAAAAAAAAAGTTACTGCCATGTAAATTACGTTAATTTCTTACTTTATCTGAAAAAGAAATGCTATGGGCAAAGTTTTTGGAGAATGCTGTCGCATAAGACAACAGGTATGCATTATGAGGAAACAGGATATGATGTTATTTACTGAGATGGTTTTATTCATGCCAGATTGATATCTGAATTAGACTATAGGTTTTCTTTGCGTCATACTCTTTTTAAATGCCTGAAGCAGTGGAAATAATGATCCGTGTTTTATGGTCCTGCATTAGAAACTAATGAAATCTGTACAAATTCTGGCAGCACAGCATGAGGGCAGTTGCTACTGAGCCTTCCTTTGCCCTGAGTTCTATCTATGTATGGATAAGAGGATCTGTCCCTTGAACCGTACACATGAAGCAAAAACCTCAAACTTCCACACTGCATCTGAATTATCCACATTGTGTTTCGCTGCTTAAATGCCCACTTGAGCTGATCACAGCCCTTGTTGCTGGCGTATCAGATTCAGTGTGTCCCCACAAGCCTGGCTTTCTCACCCTGCTCGTGCGTGGCCATGCAGGAGAGGTTTCCAGGATGGTGCCTGTGATGTCCTGCATGGGCAGATGAGAAAGGACCCATTGCTCAAGGCTCCTGTTGCCTTGAATTCCTCTCCTCTGAGTGGAGAGCCCACTTGGTTGCCTTATCTCCTTTAGAAGAGTGCTCGGTAGTTAGTAGTTCGTTCCTATTGTAATTATTACCAGTCTTTTGAAATGAAATTATTTCCTATATAAATGATATAATCTCCCTTTAACAGCAATTCACAGCCCCCACCCACAGTAATGAGCTGTATGGAAGGATCGAGAGGTGACTGTACTTCCTTATCTTTTACCATTATCTTTGAGAAACAAATTACTTGATGTATAATGGACTGTTTTAAACATTGGTAGATGTATAATTATTAATATCTGAGACTGATTCATCACAAGCAAATCTAATTTTAACATTTACAGAGTAGAAAAAAGAAAGTTAACTGACCCACTGGAAGCTTTAAAAGAGAAATACTTGAGACCTTCCCCAGGATTCTTGTTTCATCCACAAGTAAGTATTTTGGGAATTTTGATGTTGTAAACAAGCCTGTTGATGCTTCAAAGCAGGTGCAGAGAAATGAATGCAGTCTTAGTCATTTTTGGATTTCCTAAAACACACAGTTTTTGCTGTACCATTGTGGTGGAAAAGCATAAGCATTGTTCTGAGCTTCTTGATGTTTTGCAGATGAAACAACATGTTTTGATTATAGAGGAAGCCAGATACAAACTACATGTATGTTTTAGAATCGTGTTCCTCCAAAACTGTAGTGTAGCTACCAACACTTACAGCTACCCGTGTCTTCTTTAGCACTCTCCCGTGCTCTGGGCTGTTGTGGTTGAGTCAGCAGTGGCTGCCAGGAGGATATGTAGATTCAAAGTTGAGCCAGCAAAGCTGAGCATCCCAGTTGTCAATATTTAAGGACTCCTAGAAAAGAGATATAACCTTCCACCCAATGCTTTCAAATCTCATCATGCAGATGCTCCAACTTTCTTAGGTACCTGTGGTGGGCTGTAATGTGTGCAGTGACTTTGTAGATCCTTGCTCCTCCGTACCTGAAGACATGCTATATGAGAGGGATGCTGTCTTGTTCATAGGCTGTAATCCTGCTGCTTATTTGCTGAATAACAAAAATTTAGGAGGGTGTCCTTAAAATATGGTGTAATAACTGCAATATGTACAATAGGATAGAAATAGGACATGTGTGCAAACTGTATGTTGCTGTTCTTCAACAGCACTGCACCCTCGTTTTGTCTTCCTCCTCCTTGCCCAAGGGGATTTTTCTAAAACTTTGGGTTAAATCTCATGCCTGAAGTAAAATGCTCTGTGGTATTGGGAATTTTGAACTGCTTGCTGAGTACGGGCTGCTTCATCCTACTAATGACACCCCATCCAAATCTTGTATTTTAAGAGCACAACCAGGAGCTGTTTCAGAAGCTGGTTCAGCTTCCTCTGAATTCCTGGGCACAACATGCCAATAATCTGTCCCTTCTTGCATTTTTTTTTTTTTCTCTCTCAGTGAAGTCAACAGTTGTTATGTCCTAAATTGTATGGAATATATTCTGAAATACGGGATTTCTGCAGAACTGGGAAGAGCAGCTGATGGCACGTATAGTTGCAGGTGCACAAACATAATGCTATTGCATGGGTGGAGAGTGCAGGAAAACACCCTGTTCTAGATCCAGTGCCTGAAGGAAGTGATGAACCTATTAGGCATTAAAATCACTAAGAATTTATGAACAAGATTTAGTAACAGCTCAGCACCTCTTGCTGAGTTACCTTATTTGCCGAAGTTGCAAAGCAACAAGTTACAATCCCCATTTTGCAGCAGATAGTGCTAATGCACGAACACACAAACAGGAGCTCGAGCCTCTGTGTCCTCTGCTGTCAAACCAGGCTGGTTCCTCTCCATCAAGTGTGTGATTGTGTTAAAGCAGCTAAGGGGCTTCAAATTAATAGTAAATTATTTAAATGATGGCATATTAGGTACTGTATTGATGGAAGAAACTATTATTTTGCTTAGTGCTAGCTGGCTTTTCAGGCGTAAATCTGTGTTGTTTAGTGAAGTGGGGTTCAAGGATTCAAGCTGGATTCAAAATGAAGGTTTTGCCACAAGTTGGTGTGATGATGGTGGTAGGTAGCGTGGTCAGAGGGTGGGAAGGGAAGGTAAAATCCACTGTTAGGAGTTTGGCTGTGGTGGGCAGGGAAGGAGTTGGGTGCTTTGCTACCTAGTGCTGCATGAGCCTGAGTTACATGGGGAACTAGAGGAGAGTTAATGGGAGCTAGGCAAGGATGCTGTAGGCGTGCAGGTGAAATGGAGACATTGGGCATTTTTCCGTTAGTGGGCAGGATGTCGGGATTTCACCCTTTGTGGTTTTTGATTGTTGGTGCCAGAGGAAGGTCCCAGTGTGGTCACCAAGTCTGTCAGAGTGAGCAGGAGGTGTGGGGTGCCACCTCCCTGCTGAGGTGCCAGCTGAGGAGGGACCAAGCCATCCCCTCTGCCAGGCTAGCTGTGCGCCCGCCGCACTTAACCCATTGCTTCACATTTTTCGTTTTGCAATAGAAAAAAACGAAGCATCCATGGTAAAAGCTGGCTTTCGTTTTATCGTTTATCTAGCTGCTAGGGATAACGTCTTTAACTTGGTGTGAGGTGGATGGATACAAAGGTCACGAGCATAACATGTGCTCTTAGTACATTGTAAAAGAAAACTAAACCACCATCACATGTCCTGTCAAAAAAAATAAATGCCAAAATCTGCTCTTTTGCGGGCTTTAATAGAAAAGAGTCTCCTGTTTGCAAAGGCAGAATCTGACTTGGTATTTATGGAGGACTGGGGAACAGTTGCAGAAAAGCTGTTTTTCCTTTATAGTCCTGTTCACCCCTGTAAAAGTACAGGTGTGGAGTGCACTGAGAGTTTTCATTTTCTGCTGGCAGGATTTGTCTGTGTAAAACATCAACAAAATTACGTTTGTGTTCTACAAGTTTGTGTATCTGTAGGTGAATTTGTTTCTAAAATGAGCCATCTGATGAAGCAAAAATTAATTTTATTTTAAACCGGATAAAGTGACAGCTAACAGGTGGATCTTTAAAATAGGCTTCAGAAATAGAGATTAAACATATAAACCCTGCAGCCCTTATACTGTCCCTCTCTGGGCAAAATTCCTCCTAGTGGTAGTGGCCCAACAGCTATGAAAATTACATCATTTAATGATATTTCACAATAATTTGCCATTACTAGGATTGTATTTTTAGGGAGAGAATACCCTGATGCAACAAATCGTTCAGAATAAACATTTTAATTAGTATCTTTAAATAAAATCTTAATTAGTAGATTGATTGCAATGAGGGTTCCAATGCAGGAATAATGTGTTGTTTTTGTTTCAATTTTGCTCCCAGTTCCAATTGCCTGATCAAAGAATTTGGGTAAGTTCATTGCTTATATTTTTGATTTAATCATTGTGAAATAAATTGCATAAGAAAAATATAATATGAAAGATAACTTACCACTCAATTATGGAGCATGCCAGGCTTTCCTACACAGTGTTGTAGCTGTAGCAGATAAATGCCCTCTTATGTCAAATTGGCTTTATTTTTACCTACCTAATCCTGCTGGTTTTATTTGGTGAAGGCAATGGGAGCTTTACCTGAGAGTTTCAAAATGCAGTCTTTCTTTATAATTAACTGAAGTTGGTTCAAGCAGTTTCTTTCAAAGATTGCAGTGAAATGTTCAGGCTGAAATCTTAGGTTGCAATAGTTATAAATATTTAATCTATATTTGAGATATTAAAACACAGAGCCTCAGAGGACTTTGTGTTTCTATCTGGTATTGAGCTTAGTGGGACTTAGTCACTTTAATAGCTTTAAAGTTTTGAGCTTAATTGCTCATTGCTGTACTTAAAGCAGAAATACAACACCCATTTGTTTGCCGTGGTTGGGTCAGATTTGTCCTGTGTGTATACTTACATCGTCCCTCTTAAGCGAACAGGAGTTGTGCTTTCAGTACTATGGGATAAACTTGAGTTTGCTCTTCTATTTTTAGAAAACGTTATTTTCAATATGTCTAAATTCTTCATGAAAAAGAAAAAGAGCCACAGCAACTGCTTTTGCAGATGCAACTCAAGTAACACCGTGTTTTGCTCTTGCATTGCTGGCTCTTCAGCTGCAGCACTGAACCCATAAATACTTGTCCCAGATTATTCCCAACCTTTGGGCTTCAGAAGGGAGAGCTGGAGCCAGCCGGCTGCGGCTCGGGTCCTGACTCACTCTCGTTCATCACTCACAGGCAACGTGGACTAGTTTCACAAGACAAAGCCAGGATCTCACATGTACAGTTTTCCACGTGTGTGTCCATACGGGGCTAGTGCGGGAGCCCTCAGAGGTGCTGCCCCTGCAGATTGGCTCTTAGCCCTGCCCTTCTCCACGCTGCAAAAGCAGCGATGGACCTGTGCATACACGTGGCTTTTAATCCCATTTTCTTCCTGTAAAGCGATGGTTTATGCAGCTGCAAAAGATGCACTAGGATCCTGAGATGAAAGGAGCTAAGCAGGCACTGAAGGACTCCTGTGGGCACCCACAGATGCTGAATGAGCTCAACAGATAGGAGGTGGGGTTAGATGCTGGACTGGGAGAGCACAAGAGGTGGTTCCCAAACATTTTCCTTGCAGTAGGGAGAATTCAGTGTAGCACATGAAGGGGCCGTGGTAGGATTTGTGATTTGGGCCAGGCGCCCTGAATCCCCTGCTTTCAGAAAAGTAGCTCTGTTTGGGCTTATTTGGGAAGTCAAAAAACCCAGTGCAGTCTGCTTCTTCTGTCTGCTTTCCTTGACATTGGCTTGGTCCTCAAATTTCCATCACCGTGCATTTTTTGTGAGCGTGTCTCCTGGCCATGCTAGTGCTTTGAGCAGCTGCAGCAGAAATAGGTCTTTAAAACATAAAGTGCCTAGAGCGGGATGCTGATTCATGGATGAATCTTTGTCTTGAGAGATTTGAATATGTCACATGAGCCTTTTTATCTTCATTCGCAGTTGCGTGTGCCATATATTTCAAGATTATTTCAGACTGTTTTTCATTGTTTGGCAGGAGCCCTATCGTACAAATCAACGGGCAACACCCTCTCCTGAATGGATCACAATTTGTTTAGTCGATAGACTCTTTCATCCCCTCTGGTCCCATCAAGAGAAGGTAGCTGTAAAGAGGTTCTGCACTTATAGTCAGACTTTATTTGTAATAGTTATATGGAGAGTAATTGTAAATAATTAGAGTAATTTTACAAAAAAAAAAAAAAAATAAAAATTGGTGAGTGCATTAACAAAGCTTTTATTTTACTGGGCTTATTTTAGCATGATCCATTCTGTTAGATCAGCTAAATCCCCACCAACTGCATTAATACAAATAGAGTTATAGCAGAGCTATGCTGCAGATCAGCGTGAGTTTCTCGCTACTGCTTCATAAAGTTCAGCCACGTGTGATAGATCCCTTGAACATGAATATAGCTCAGCCAAGTTCCACGGCTGGATGTCCAAATGCACACAGCTTCAGGACAACAAATTCACAAGTTGTAGTTTTTACAGAAAGCATTATAACTTGAACTGGGGAAGGAGAAATCCTGAGCTTTAGTAGTTGGATTTTCAGTATTTCTCTAAATAACACTAGTAAAAATAGAAAGCAAACATTTGAACAATTTTTTTTCCCATGAGTTACAGCCATAAAATCAGTTGTTTTTGCGATAATAGCAATGAAGGAGTCGCGTTTGTAAAACATGAGGTCATGTAATTCATGACATTGTCTGCTAGATTATTTCAGATCATCAGGTTGTTCTTAAAAAGCAGCAACCACAAACCTTTGCTTTATTTATACCACTTTTTCTTTGATTGGTTAATAAATTTTAAGACAAATGTTCAAGGTTCCTGCTGATGGTATCTTGCCCGTTGAAATGTTTATAGATACTTGTTTTAGCCGATTATGGTAATGTCTGCATTTTTGAGTCGGAGCTGGGGAATTGCGACTGCATATTAGTTTGCGTCAGTAGGAGGTTAATAGCCTCTCGGGGAGCAGGAGGGAGGTGGGGGGAAGCTGCTTCCTTTTCCAGACATCTGGACGCAGATAGAATCAACAGCTCTTATATATGTAAATCAAAAGTCACTGTTCTATATAAAATACTGTCATTCACTGATCTCAGATTAGCAGCAGGCCTGACTTGTCCATAAGGCAATAGCTGTATGTAAAATATGTAATAGGATCTTCTCGCTCTCCTACCTCCTTGGAGAGCTTTCTCCGTGACCACGGCAATTACACTAATCCCATCCTTGGGGTCAAGCAGTGCCTTCCTCCCTGCGCCCCACTCAGGGATCGCTGTGGTCCTTGGGCACTCAGCTGGGGTGCAGACCCCTCCTGAAGGTGCTGCCTGGAGGCTTGAGCCACAGGCCTACCTCCCTGGTGTTCCCCAGGGACCACCCCTGGAGAGATGAGGTGGCCCTGAGCACCCACCTAACCTCCCAGGACAGATGCTATTGCTAACAGCTTGCTCCAGGAGTTTGGTGCTGACCAGTAGCATCTCCATGGCCAACACAGCTCCTACAGGGGTAAGTCCTGCTTTCCCATCAGCAGTAATGGTATTTGAAGGAGTAAGTGCTACTTCAGTTGTGTTTCAGATGAAAGAGGGAGTTTTACTGTGGAAAAGGGAAAGCTATCTTCTTCTTGAGTTAATAATTAGTAAAAAAACCAAACCCAAAACAAAACAAAAAAACCCAACAAAAAAAAACCCAAAACTGGGCCAAAAAAGGATAAGAACAAATTAGTGATTTTTACAATCATTCAAGATTATCAGTGGGTCCACCTCAGTGTATCACTGGGCTCTGAACAATGACATGGGAAGAAGGGTGAACAGACAGAGTACAGAGCTTGTGACTGTTTATGGAGGACAGCTACATCCGAAGTGGACTGTGAAGATTTTGCAGAAGATGCACAGAAAGCTGAGTCACCAGGGATTAAAATAGCAATAAAACTCAATGTCAGTAAGTACCCAGTAATACCGAGGGGAAAGTGTGACTCTTAACTCATGTCATTCAGGAAAAAGATCTTGAAGTTGATGGTTCTATGAAAATATCATCTGAGTGCTTTAGCAGAAAGGAATTGAAAACATCATTAATGTTATACTGCCTTCAGGTCTTGAATACAGCTGAAGTCCCTCTCAAAAAGGACGTAGTAGAATTAGAAAAGACACAGAAAAGTGCAACAATGATGATCAGAGGTAGGGAACAGCTTCCATACAAAAAGAGACTAAGTAGATTTTGATTTTTTCAGCTTGGCAAAGAAATGCCTGAGGGAGCTGTGCCCCAGCTCTGTGAGACCATGAATGGTGAGCAGAACCTGAATGAGAAATGGTTATTCATTAGTTTTAACAATACAAAAAAAAATGAGGGGCACCCAGCTGAATTATCCGGCAAACGGCTTAAAAGGAACAAAAGCCAGTATCTTTTCATATGCACCTAATTAAATGGGCGAACTCTCCTTGACAAAAATATAAATGGATTCGAAAAGGGTTTAGCCAAATGAATGGGAGCAGCAGCCGCCTATGGCTGTTCAACACTGCAATCGAGATGCAACCTCCAATTAAGGCTCTCGCACCTCTCGTTGTTAGTGCATGACAGAAGACACGGGGGAAAAGGTCGGTGCCTTGCCCACCCTCCTGCGCATCCCCTGGGACCCCTGAAACCAGACTAGCGGCTCCCCAAAAGCCTGCGTCGCAGGTTTATAATTCCTGCTTGGTTTTGGTGTCTGAGTTAGTCCTCTGTGCAGCAAACCCCAGATTTCGTATTACTCAGTTGATATTTTGCATTTAAACTGATGAGCAGGGGCTGCCTACCTGCCTCTAAAGTAACTGAGAGCTTGTTGGGAGTCCTGGCTGGCAGGATTTTATGGGCTGTAACAAGCCCGTGCAACCCAGGTGCCCATCTCGTGATAGGGGTTGCCTCCTGAAGACCCTGAGCACCAGCACGCTCCAGGGCTTCTTAAGAAAACGCCCCAGTTTTGGTTCTTGTGAGCCCTGTCTCCAACAGCTGGTAACAGCTGTAATTATCCTGCTGGCAGCAGCGTGGCAGCGCCTCTTATCAGCAAAGGCTTGGGGCCGAGCGCTTCTCGTTGTTGCTGGTGCATTTCTTGAAAAATATAAATCATACCAGGTAACTACATAGATCAGTCTTCAAAAAGAAAAAAAAAAAGCCAACAAAAAAACAGCCCCACAAACAACAAATACTATAGTCATTCCTATGGTGAGAAACATATTTTTGGAAAGCGAGTAATACTTTAAAATAATTGGAAGTGCTTGTGCTTCCTCTGAATGAGGGATTTAAGATTAGATGCTGATTTCATACCTATTTTGGGACTGATGTAATCCTGGAAGCAGTGTTGGAGGTAGCGCTGATCTGCATTGCTGTACATTAGAGAAGAATTGGTCTAGTTTCTCCTCTGCAAAATCCTGGAAATAAGAACTAAGAAAAAAAAAAAAAAAAAAGCATGACTAAGACATTTTAAATGTAAAGGGCAAAATAGTTGCTTTAATATATTACTGTAAGGGACCATGTACATGAGAAATGGCCATCCAAAAATGATTTAAAACCACTAGGTAATGAAACTGACTTGAATATTAAATATACATAAATAAAACATTTATTATACTTCTCAATGCCCTTATTATTCTTCACCATAAATGTGCTATCATAACCCCTGCACTGTCTTGTCATTGCTAATCAGCCTGGAGGCCAAAGGTCATTTTTCATTCAAACCATTTATTTTTTGTAGTTGCAAAATAGATGAATGAATTCTTGTGGGGAACAATTAGAAGGAATTAAAGGCAGTGGGAAGACTGTAGTAAATGCTTTAAGAATCAATTCTCACTAAAGAAAAAGATGAAGTCGTATCAAAAGAAATATATGGTAATGTTGAGTCGTATGGGTTGATAATGACAACTTGGTGCTGAGATAGAATTACCTCCTCTCCCAGCAGCATCATCATTACATATCTCACGCCTGTGATCAGTACATGTCAAAATCCTTCATATTGACAAATGTGCTGTCCACTTGCATCTGTGGAGAATGTTTTAGCAGCTGAGTGATTATGAATCAAACCCCAGAGCTTACAGCCCCTACTGCCTCGCAATGCTTTCACATTTGTTGCCTGACAAGTAAATGTATCTTGACTTCCCTCTGAGATTTTTTTTTTTTCTTTTTTTTTTGCACCGTGTTTGATGAAAGACATTTGGCAAATTGGCAGTGGTACCCTGTACATTGCAATTTGTACTCGGCATTAGGAATCTGAGCATGAAATGACAGGGCAGGCTACAGGCTAAAGGGAAAAAAAACCCAACCAAACAACCCAAAGCCAGAGCTAACCATGATGTGAACAGTCATTCCAGGAGGCAAACGTGCGATTCTGCTCATTAAAATAAAAAATTTAAAAAAGCAACAAATGTTTAAAATAAAATTTTAAAATCCCAACAGTCAGATTAGCCTCTTATGGATTTTGAAGAAAGGGCTGTAAAGGTGTTCTCAGCTGAGGAGTGTTCAGCATCTTGTCTTTCATAGAATTTCCTCCTTCGTTACATCTAAAGTATTGCACAGGGCTCATGCTGTGTTTTTTTATGATCTGTACGTGAAATCTTGGGTTTCTTTTCTTTGATTTGTTTGTGATGTTATGAAGAGGCAAATGGTTTAGCTCACCTGTCAGTAGGCTTAGCAGCAGTCTTGAACTCTCCAAGTGACAACATTTGAGAATTCGGAGCAGTTTTCATGGTCAGTTCCAGACACCTTAAAGGAAATAATTCCCCAGGAATTATTTAATCCCCAAACCCTAAAAATTACAGTCAGCTAACCAAAAGTGGGGACATCCCAAAGTACATAGAGTTTACAAGCAACTAAAAGTGGAGCAGGAATATTAAGAGGTTGTAGAAAAATAAGATAGGCATCTAAGAGGTAATGTAAACACATGGCACCAGACCCGTTAAAGCTTCATTTCTTATGGCTTTATCTCATGGTCTTTAACTGTGAAGGGCAAGAAGACTGGGCTGAATGGTTGGATATGGCTGGGGCACTGATGGAGCCTTTCTGGATCTGGCTTGTTGCAGCCCTTGCTTGATCTAGTGTTAGTTAGGTTTCTTCTGCAACATTTGTTCTCTGCAAGTTCTTCAACAAAACCCTGACTGGATAAGTTAAGTTATTGTTGGAATCTAATTTTTCTGTTGATTTGGTCAAAAATGGCCAATGGTTTCAGTAAAGGGGATGACTAGACTCATAAGCACACAGCCACAGAGCACGACTGCATAAACTGGAATTTTACAGAAGCTGAGGCTTAAAAATAAGAAGAAATGAACACTGACTAATTTTGTTGTTGCGTGGAAGCAGCTTTCCATTAGAGCAATTAGGACAGGAGTTCTGCTGTATGCTGGCCTTGCAGAGAAACCCCACTGTAGCAGTTTTGGGCGTTACTCAAAGTGGGACAACATCGTGGCCATCACCTTGCCTAATGTGCCCCACCATTTTTGAGACTGCAACTGTTGGTTTTCCCCTCCCACCCCCCCCAACTCCCCCCTGGCCTTTTTTTCTCTTGGCAGTGTCTCTTCTTTGTATTTTGGCTTTCCAGTGAGGGCAGAAAGCCGCAGCAGTGTTCACCGTGACGGGTTCTGTGCTATCTTCTGTTGCAGATGTCAGCTATAGAAAACATGGCCGAAAAGCTGGAGAGCTTCAGTGCCCTGAAACCGGAGGCCAACGAGCTGATCCAGTCGGTGCCGTCCATGTTCAACTTCCGCGCGCCGCCGAGTGCCCTGCCCGAGACCCTGCTGCGCAAGGGCAAGGAGCGCTACACCTGCAGGTAGCCCCCCGGCCACCCCGCGCCCCCAGGGTCCACCCTGCACGGGCAGCTGGTGGGGGACCGCAGCGGGTCTTTCAGGGCTGTCTGTGCCCAAAAAACCACGGCAAGCCTTTTGCTTTGGGGTTCTTATTTATTAAATTAGTGGTATTAGGAAACAGAGAGGTTGCCCTGTATCATACCGGTTTGATAAATGAGGTGGAAACTGTTATATAAACAGTTCTTTTTTCCAAATTTTCTCATCGCTTTCATATGCACAAGTGCGCTTTCATTATTGATTTTTTTGATCATAAACTACAGGCATGTTCTTTCTTGGGCTTCTGGTTTTAATATCCAAAGGGATCAGTGATAAAATACATGACTTATTAGGACTTATGTATACAGACTTTAAAAAAAATATACAATGAAGATAGTCATTGTACGTGCAACCAAAATGAATGGGAGCTTTGTCGAGGAGAGTAGAATTAGCTGTGTGGGTATTTTGAAGGCTTATACATCACGTTGTGAAAAAATAAATGGGATGTTAAAAGTGAAGGGATGCAATCTTCAAAGTCATCACGTGGAGCAACCTCCACCCTCATACACTTAAAGAAAGTGCTGTGTGAGCTCTGTCCCCATGCAAAAATGGGCTGAATGTCATTAATAGAGCTGGGATAATTATGAACTGAATATTAATATGTTACTTGAATGAAGAGGGAGGGCTGGAGATATATATCTATATATTTTTGCCATTATTTTTCCTGTAGCTTTTTATTGGGTTTAGAGAATGGTTTTTAAATTGCATTATTTAGGTCTCTATATCATCTCCAGAATGCGCAGGCGTTTGACACTGGCATATCAGTTTATCTGATCTTTTTGAAAACATGTCACCTTCTTTCAAGACATGTTGTTATAGAAACATACCTTGATGGATTAGGTCTTTGAGTCTTGTCTGCTCTGTTCCTATTCAATGCACAGAATGATGTCACATTTGCTGACACGTAGAATTGGTTGAAGGGTTTGAAATTTGCTTACAGGGAGGCAGAAATCCGAGGCTTTAATAACAGATTCTCTTGATTCTAAATCTGAACGTGGCCGTTAATCACCTAGTGAGCTTAGAAATTTAGGGTGATCATTAAAACTGGTATGTTTTCATATCTCCCTTGCCTATGCACAAGAAAAGCTGGTCACTGCCAGCAGTTCCAGTCCCTTTCTTGTGTGTGTGTGTCAGTCACATTTACTGAATGCTTTTACTGAAATCTTGTTGCACCAAAGCAATGCCAGTAGTACCATGTGTTAATGATTCAATTTGAGCTATGCATCCAGGGAGCTCACATTCGGATGAAGCCATTGCAGGTTGCGTTGTCTTATCAACCCCTTTTTTTTATCACAGATACTGTGGCAAGATTTTCCCGAGATCTGCAAACCTAACACGTCACCTGAGGACGCACACTGGAGAGCAGCCCTATAGGTACAGCAACCCCTTACCCCCGACTGTGGTGTGGTCAAGTGGGTAAAGCGAGGGAATGAGCGTTCAGGTGCCTGGCTGGGCCAGCTCCAGCATTCGCCCCTTCGCCTCGATGACCCACCATTGCATTTTGGTCTCAAATGGGGCTTTTTGCATTCAATGCTGATAATTCAGCATTGGTGCTGCAGAGATAGGGGAAGGTTTTGGTCCTAGTTAGTGAAATTCTTTTGACTTAGGCAGCTGCTCAGGCACTGTCTGCAAAAGGCAGGACGCCTTTGCCAGGAGGGTTAGCTGGCACTTCTGAACCAGCATGACTGAAGTGATTTTCAATAGGGCTCGTGGTCATATTTTCCCTTGCAAAAATGTTATTTTGTAGGAGCTCTGTGGTGTTCTTTGCAGCCTAAAGTTGGGTGTTTTGTCAATCATCTGATTTCTGAAAGGTCCCGGTTGCAAAGGCGTTGCTGTATTTGTTTGTTTCCTGCTTAATCTGAATCCTTTCTGAGGTCTGCTTAACCAAAACCCATGTGGGTGTACTCTCTTGTTGATAAGAATATGTAGTGATATTGTGTCCAGGACAGTCACATGCAGAAATGTGTACAGAAGCTTCACCTTATTGAAAATGAAAGATTAATTTGAATCAACTGGAAAGAAGCCAGTTCGTGTTCCAGTAAAACAAATGCACCAATTTCTGCATTTTATGAGCTGTAAAGAGCAGAGTAAGCTCATTGTTTGTGAGGAAACAATATGTTTTTGGCCTCTAGTCTCTTTGGGAAATGAGATTCACATCTAATTTTATTGAAGGAAGGTCTTGATGCATGTTATACCCGTCCACTATATAAAAGCCACGAGCAATTAGTAGCATAATGGACGATTTCAGCACTAAAAAAATTTGACATCATTGACAAGCATAAGAGAAGCATGGGAGAAGTAAAAGATTGAAAAACTAAAGTGGTGAAGACTGTTGGCTAGTTGCCAGCCAGAGAATTTGGAATAGTTATAGTATGACTTAGTAATGGCTTAAAGAGCAATACAGTAAAGGCTTTAGGGACTCCAAATCGCTACAGAGTATGAAAATTGATGCCTCTGGTACCGGAGTGATAGACTAAACTACTCACATTGGCACAGTATTAAAGGTTGGGACTGTTTATTGCTGGTTTTTGCAAGATAACCAAATTTCCTCTGGGATTAGCAATCGAGCAAGCTAATTCCTCAAGAAAAGATTTAATCACACAGTGTAATTTAGAATAGGAAAAGAAATAGCCCTTTTTACCTTATTTGAGCATTAGAAGAGATCTGTTTCATGTTTTTTCCAAAAGTGTTTAATTGTATTGTATTGGCAGCACATGAAACAATAGAGTTACTGCTCTACTGTTTTTAAACTTCCCAACTTTGCGTGCAACAGTTTTCAGAACATGGGAATCAATTACCCTACCTAGTTTGATGCCATTAACTCTGAAATATTATGATTATTCCTAGAGGCAGTATTTGAAATATAAAGCCCAATGTGAATTAAAGCTGAAAAACCCACCGCAGAAGTGATGTCTCCATTCCAAGAGCACAGTTCTCCAGTTATTCAGCCAAAACTTGTCTTTGCTTCAGGGAGGGTTTTCCCTCAATAGGGACTGAGGAACTGCAGTTGGGTACTGAGGCTGAGCCCAGAAGGTGGTTCGTGTCTCTTGGGACAAATCTTACATTTCCAGCTACTAACAAACCCTTTTCTACCCACTTGTTTTGATTTTTTTTAGATGCAAATACTGTGACAGATCCTTTAGCATATCTTCTAACCTGCAGAGACATGTCCGTAACATCCACAATAAAGAGAAGCCATTCAAGTGTCACTTGTGTGACAGGTGTTTTGGTCAACAAACCAATCTTGACAGACATCTAAAAAAGCACGAGAATGGGAACATGTCTGGTATGTATGCCTTTTCCTTCCCCAGCGTGCCCTACGTACCACCAGCACTCATAAACAGGGGCTGTCCGCTCGCTTTCCATGCTACTGAGTGTCAGTAGGCACACGCTGCTCTGCGCCATCTGCTCCGATGAGTGGGTTTTCGGAAAATATGTAAGTGCATAAGCTCTGCTGACATTTAAAGTGCTTTGAAAATCCCAGCATAAACTCTACCCTTGTATAACTTAATACCACTGGATGATGTCTTTTCTTTTGGTTTTAATTAAGCCAACCATAGCATTTTGAGAACAGACTGGGAAAGTTGTTTTAATCCCATCTCCGCAATCACTCGGCTTTCAATAGGAGTCCTAGATTTAGAGTCTCAGGGGGCACTCTAAAAGATTTTCCTGGCACCTTCTGAAATATTCCCACTGTCAGGAGCTGAAAAGATCATGCTATTATGGAGGTAATGATGTCTCCCAAGCCCCAGAGCAAATTGGTCACTGCACAGGAGCAGCAAAGGCAGTGGCAGGTAGTGGATATCACTGGTCTGGTTTAGGTGTCTGCAGGGTTTAACGAAAACCCCGTCTGCAGACTTTGATCTAAGTTTCACTCCTCTGGAAATAACCAGAGGTACCGGCAGAGAATGCCGAGCTGCCTTTTCCCCGATGCTCAAAGATGTCTGTGCCTGGTCTCAGGGCTAATGTACCTGGGTGATTATGGCAATGGCTGCTCCGCATTTTAAGTATAATTAGTCTGCATAATTAGTAGCTAAAATGAAGTTCCATTTGCTCAGTTCAGCCATTGGTCCAACACAGTTATTGACTGACACTCTTGGAGTTACAAGGGAACAGGAGGGAGGTGTTGGAATAGATGCTTGGCAAAAGCAATAACAAACCATGGAAATGGCACCCAGCATGCAAGCAGTTGTTTTGGCTGGAAACCACTTTTGCTTCATGGATACTGCTACTTCCCTTCTAGTTACTGGTTTTCTGGCCAAAAGCTGATTGATCACCATGACCAGCTTTTTCTGGCTCTCACCCATTTTAACCAGTGTTTCAATTTCAATTCGATTTAAATGGTTAAATATAGAAAATGTGAAGGAGCAACAGCAGAAGTCCTCTGTTTTGCTTTAAGGTACTGCAACGTCTTCACCTCACTCAGAACTGGAAAGCACAGGGGCAATCCTAGACGACAAGGAAGACTCTTACTTCACAGAAATTAGGAATTTTATTGGAAACAGCAACCACAACAATCAGTCCCCCCGAAACTCAGAGGAGAGGTGAGTTGCATCTGATCTGCATTCAAAAGGGGCCCCTCTTCCTTTTCCAGGTTTGCTAGCTTATTAAACCAGATTTTTCACTTTTGATGATGTCTGGAGCCAGAGTTATTTTAGCCATCTGGTTGCTTCAGTGTTGGTGTCTTATGAAAAGAAACGTATTGATTGTGCGGGAGCATATTCCCAGTGGCAGGTTCTGGCCAGAAGGTTCCATCCATGAACACATTTCTCCGAGTATCAGGAGCTCTCAGTTTCAAGTTCCCATTGTTAATTTAAGTCTGTTGCAAACTTCCCTCCTTTTACGTTCACGGCAGAACAGGTGAATTCTATATCCTGTGGCTAGATGTAGAGAGCCTTACGATTTAGAGTGCAATCTAAATGTGTAATTAATAGACTAAGCTAAATTCTTGGATCAAATGAAAGATTATAACTGAAAGACCTTTCCCGTAAGTAACTCAATCCCAAGAAAAATGCTGACTAGCAAAAAGCTGGTGAGGCTGTGGGTAGGCATTGGTAGTCCACAGTGCTCTAGCATGTGAGAGACTTTTTCCTTTTATTATTTATGAAGTATGTGGGTGTTTCAGTTCTTCTGAACTAAAAGAAGAGAGACCACTTCTAAATATTTTCAGCTAATAAAAACACAGCTAAACAGAAAAGGCTGTAGCATGGATACGCACATCAGCTATATGTATTTCTTTGAGACTGGTGTTGCAGTATGCATTATTTGCACTTTTGAATGGGCTTTACATTATCAGCATCAAAAATTTCTTACTGTCGGTGAACAAACTTCACTGTATTCTCAATTTCTAGATGCCTTTGTGAAGGGATAAAAATGGTGGACATAACAGAATTTCCACGAAAGTATTGGATTAAGTGATTACATGCATATTCAAATTTCATTCCATCTTGATTGGCAAGGAGGGCTTGGGATTTTTTCCTTGCACATCTGGTCTCAACATGTCCTCCGACAGGAAGTCAGCAAAGTGGAAAGGTTGCTGGGTTGTGCAGTGTTTCCTTTCTAAATTTGGCACTTCAGACTGCTCTTGACGGATATTTTATCCCTGGCAAATTGCTGCATTTGAAAGCATAATTAGAGAATCTGTTTTCTTAATCACATGGCTTTTGTTACTTTGGTTGTAGTCCATCTCCCTTTCATTTCTAGCAGCCTCAATTGAGCATAATAAGCAAGTTGGCAGCCCAAACTGTGCTCAACAATTTCTTATTTCTGCCTATTTAAATAAAAGATGATAGAGATATTGCTCTGATTATCTTAGAGGGGGGTGGCTGCTTCAGCTCTCCTGACTCTGCACAGCCTCAGATTTTTTGATACTTTGATGTAAACAGACCATTTCCTAGCTTTTTTTTTTTTTTTAAAAAAAATGCAATACCAAACTCATGAAAATCAGCTGGAATTTGCTCAGAAAATAGATGAAACCGTATTATGTGTAAGAAAACGGTGCTATTGTAGAAGAAACCATCTTTCACTTGTGTATGCTCCATAAGAAATATATCTTTTATAACATACATCTGTTACAACATCAAGTCAGACATTAAATACGAAATACGCTGCTAGGGCTCATCCTTATCTTGCTCAGACTTTTGGTATATTCCATATTGTCCTGCACAGTTTGAAGCACACGAAGTCTAAAGCAAACTGCGGGCATACAATAAAGTTTCCATTTTTATAACTGTATTCCTGGAAGAGTAAGGACCTTTTGCACAATGAGAACAATAGATGAATCAAGGCCTCTGTGCTACATAACGTGGCGGAGCAGATACACTGGTAGCGCAGATTTCATGTGGCTCTGAGTACAGCCCTTCTGCACCACTAGTACCTCTGGCTGTGCATTTGTGGATCTGGCAGAGGTGCTGAATTTCTTTAGCTTTCATTTAATGCAGCAGATGCGGTGCAACTGTGGATGCTCAGGATCCTACAGGGCTGAGGCCATTAGCAAATGGGCCTCTACTTCAGCCGTGGGTATTATGTCCTTGATAAAATCCCATAGGAAGTACTTAAGAGAAGTCATTGTCTGAAAGCAAAGGACAACGTAAGAATAGTCGGTAGACCAAATGGTTTTCCTTGTGCGTATTGCTATTATTACTCATTTAATAAGAATAAATGCACTTAAAATGTTACACAACCTTTCTTTTCATTACTTCTTACCCTTCAAATCAGTTGATAATGTAGTTCAGTGTGGAGGCAATACTGCAGACCACTCTTCAGATCTTCAGCTGAAGTCCCTTAGGTTCCCATGTATGTAATCCATACGTTCAGTGAAGTAGTATGCTTCCAAATGGGTGGTAGTGTACCAAATTAATTATGCATGTAATTTTGACTTTAAAACGCTGCATGCAGTATTGGATGTCATTTTTGAAAATGCCGGATCTGATTTTCAGAGTTTCTTGGCCCCTAAAGCTTTTGTTAAAAGGCAATGAGTTGTTTTGCCCGGAGTACATATATGATTGGAAACATGAGATGAAATAATGCGTGAGAAAATTTGGAATGGATATCTGAACATATCTCCGCTTGAACAGTAGTTTTAGCAGAGTAACAGGAAAATCCCATGCTGAAGGTACTGTAACATCCAACTGATTTTTGAGTGAAATTTTCTCTAGTACTGCCTCAATGTCTGCAGATAAACAAGATATGAAATACATAAATCACTTTGTTCTGCTGGGACAGATCTTTTCCAGATCTGCCTCCGACAATCTGCTGGTAAGGATTTATAACTGATTTGTGATTATTGTCTGGGCTTGTTTTGGTACTTTCAGAATGAATGGCAGCCACTTTAAGGATGAAAAAGCCATGGTAGCCAGCCAGAACTCAGATTTGTTGGATGACGAAGAGGCAGAAGATGAAGTAATGATGGACGAAGAAGATGAAGAGAGTGAAATTGCAGGGAAAACAGTCAAAGAGCCTGTTACGAGTGACATGCACGAGGGGACTCCAGAGGAGGATTATGAGGAAACGAGTACTTTGGACATGAACTGCAAAGCTTCCCCTGGCAGGTTGGTTCCTTCCGAGTATTGGTGTGCCCGATATGTGGAATAAAAACAATAAACCATACAAGAGTGCCAGCACCAAACTGTGTGCCGTGGGAACCGGTCCGAAGTAGCCAGTTTCCCAGTTACGATAGCAACATGTGTCTGTGTTTGGGTCAATACCAGCCCTGTTTTCAGTCTCTTCATGCAATCTGTAGCCCTTAAGAGGAAAAATAACTGTGCTCGGGGAGCTATTGTCAGGTTGTGGGTGAGACAGGAAACATTCATGGGAGAGACGTTATCTGCTCTATAAACTGACCACCGGCATCTCCCATAATGGTCTTGTGAAAGGCTGTGGAGACACCAGGAGAGAGACGACCTCTCCCTCCCCTTCTCCAGCTGCCCACCCTCTCCTCTTTACAAAAGAAAGGAGAAATTCTTTTATTTCAGGATCACAATTCCACAGGGCAAGGTGGTTTGTGAACTTAAAAAAGGGGAGAAATAGCTCAGATGTGTAAATCTGAGAGGACTAGGGAACGTGGAGAGGACCGTTTAGTTGACATTAAAACCTCTGTGGTGTTTTTGTAGGTATAAAGAGGAGGAGTATAATAAAACTGGACTTTCAGCTTTGGACCACATAAGGCACTTCACAGATAGCCTCAAAATGAGGAAAATGGAAGAAAATCAATATAGTGAAGCTGAACTGGCAGCTTTCAATACTTCCCAGCTGCCAGAGGACCTAAAACAACCATTGTACAGGAAATCCAAATCCCAGGTAAAGCTTAACTCAGTTAAAATGTTATTGTCGCCAAATACCTGAAGGATTAAACTGTTAGTGTGTGGCAGGCAAGGCTGTTTCAGCTTTGTCAGACGGGGCTGTGTTCCACGTCTGCAGACCTCAGCCTGCCCCGACCTCTCCCTGCACCTCGGAGATGTGGGTGCTTTGGTCCCTGGTAATGGAGGATTTTCTTACCTTTTTTTTTTTTTTGTTCCCATCTGCCACCTGCAGAGATGCCATGGTAAGAAATAATCCTACTCTGCCTTCAGACAGCTGGCATGGTCACACTGATGCTGGGGAGTTTAGCTGCAGCCTTACAGGGATGTGACTCAATCATCTGGTTGGATTGGCTTTTTGGCATTTTATTTTTTTTTTATTAGTCTGTTGGATGTTACTGCCTCTAGGTCCTCAGTATTTTTTTCAAACAGCAATAACTAGAGTGATATCTTAGTGCTATTTCTTGAATTTTTTTAAAACGTTAATTAAAATGGGTCTTTTTAGCCCCTTTAAAAGGTTCCTGTTTTTAAAACTGCAGAGTATGCCTGTAGAAAAAGGTCAGCAAAGGAGACGGTGGTATCTGGTGAACAGGACCAGCCAAGGGATAATGTGATTCCTCAGGCTCTTGAAAAGTGCCTCCTGTGCCAGGAATCTGAAGGCAGAGAAGACTCTGGGACCTTGTCTACTATCAAAGGTTTCTCAGAGCTTTATGAAGCCAGATGAAAGCAGAAATTATTATTACTATTAGTGAGTCAAAAGTGTCAGTGGAAATGTTGACAGGTTCTTTTATGAACTCTTTTAGGTTCTACCTAATGTGTTTTAATTTTTTTTTTTTTAAATAAGTTGAGAACAGCAGTTGTAGCCTAAATGATGCCCTAACTGCGTAGAGGTGGCACGGGTCCAAGCTCAGATCCATGCCGCAGGATTGTGACCTCTATCCTTCTTCTTTCCCTGTCCAGGCATATGCGATGATGCTTTCTCTCTCTGACAAGGACTCCCTTCATTCTGCATCCCACAATTCTCCCAATATGTGGCACAGTATGGCGAGAGCTGCTGCAGAATCCAGTGCCATTCAATCCATCAGTCACGTATGACATTGTGAAGTCTTACCGAGAATGGGACCAAGTCCAAACCAGTAGCATGGCTCTTTCATATATGACTATTTAAAAGACTGCTGAGCAGAATGCCTTATAAATCTGCAGGGTCACTCATTTAAAGTCTGGTGACCTTAAACTGAATAATTTTAAAAAGAAAGAAACTATTTATTCTCAATATTTTGTTTTGCACAGCAAAGGCAGCTGCTGACTTCTGGAGGATCAATGCGACTTAAAAAAAAAAAAAAAAAAAAGTTTCAGTGGATTATGTAAACCGGGGCCGGGAAAAAGTGTCTTCCAGTTCACCCGGCTTTGAGGGGCAGGGGCAAAAGGGTTAAGACTGCATTGATACACACATGGGCACTCCTTTAAAGTAGGAACTGAATTGATTTTCTTTTTGTATAAGATAGTTTGACACAGGATTGGGAACAGTTGCTTTTATGTACAAATCTCTTCATTAAAGCTTTATGCATTTTAGCCCTTCAAAGAAAGAAAATAGTTCTATCAAATGCACACTATCCATCGCAAATGTAGAAAGAAGTAACAGGGAATATTTTGTTCTCTCCGTAATTCTTTTGCCTTCTCAACTGTATTGTTAAGAAAAAAGGAAAAACAAGGAAAAAAAAAAAAAAAGAAAGAAAAAAAGAACTCTGAGAAACAATACATAAGAGGCTTGTGTATATTGTAAACTATGAATGTTCACTACTCCAAGAAGCTAAATCGTCCAGATAATTCCGTGAAAGCACCACGTTCATCGACAGCACCACTAGTTCAAATCATTGTAAGGAGATTTTTAATTTTTGACAATCATGTCACTATTTTGTTGTATTGTTTCCTTTTCCCCCCTACCCTCTAATTTCTTCTTTGTGTTGTGTGTACCATGTATTTATTTGTTGGCAAACGATTGTTTGTTGATTAAAATAGCACTGTTCCTATAACAAACAGCACTGCTGCAGTCCCCCACTGCGTTACAATGTAAGGCACCCATGTACTTCAAAAAAAGTGAGGTGAACTGATCTGTGTATATGGGAGTGCAAAACAGTGTTTGAAATTTTCTTACATTCCTCTTTTATTTTTTTTTTCGCCTTTTAATGAACTAAATAACTAATAGATGCGACTTAGGTTGTTTTGTTTGTTTTTTTTTTGTAATACAGTAAATTGATTCGATTGTATAAACAGTTATAATTTCTTCATGAAAGCATGATTCTTCTGATTAAAAAACTGTACCCAATATTTTATGCTGGTTGTCTGCGAGCTTGTGTGATGTTATGTTCATGTTAATCCTATTTGTAAGATGAAGTGTTCCAAATTTATGTTTTAAAAAAGAAATAAATAACGGAAGGTATTCAGTTATTTTTGGGGTTTTTTTGGCCTTTAGTGAGGGACCAGATTTCTTTTTCCTTTTGTTTATAATCTCATTTTGAAATAATCGGCAAGTTGAGGTACTTTCTTTAAATGCTTTGTACAATGTAACTGTTACGCATTTCAGTACATTACTATGGGAGGATCAACTTAAAAAAAATAATAAAGGACTACAAAACTGAAGGGATCTTTTTCCTTCTTGTCTTATTTTATGTCTGGGTCAGGGCAAAAATGGCACATTTTGTCTACATTCTGGGGAGCAAAGACACTGTCTGTGGAGTCAGGAGGATAAGGGTAACCAGAAGATGGGGCATTGCAAAGTGTCTTGGGCTTGGTCATGCGACTACGACCCAATCCGGAGTCTTTCCATAGACCATTCGAGGGTTATAGATCAGTCCTTTAAGGTTCAAAACACTACCTTGAAAAAGAGAAATATTTAAGTCATTTTACAGGAGGGATTGGTGCAAGGTCACCTTCAAAAGCTGTCATGGAGCCTTGAGCTGGGGCTGGTGATGCACCTACCTGCTGCTCATGGGGATGACATCAGCTTGGCTGGCTAACAGCAAAATGTTGACTCACCAGAATGATAAAAATCCAAAGCTGAGAAGCTCAATGGGCTTCTAGCTGCATGGAATAACCCTTTTGGGTCTATAAGAAAGAAAAAAAAGAAAAGAGGCCCAGTTAGCCAAAAGTACCTCCAAAGATGGAGGCCTTGTCTGCAGGCCAAGGTAGAGGGGTGCTTCTCCCTCAGCCCATTTCACTACATGAAGGCCTCTCGTAGCCGACCAGGTCCTTAAGTTATATTTCAGAATAACCTCTCTGTGTCATTCCTGTCTTCAGCCCGGCTATGGTTTGACTTGTTCGATAACCACCACGTAGCAACAGGGGCACCGGCAGAGCCCGTGGCCAGCTGGGGCCTACAGGCCAACGGTTTCTATGCAGGAAGCCTAAGCCACGCCTGGAAACAACCCAAATAATAATAATAATAATAATGATAATAATAATAATAATAATAATAATAATAACAACAACAACAACAACAATAATAATAACAATAAAAAAAAAACCAACAAAAAAAAAGCGCCTGTGTGCATGTTCTTGTACTCACCTCACTGGCCTGAGCTAGTGATCAGGTACATGCAGATAATTGCATAAATAGGCTATTATTTTTAGTGCAGTTAAAGTCACCGTGAAACTTGGGTTTAGGTTTCTGCCAAGTAAAGAGAACAAATAGATTAATCAAGTCAAGCTTTATCTGCAAACAGCTTTCCAGATCGTTTTCCCCTTTAATGTGATGCAATGACAGCTCTTATCAGCTCTGCTCTCAGTTGCCCTAAATGAAAGGGGCTTGTGGGGGTGGAGAGAGGGTGGGACGGTTTCCCCTGGGTTTAATGTTCTGGGTTACAGTAGCACACTCCCATCATATAACTGTCAGCAAAAGTACTCCTCGAGCTGAGCCATAGGGTTAGTTTAACCTGTGCTTAACTAGGTCTATTGACCATCAGGGAGCGGCTGCCTCCGCCTCATCAAATCCCCAGGCTGATGTTTCCATTGAGAGCCTTGAACTTTGTATTTTCATGTCAAAGTATCCCACCCAGCAGCACTTCCTACTGGGTGCGATGAGCAGAAGGAGTGAAACATATCTCAACAGGGTCCTTCAACTCCATGTAGATATCTTACCATGATCTTGATTTTCATTGCCTTTTCTTAGTGGCAGAGTTATTTACCCAGAGGAACAGCTGAAAAGCAAACGCAGATTTGATTTGCCATCTCATTTCCCAAAGAAAGAAAGAAAACTGGATCATTTTGTCTTTGTGTCATACCCTCCCTGATGGACCACACAGATGCACTTGTTCAGATGCAAATTGCTGAGGACCAATGCTTCTGGCTTACTGCTACAGTGATTTTTATGTATCTTTTAAAGAAAAAATAATATAAATCCTTTTCTAAAAAGCCCTTCTGCTTATTTCTGCATCATCCTACTGGTCATCCCCCTGTAGTAGTTTTGCATAAGCCAACTAATCATTCCCATGTGATACAGCAGCCTTACTAGATGAAGGAGCTGCATAATACTGCCTCAATTCCTATCTACAGAATCTGACAAAGCACCAGCATGACAAGATAATTAATCAATATTTCACCCTGGCCCAGATCCTCCATACCACTGCAGGTCCGAGTTGCTGTTCCCGTGTCAGCCCTGCTGTTTTTCTGCATTAATAGCTGCATGTGCGGGGTAATGGGAGGGGAAGTTATTATAAAAACATTTGTGAGGCTGCTTTTGCTCAGCGATTCAGTTTGGCCCATTGCTCCATGCATGTCTTGAGCTTTAAAATGTTCTGTCAGGTCCCTCTTGCTCAGACATACGGAGAATTGTTGCAAACTCCTGGATTGTTTTGCCACACTCTGCTGCCTTCCAGCTATATTAAGTCTCATTTGTGGTTTTGCTGGTCAGTCATATAGTGGTACGGAAAAGCTAGTTCATTTTAAAGATGCTTCCAGTAACGATTTAAATGAAACAAATGCATCCAGCACCAAACAGAGAACCCTTTCTCCATCTCAAAACCCACATACCTTGCCAGGACTCCAGCTGTAAGAAAACGTTTTCTGCAGACTGGCCAAAACCATCCTCGTTCCCATCCCATTGACCAGCTGTGTAGGTTTGTGCTAGAGGGAAAAATTAAAAAAAAATTAGCAAAATTTGCTGTTTTCTCAGAATCTAGATTTTAATCAACTAACATTTAAATAATCCCTGAACAGAGGCCTCACTGCCACATAGTGATTCAGGAACCTGGGGTACATCTTGCAAGAGTGAAGCCTTTTTCCCAAAACTACTGCCTAAGTTGTACTTGGGACCGGTTACCCCCCTGGGTATGGCCATAAACCAGACTGAACGCAGAGCCCTTTGCTGCTGTGTGCTGGAAGCAGAGCCTTCCTTTTTTGATCCAGGAGTGTCTGTATTTTAATGGCAAGTGAAGCTATTTATATCTAGAAATCCATTTGGGGAATTTCAGGGAACCTTTTATTATGAAAGCTGCTGTGGAAATATAAAAGTAGTCTCGTATAATGTGCTGGGTCAGAGCTTTAGCAGTATCAGCTCCGGCTGTCTGAGTGGAGGGTCTGAAAGAAGGCACCTCCAGAAGGCAACCTCCTTTTTCCTGCTTTATTTTAATACTAATTAATTCCAGAAAGGCTAAAGAAATTTGATGAAATGCTACACTTCTAAGAAAAAGTTTTGCCCCAACATCTTAAAACAGGCCTCCCAGCTTGGGAGGGTCTAGTGGGAGAAGAGGGTTAGTGATCATTTTGATGCTTAAATTATCAGTAATTAAGAAGTTGATTTTCTGGGATTGAGGAAAATTTTAAACAGCTGCTTCTTTCAGGCCTTTACTTCTCATTTTCATTAGCATGTGCTAAGGCAATCTGGAAAATATATTTAGATCTATATTATGCTATGTCAAGACCTCAGCATCTGTACCTTGGGGCAGATACATGTGAGATAGCCGAGGGTAGATGTGCCAGCATGCACATGTGGAAGTGTTCAATTTGTAATATGATTATAGCCCCAAAACAAAGCCCTCTTGATACCTGTGGCATATTTGTTTCATGGTAAGCACAGAAAATTCTCAAAAATCATGTCATGTTTTGCATCACCAGCCAACTCAAACTAGAGAAGTAGCGATTTAATTCCTGGGGAATCTCTTTCAACAGGCGCTTGTCAGGGCCAATTAAGGTCCAAGCAGCCTCGGCCTAATTGGGTTGAGGTATGCAGCAGCGTAACATGGTCATTTAGCAAAGCAGCCCTTTGTCCAGGCCAGTACCTGCCCTCACGCCAGCCAGCATCTCTTCCTGAGGGTGCCTGGTGAAGAAAGTCCTGCTAGACGATCGCCTGGAAAAAGTTAACAAGTGCAGTGAGAGTTTTTAGTAGCAGTGCATTAGACAGCCTGGGGAGCTCAGCTGGTCAGTCACTGCGTGACCTCCTGCATTAAAGTTACCATCATGGGAGGCAAAGGTGGGGAGCTGCATCCTCTGCCCATGTAACACAAGCTCGGCATCAGTATCTTCCAAGGATGCTCTGTTGTCTCCTTCTCCTCTCCCAAAATAAGGTTTTTCCTTACATCTCAAGTGCTAATATACTAGAATAGAAAACAAAAAAAAAAAAAAAAGGTATGTGAGCTGAGATGTGGAGATGAATTTAAGCATTCAACCCCTCCTGAATTTCAGAGGGATTTGTGTCAAAAACCCCAGCAACAGACTCAGTTTCAGGTCACCTATGATCCAAATGAAAGCTAAACATCGGGGACAGGGACTAATGGCCTACACTCAAAACATTCTTACAAATGTTTTAATGATTTAGATCTTCCTTGTTATGGAACCGGATGTTTTACTGTACCAAACACTTTCATAGAATCATAAAATAGTTTGGATTAGAAGGGACCTTTGAAAGTCATTTAGTCCAACCCCCTGCACCGTGCAGGGACATCTTCAACTAGATCAAGTTGCTCAGAGCCTCGTCCAACCTGGCCCTGAACGTTTCCAGGGACGGGGCATCTACTACTCCTCTGGGCAACATATACCAGTGTTTCATCTTAAAATTAATTCCTTCTTTTTATCTAGTCTGGATCTACCCTCTTCTTGAAGTTTAAACCCATTACTCCTTGTCCTATGACAGCAGGTCCCACTAAAAAGCCTGTCCTCCTTCTCCTGTTGCTGCTAGGCCTGCTGGGCACCCATCTGGTGTGTCTTCCCTCGAATTCAGCTGTAGTCTGAACATGGCCAGGGAACTTTTCTAGCACCCAGCCTCTCCTGGCTCATGTCTTAAAGCAGGATAATGTTTGCCACCCTCAGACCAACGCGAAGTCCCTGCACACCGACACCAGCCTACGCTTTCTCAGGAGGGGACTCCCAGAGATATGAAGTCCAGTCGGCTGCAATCACAACCGTGTAATAAAAAATTAGTTCAGAAGGATCCACAGACCCTCTGCTCTGAGTAACCACAAGCCACAAAACACATTGCAATCCACTGTAACAAAGTAAAGACCTTTATTACATTTAGACTCGATTCCCTGGTACTCTTTTTGGAAGCGGTTCTGCTGTTTTTATTACTTAAGAGCTATTAAAACCTTAACCACTGCATGGAGCAACTCACTCCAGCTTTACACTCATCCATAAAAACTTTGAATGGGAGATCAAGAACTACTTTTTGGACCTAACACCCCAGCGGCTGAGGAACGCCAGAGTCAGGTCTGAATTTGTTCCTATCCCGGCTGAGCGTACAGACCAGGCTGAGTGATGCTGAAGGGCAGGAGCTGGACTCGTTCGCTGCTTGTCAAGAAGGACAGAGGGTGGGAAGCCACAGTGACCTGTCACCCCCCCTTGTGTCAGGCATTATAGCCAAGCTCTGCACATGCCACCCTTTGTTAGCTTAGAAGGAGCAAAGCTGGAAGGAAAGTCACTGTGTGAAGAACTAAGGAGAGCAGAAACAGGGACTGGGGTAAATCCTGCCCCAAGAAAACAACAAAAATCTTAAACCAGCCTAAATTTGGCATGGTGCTGGGGGAGAAGCAGCACACATGGGTAATCAGTAGGATGGATGGCACAGTGGCGTTGGACCAGCTCGATCACCCCTCCAAAACCCCCCTCTGAAGCATGAGCACAAAACCAAAACAACCTGACATGGTGTAATGGAAATGGCTCTGGCCAAAAACTTCTATAAGGGAACTCCCTATGCCACTCTTTACGTTGCCCAGATACTGGTGGTGTGTGTAATACAGAAGCTAGCTCAAAGCCTCTCATTATTTTAATTTTTTCTTTTTTTTTTTATTATAGAGTCAAAAAAATCTGGCTTTCTAAGCTCACCGCTAGTTCCAAAACATAACTTCCTCCTCCTCCACTCTGCCACTGAATTTTTAATATTTCCTCTTTGGAAAATGTCAGGAGTCTCAGCAGGGTGTGGGCTTCTGCTCCAACACAGCTCTGTCGGGGGTGAGCGAGGCTGGGGTGTCTTAGGGCAGCACTTTGCCCTTGGAAAACATAGCCTAGCTACTCTCCCCACAGAAAAACAAGGTGTGGGGGGGGAAATGCATTTTTTCCAAAACCTGAGGAACAAGCCTCATAAATTATCCATTTATACTGTTTCATCGTTTCAGCTGAAACAATGATTCTGGTACATTTTCTTTTAAACTTTGTGTCCCAGTCCAAACGGCCACCTACTCTGTTGTCCAAATTTCTCGTGCAGCTCGAATCCTACAATGCGTAATCTCAGTAGGGTTATCAGTTATGTCATGCATTATACGGCCTCCAATCAGCGTAGTGGGAAACAACATTTTCATTTAATACCAGGAGAAACAGTGGAAGTCAGCGATTGATACCAACACAATGATGGGAAAAAGTGTCCAGAGGTGCTACTCACATAATCTCGCTTTACAACATCTTGAAAATTCAATAGAAAGGACTTTGCTAACAATACCAGAATGACATACCACTGATTATTGTTCCTAAAGCTCTTAACAATAAGAAAGCCCTCTAAATATATCTCAACAAAAAACATATAACAGTTTGTTTCTTCTTTGGGGGGGGGGGGGGGGGGGGGG
>JAVJGJ010000003.1:24629524-24641392 GCA_035590215.1 Microhierax caerulescens
TAACAGTTTGTTTTTTATTTCCCGCCCCCCCCCCCCCCCCGCAAAGCACATAATATTAGTCAACAATTGTTGTGTGGTGTGAGCCCGTTAGGGCTGCTGGCTGGTAATGTTCTGGGAAATGAGCTCTTGAAAGATCTTTTTTTTTCTTTTTTAAACATGCCTAACAATCGTATCTTAAAACAATCCTGGAAGCATTAGGTCGCTACAAACTGCAAGGACCCACTCTAACTTATTTTCTTAAGACTGAAGAAAGAGCTCCCTACCCTTGCATTTTATTCACTCGCTTGGAAATGCAGCTGTGAGAAGCAAATTTTAGCTCGCAGCAGAAAGGAGAAGCTTTTTAAGGACCAAGTGGTTTTTGTTAAGCCTCTGGTCTCTGCAGGCTTGAGTGAGTTCTCCAGATGACACGTGAGCTCTTCCCTGGTTAATCTCTCCCCAGCAGCCGAGCCCCCAGCTTAACATGCCTTTAAGAAAGGGTTAAAAAGCAACTAAAGCAAACATTAAATATGCCATGACATTTCCCTCGGAAGGAAAGTTGAAATAGGCATATTTACTGCTAACCCCACACTTCTGAGGTCAAGCTAGCAACCACTTAGTAGCCAGCGTCTACTACAGAAGAGCCCTGAAAGTAATTCATTGCTCAGCACCCTCCAAGAGCAGCACCCACCTCTGGGGCCGTTCCTGCCACCACCGAAGCAGACAAATGAAGCCCCACATGCGACTGAAACCCTTCGCCTGCCTTGCAGCATCAGGCCCATAGCTATGTTTCATTACTATGCTGTTGTACAACGCTTGAGGTGCACATGGCCATCCAGAAACTCGTTGGTGAAGATTAAATAATAATTTCAATTCCTTTGATATTGTTTACATTTCAAAAGCAGGCCAAACCCTTAAATGTCGCGCAGATCTTCACTGCATTTATAGCATTAAAAGGCCAACGAAAGATCCCTAAAAATCATTAACTGAAGTAAACATTGAATCACGTTACAGAGTCAACAACAGAGAATTTTTGAATGAAATAAATGTGTCGTGCTTGAGGATATCGAGTGAAATATCCACTGGATTTTCTTTTATTGCATACTCTTAATCTCTCTGTTTATTATTGAAGTGGTTAATAAGCAATTCCTAAAACAGATCCAGAAGGTGTCTTTAACAGCCTGACTGTCAGCCCACACCACCAAAATCTGTTTTCCACCAGCCTTTTGCAATCCTAGCTTGATTTCACCTTAAACACTGTTTGGAATGATTATTTTTGTTCTCTGAACTTAGACATTAGTTGTATAGATTCAGTTAAGATTTGTTTGCCATCGATTTAAACAGCATTTACTGGATACAAGATACATCAGAAGGAAGAATTTTAACTTCTGAAGACATTTTAGGATGATCAAATGAATGGAGCAAGAAAACACGGTGAAAATCTGACTTGAGCACTGGCTGCTTTCCCCGTGGTACCACCACACGGTGTGTGTTATTGTCCATCAATAAACCTAAATTTATTTAGTGAAGTAGACCCATTATGTGCTTCACTTAGAGACTTTTTTTGCCCTTCTCCACTAAACACTATGTGAGTCCTTCAAAGCACCTTCTGGTACACTTTGTGGCACCTGGTATTAAACCCACCATCTGATCCCTGCTGGGTGAATATACGTACATAAATCTTCTTATTAAGTATTAAATATGAAGTATTTATTAAATATTTAGCAAGATTTTGTTTTCTTATGCTCTCCGTAATATTTAAGTATAGGCTTAATTAGCAGTATTACTACACACAGTAACTGAACGAAACATCAACTAAATTAGGGGCTGACTTTCCCAAAGGGCAGGACTGGAAACACTCCTGGACTTGACGTGATTTCAAAAGCAGCTTTGCACATTTTGCTGCTTTTAACTCTTCCCTGATTTTATATACTTAGAATAATTATATGTCAGTATTGCATATATTAGTAAGTACTTATATATATGTCTTGCATGTAATGGCATATACATTTATGCAATTTGGAGACAATATTTTTTGCTCACCAGAGGGACAGCAGAAACCGCAATGGCTGTGGTCAGCCCTGGGAATAAGGAGGTGACTTCAGATTATCCCTGGCTGGAAGATGTGGGGGTCCACACGCCGGTGCCCGGGTGGGGTGTGTGTCTCCTGCAGCCGGGTCGGCACAGGCCAACGCGTGGCAGAGCTGGTGGTTGTTGTTGTTGTTGGTTGGTTTTGAAGTCAAGTCATAGGAAACCGCTTGAATGGCTGGAGCCAGAGCGTCTCTACAAAAGGCAGCCAAATACAAAAAAAGCACACGGGGCTGTATCAGTGTTCAATTACTTTGTTGTTTTTTAAAATGTTTTTTTATCCCTGTTGAAAGGCTCCGACTTGACAGTACCAGGGAGCGGGGCTGGTGTTGCCAGATGCTCCTTACTGGGAGCGAGGTGGGGCAAAGCACAAAATTCCCTTTACAAACCCTTCACCCTTAGCACCTTCTCCCTCCCAACAGAAAGCTTTCCCAAACCCAGTCCCAGGAGCAAAAGGTCTCTCCTCCAAGGGATGGAGCCCTGACTCAGGGACACCCCACAGCTGAAACCAAAGATCCAAAGCAGTTTTGCTGAATTTACTGTGCCATGCAGGGCATCGCCCCTGCCCTCTGGGGACAACACCAACCTCAGCTTCGCTGCAGCATGGCCGGGGAACGCTCCTAGAGGTGTGCAAGTCACCAGCATCCCTGGCAGCGGGACGGGCTAGAGCTTTGTGGGTCACAACTCTCGCCAGGCACGCTGCCTCGCACCCGTGCTGCAGCCTGAGAGCTGCTCTTACGTGCCTGTGAAAATAAATACCCCAGTGACCACACAAGTAAACTTGTGCCCTTTGAACTATACAACTCATATGTGATCTAAGGCTTTAGAAGCAGAGATTTCTGCATTTTTTTAATGCTGTCCAACATGTTTGAAAGTACCATCCAGGAACATGAAGCCTCTGTGTAAATGGTTTTCCATTATTTATTATATTTATGTCTTTTTCTTATAGCTCACCCTAAACCTTACAGTAAAACCTGTTTTAAACGCTTTGAAAACAAAGGTAAAACCTTAGGCGAGGCTTTAATTCTCCACGGGAGCATCAGAAACATGCCCCAGCGGGGACAGCGGTGGGCGATGGACGGGCCACCCCGGCCTCCCCGCAGACCCCCTCCCCATGCCTGCTTGTACGCGCAAGATTCCTTGTCTGTATCAATGTATCTAACATGTGAGAAATAAGGTGTGGAAAACTTATTTCAGCTGCATTTCATGGGCAGGCTCTTTGATCAGCCGATGCCTGAGTCTTACTCAGCACACAGGAAAATGGACAACGTAGGTGAAGAGCTAGCCGCTGCTAAACGGCTGCTGACGTTGCCAGCAGTCATTAGGCAGCCTTTGGCTTTGAACAAGAATATCCTAAGCCCGGGGACAAACTCCCCTTCCCCTGCACCAGGGCAATTATTTCACAGCTACCGGCCCCACGCATCGATCCACAGCTAAACCTCACCGCAACCTGCAACTGAAAACAAGTAGCAAGGGTTTAGTTAACCCCGGCTTCATGCCTGACTCCAGTTTTGTTTAAAGAGCGTCAAGCGAGGAGGGAATCCTGCGCAGGGTTTCTCTTAACGTTGTCAGTGATCTGTTCTTCTGCGAGCAGGGCAAAGCCCTCCCAGCCCTAATTGCCGGCTGCTCTCTCGTGGCTGCTCAGGGAAGTGCTGACGGTCCCTCCAGCTCAGAGCAGACCTTCTTCAAACCAAATTAAAGGAAAGGGCCCGCTGCCAACTGAGAGTCGCTCTGGGTGACTGTGAAGTCCCCACTAAGAGGATTCTTTACAGCCCAGGACCTAAGCGCTGGGCTACTGCCGCTCCTTGCTGGGCTGGCGTTGGGGAGAAAATTCGGATTTTTGCCTAATTATTGCCTGTCTGAGCAGCCAAGAAATAAGCAGGACCTAAACCTGGTCTTGCTGGGCAGAGGTACCAGTGGTGACCTCCTTGTGCCAGCAGCGAGTTTCCCTCCATTAGCTGGTAGCTAGTATAGCGATCTTGAAATTCTGCTTTACCTTTTTTTGGTGTAGGTTAGTATGTGGAGCAGAACGCATGAGCCAGACCCGAGCAGCGAGGAAAGGCTGTCTTGATTCATTGCACTCATATGATTTTGGCTGCAGTAAATTCGCTCTCCTGCTACAGCATGCAATTTGAGGGTTTATTGAATACCGGCACAAACAGAGGGGAATCGTCAAAGTCTAGATAATTGCGGGGCTTTTTTTGCTTCCGCTGTCGTTGCCTTACCAGCTATTGTCTCATTGCTTGGGAAAACACGGCCAAATACTTCTCATAATAAATAAAATATTAAACAAGTATATTTTATTCCTTCTTCTATTTCTTTTCCTTGTGGTAGGACTTACTCTTATGTACGATTCATTACAGTCTCTGGGAAATTTTTGGTTTCTTCTCCTATTTCACTATCCCTTTATTCGATGCTGCCTCTGAAAAGTGTTATACTAGATCTCATCCCCCTTTTCTTTTTTTTTGTTAGCACCCAGACTCTTGGCCCCTTTCTCTTAGAGATGGAATCTAACACCTCCTCTTCAGCAGAAGGAGTTTGGCCTGTGAAATCCCTGGAGAAGCTTTCTGCTCACCCCAGCGAGCACCAGACTGGCTGCCGGGAGAGTGCCTTCCCTCCTCAGCCTTCCCCTGCCATTTGTCTTCCCTGCTATCCCCACGTTTCAGTTCCCCTAAAAATCATCTGGAGATCACTGGCCATTGCAGGAAAGACAACTGCTCCGTCGCAGCCGAAATCTGAGCTTGCACATATGGTGTAAGTTAAGCTAAGGTCTTCTTCCCAGAAATGCTTTGTGAAGTTCTTCTGCAGGCAAGTCTTTTCCAGTAAGATAGTGTCTCCTTGCCTGCTATTTTGCTTAGTCTCGCTTTCTTTTATCTTCCTTGTCGAACTTAAATGTCGCCATTCAGTGCTAGCAGATGTGGTTTGGGATTCCTACATTCTTTTATGCCTTTATTTCAGTGCTTTCATCACAGCTTCTCTTTCAGCTAGGTGAATCAAAGGCCTTTCCATAGTCCAGTCAATGCAAGCTATACATGATGGCTTGTTTTATTTGGCAATCTTCTCCAGTATGTGATTCATTGTCTGCAGGTGATTCATAGTTAGGAAATTACTTCTGAACCCTGCCAGTGCTTGTGGTTGATTAAAGTTCAGAAGTCCCTGTAGTCTGTTCACCAGTGCTTTTTTGTCAACTCAAATATTTGTGTGCAGTAAAGAACAGTAAAAAGTGGATGTGCTATTGACATGAGCAATTTACTTGAATGTTTGCATCTTTAGAAGGTTCTACCAAAATCTCTCGAACTGGCATGAAACTGTTTCGCAATGTCTGACTAAATGAATCACGTTTTACAAATAAATATCTGTCAAATTGTTCAATTACTCGAGATCCAGTCATTAAGCAATAAAATAAAGCGGTAAATAGGAGACATCTGCTGCAAAGTGCTACAGAAACATAAGCATCTTTCTCAAGTTACCTTCTTTCATTTTGGTATAACGATTCACCAAAAATATCTTACCCAAGGCAGTCAAATATCAGAAAATTGTCCCCCACAAAACAATATCGGCATACCCTGGTACCTTACCCCAAGCAAATACAGTTTAACATCCCGGTGGAGCTACCTAGGAGCGAAGAGGAGAAGACTGATCAGTTGACGTGCTGCACCGTGATTAGGTGAGATCAGATGGCTCAGGATACTGAAACCTTGAAAGAAAAATAGCATTGGAAGTCATTGCTTCTGATCTTGAACTGATTTTTTAAAGAGGTAAATGCTGCCCTTCCTTTGAAAGGTAATATTTCCCCTAACAGCCAAGAGAGAACCCAGCCTTCTCTTTACATCAGAGGGGCTTTACATCAGAGGTGTTTGTTGGAATAACATTAAAACTCAGGGCATGGGTAGTCGAGGGGTTCCAACACTGAGTCTCTAGGGACCACCTGGTCAAATCTATTGCGGCAGTAACCGAATACCAAAGTGTGGCCACTTCTAGGCAGCTGCCGTCAGACCAGAGGGGGGATAACAGCTCATTTCGGGCAGGCCCATCTCCCCATCAGGGCTGCCACGTTCCCCAGAAGGATGAGGGGCTTTTTGGCAGCATCGGCCTATAGTGTTGACCCAGAAAGTGGTATTTCCAAAAATATAAATGACTTAAAATACCTTTTGGAAAGGCACTCAGATGACAGCAAGTTTAAGGAGTTGTAGCCTCTTCCCTTTGCTTTCAGGCAGCTCAGGCTCATTGCTTCATCTAGAGTGTCAGTTTGCAGAGCAGCATTTGATTCACATTGCTTTGAAAAAGAAAATATTTTTAAAACTTATCTTGATAGTTATAGAATTTCCTGTGAAAGATACATTTTTCCTGCCAGAAGATTCCTACAATGCTCAAATAGCACTTCAAAAACGGTAAAGCTGGAATGACACTTGCATATTTTACTGCTAATGGAGCGTAGTAAAAACAGAAATGGAAAGAATACTCAAGTATCCAAAGCTGCATTATCACAGAACTATCAGCTTCTTTCAGACCTTTCTCTGTATAGTATTTCAGCACCAGCAGCTCTACCTATAACTTGGCTCATGGGTTATGTTTAAAACTGGAATCGCACATATTAAACCCATACCGTATGAAGGTTTCTGTGTATAATTCAAAATTTTTTTTCTAAACAGAAATCTAAACAGAAAAACTTTTTAACAGAAAGTTAAACTTCTCCATGTTTCAGGTTGCAACAATTTCTCTGTACATCCCTCCACTTACACGACTGTTGTTTTTTTTGTTTGTTTTGTTTTGTTTTGTTTTGTTTTGTTTTTTTCCAAAAGGGAGTTTTCAGACATCTATTTGGTGATCTTAGTTACTTTCTCACAAGCGTGAGAAGCTCCAGCCAGTGCGATGTGTGTTTTAAACCTTCTCCCAAATGCTTGTTTAGACAATATTTTTGCTGGTTCCATTTCTCCCAGAGGAATTTAATTTGGATAAGAAGTGGTTAAAAAAAACCTCCCCCAGAATTTGACCGAGTATAATTGGCAGCAATATAGTAAGAACATTGGGACATCACAAAATTTAAAATCAGAGTTAAAAAAAAAAAAAAAGATAGATCCTGAAAACCAGAGGTTAGGACCTCAGTTTTCCATCTCATCCAAGAAACAGCATCCAGTGCAATATAAATAAGATGTTCAACAACTAGAAGCTGAACGCTTGACTTGTAGCCGCTCTTTAAACCTGTCTCAGAAGACATAGAAATGCTCCCGCTTAGGCAAGATTTTCCAAAAGCCATCAGCTCCTTTCTGCCGGCTGCCATGTGTGTCTGCAAGTCTCACTGGCTCAGCAAACCTCCAGGTTAGATCTGCCCACTGAGATCAGCCTACGACGCTCCTCTTTTATAAAAACACTGCAAGCAATGACAATGAATCTGGCATTTTATTCGTAGGCAGTACTCAGCTTTGAATTCCTGCCTCATTTAGCCAAAGATATTTGGCTTGGTCACTCTTCCTCTTTGACAGCTTAGATATCCCTGCACTTCGCCTTTATGCAACATGTGCTTTTTATTTTAGGCTATGCAAAAACTATGTCATGACGCTAGGGAAAATACATTCCCCCGCATCCCAGGATAAAAAGGATGGCAGCCGATTCAGGTTGTGTCCACTCTTCCATGACAAGCACAGGCACATCTAGCTGATAAATGTATTTCTTTTCAGTGTTTCTCTACGGTTCAGACACCAAGAGAAGCACAAAATCCACCATGTGTGGCAGAAGGACTTTCATGAGGAGCCATGCCTCAGGCTGATCTATTCCTCAACTATCTTTTTAACTATCCTGAAAAAGTCCAAAAGAACAAATCCATCTTTGAAGTGGGACTCTTTGACAAAGCACACATACCGATAAAACACAAAACTAGCGTGGTTTTCCTTTTTTTCTGAAAGAAAAAAAAAGTGTTATTATAAAACTCCAGCGTTCCTAGTTATGATATAGAGACTCATCACACACAGGGGAGAGAGAGGAGGTAGAACGATGACTTTCTGAAATAAAACCCCATGATTGTGTGTCACACTCAATTACACACAAGGAGAAGTGAACGGAACTGCTCATGCAGACAAACACTGGTAGACCTGATGTCCACATGTATCCTGGCTGCCTGGCTGGCAGAAAACCATGAGGATGTTAATGGCACCAGGGGCTGAGCAGTCCCACTGGCGCGGGTTTTTTTGACATATGAAATAAGTTTAAAACAAACAGCGAGCATGAAGCACTAACGTGGTGAGACTCCTTCTTGAAAGCCTGGAGAGACTCCTTGGAAACAACAACTCTTCAGAATCATTTACAAATGCTGCCCCATCTGTAAACACAAGAAACATCCTTAATGTAAACAGCGTCCCTCGCTCTGAAAGTGTGAGGAGAAATGAACAGGAAGCAAGGCAGCAGAAGGAGGAATAAATCAATGACAGACTTTTATGAAACAAGACATCTTGGTCCTTACGCATATACTCACACACCAAAATCGCTTATTAACTCCACATGGATCAAGCGAACTCTTTGGAAAAGAGAGCCTAAAGAGACGAGGAACATGAAAGGAGCATCTAGAAACAGATGGGACATAAGGTTTTCAATAAACCTGAACATAGATGGGAATCTCACATAGCGGCAGCTAAACTACCTCGTGCTGTGAGCCCATCAAATTTCACAAGCTTAACAACATTGGACTGCATCTATACATGTGGATGAGAATTTGCAGAGGATAAATCTAGCATGTTATTTGAAGCTGATGAGCTGTGTGGTTCAGCAGCAGGGACGCTCCCTCCAGGTTAATACAAGGTACCCATGTAGCATGTTGCTGGAAGCAGCAGCTTCTCAATGTGCTTTGGAAGCAGGGGTATAATCATTCACCGATGTATCTTGCCTAGTCTATGGTTAATTAACTGATCTTACAATTCCCTTTCCTGTTCTTTAAAATGTGACTGGGCCAGAAATTCTTGCTCTAAGCCTGAATCTGGACCTCACTTTAAAATAAATTTTTTAAGAAATCCCCTGTGTCTGGTAGTACTCCATAGCTATCATCTGTGTTATAGGAAGACCAGCATGTCCAAAAACAAGATGAGAGCCAATATGATCACCTCTGTATAAATACAGTGTAGTTCTTTTTACCCTGAAAAATTAATGGTCAAAATGGGCAGAAATGACCAGAAATTCAAACACTGGCAGTTAGCAACGCAGAGAATAACCCTCCAGTTCCTTGATACCCCACATACTGTCCTGTCCATGCTGCCTGCTCATCCCAGGCCTTCTAACCCCCCTAATGACCACTGAGGGTTGTTTCTTGATCAAGAGCTGCTGCGGTACTGATGAATCCAAGTATTCCCTCTGATAGAGAAGAAAAGCAATCTTGGCTGTGGAGAGAAAATGCCCCCAGGTGCAATCAGATTTCCCATTAAAAAGCTCTGTGCATCTTGAGATCTGTCGAGACACTAATAGCCACCAATTAAATCTGACACAACAGATAATAAAAATCTATAGCTATCTCTAATATGTAACAGCACCTACAACTTAATTACCTTAATCACATTTACCCTTACTGTGAGGCCAGCAATTCATGACCAATCATTCCACCAACCTCCATCAGACGTTTGATAAAAAGCACCTTTGAGGAAAACCTGCACTTTACAAGAACACTCTATTAGGGTACGGATTAAGAAAGGAAATTAGTACCTAGGGTCAAATCGTTTTGGTACTATTTACATTGGAAAGGGGCTCCCTGATTTATATCTCTATAAATATTATCTCCTCACTAGGTGCCAGCTGCCAGTACCGGGCCAGGCTGGACCCTGTAGGCTGTAAATCAGGACAGGACGTGGTGTGTCCCCTGCGTCGGGGGCTGATGAGTGCACCTGAAGGGCAGATCCCTATGGGACAGCATGGTGTGATGGGGTGACCTCCCTGGGAGCCGTCCCTGGTGACATGGGTGAAGGTGTAGGCTGTGACACAAGACCCTTCATTTCAGGCTCCAGGAAACTGGAGGCAGAAATGCGAGCCCAGAAACGAGCATCATAGGCACAGAAGGTGGGACGTGTATATACACATGGATTCTGGCTCTCCCAGTCGGATCAACAGTGCACGTGAATTAGGGGTAGCCCCGTAATTTGTGAGCGCTCCCTTCAGCAGGAGCAGTAGCTGCCTCCCTGACTTGGGACACAATTCATATAGACCAGGGCTCCTCAAACTACGGCCCGCGGACTGGATATGGCCCCCCAGGGTCCTCAATCTGCCCCCCCGGTATTTACAGACCCCCCCGCCGGGGGTTGGCGGGGGAAACCCAGCAGCCGCAGATGACTGCCTGCCACTTCATCAGCGTGCCGGCCCCCTGGTTAAAAAGTGTGAGGACCCCTGATTTAGAGGACAGCAAAGGCACCTCACCCTTTCCCCCAAGTTCAGACAAATCAAGCTGTGCTCAGGAAGAAGGATTTTTCCCTGCCTTCATCAGACATTAAGTCTTACCATAGGTCCTGAAAATGCCTGACAGACCGGGTCTGTCCTGCCTTTCCATCTCTTTCTGTGCTGCGAGGTCAGTCCCAATGACTGAGAGATGAGCATGGTGCTGGGCATCCTCTTCCTGCTCCAAAAGCTCTTCAGGACCCACCTCATCTCCCCAGGCGATGTCAGCGAGTCCATCACTGGTTTTTGTCACGTATTTTGTGCAGTCTCAACCCATCCAGAAGGGAAAGGGTGAGCTAAAGTGAAGAGCCCCACAGTCAGATCAGAGCTGAGGTGCTGCCATGGGGGATTCCCGGTGGAGATGGCGCTTGGGTCACCAAGCCCCCTTCACAGATTTTGTTTGTGAAGTGCCTCGATTAAGTCAGCAGAGGCTCTGCAGCACACAGCCATTTGCCAGAGGTGTCTGGGAGAAAGAACATAAATCGCTTGCTCTACATTTCTGAAAAAGGTCTGTGCTGGTTAAACTCAGGGATGTTTTTGACAAAAGATGGCACAGCAGAAATGTTTCCAAGAGGAAATCTGGATCAGTACGTAGAGTGTTATTCTCCTAGTCCACGTGTTAGCAGGATTTATGGTAACATTATGTCTTCAACTACTTCTTCCACAACTGCTAGTTCTAACCAGACATTAAATATTGGTTTTTTGGAAGAGCTAAGAGGATTTCATAGTAAATAAATGTAAGTATCCTCATTTTAGTGTTGGAGAAACGGCGAGAGCAAGGACTTCAGCTCTTCCCGAGATCCCAGTCTGTGAAACATTCATACTGGAAAACCGCAATGCTCAGGAAAAGAATGATACAGGAACTAAGAAAGCTTCAACTGTTTTATAGAAACATTTGCACACATCAAAACATTTCATCCCAGGCCACTGCCACTGCAGGTAGCTGCTAATTAAAATCTGCTGTGCTGTGGCTACTGTCTTTAAAACTCTGGCCAGCATATGTTTTATTTCTCATCTTTATTTTTTAACTTCTGAGTTCGTCTGATGATATTTTCAAAATTCAGTTTCATGTTTAAAGATTGAGTTTAATAAGCTTGTATGATATATAAAGACATTATAATTTATTATTTAAAAAGTTTCCTGACAAGATGTCTACAAGAAACATGACCCAAACCACACCGCCTTGTAATAATACCTCTTAAAAATTCCTGACCTCCCACCAAACACTCCTGCAGACTTCCCTGCTTCAGTCCTTGATGAATATCTCATATATGTCCCCTATAACATTACACAGGAGGAAATGAAACGGGAAAGTCATCAGCTCAGACAGACAAACGACAACAATTATCTAGCACTGCGTTGTTTTCTCTAAGCATTGACAAAACGCAGTTTTTCTCC
>JAVJGJ010000003.1:24641492-24689023 GCA_035590215.1 Microhierax caerulescens
GACTGCGTTGTTTTCTCTAAGCATTGATAAAACGCAGTTTTTCTGCCGGGGAAGGGGTGGAGGCTCACGCAAAGTCTTGGGCCCTCTGTGACATGTGGTGCATCTTCCCTCTTCGTAAAAATAGGCCGCTAAGAATGCGGTGCGCTGGAGAAGGAGAGGTGGCACAGGCTGCTCCTCTGCACCGGGGTGCACAGTGAGTACAGCCACGAGAGGTGCAGTGAGAAGGACAGGCAGCACCACCAGGATGCAGCTAGCCCTAGCTTACAGGGGCTGGGGCTCACATCCCCACACCCGGGCTCGACTTGGGGTGATGCTGCCTCTGCCTGCACCCCAGTGGGACTTCTCAGGGCTCCTCCACTCCCCCACCCTGCTCCTGCACGTTGTGTTCGCTGCCACAGAGGTTTCCCCACCGGCGAGCAGTTCTCCAGGCTGTGTCTGCTCTCCCAATAGTTTCCATGTGCCCGATGCCCCCTCCTCCCTGTGCGAAGCAGCTGTCTCCCTTCCCCGCATTACACCACCTCCAGGGAGTTCATTTGGGGTGCGAATCCCTCAGGTGTGACGGCACATCCCCGCCGGGCGAGCCTTACCTGTGGGGCACAGCCGCCTCTTGGCACCACCGCTGCCCCCGTGCCCCCTGCAGCTGCTGGTGACAACCAGGGTGGGCACCCAGCCACATTGCTGCACGGTGGCTGCATTGCCACCGCCACTTGCCTCTTTGCCATTTGTGTCGGTATGGATCTCGTATCTGCTGAAGAAGACTTGCTTTTCTAGCTGGAGAAGGGCTTTTTAAATTCATTTGGGTTTTATTCCTTGTGATAGAGGTTTGTAACGGCAGGAGCACCGCTGTAAGGGAGCTGCGGTGTGAGCTCGCGCCACGGCGTGCCAAAGCCACGCGCGGTCACTCCTACGTAAAACTACTCTGGGATTTTAAAGCTTTTAACAAGACTTTGTCTAGACTGGTATTTAGTGGCAATACAATTAAATCATACTGCAAAAGAGGGGGGGGGGAAGAGATATTAAATTATTTTAATTACCTTTTGAAGCCACTTCTTCCCTGTAGAGGCCAGACCTTGTTGTGATCGAGATCGGTGCACATCAGGTGTGCGTTCACTGACGTAACAGCAGTGTAAAGGTTAAAGGCATTATGGTGGAGATCCATAAGAGCAGCTAAAACCTGGTCTACAGTACAGCTATATTTACAATAAATTAGCTTTTTTTTTTTCTTTTTTTTTTTTTTTTTTCTTTCTTGCTACAAACTTTGCCAAAAGAGTCCCACAACATGGGGTGGTGGCTCAGGGCTTCCTGTGAAATGCCCGGGATGCAGACACTGGCCATAAACCCTCCTGGGATGCATGGATGCATTTTCCCTGCTTGCTCCCCATGGGCATCCCCTCGCCCTCGCATGCCACCCTGCCCTGCAGACCCGCAGCGTGGGGCACAGTCCAGCGACAGCTTTGCTGAAGGCAGATGCCAATGGGCTCCCACCGGTGACTGAGGAGGCATTTGTGGACATTTGATGTGGCACTGACCCAGAGACCATTTCACCTCCGAAACGGGCTTATGATCCCCAGCCTGGAGAGGGAGAGGGAAGGGCCGTATGTATTTCTCCCGTATCACCCCACTTACCGTTTCCCCATTATACTGGGGGGGCTGGCTCAATGGCATTGCTTTGCTCCTTGGGCTTTTGCAGCTTTCCACATCAGATGCATCTCCGATGCCTCATACTCTTTCCCTAGACAATTAAACCTTCATTTGTTGCTTCCTTGCAACTCCAGATTTTGAAACTATACATTTTTTTTTTTCTGTTAGGTTAGGACCGCTTCCAACTTCCAATCCTCAATTTAGATTACATGCTCAGAAACTAACTCCAAACATTTACTGCGTTTGAAGGTCACAGTGCTATTGATTGATTTCCAGTTATAATGTATGTTGTCCTAACATGAGTTAAAAACATTCTGGGCTAAATCCAAAAATGCTGGGATCAAAGCATCTGGACTTGTTGCTTTCATGTTTGGCACATAAAGGGGCTGGCAGTAACCAATGTGGTCTTGGCTGGGCTATAGTTGTTTTCGTTCTCTGATGTGAAACAGTTGGGAATCACAGACCCTCCAACAGTTATAGTGGACTAAATAAAAATTGGCTTAATAACCTGCCAAGCATTTGAAAGTGCCAGTCTCCAGAGTTTTTCACAACTTATTGGCTATGGCATGTTTTTCTTTTCATTTCTCTTGTGTTTTTTTTTGTTTTGTTTGGGTTTTGTGTTTTTTTTTTTAATTCTTCCTCTTTCTCTTTTTTTTTCAAGAAAGAATTTTCTATAAAATCGGACTTTTTCAGTTGAGTATTTGAAATAGGTAAACTCTTCATCTCATCAGGCTCAACTTATCATCTTTGATCTAACTTCACTCATTCCTTTGGCTACTCTATCTGATTTTTTAATTTTTGAAAAAAAAAAATTATGAAAACATTTTCCCTATCTAACTTATCACATAAGAAAATAAACAAGGGCCAATTTCTTGGCTAGCATGTCTTAAAGATATCCCAGCACGGCATCTGCACGTCAGCTTTTCACTTTCAAATTCACTTTAAACAGATTATTCCTAAAGTTTTTTATTAGTCTCCCTAAAAGTCTTCTATTTATATTTGCTGTTTATAAAATAGCATCCAGAGGGCATTGTGCAATGCACTGCACATAGTCAAAAGCCATCAAGCTCTCGAGACAAACAATGGAAATACTTTGCAGATGGGAGCTGTGTTACAGATGGTGTACGGGGGCAGGAGAGACCCAAAGGTTGGAGAGAGGAAGAAATATGGATGTTGGCCATGGTTGCGAAAGAAGCCAGTGGCAGAGCCAGGCACTTAACCCGTGTTCCCATCCAATTGCTTCCCTATTAATTAATTTTCCTCTCTCATCCTTCTAGAAGACACATTATAATTTTTACCCACTTCTCTCATGTTTCTAAAAAAATAAAGCGCCAGCGATTGAAAAAGATCTCATTCTTCATGCACATCACTTGTTTTTTGGTCGCTTTGGCTAATTTCAAGGAACTTTGCATCGGCTTTGGGAGCGATGCTTTGGAGTAAATGTGGGGGCTGCCCGTGGGGAGGGCACCCCAGGGCAGCACCAGGAAGGTAAATGCCTCCAAAGTGAAAGAGCTGCCCCTGGTATTTCCAGCTGGGCAATGGCATCTCATTGCGCATTAGGCTGAGCTTTACACTCAGACAAGTTTTAGTGTAGCCTATCGGTCAAAGAGAGCAGCACTGCTCCTCTTGCTTCCCACTCTTGACAGCTAATTCACAGAAAAAGTGAATTTATTGAGGTCCCATCAGTGCTTCAGCCTTGCACTAGACCTCAGCATTCAAGATTGATGCCATAAATGCTTGTTGTCCATCCCTGCGTGGCTTCAGCAAGCATCTCCCCAGAGACCATGTGCTGCAAAACCCCTTTTCACCTGCCCAAGCTGAGCTGAGATCCCCTGAATTCATGCAACCCATATCACAGGGAAAAATAGGAGGAGAAAAAGGACTGTATGGTCCTTAACCTCTGGGCGAGGAGCCGGCGCTTCTCTGATTTTTAAGCAGCTCATTTTGAACAGCTCCACGAAGCTTCCAATCAGTTCTGCGACGGTAAGGCTTAGATTGAAGAGAGACTAAAACCAGCTAAAACCAGTGTTTCAGAGACAGTCAGGACATGAAGGATGAAGTGTTTAAGCAAAGAGATGATTTCAGTTTTGGCACCTTTGACAGGGCTAAATATCTCTTTAGGATTCGTAATCATGGAAAAATGAATCTGCCGCTATGAAAACCAATGCTCAGCATAAAAAACGTACTTAGCATTAATATGTAGTCTAGAGACATCTAAAAGTAAGATTACTTTATAGTAAGATGAATGTAAATTTGGCATGCTAAGGAATTTTGAGGCCTTTTTTGTGTTCAGGTGAAACATTATCAATTGGTGCTGTGTGTGGCTGTATTTATACAGTTTGCTTTTCACATTGCCATGAGAAAAACCCGTGCACATTCTTTCCATGTAAAATAATTTTGTAAAATAACTTAGTCCAACAGTTACACCTAGTCTGAGTATCGAATATTTTTTTTTTTATTTTTAATGTTTTGATTATAAGTGAGTAAATGAGCATATGTGCAATTATATTTTGGGTGCAATAGCTTCAGCCGCCACATTTTGGCATTTTATTTTATTAGCTAAAAGCTCACATATGGTTTCCATGTTTCCAATCTGGCTTTAAGGATGCAATGGCTGAATTAAGCAATGTTTCTCCTCACTCCAATTCCCTTAGATATACTTAAAAAGTCCATTCAGATTATAAAAAAAGTAAATTAAGGTTTATAATATTCAGAAGGTGGCCCATGGTAGTGACTAATACAGTGCTATCTTGTAAGTGCCCTTGCACCCTGCAGAAACTGTTAAAAGCCATGTTTCATAGTTTAAAATATTGAATAACTTCTATGATCCTGTGGGGTAGTCATACCTGAATGCCAACATATTTCTTTTACGAACAACGGTGTCATCATCTCAGCGCGGAAGCCGCCAGACAACAGGTCACCCCACATGGTTACCGGATTTGCAGGTCCTCCAGCACCTCCCATCGATCCGGGGAGGACTTTGAGACCCCCTGTTCAATGTGGTAGACAAAGGCTGAAAAACGACATGAGGGAAGGAGTCCAGGGCCATTTGATGCATAGCCACGAGCGTGACGGACAGGAGCCGAGCAACGGACGGGACAGAGGTCTGGAAAAGGGGCACAGCTCCAGGGAGGGCAGCACTGGGGAACTTCAGAAGCAGCAGCACTTGGGAGAGCAACGGGACCAAAGTACCATTTTTTATGTATGTGTATATATATAAATACAAATATATATATATATATATATATGTTACACACACATCTATATAAGCTTGAGGAGAACTGAAAAGGTGCTTGTTTCCACACGGGAGATGTGCTAGCTATCTCCCAGCGCACAAAGTACGGTTATGAAAAGGGCAACGAACAACTCTGCATCCCATGGGGAAAGAAATTCCCTGCGTTAGCAGCAGAGGTGGTGTGGCTTGAACGTCAGGCAAAGCTTCCCAACTGCAAAGGTCACGAAGCACTTAATGAAAAGAATGAAGTTAGTGAGTCCCTTGAGAAGAGGTTTTCAATAACTGCACAGGCAAACACATGTCAGGGATGGTCTTGGCATCAGTGCAGCAGCTTGACTGTGTGACCTCCCAGGGTCCCAGCCAACCCCGCATTTATGTGAGCTCATGAAAATGTGCTTAGCATGTCTGGAAGCACAGGAGCATGGGACTTCCCTATTTCATTGATGCAAAAGTAAATCAGATTCGGGATATCCCTCTTTTATATTGCTCTTCTCCAGGCCACCAACCTAACCAACCGCCAAACTGTCATGGTCCTCTTTCTGGCTTCCTGATTCACTGGGGTCCACACATTTCTGCTGCCAACGTGCGGTGGCATGTGCACCTTCCTACTAAGCATCTGTGATTGCCGCTGACTTCAGAGCCACTGTCTGAGCATGGCTCTCTGTCTGGGGTTGATATGAGATGTTCGGAGACCAAAGTACTGTCATCCAATCTGTATCACCCCTTACAGACATTAAAAAAAAAATGGATAGGCAGATACAGAGCCCAAACCTCTACCAGTTACCGTTGCTGGGGGCAGCAGCTGGTCTCCACTTTCAGTATCTACCTGAGTTTTTCTTTACCAGTAAGCGATCTGCCTGAGTAAAGCCTGAAGGATCAGAGGTATAGGCTTGCTTCTCCAGATCATCAAGTTTCCATCCAAATCCATCCTAACGCAGCAAAACACGCAAGTCTGAACATAAACCATATCCACAGGTACACTTAAGTATGGGATTAAACAGTTCGCTGAATAGGGTCCCTACGTTACTAAGGCATTGGCTGTTAGTCTTGGCTCTTTTTTTCAGCTAAATTGAGATGGGAAAAGGTTTCCACGCTGGGGTGAAGCCAAGGGTTTTTTCCTCTCCTTTTCTCTCTCCTCCTTTTTTTTTCTTTTATTTTTTTTTTCCCCGCCAACAGAACAAGATAGATGCCTGACAACTGTTTCTGTCTTGCTAATATCCTGGAATTTAGGCCTTTGGCTGTGGGAAATTCGAGATCAAACCTCTGCTCAGACACATTCAGCTGAAGGTTGTAATCCCAGTTCACACGTGAGCTATCCTGACTGCTGGGCTGATTAAAGCGGCACCACGCTCGTGATTTGGGTAAATCACAGACCAAGAAGCGGAGACAGTGGAAGGTACAGTCTAAATTAACCTGACCCTCCACAGAGCTTTGGTGCTGACAAGTGATTTTCTAAAGTTTTACTTTAATTGACGTGTCCTCATCTACTCTAAACATTCAACTGGTATTTTAAAGGGTGGCCACTATTTTTTTTTCAGTTTTTCGGAGATATCACACTCCCATAACTTTGTCTGGAGTCACGGAGAAGAAAGTGACCTCAGCTTTTCTGAAAGTCAGCTGTATGTATCGTGTTTGCAAACAGAATTACTGTCTGCCATTACTTTTAAAAAGGCAGACCTTGGAAGTCTTCCCTTCTTAGTACCAGGGAAATGAAATAATCAAAACATTGAGAGTTTGGAGAACAAGTGAATATTGTGTTGAACATTTCACATGGTGCCTGGACTGGTCCACATGGACATGCAATTTGCAAGATCAAGAGATGCTTCAGCCCTTCTGCTGACACTTGAAAAAACCATTACAAGGCTTAAGGAGGAAAACAAATTAATGGAAACATCCGCTTAAAAGGAACGTTTCCAATCACTGGTACTCCATTCATTACAGGCCTGAGTGGTTCCAGAGACAACAGAAAACTATGCATTGTTGCAATGCCAAGAACAAGAGAGGCAATACTGATGTTGTGTTGCTTCTCACTCATGGCAATCAGAACATTTTCATGCCCTTCCCATCTTGCCCGGCTGCGTTCATCAGCCGGGAGGTTACCACCATTGTCCCACTCATGACCAAAGGAGGGGGGGTGGGGGTGGTGTCTCAGGGCCCTTCCAGCCAGATAGGGGTTGGGTTGGGGCCCTGGCACCAGAGCTGCCTCTGCTTGTGCAGCCCCAGGAGCAACATAAGGCATTTGCTCAAGAGCAGGCAGACACTGAGCAGGGTTTCTGCCTAATGCATTGTCAAGCTAAAAAGCTTTTATGGGAGGTAAAGTTTTTTTATGGGAGGTAAAAACACAGCAGTCATTTAATTAACAATACCTCAAAGTCTTTAGAGAGCCACATGGCTGAAGTTTTCCCAGGCCCACTGTGATAACCTTGTTAAAATTTGGACAACATTATTTAATCTTTGCTCTGTAAGCCAGACTTCTGCTATTTCCCCAGCGCCACCGCAGCATGGCAGTTGCCTACATCACAGCACTCTCTCCACATGGTGAACACTTGAAAATATCACCAGATGTTACAGGTATCTCAAAAGCACTTTGAAAGGCTCCGTCTCCAGGCCCAGGAAGACACACACAGTAGTGTAGCACTGTGGTCCTTTTCAGAAAGTGAAGCAGCCGCCCTTCACCCGAGCTTGCTTCCAACCCATGTCTAACGGAGGGGAAGGTGCACCATTTCTGATTAGCACCCAAGGGGCTTCTGCTCAAAACACTCACTGCTGCACCAGGGGAAGCAGAAATAACCCTATGTTGTCCAATATTACCTGCACTGAGGGCAGCAGGCTAACGGTCCCTAAGCAGGGGTAGGGTACCAGCTGCCACAGCCTGGTGCAAAGCCCATCGCAGCCTGCTGGAGTCATCAGCTTCTGCTGAAGTTTGATCAAGCCAGAATGGGTTAAGAAATGGGTATGTGTGGTGAAATTGTGCAACTTGGGTTGTTTTGGCACTACGTATATTCTAAACTAATGATCTTGGCTGAGATAGGCTTTTTTTTTTTTTTTTTAATCTTTCCTTTTTGGCCTCTTGTAACTTAAGCTTACCCAAAAATTTATGGAAAGAGTACTTATCTGCTTTACGCCAGTTGGTGAAGATCAGTATTTGCAAAGACCATTTCTGCTGTGCTATTTTGCGTCTTGGTGCAATTTTCTAGATCTCTTAAATGTAAAAATAAACAAACTTCCATACATCTGGGGGGAGATTTCCAAGTGGAGCTCAGCGCCAGCTTTTTATCCTTTCCTGAGTGCTCAGCACCCACAACGGGGTTCGATTTTAAAGCCAGTTCAGCTAAACCAGGGCCAGGTTTCCACAGAAACACGGCGATCTGGAGGCTCCCATCGGGACAAATATGCACAGATTCATCATTTAACTCATCCTCCCACCCAGGCATGATAAAATGACACAGTAATATAGCACTAATAACATCAGTTATTGATAACAGCAGCAACGACCCTGTGATGGACGCGTAAACAGCTGGGAGGAATGTTGGCCATGGCGGGCGATTGCTCAAGTCCCCAGTGAAGACCTGAGTGTTTGCTTATGTTCTTGCTTGGCAAGATACGGTACTATCAAGATACTATTTAGCGTTTCAGTAAGAGTATCATTTCTGACATGCCACTGATTCCTTGAAACATAAGAAAGCCATTGGGAAGGGAGATATGGCGCTGGTAACTGCTCTTCCTTGCCGATGTGCTGGGTCTAGCCCTGATTTATGAAGTGCCGCCCCGGACAGGATGTTGCCAGTTGAGGCTGTGTAGAGCGTGTCAGCTGCAGAACTTAGGGATGACCTCTGTCCTGCAGGGAAACGGCTCTGCACTGGACGGAAGATGATGTGAGCAGGTGTTTTCCATCTCCAGCTTCTATGGTGAATCGAGTCAGTTCGATGACTGCCAACTGCACATTTAACTGGACAGGGGAGATAGCTGGGTGAGCAAAGCAGGGAGGTCCTGCCCTTAGTCATACAAACAGCCTGATGGATTTCTTTCTGCTACAATCCCTCCTGTTTTGCGTTTCCTTCCCACAAACATTTGAGTGAACGAAATTAATGGAAAAGCAATTCCATGGTCTCATGCAAAAGAGTTACTGGAAATCATTTTTGCACATTCAAATACTTGTGCTGGTAATCAGGGGACAATAATATGTGCCAGATAAGCTGCACGGTCAGATGCTGGGTATCTGATGGATGTCTGAATATCAAATGCAGGAGTAGCAAATAGTTATGCAAAAAACCTATTTGTTGATAAATTAGTGAGGAAAAAAATAGTGTTATGGAATAACAATCACACAAATCATCTACCTTGTAAGAAATTATATAGCATGTTGGGAACAATGTTCACTGTGACTGCTTCGCATGCCACAATTTTTTCATAAGACTTCTTTTCCAGCATTATAAAAAGAAAAACCAACAAACCCACACTTATTTGCTCACTGTTTGTAACACTCTGCAACTTTAAAAATTCTTCCTCCCCAGTGCAAACATACTTCCTCGGAGAGGCAACAGCAGAGCCCCGCTAAGATGCTTAAGAGGAGGTCAAGAGAAAAACCATTTACCAGGGGAATCTCTCTCACTCCTTAATACGTTTTTATTACTACCTATGCACACACTGTTCTCTCAGAGGCTAGATGAATAAATATACCTCTTTTGAGCAAACATTTATAATGCTATTTGAGCACGGGGGAAGAACAGTTTCAGCTTAAAAATGATACTTGCACCGTGTTTACATTTTTTTTTCCCAAGCTGCAGTTAAAATGAAAATATCCAGACAGACATTCGGCATGAGGCTCGGGAAAGCATGTTTCTTTTGGCCACTTCCACTACAGAATTTTACCTAAAACTGAAATACAAAAGATTGGGGTTGGAGGCGGGAAGGGGGGGGGGGGGCAGGGAATAGAAAAGAAAGATTTGTTTGTAGATGAATTACTCTGTGCAAATCCATCCAAAAACATCAATGTAATTGTTCATTAATAATAGACTTGGAAGATACTTGGAAATGTTTCTCTTCCTTTGAACTTTCTAAAGGCAAACAGAGTCCTCGAGCCGGTGATGTACTTGTGCACAGACCTCACTTGGAGCAAAGGGGCGTCCTTTGCTGCCTCCTCCCCGGCCCGAAGCCCAGCAGAGAAGGCTCTGGCCCACTTTGGGGCACTCTGGGCTCAGCCCTTGGTGGCACATCTGCCCCTGGGTGAGTCTTTTTCACCCCTTCGCAACCAGATTCTAAATTCCCGAGGTCAGGGAGCAGCTCTTCTTTTATAAGGTGATGGAGGCATGAGCTGGACCTCTGGACACGGTATCTCAGCAGCGTTACTAACGCCAGTTTCAAGAGGACTCCTCGCACACTAGAAGTTCAGCAGCGCTGAAGGGCTTTCCTGGCCGCGGCCTGGAGGAGGCTAATTAGCCCCTGTAAGGCTCCCCGTCCACCGAGCCGTGAGAAACTTCAAATCCCACTGACTTCACTGGCACTTTGGGGCACTCAGCACCTCCCAAGATTAATTCCTCAACCAGGGAGAGGTCTAGAAACATATATATTACAGAACTTTACATCTTCAGCTGCAGTAGGGCTCTTTCTGGTGAGCTTGACAAAGGACAGATTATATATTACGCTGTGCCATAAACTTCAGCAATCTAAGAATTCAGAAAATACCCCGTTCTATTACTCTCCTTGCTTTGACATGAAATATTAAACACCGCTTACCAAAGTAACGTTATTGAACACAGATGTCCGCTATCCCATTCAAATTGTTCAAGTCAATCTAGGTTTATATATTTTCTTTACTTAAGCGTTTGTATAAACCCAAGTGTGCCCTGACAGTAATGATTTCACAATATACTATATTCAATTAAGGAGACAAATATGCATTTACATTTTTACTGAACTTGTTTCACACACACACACAAGCCCCAGCTCCAACTTATTTTTGACATTTGGTGGGAAATAAAGGAATAGAAAGGGTGCCACCTACTGAGTCACTCAGACATTTTTGGAGGCCGAAAAATCACACAAATTACCAACACGCTCATTCCAGTTAGAAATAAGCAAATGATAAAGCTGTATTTATAAGCCTGTGGGATGACAGCCACAGTGTTTTCCTTACCAAATCAGCCAGTGACTAGAGCACTTACCAGGGTGTAGGAAACCCCCAGCTCCAGCTCCTTCTCGTATCGCGGTGGGGTTGGATCCACCTATTCCTGTGGAATGCCCAAGCAAAATGAATCAGTCTCTGTCACTGCAGTCTGTAAAAATCTTTTGTGAGCAATGGATGTGACACTCAACGCATGAGAATCTAGAAGCACTGCACCATCAGCGCGGAATGTTCCTCGGGACCCACGCCATTTAGCAATCTGTCATTAATTGGAAATGTACGCTGTCAAGTAGCTTGCACATAAACTATAACAAGCAGATAAGATTTAAGCAGATGTTCAAATTTACACGCCCACTGAAAAGGTGTTTCAAGGTTCAAGAAAGAAGACAGGCTCGCAGTATGATTTCAAAATCTGATGTCCCTTTTTGACATCCATCAAGCTGCTTTAACTATCTTTACTTATATTTTTTACTTTTACTTACATTCACTTACATATCTTTACTTACTTACTACATCAAGGCCCTTAAGCTATCTTTAAGAGCCGGCAGCGTGAGGTAGGTATATGGAAGGTGCTGTGCTAGCGTTGCCATTTCCTCACTTGGGGAGGAGAAACTGAACTTCAACGTTGCCTTGCTATCAGGCAGAGAAGTCGCCATTCACTGCTTTTCTTTAGTTGCAAAGGTACACAGCCTGGTCAGCCTTGACTTCCACAACTGCCATGCTGGAAGCCTACCATGCCTAGAAGGAGTTCTGTAAACGCACCTCGAAGCAGGAGGCTTGCGCCTCTGATAAATCAGGAGTTTGTCTCTGGTCTGAACTGAAGCTGGTGATGAAGCAACACCTTCAGAGGGCTGGAGCAAATATAAGCAATCCCTCCCGACCAGGCACCAATGTGGGCAGCTCTACCTCCATTCCCTTTTGCAGCCTCCGCATTGAAAAATTAGGATGTGCCATAAGTAGTTTGTTGCTTAACTTTCTTCCGCAAAAAAATGAGATACCCATTTTGGTTTTCTTCGAAAAACTGAATGAATGAATGGTCATGAGTGATAGAGCCACAGCTTTCTATTTTTCCTGATTGCACACAGAGCAGGGGCAAAGCTGCCACACGATGCCAGGTGTGCCCTGTGTCAGGAGAATGGCACGAAAAGCACAAGTCTGAGAGTTTTTCATCTCTGATGGAGCGGGTCATCTTTGGGACTGAAAAAGGATAGATGAAAAATGAAGATTCACAAGGCAGGACAAACAAGTAACTCAAAAAAAGTAAGACTTTTAATACTATGGTAAAGAGGCACTAGAATAGGTTATTTTTCATCTACAGCCCACCTTCTCTTCCCTGGTGCCGGTTCCCAAAGGATACCAAGTGCGTGCTCAACACACCCCATTAATCCCTCCCTGCTGAGTGGAAGCTCAGCTCCACCGAGACCTCGCTAGACCTGCAGATGCAGTTTTATCTTGGTCTTTGCAGATGCAGACAGACCAGAGGTTTGCAGAGGTATCGTGTATTTAATGTTTGCCAAAATTTCTTGTGTTGAGGACTGGCGTAGCAATAACATACTTGGGAAAATAATTGTGAAACATTAACAAGTCCTTATTGTTAACAGGTGTTTCTGGCCGAGATTCCTTCAGGGCAACTTGGACAACGCACCACAGTTGAGTTGGTAATGGCATTTTTCCCAGAGGGGCCTTCAAAGTCTCTTGTGTGCCGCTTTGTATTCCTGGCAGCAGAGTCAGGAAGAAACCCAGTTTTCAACATCCTCCTTCATGCCTACTCGAAATAAAACATTCATTTATCAGCCGTAATGTTTTTCACATCTCCCATGACTTGGCACACGCTTATCACGTGATAGCTGTACCGCAGGGCACCGAAGCACCATTTATGTACTCAAGATAACAGGCGCTGTGGATTCGCCCCTTTTTCAGTTCCTGAAATGTTTAGGGGCTGTTTTCTGCTTGAACAAGCACCCACTGAGTTATGCATTAAAATGCATTTTTACCACTGCCATGTTAAGGTGAAATAATTCTGCTCAAACCCTTACAGACCTTTCCTGATTTTTCCCAGGGGAGGCAGCCCTGGCTCTCTAGAGGACCCTGTGAGGCTGCATCCCTGGGAGTAGCACTGGGGTTTTATAAATATTAAAAAAGAAGAGGAAGAAAAAAACCCCAAACCCTAAGGCTTTTCTTTGGAGCTAGAAATCAGAAATAAGAGAGAACTTACTGCAAATTCATCATGACGCTCTACTTAAGTTTTTTAGGGTAAAAAAACTGGACTCAAAAGAGCTGGATGCACCGCTGCAAGTCACACATCTCCGTTATCCCACGAAGAGAGCACATTATCACACCAGTGACACTGCGTTACCAAATTCATCTGCAGAGCTTCCCAAGGGAAGGATAACTCCAGCTACCTCTCCACAGCAACAGGGTTTGCAACAAGAAACCAAACCAAACCAGCCCCCCGCAACACTCTTTTCAAAGACATAAAGGTTTTCCAGGCGCTTGACATCTACCTTAACTTTTTAAGTAATGTCTCTTCGAGAGAGGATTCCTGCGGATCAGAGGGGAGACTTTGCTACAACAATAGCTGCCCTGGCAAACCGTCTCCTTTCAACACATTCTGGAGTTTGTATTTGAAGTGGTTTTGCCACACTGGCAGCCAAAAATAACTATTTTCTGATCAAACTCACTAGTTCTTGTAAAAAGTTTTAACATGCTAAATATGACTGTGAACAGTTCCAATAGTTCTTCAAGGTGTCTGTTCAAACCTCTGGCTTCTGAGAGGGTGGGGAAGGGCTCCACAAAGGGCTTGAGCAGAGCGATGCCCTCGCCAGAGCGGTTTGCTGAGGCCGCTCCTGCCGCACTCCCATCCCTCATTACCCAGGAATACGCCCGTATTTAACGGGATGCTATTATGTTTGCCATTCTCTACTTCATATATACCCTTAAGGTTAACGTAATAATTAAGAGCAGCCTTCTCATGTGCCTAGTAACGCAAGGCCAAGATCCACAACGGCTACTACAACATAAATGTCAAATATAAAAAAGGGGGAAAAAAAGCAAACAGACAGGTAGGAATTAACCCCGCAGCCTCTGCTCGCACCGATCTTGTTCTTTGCCGATGACATTCAGCAAGGAACCCTACTGCATACCTTAATGGACATATAAATCATTTAGAACCAGATTTCTGGTTGAAAAAAAAACACGCCAGTTGCAAAACCCAGAGAATTTTCATTAAGTCACTGTATAAGTGATTTATAGCATACTAAGACTTACAAAATAACAAAGAAATGACAGGCCAGTTTCTTACTAATGAGAACTGGAACAAGAGGGCAGAATCAGCGGGAACATGGAGCATTTCCACCCAGACATGGCTCCACTCCACCAGGCAGCACGTGCTGGGTGAGCTCTGGTGCTCCATGCTGGGAAGCCTCCACTGTCCCCAAAGCAGTGGACTGAGATGAGACAACCCTGGAATTCCACAACAGGCTCCCTTCACGTTTCTGGATGAACTAAGAAGGACTTGTCGGTAAGACGACCTCAACAACGCGACAGACAGCTGCAGCTTTTGTACTACTTTTGGCAAGAGGTCTGTGCAAACCCCGAGGCCACCTGAGCAGAGACCCCCATTGCTGCGGGCAGACGCGGTGGTCTCGGGGCAGGACAGTCACCGTGCTGTCTGCCTCTGCTCGGGGGGGGGCACGGTCTGCGACTGATATTTTAACGAATTAATTAGCCGAGATGTGACCTCTGAGGAGCAGCAAGCCTAACTCTGATCTCTTACACCAAGAAATTACAGACCTTAAAATAATTAATTAGCTTAATTATCGTTAAGCTCTTAGAGTCACTAGAGGGAGACACAAGCGCATGCCTTAAGCCAAGTTGTTACATCTGGACTGGAAAAAACACCCAGTAGATGATGGCACGAAACATTTTAAACATTAACTATAATATCTACACCACATGCAGCTTCTCAAGATGTTTTGCTGTCATCAACTTACTAAAAGATAAAGATTTATTGGGCTATTACTGAAAAGGAAGCCAGATACTGCCAAATGGCAGGGACAGTTAGATGACTAGTTGCTGACATCTTTATTCTTATATAAAACAACACAACTGAGTTGTATTTTTTTTAACTACCATGCCTGAAGGAATCGGCAAAGCAGTGCCTTATCATACAGAACTTTTAAGTCATTTTAAGATCATTCATGGGCTTTGGACAAGTTTTTCTTTTCTTTTTGTGTTCATACAGACCACTCCGTTAGCACCCTGTGAACTTCTAGCGCTGCCTGCAATCAGAGATAAGCAGTGCCAGCCACAGATGGGTTTAACAGTGTCTGAGGATGCCGAGAGGAACATTCACGGCGTGGACCATACCAGCAGCGCTTCCCGGATCCCAGCCACGAGGTCACTCTTATTCCAGTGCCACGTATCCATTGCAGGCATACAAGAACATTTCAAGTGCTGCAGACATGGCTTTTTTACAGGTTTAAGACACAGACCCATGCTAACCCTACGTAGGCTGAGAATATTATGTCTACCTTTTGATCAGCTCTTAGCAGCAATCATTGGGACTGAGAGGTTAGTGCAATAACATTTTCTTTGAATAGTTTAAATATCGCTTCTATAAAGAAATTGCTGAATAAGTTGTAGTGATTACACAACTATCTTTATAACATATGTTAAAAAAGATGACAAACCAAATGAACGTAATTATTCTACTCCTTGCTGAAAACTGTAGGAAAAGTGAAGCAAATCACATATGACAAAATCCTGTGGTACTGGAGAGCTCAAGTTAAATTGTTTGCTCTAAAAATTTAAAAATCAGTCCAAGCCTGTGGAGCTGCTCTCCCAGAAGCTGGCTACCCATATCTGTCCACTTTTTCTCCGACAGCTTGATGTACTGTCCTCACTTTGTTACACATTTTGAATTCAATTTAGCATGCTACTTCCAATTAACCGGCACACACTTATTGCATTATTTGGCATTAAACAAGCGCTTGTGTTCCTTTAGCTCCTTCCAATGCGAGAAGACAATACCCTTAAGGTGAACTGGGCTATTTGTTTGGCGAGTATTAGGCTCTGGGATGTGTCCAAGAAGGCTGATGGAAGCCCGCAGGTGTGCGGTTTCAAATGCCTTCAAAGTGCTCCATGCCCAAGTCTTCCAGAAATGTTACAGTTCATAACCATCCTCTTCCAGCAGGATTTATGCTGTGTTTTGAATATTTCTAATACTCTGGAGACTGAGTGCCAGAAACCTCTATTTATCAGGCCTGATCGCTGGACAAGGTGCTCTGGTCAGGGATCATATATAAACCCATTTATGTAGAGGCCATTAGTTATTCTATACAAACTACCACAAGCAGGTGTGATTTCAGTGCACGTGCTCTGGACGTGAATTAGTTTAACAGAACAAAGCTTGCTCCACAACATAAGCCTATTGCTTCAAGACTATCAATAAGGAGAAAACAAGAACAAGTCTTAATGACATGGTTATATAAAGAAACCAGCATCCTTTCACTATGATATGTGTCCAACAACGTCCAGTACAGTTTCGAGATACATCCCACATACTCTTTGAAGAGGGGGGTTACAAATTCACAAAGACAGAATACTGCTATGCAAGTGCTTATTACAAGCAATAAAAAGAGCAGAATGAACAATTTATTCTCAAACAAGTCTGAGATTTGGTGTTTACCACTGGAAATTGCTTTACACAGTGTTTAAATTTAAAGCTTTGACCTGGCAAAAGAATTACTTTTGAATTCAAAAGAATTACTGGGCATGGTGTCACAGCTCATGCACAGAGCTGCTGCAGTCAGAAGGAAAAGTCCTTCAAGAACTGGGGACTGAGAAGGTTTCTAGCCCAACCGTAAAAAAAAATAATAAAAAAAAAAATGAACACAAGGACGGGAGGATGTAGGTTTCCCGGTCCACCCATTCTCTCAAGGACTCTTCCTAAGCTTTTCTTTGCTCTAATGAGAAGCTAAACTCTAACAGAAACATTATTTGTCACTGTTAGATCTACAGTACGAAGCCACGATGGCTCTGAAATGTGTGTCTGGCTCTTCTGGGAAGGACATAAAGGTATAATTTCCATGTTTGTCCCGTTGGCAACTCCTGATACTATGATGGTTATTACTTACACAAACAGAAATCTGCAGCCAATCAAAATAATATGGTTGGCAAGAAATCTGGGCAAACTTTAATAGCTATGGTTCTTCAACATAAAAAGGATAAAAGTAGAATAATAATTTTTGGCAGGGGAAGCGGGGAATTTTTAAAATTCTGATTGTTTTCCTATGAGGATAGTGTTATAAATACTGAAGTCTAACTTAGAACATGTTGTTCTGGTTTCATGAATTCTCATTGAGTAAGATTCTGCTGGACTCACCGCGTTCCACTCAACTCATTTCCACTCTTCTCGAACTGAAGTTATCTGGAATACACAACAAGGTGCGTGAGCGGGATTTGGCACAGAAACTGCATGGCCGAAGTAATCTAAATGCCCTTCTGAAAGGAGTTATCTGTGCATGCAGCTGTGTTACAGTGGAAGGAATACACAGAACGCTCTTTTCAAGAAAGCATAATTAACGTCAGCCTTCTGGGAAATGGAGAGCCAAGAAAGGCATTCACCAAGCGAAAGATGGACATAAATTTCAATATAAAAACTATTTTCACTGAAGTTTTCACTTTCACTTTCAACAAGCTCCAGGGCTATGCCCAGGACAGTATCAGCCTGACAGTCTTCCTCTGGAATCTGATGAAGCAAATAAGCAGATTTATGTTATTTTAGTAGCAGCTATACTCACTTGCCACAAAATTAATCTATGGAAAAGCTGATTTAGTAGTTTTTCCATTTAAAAAGTCCATGCTGTCTAATAAAGACTATTTTGTAGGCACAAAATTAGGTAAATCTGTTAACCTGCAGTAAGGAGCAGAATCAAAACATATTAATGACATCACAAGCAAGTAACATTCCGTAATTTGTAGCTGATGATGTAAAGTTTTGGCTCTTCTTTTAGAAAATAACATCCTGTAAACATTTTCCCTGCCTTGTGAGAAGAATGAAAACCTTCACTAACAGAGAACCAAGAAAAGACATTCCAAATTATCTCAAATCAAAATTAATCTTTTAATACTTTTTTTAAAACTTAATTTTGATTTTTACCTTATATGATTGTACTTAATTCTGGAACAAAAAGTCATATTGAGCCCCAACTCAGAATGATGTGTTCACTGCAGAGATCTTCCGTTCCCAAGGCAATACCATAAAGAGCCTAAGAAATATTTTGAAGGAGGAATGAATAAAAAGACTATTGCATGTGAATGGTTTTGTATGAAATGGCATTTTTGGATTTTTTTTTTTTTTAAATTGCTGAAATATTTCCCAAGTAGATTTTTTTGGGCCTCTAATTCAATGGCACAGGCTCAGTATCAGTCACTTAAAATACATGTTTCATCACATACAAATTGTGACATTCTTTAGAAATACTTCATACAAAAATTTTTATTTCCTTTATACTACATATTTACAATTCTATTATCAAGGTACTGTGGAAAATGTAAACAAGTAGACACAGGTAAATAATACGGTTCGAGAAAGGTTTCTCCTTTGATTAGCTGCTCTAATCACATAGCAGAATACAGAGATAAGAAAAACCAGTCCATTTTATAAACTGCTGTCAAACAGCAAAACGTAAGCTCAGGGCTTTGAGGCATTAGCTGCTGAGGAACCGTACCAGTCACTGGGCATCCTTCCCTACACTGAAATGTCCCATGTACTAGAACGGGCCAGGTAATCGGGGCTGATACAGCTGGGTCTGAGGGAGCAAGGTTTGCTCGGTCTTCAGAAGAGAAGACCAAGGGGAGGTATTACTGCTGTCTTCAACTACACCGTGGGGGCTGTAGATGAGATGAGGTCAAATAATTCTCTGAGATGCACACTGAAAGGATGAGAAGCACCAGACAAATTGAACTTAAGAAAATCCTGATTAGAAAATAGGGGAGAAAAAAAAATAATTCTGAGCATGACATTTTTACTGGGACAGGGACTCAAAGAGGTGGTGGGATCTCCATCCTTGGAGATATTCAAAACTCAGCCAGATGAATCTCTGAGCAACCCCCTTTAACTCTGAAGCTGACCAGGCTTTGAAGAGAAGCCTGGACCTCCAGAGGTCTCCTACAACTTAAATTTATGATTCTAGGAAATGTCTTGAATATAATGGAACTCCTGCAGTACTGTTGTAGTTTGGCTCTGTGGTAAATACATAGTTAAGTCCAAAATATGTTAATTGCTTAACCTGGATTGTTCTTCTCCAGCAATTGCTAAGATTATGTTTGATTTTCTCACATGAGATTTACCTTATTGGTTCCAGTTCAGTGAAATTGCCCCAAATTCACGTAATTGCAGGATCAGACCCAGGACATCTCATCTCCAAAAGAATGTTTAGAACGTCACAGCTGGCAGTAAAGCCCTGCTGAGGGCCACACACTTCTGATTAGTTTGGGGACAACAGTTTTGGCACATTTACATTGAGTAAACTTTCCAGTGACATTCATGGGTCTCTACAGAAGAAATGACCAGGGATCAGCATCAGCCCCTGTGATATTTTGCTGAAAGCACAGTTGGTTAATGAATTCTGACACATTCACAAATACCTTTATGGCATTTAGGATGAATTTCTATACCTATGAGGTGATGAATAACAACAACAAGACTTTCACGAAGCTTAAAAAATACCTACAAAACCTATATTGCTTAGAATAGATGACAGTTTGCATTAAACTCCCAGGTGAGCAAGTGTCACTTGCTTGGTACTGGACAGTTACTGACTGCAGATGTGTTTAAGACCTGAGGTGAACCATGGGGTAAAACTGACTTCACCTACTCATTATCCAACTGCAACAACAAAAATAAGCTTTAAAATTCACAAGTTACATCAATTAATGTCACTTTGTCTCTTCTAAGGCAAAAATCTTCTCTTGTGGAGTTCCGGTTTGTTACGCTGTGTGAACGGTAGCGTGAATGCAAGACCTGGCACTACCTGTGTTACCATGTCCACTGAGCCTGATGGTCCTGATGCCCTTCAATAAGTGCACTTTTGATAGCCTGATGGTCCTGATGCCCTTCAATAAGTGCACTTTTGATAGCGTCAGACTCCAGAGGTTACTACGTAGATTTTGTAACACCTAACCTAAAGAGAGGTATAAAGAGGCACTCTGAAATTATTTAGTCAGGTTAACTCAGAATATTAAAATAGAGAGCATTATTTCTCCATAATTATACAGTTCTATACTAAAGAACAACCTGTCTAAAAAGGCAAAATGGCACCAACATGTCTTTGTTCTATTCAGTGACCAACAGCAGCTGTTGAATGGTATCAGGACTTTTTAAAGCTGACAAACTATTGTGCAGTAAAAGCACATTATAGTCCTTTATATAAAGAACAACAAAGGTTATCTTCAAACATCTATCCTTGCTTATTATCTGCTTTCTCCACCCAAGACAAAACTCTTTTCTGCGTTAGACAGTACTGTTTGATGAGAACTGCTGCACAGTTTGACTTGACAAACCACTGAGGAAGTCAACTGACAAGACGGGAGAATGCAGAAAGCCAGAAGAGTCTGACAGGTGACACCATGCTCTTTGGAAGACAGATTCAGACATAAGCAAGATATAGATGGAGACCTTCCAATCAGTCAATCCACACTAAAAACGCAGTACATATTCTCCCTTATCGAGGACTGTGCTGGATTCTGCTTCAGTTGCAAGTTTAAAATTAGACTGAATGCTTTTCTAGAGCACACAATGTTATTCAAAGCAGAATTGATTTGGTGAATCCCACTAGTTTCTGTGCAATGTGATTTTGCAGTGAATCCATACTGGTTTCATAATCTGTGAAACGCTCATTAAACTCCGTGCTGGTTGTCAAGCGGGTTTAGAAAGTCACTTGTAAGTGGTGTGGCTCGCTGCACGTTGATATGTTACATACTGCTTATCCTGATACTCCTTGGAGCCGGTCTTATTAAAAACATGTCCAAGCTTTCAAACAATGAATTATATTATATAGCAGAAAGAACGTCCAGGGCAGATTAATGGAGGGGTAAGAGGCTAGGAATAAATACATGAAACTGATTCAACTTTTTAAAAGGATCCAGCTACTAAATGGCCTCTGTAGTCTTCCATAAGAAGTGTGAATACTTCAGTACAATTCAAGCTGAATTGAATAGCTGTTTTCATATCCAAATTCAAATACCGTCTGTGCATATAAAACAGTTCATTTATTAGTCCAAATGTTACTGTTGTAGAGCTCTTGGAAAAATCTTCCCTCTTTCTTGAGTTTGTTCTTCATGAAAAGGAAGCTTTGGAGGGCCACCTAGAGAATTCAGTAGAAACACAGTTTCAGGTCTATATAATGTAATACTGAAATATTACATAGATTGTACAATTTACACTTAAATAATTCAGTAAATATTACCCTTCAAAAAAAGGTGAGGACTGAGTTACACTGGACTCCTCACAGTGGCAGAAAGCAGGCAAACAGTAAAACATGTCTTAAATGGCAAGTTCCCAAAGTGTTTCCTAAACTCAACGCAGAATTGCATGGTATCACCATCAAGCCAGTTGCAATTAGATTACGAGTGGGAGGAAATTTTCACTCTGTACTATATCTCAAGAACAAAAATTATCTAAATACAAAAAGTCCCAGCCCCCTTGTGATAGTGAGATGAGTGCTTTAGCACACTCACAAATCAACCCACGTCTATTTTCCAATGTTTTGTCTACTTCTCTGGCTTATTGCATCCCAACACGATCTTCAAAACCTGAGACCTCGACAAAAAGTAAGTGAATGGGATGGCATGTACAGCAAGTAGACCTCCTCATTCTTCTTATATAGAAGCTGCGGGTATCAAGTGTTTCAGGGCAAGATTTGATACTGGCAGGCACAGAAGAGCGTACTGCTCTTGGCACAGCTGTGCTGGAGGCAGCCTCAGGAATCCTTGATCTCCACAGCCTGCTCTGAGGGGAAACCACTGCACCGAGGCAGTTCAGCTTGACCGAGACCTCAAAACCACCTGGAACAACTCTCCGCTGGCATTTGCAGTGTCTGCTGGCATTTGCACCATCAGATGCTGGGACCCTTCGGAGCAGAGCACACACCAACACAACCTTTCCAAGCAAAGCTGCTGCTACCACAGGCTCTGTGTTTTTCACAGGAGAGGGAAATGCAGAACAGCTTCTGCCTCGCACAGCCTAACACGGGAACTGTGGCGGCTGCTGCCGAGCACCGGGTTTGGGTGGTGCATTGGTATTCCTGTCCAAACTCCCACCCCCCACCCCCCCCACGGTCAATGCATGGCTTCTACTGAGAAAGGCTGCACATCTCCAGCTGGTGTTACCTTCTTTGCAGGTTGGCCCCATCCACGTGGCTGGGCACACACAGTTCCCATTGTACGGATTGCACTGGGATTTGCTGGCACACTGGCACTGCAAGGAGCAGTCAGGGCCGTACTGGTTTGACCTGCATTCTGGAAGGACAGAAGTGTTTGGAAGAAGGTGAATGCTCCCTAGTAGTCTCCTTGTTCTCCGGGATCAGGAAGCTACTGAGACACCTACATCTGTTAACATTAAAGCATGACATTTCAGAAAGCCTTACAGTCTTCAAGTTTTGTCTGCCACATGGTCTGCCCGAACTGTAGCCCAGCTGTCCTAAAGAAGTTCCCGGAATGGAAATCATTAATGGTATAAAAACAGGGGTTGACAGCCCAACAAAAAAAAGACCTTGGGATTTGCTCAGGAAAGTTACAGTCAGCATTCTGGATCCACACTATCTCCCGCACCTCTACCGCATGGCTTGGCTGTCAGTGTGTGCCAGCAAAGAGCCCTCACTCAAAGAACGTGAAACTGAAAATTAATCCATTTTCTACATACTGTTACGTCTTACTCTGATTGCACAATTCCGCTGCCTCCTGGCAAATTAAACTCAAAAGATGTCTCGCTTCCAAATGCAAATACATACCATACCTAGGCTGATAAATCCTCACTGCAAATTTTTTTTTATGCAGAGTACAGACATGAAGGAGAAGTTAGCAGCAGGTCACAAGGCAGGGTGCTAAATACACTGTAAACAATAGCCCTCTCTCCCTCACCTCACCAGAAAACACTGTAAATAATTAAGGCGCTTGCTTTCTCACACAAGCACCATTAGGTAAATGAAAGTGCTGCTGAGCTGTGCATCAGCTGCAGCCCCAACACGTGGGAGAACTCTCCCTGTGCGCTCAGAGCTTGGCCTTTTCAATTAGGAAATGTTATGAGAAAAGGTCTCCTCAAACACCTCTGGACCTGATTTTAATTTATGTAATACCACATTTTCATGTTAATAACAATGTGTATTTAAGACATCTGTTTGAAAGTCTGCAATGTTAATTTACTACAGAAAAAGAGCGCCCATAAAAGTCTGTTATATTCTCTCTCTTTTTTTTTTTTTTTTTAATTAACATTTTGCCTGTTTAATGGGTGCTTTACCAGAGTTCAAATTAAAATCAGGCCTTTTATCTTTATGGCTGCTGCACAGTCACAGCTGCTCACAGTTATATCACAGATGAACTGAGCCTAATTGAAAATAAAAATGCAAATAAAACCTACCCCATAACAGCTTTCCATGGATGGGGGCTACCCTAGCTGATTTAAGAAAAATAAAAATGACTCCTAGAGTTTGCAAGAAGCAAAACCTCGGTTCACGTTTTTGGTGCTGAGCTTCCCCCTTGCGTTCCACTTCTGCTAGAACGTGGCTGGCCCCCGGCTGCCCAGCACCGTGCTGCGGGGTGCCTGGTGGTCCCGTGGGACCCCCACCCGCCGGCCGGCCGCCTTCGGCTTCTGAGCACCAGGCAGCGCGGGGAGGGAAGCAAAGGCTCTTCCATCCCAGTTTCGCAGGTTGCACTAGCACTGAAGCTCCCAGCAATTACTTTGCATTAACCACAGGCTGTTTAAAGCTGTTTCCTGCCCTACCCTCGGACAAAAGGAGAAATTATATTCCTCTGCTGTGATCTGGGGGCTCAGGAGGATGATGGTTCCTGGTGTGAACCTGCAATAGCAGCACCTGGAGGTTCACTCCTCCTATCTCGTTTGCCACAGCATTAAGATTGCAAATCTCTTCTTACACTTGTTTAAACCACTGCAATTCCTTTTACTTTAGTGGATTACCTTAAATTTACTCCATCAGAACTGTGAGCAGAGTCAGGCTCAGGAACCTTGCCTGCCATTGCTGCCTCTCAGCCCCGCAACCACCTCATCAGGGCACGGAGGTGGGACTGGTTTTCCCTACAGGAGAATTTTCATACCTATTTTTATGCCCTTGTTACAAAATAATTCTCTCTCTCATGGGCCAACCATTGCCCAAGCACACAGCCTGAGTGCCTGTGCTGCAAATGAGGGAATTTTATTCCGATTCAGTGTTCCTAGACTGCTGCTGAACCCCAGAGGCAGGCACAGCTGCCGCAGCTCCGCCACCCTCACCCGCAGGGATTCTACTCTGCTTCTTGGGGAAGCAAATCTGGAGCGGGAAATACTTTGGCCTGAAAAGGGTCACAGATGTCCGTGTGACAAAACACACTGCAATCAGACCCCTTCGTGGCCATTTCCAACCTCTGGAGACTTCCCCACTACATCTGCAAAATAGTGGGCTTGGTAGATCCTCCACAGCGTGTGCTCTCCGAAACTCAAGGCAAATGACATTTTACAGCTGACCCGTGAACAGCTTTCCTACCAGTGTATTGATATAAATATTGATTAAATCAAGAGGCACAGCCTGTTGATAAAGCTGTTGATAACCCATAGGTGTAATTTGCTACAAAGTGTTCTTGAGTACCAGCAAATGTACTTTCCCAGTTACGCTTAGCCCAACAGGTCATATTGGTTTAACTATACAGAGTCCAGACTTCAGAAAACATCAACCTTACCAATGTCACATTTGTCTCCGGTCTTCCCAGGTGGGCAAAGGCACTTCCCAGTCTCTGGATCACAAGGAGCATCCCCGCAGTCGCACTGGTGCCGGCACCTCTCTCCAAACCATCCCCTGTCACAGCCTGCCAGCGGGAGTGCTTTTTTAGATGCACGTTTGAATGGCAAGGCGTACATTAAGCCAGATGAGTTTCTCCAGGATGTCCCAGAGGAAAGCTCATAAACTCTCCACTGAAGCCAGTGTAAATGCCAAGTTTAATGAAGAATCAAACATAGTGGAATAGGCATAATATTTATATGAATTCTCCTTATGTCGGGTTCGTCTAATCTAACCTATCAAAGGTATCTGTAAATCTGTCCCAGAAATGTAACTGGCACTTATTTTTGTTTTTTAATTAGAACTCTCTAGAAGACCATTCCATAACACTCAACAGGTCTGACATACACCTATTTAATAATCTTATTTGGAGTTTTAGAAGTAAATTTAGAATCGGTAAAAGGGACTTATTTTTAATAAACAACATATGAAACTCATTGCTGCAAGACATCACGGAGACCAGGACTTTCACTGCATTAATCGGAACCAGATTAGTTAATTTATAAGGAAATGAGAACACCCAGCTATGTAACAGGTAAACTATCCCAAATTCAGTGTTTCAGGATATTCATAAAGCTCAAAATAAGGAAGAAGCAGCTCTCAACAAACAAATATTTAAGTAATCACATAGGGCTTTTTGAGTTTTGCTTCGGTTTTGATTCTTTGGGGTTTTTTTTTCTTTTTCTTTTTGTTTTTTTTTTTTTCTTGTCCATCAGAGGGGTGCAAGTACCTTTTTCACAGTGGGCACCTTGATAACCCAAAGGACAAATGCACTGTCCCGTCACTGCATCACAGGTTGCTCCATTTCGACAGGCGCATGTGTGCAGACAGCTTAGCCCGTAAAATCCAAGAGGGCACTCTGAAAAACAAGAGTATTGAGAAATGTTTATGAAGTAAAAACATACACCCCTTTAAAAACCTGTGTATTTTCAGCCACGTTCCCTAGAAACTGACAAAAATGATATTTACCATTACCTCTAACATTGCCATGTGCTTTTTAAAAACTTGTACCACCCCAGCGTCAGGAATATGCAAGTTACTCAGATCTGGAAGCAACCGGGTGATCCGGGACATCCCCAAAATTTTAACTGAACTGGCGAGGTGTTTACATGACTACTCCGAAGCCCCACACATCCCACCACTGCTGGAAAACAGGCACCTGGGCTGCCCCGGGTGCCACCACTTACTGTGCTCACAGGAGTGGCCGTAGTAGCCCTCGGGGCAGCGGCAGCAGCCCGTGAACCTGTCGCAGGTGCCGTTGTGCTGGCACGAGCAGTCCAAGCCACAGCCAGACCCGTACTTCCCTGGGAGACATTCTGCTGGCAGGACACGGACAGAGTAACAAAGGAACAAAACAAAAACAAAAAATCACTGACCTCACCCAGAGAATCTCTTATGTGATAGTTTGTATAGCTGATATGATGCCCATACAATAACTTGCAGACCCAGAGAATGTTTGTTCTGAAGACACAGCATTTCTCTACAACTGTGATGTGGTGACATACTTTGATCAGAAGTCTTTTATGTTACATAGGTGTTCAAACATTTCCTTGTACCCTTTATAGCCTACCTTTATTAATTTGACGCTTCACACCGTCAGTGTTGAACCCGCGCCAGGCGTTCTAAAGCCGCAGAGTAAATAGCATAAACGGTATCTTCTATTTTTTCCTCTATATCTATAGCCATATTTTCTTTTAGGCACTTGGAAAGTGTGAAAGAAAACGTGAAGCTTTTCCTCCTCTGTGTTATCATTGGAGTTCATGCTATTCCAATTCCTAATAAAGCCAGAAGGATCTCTTTTTCACACATAGCAACAGCCCTTCCCCGTATAATGAGATATCTGCTTTTGCAGAACTAAACACCCCTCAAATTACCGAAAGCCAAGTCATGCAAATGTGACTGTGCCAATATAATTAACCTGGGCATCATTTCTGCATAAGTTAACTTCCCACTGCTGTGATAATTTGAATCTGGGCAGACCAACTTAAATAAGCATAGCCATCCCAATAATCAGATTCATAACTGCAGATGTCAGACAAGACCTTTCAAGAACACCACACCTAATCGCTAGAAAAAGGCTGCTTGATTAGCTGTCTTTGATTTCTAGTCAAAACACACTCAAACCCACACTGCTGTGGAAATCAAGACTCGATTTCCCAATAACGTGGCTATCTCTGTCAAAAGACCAACGGTGATGCTCTTTTTAGTGATGTAACACACAGTCCTTTATATGACGCGTGCGTGTCTGCCCCCCGTGCCCGACTTCAGAGATGTTTTATCTAAGCATATCTATAAGGGATCCCCACGACCCTGCTCCAGGTGGTAACACCTGCACGACTCTACCAAGGCTTTGCAACCCAAACACAGCCTGTGGGTGGTTACAGAGATTCCAAGGCACAAAGAGAGAAGAACGCAGGTGGCTACCAACCCAAAGTTAGCCAGTTAATGGTGAACTTCATTTTCTTAGGGCCTGTCCACAGCAGTATTCACATTGTGAGTGGCTCCATGTAGTTAGCATCTTTCTTATTCCTTCTGACTCCTCCTCTGCACACACACAGGCATGAAGTGGGTCTCTGAGTCTTCTTGGGTGCAAAGTGAAAGAACTGCATGGAGGAATGCTGCTAACAATGTGTCATTTCTATATGACACTTTTAGATAGCGACACTCCCCTGTAACAACTAGTTCTTTGTAAACATACACATGGATTTTGGGGTGGATATGCTACAGATGTCAAGCAGAAAGCCTGTAAACGAGGGCCTGGGAGAACGCTGGGGAGATTGCACCATGGCGGTTACGATGTAATGATGATGTTTGTCTTGAATGCGAACTCAGAACTACTCAGAACTAACTTTTTATATTTCGTACCTGTAAACTCACGGTTTCTTGGACATTTAAGTTGGTAACTATACAGATATCTTTTACCTAGAGAGAGAAATGGGAAGATGGAAATTCAGAATGATTTTTGGGAGATGGACAGAAGGAAAAACATGGAAAGACTCTAGGCTGGAAGTAGGGTTTCTGGGGTGAAAACTGAGCTTGTTCTGTTGAAGCATCCTTTGTCTTGTGTGAGGGAGAGCTGTCATGGAGAAGTAAGGGTGAGATAGCAGGACAATCACAATAGCTTTGGACAAATGTCAGAACTATACTAGCAGGGAAGTCAATACATGGAAGTTCAACTGCAGTCCAGTCTGAGGGAAGAGAATAACGAGAGGATGTAACAAGAGAGGAGGCAGATGCAGGCTTCTGCTGACCTCAGAGGAGCACGTGAACGAAGATAAAAACAGCATTACCATGAAGAAAAAAACACAAAAGTTCATGAAGGAAGATGCAAAACAAGGTTCCCATGAACAAAAGAACACCAGAGTTGGACAGGACAAGAAAAAAAAAAGTCTGTGCAAAGGAATTTGAGAGTTACAGAGTGAGGCTCATGAGGAAACTGTTTCTGAAAAAAGAGCTAAAGCTCTGACTAGGAGCAGTTCTGCATGAGAGATGCTACAGAGATGAATGCAGCTGGGAGGGAGTCTACTTAAGTAAGACCCATCCCCTTTTGTGGGTCTGTAGACACTGCGAAGCCCTGCTTGAATGTACACATCCACTCCCATGAAAGCAAAAAATCACCTTTCTCACACGATCTTCCTGTCCAGCCGAGCCCGCAAGTGCAGTTGCCATCCACGTGGTCACAGATACCACCGTTCTGACAGGTACATGTCAGGTGGCAGTTGGGGCCATACTGTCCCTGGGGACACACTACAGAAAATTAACAAAGTTTGAAAAAATAAATGAATTAGCATCCCCCAGAAGAATGAAGGTAACAGGGAATAAATAGAAGCACATGCTCCCCACAGTATCCCAAGTGCCTGGTGTCTCCCGAGGGCTGTGGGACGCTCTACTCCATGCTTATTAGCAGTTTCATCCAAATGTTCTCGGTCTCGCCCTATCTCCTCACTTAGCTTGACTCCATATTTGCTCCTCTTGCTCTCCTCCCTTTGTCCCCTCTTAACTCATCTTCTTCAGCAAATTGTCTCTTTTCACTTTTTTAGCTCAAGCAATCTGCTTCCATCCATCCACAGCACCCTCACACTGCTCGTGTTGTGTGCTACCAACCACCTTTTTCCCCATCTTTATGTTCTGTTTGGACTGAAGCCTCTGAGAGGAGTCACCGCAGCTTTGTGGAGAAACCAGTGCAATGGCAGCGAGTGTGGTGGAGCAAAGTGGTGCGACATGGGCAGGAGGTGGGGGCAGGATAAAGGCAGGGTGACGGAGCGGGGCCAGGCAGGGGCCAAGTACAGCAGACTGTGATGTTATCAAGCAAAGGCGCTGGGAAGCACAGTTCTAACAATGTTTGGCGCTGAGTTTTGTTTGCTGCTGGTTTTGAGTATGTCACCGACTGACGAGGTGACCCTGGGTCCCACTTTGTTACCTTGCTGACAGCTGGGTCCCATTTGGCCAGGAGGGCAGGTGCACTTGCCAGTCCGTGGGTCACACTGACCTTTACCGCATGCACAGAACAGGGCGCAGTCCTTCCCGTGGCGGTTCTCAGGGCAAGCTGCAGGGAACACGGTCTTTTGTTAAACACCCTGGGTAGCCAGTGCCAGCTTTCACCCTTAGCACCAGCAGGACCTTACGGGTAGAGCTGGCTTCATTTTTATTCCAGCTGATGTGCTTCAAAGGAACAACTATGAAACAAAAATCCATCCAAAGACATGACTGCTTCATCCTCTGAAACCTCACTTGAGGTTATAAACATAATCCATGGTTTCACCTGGAACATTTAGTAGGTTTCCTACTAAAAAGATGAGTGTCCAACTGAAATATCAGCTGCTCATCCTTGCAGCTAAAGACTCTTTCCTTCCTAAATATTGATGGTGTCCTGTGCTGAAGAGCAAAGCTAGAGGCCACCAAACATCAAAACATCGCTTTCCCTTGAATAAGCTGAACAGACTTTCACAGAGATCATTTGGAAAAAGCACAGAAATTCAGCCACACAATTTAGCTCTGAAATAAAGAAGTAAGAGAAGGGTTGCCATGGAGTCTTTACCAGTTTTGCCATGACTAAACTTTTTCTTTTTCCCATTTATTGAAACTAATGGCACCATAGTGTGAAGCAAAATATTGAGACAATTTCTCAACCCAGAAATTTTGGACAGGAAGAAGGAACTTGAGCAATTCATGCTGAGCTGGCTCTAGAAATAAGCTTGGGCAAGCAGGTTGTAATCCTGGGATGAGTGTCCTTGCTTCTACGCACGCAGAAGAGAGGGAAAATATTTTGCAAGAGATTTTTTACAAAGCTGGAATCCTGATTTACAATTCAAGGAGGAGGTAGCTGGGATCTGTCTGTTTTTCTACTGACAAGCTCTTATGCAGATGATTCTCTCTGCTGTTTTTTGAAAGCAGCAGAACATGGATGTTGGCTTACTTTTACTACAGTCTGCTCCAATGAAACCAGGCGCGCAGTCACACGTTCCCGACGCAGGGTCGCAGTGGCCTCCATTCATGCATTTACAGGCATTTTGGCAGCTCGAACCGTAAGTACCTTTGGGGCACCCTGTTTCAAAAGAGCAACATAGCAATTAGGCAATGCTGTTACTGGGCCTCTTGCATTTAATGTCATCAGCACTTTGTTGCTTTCAACCCAAATTAGGTTTTCATTTTTTAATTGATCACTTCTGGAGGGCCAGGAGGAGGCACTGACAAGCAGATGGGTGCCCCGGGCAATGCACTCCTTGGGGCAGCAAGGCAGCGCTGCCTTGCAACGTCAGACCCCTGGGGAGCTGGACCAGCTGCTGCCACCCAGCCTGGTCTGATGGCTCCTGGCTCTGCCTGCTCCTCCCATTCCTCATAGGTGACAGTAACAAGAAAAGCAAGCCCAGTTCTTCAGAGGTTTTCCTCTTGGATTTCTGTTCCCCCTTTCCCTCCCATGGCAGAGGTGGAGAGTTGGGGCCCTGGTCCCTCCTCCTTCGGGCAGTAACAGCCTGGTTTGCCCGAGATGGTGAGAAGCCGTATCTGCGCCTTTCAGCATTTTAGCAGACCAGTTATGGAGCAGGTCTTGTCTTTTAAAAATATTTAAGTTGGAGAAAATTTGTTTTCTCTATAATCTACGCCTTCCCTCCAAACTGGAGCTGCCATTGCTGTGGCACGTCTAGTGGGCTGTGGATGGAGGGCTATGAAAACCTGCACATGACAACAAGAGGGAATTTCAGAAGACACCTTCTCAGAGGGTAAATACAGAGGAAAGATGGTTTAAATGCAAAGCCAGAAAATTCTCTGAGGAAAAAAACCCAAAACATCTGTATTTTGTCATAACCACAAGAAACATTAGACGTGGATGGATTGTTGGGCCAGAGTTACGTGGCAACCAGCTGTCCGTGAAGAGGTTTTCCAGGTGGTCACAGGTATTTTTAGAGAGCTAACACTGAAGGAGCACTGAATACAACATCAGGAAGACACGAATGCATCTGCCATGCTTGGCTCACGTCTTCAAGATACTCTTTAGAGTGACAGAGGCTGCAAATGAGGAAAATAGCTGGGCAGAGCTGCTAGGCACGTGCCTCTGTCTGCCTTCAGCATGCTACCACCAGATTCTGGAGATGCAGGTTATTCTCTTAATTTTCCGGTGTACTGGAAAAGGGAGAAGCTGCTGCTTTTAGAGCAACATGATCATCACTGAACAGTTACACTAGTGCTACTACCTCTACATGTCACTTCTTTGCTCCTTCCTTCCTTCTCTTCCCTGGCAAAAGGAAAGCCTATGGCTACTTTGGAAATCTGGTTGAATATAATATTTGTACATGTCTCCAAGCAACAGATCTCTCACAATCTGTGCATAAATAAATTTCTATATTTTCTCTCTTTTTGGAAGGCATGCAGGCTTGGGCTGAGTGGCTGTAGACATCTCTAGATTTTTTTGAACTATTCAGTAGAGAGGGAGAGTTTTAAAGGAATACCTTTTAAAATAAAACTGAAAATTGGCTTCTGCTCAAATCAAGATAGCAGATCATCAGGACTAAACAGATACACAATTTTATTACATGCAGATACTCTCCCCAGCCCTTCTCAACCATGGCTTCTTCTCAATGAATGCTTTGTCATCAGTACTTCCATCTGTCAGCACAGCAAATCTGTTTCATGTGCAAACCCTGGCATCAAGGAGTAACATCTCTGCAACCCTGCAACATCTATTTCATTTTGACCAAGATGTGAAGTTAAAGACACACCCAGATTCAATTATTTAATCAGACTCTTAAGCGAATTTCTCTCCCTCCTCTCTTTCCCTTTGGTCATCATTTGGCTTTTCTCTTTTTTTTTAGTTCTGTTTCCCACACTCCCAAACACGTTGCTTCTCCCTGGCAAAGCTTTCAGAGTCGTTCCTCAGCTCAAGACTGGCAAGAACTGCTCCGTTACCGAAAGGGATGCAGTAATTCCTTCCTTCCCAATGTAGGTACCCTTGCAGCGTTTTATTTATTTCAATCCAATGGGAAGCAGCACAAGCAGGGCAAAACCATCAGCTGTGACGTTCATGTGATTATTAACAAGGCCATCTCACCTGTTACTACTTTGCAGCAGAACTTCTGTGCAGATAGCTAGGGCATTTACACAGCGTCCTGCCTTCAGTAGGCTCTGCCTTTATGAAGAGGGTTAGCCTCTAACCACCAGTTATCTCATAAAGACATTTTCTAATTTAACAGTTTCCTGTGCATCTGACATGTTTTTCTGAGAACAGCAGGAGCAGCAGCCAGATTTCTAACTTATTTCCTATTTTTTTCCTTCTGGTTTGGGTGGTTTTGCCATGACCAAGAGCTCCTAAATTTTTTCATACCAACCGGGCTTTTCTTACCTACATCATTAATTGCATTTTCAAAAAAATAACTTCTCAAGCATCCTGTTACCCACACCTTGAAGGTGAAGCTGGTGAAGTCTTTCTGGCTCAGGGTTCACCCAGCCCAGTAAATGTCACAGAGAGGCAGCATGGGTTTTTTTATCCATTACAACACCACTTACTGCTTGTTATTCATAACTTCACTCAAGTAGATCTGCCCGTCCACCGAGTTATGGACAATTGATGGGAATCTTATTGCTAGTTTGTCTGCTTCCTCTGGCTCCTGCCAAGAGACTGTTTCAGCTCTTCACTCCAAAATTTGAGAACATGAAAGCCTCGTTGCTCTTGGCTCCTGGAAATTTGACTTCCCAGCCAACTACACCTTTTATAGATACTTTCGTGAACCTTTTTTCACAGTACTATAAATATAGCAACAGTTGCCAGAAACCATTTCCAGCAGCATCCAGCCACATGTTGACTGGACTGAAGCCCATTTCACATCTTTGGGAGCGGCTCCTTATGCTGTTTTTAATATTATATCGAAAGCTTCTTCATGTTGGAGCAGCCCCAGTTCTCCCTGTAGTGAGGATGGTGGGAACATGGAGTATTCCCACCAGTCACACCAACTATCCTTGGTTATCAGACAGTCACTGCAGAATTGGGTCCACAATCTTTCACTCTGCTGACCTAAACATAAAAATAACTCACACTTCAGCTGTTTTCCTACATTTCTGTCTGTCTATGCAATGGTCAGAGTGGCATAAGGGAGAAGTGCTAAAAAGCCCCCAAGACAATACAAATTTTCTCTCTCTGTGAACCTCCCATATTCCGTTTTATCTCTAGTAAATGTTTAACAAAACTGTATCAATCAAATGAGAATTTGCTGTGCAAGATACTGTGTATTTTTGGAATCTAAGAGAACACCATGCCATGAAGGCTCACGTCTCATACGCTATAGGTTTAATCCTAGCTACAAAGTCGTCCATGGCAAAATCCCCTCTGAATACAATGAAACACAGATTTCATTTTTGTAAGTAATTTCTTTTATGTCAGAACTTCAGTGTAATTATTAATGCTTTAAATGTTTAAATTCTGAAATAAAAACTTAAGGATCTAAGCAAGCTTGAGGACATTAACTATAATCTATAGAAATTTAGCAGTACATGCACAGGTAATGACTGCTGAAAGATTGCTACATAAAAGTAATAGGCTAACCATGATTAAGTCTTTTAAAATGATACTGTTAAATAGTTGATCTCCACTACTGCTGTACTATAATATTTATTATAATCTAATGTATAATGGATCCAGATGGCTTTAACCTAGATGTTGAAGGCTGGATTTCAATCTCACGTACAGCGAGAAATGATGTACAAAGGACAATAGAATCAATCCTTAAATTTACATTTGTATTTTAAAGAATAACTTGTGATGACATGACGGTAATACAAATGCCCATTTCTAAAATGAGGCTCTTTCCTATTTCTACTCTAGGAACAAAGCACAGGTTTAACCCTTACTAGAGCTGCATATATTGCAGCTGGCCTTTATATCAAAATTGTCACCCAAAAAAGCAAATGAACCAAAGAGAGTGCCGCGCTGGATTCCTAAGAAAGGGAAAGCAGTGTTCACAAAAGAGAACCAGACTAGGCTTGAAAGACTACAGCTTTTTTTTTTTTAAAAAAAAAACAAAACCAACAAACAAGACCATTACAAGCCATGGAGTAAAAACAAAATTAAAGTTGTAAATAAAAAGGTAATTGACTGTCTCCTTTATGGGATATGTTGGTATATGTTTCTTATCATTTGCCACATTCCACCAGAAACAACTTTACAGATGTCCTAAAAAAACAGCTTAAGGCATGTGGATCTGGGAATATTTTTTATGATGGAGCGCTTGGCCAATTGGCATTTTGTCCTCCACACTAGTCACCATTTTTCAATCTAGAGTAACAATTTGTTTAATTTGATTGTTCCTCAGAAGGTCCTACAACTCAAGTGACTTTATGAATCCCTTAGATTTATTGCCAATTGCAGCTTGTTGTTTTGCAATAACCATTTGTCCTCACTTGAGCACACAGAGATTTCGGGAAGTGTTTTGGCCTAGGTATTGGGAAATGAAAGAGCTACACAACACCCAGGTGTAGCTGCAGATGAGAGGTGTAAATGCAGAGGATGATAGCGATGTCCTTCAGCATGGCATGAATTTGAAAATAATTTAGCTAGTAAATGAGTCCTTTCTTTTTTTTTTTTTTTTTTTAATTAATCCCTTGCAATAATACAGGTATTTTGATTTTTGTAAATTAACGCAACCTATGCTTTCTTTCTTGCAGTCAGCACTGAAGGTACTGGCACAGATGAACTCAAAGTGCCAGCACATGCTCCTGTGTAACTCAGTCCTGGGCATTGCACAAGATACTCACGGAGGTGGCAGCGGGCCCCGAAGTACCCCGGGCGGCACACACAGTCGCCGGTCACCGGGTGACATTCCTCATTCTCAGCAGAGCACTGACATACTCGGTTACAGTTCTTCCCATATGTGCCCGGTGGACAAACTTGGGGAAGAGGAAATGTAAACCAATAAATTAAATTTGTCTTGGTAAATATAACACTCAAACAAAGAGCGAGCTCAAATTTATTAAATAAAATCCCTGCCTACAGAACGACACTCTCCTCTGGGACTTTGGATTTATTACATTTACTTGGGGGTTACTTCACTGCTTGATTTTGTTTTGTTCAGTCAATTTGTGCCCAACTGTCAAGGGCCAGATACAATTTTCTTGTCACTAGAAAAAATCATAGGGAAATGTCAGGTAAAATTGACTAAAATAACAGTGTAATTCACAAGGGACCAGGCATTGGATAAAGACATTCTACCTTTTGCAGGGAGTTTAAACTTGCAAAGCTGCTGTAGCCCCAACATCTTCACAGGTTTCATTTTGCCTGTTGACAGCCACATTGCCTACAGGTTTTGGACTTCCCATGTCTAATTCTTACATCTCACTTCCATTAAGTTGCCCTGGTTGTGGGTCAGAATTTAGAGTCCTTTACTGGAGGATATGGGATACCAATGTCAATTCTTTTAATTCTTTCTTTTTGTTTTTTTTTGTTGGTTGGTTGTTGGTTTTTTTTTTGCTAGAGCGCTGCTCAGGCAAAGCATTGTAAGGAAGAACAACGTCAAAATTATGCAGCTGGGGTCACAGAACGAGCCTGCTTTCAAAGAGAGCTCCAGACGGCCAAACTCAACACTGACAAAAAACCAGATAATGACATTTCGATGAGCTCTGACAGCAGGAATAGACGGTCTCTCACGGGGACAAGGCCAGCAGAAGGCAGAGCTGCTGCCTTACCCACGGCACAGCAATGGCTGTGGGCAGGAGCTGGGTTCTGCTGGCACCTCCTCAGTCAGTTTTGATCCAGTTTAGCCCCCAGCTGCTCCCTGCCAGCCTGGGAGCTGCAAACAGAGAGGGCAAACGCCACCAGCCCAGCCTGTGCCAGGCACGGAGCTCAGAGCCAGCCAAACCACTTAGGTGAGTGACAAGCAGCCCTGGTCCATCCCCACTGCTGCGAGGTTGCTGTGTCCTCCCCCTTCAGGCATTATATCATCAAGTTGTTCTTTAAGAAATTAATTTCTTATTTACAAGGGAAGTATTTACATTCTTATAACAAACTTACTTTTCTCACACCCATAGCCGGTGAATCCTGGAGGACAGCCGCAGGCACCTGTCCGGGAATGGCAGGGGGTACCCGCGGGACACCGGCATCGCTGGGCACAGCCCACGCCGTAGCGGCCAGGCAAGCAAGCTGCAACGACACAAGCCATCCTTGTTAGGGTACAGGGCAGGGGCCGGGCAGGATGCTGCAAAGCTACCCCCCTCCAGCTACCCCCCCCATCCCCGCCAGCACCTCCAGACCTATCCCAGGGAGCAAGGTGGGATCCTGTCCCCAGCTCTAGATTTGGGAGGAACGTACGCACCAACATTGACCTCCCGTCGCAAACGCCCAGCAGACACTCACGTTTGTCACAGTGCCTCCCTCGCCATCCCTTTTCACAGCGACACGCTCCAGTTTGGTGGTGGCAGGACAAGGCGTGTACGCAGTCACAGTGCTCCTCGCACCGCTCGCCAAACAGTCCCGGGGGGCAGACTGCGAGGAGAAGAAGAGAGCGCAACAGTTCCTCCCGCTGCCGGAGAGCATCCATCGCCGGCAAATGAACCAGTATTTTTGTTCGTGCGCATGGCGATGTATACTTAGAAGACCGTACGCCCAGAAAATATCTTTGAAATAATATATTAAAAATACTAAAAGCATTTAGTGTTGGCTATTAATGAGTCCGCACATGAAAATTTGCAATGACTTATCATAGTCTAGAGTACAAATCCAGGTGATGCCTACAGAGATGGTGATGCCACTCACTTTCACATACACAATCACACATAGACAAAGTGACAGAAGTTTGAACAGAGAAAATACGTTGTGTCCGTGTACTGTTTCCTGTAGAAGAATGAAGCTGGGTTAATTAGCACTGATGGTATACAGCTGTGGGCTGGCTTCAGGGGTGGCGGGTTGGTTGATGTAGATAAGGTGCAGCTGTGGCTGGTTAAGTTAAGGGGTTGAGAGCCAGTGAAGAGGGAGCAGCCGAGGAAGAAGAGCAGCCAAGAAAGAAGCACGAGGAGAGAGAGCATGCCCTGAATGAGGAGGAGCAATGAGGAGAAGGCAGCAGAGGCACTGGGATGAAGAGCGTACCAGTATGAGATAGTAAAAGACCTCGTTGCAGCCGGCTAGTTTGGAGAGTGCTGCGACAGTTTCCTACCTCACAGGTCACTGCAAAGCAATCAAAGGGGAAGCAAGGCCTGAAGAAAAGGAAGGTGGGCGCTGCAAAGACTTTACAGCTTGTGCTGGTGGCTGAGGCTCCGTGAATCCTCATCACCTCAGGATACATCAGAAAATTTCTCGTGGCTTGCAAAAATCACAGCACCTCAGTGGCCAAACTCAAAGCACATTTCAAGTCAGCTGATACCTACTGCTTACGAGATTTCTATTTCAGGGCTTTACATGGCTCTAAACATGCCAGACAGCTACGTCAAACCTGGGCCATTTGGACCATATGCAAGATCAATACAAGCTGAACCATTACAGCTTGGTTTGCTGAGCACCCCTCAATGACCCACAGAGGTGCAGCAGCATATGGCTGATCTGGCAAACCCTTCCTACAACTTGCTCTTTTTTTATATGTTCTTGCTTGTACCCGTGAGGTAGAGTAATAACCTTCATTTTCTTTGCAGGCAGGGAACAAAAGTAGGAGGAAATAAAATTATTTGGGCAAGGGCATGTATTTGTGGTTGGGCAGAGACCTGCCTGCAGGGCTCCTGAGCCACATGGTGAGCACCGACACCGGCATTATTTCTTTTTGGCCAATGGAATATGGGAAAAGTAAGATGCAAAATAGAAACGGACTTTATATTGTGGAGGGAAATGGCAGATTGCAGAAAAGGATGTTAAAACAAAGCATCTGCAGAAGGAACTTCCCTTACCAGCATCACAGTGGTCCCCGGTCCAGCCAGTGTGGCAGATGCATTTCCCCGAGTGCTGGTCACAAACACCATGGTGGCAGCTGCAGTTCTGCTGACAGCCCTCTCCGTACCTCCCATCCCCACACTCTGAAATGAGATGGGGGAGACTGATGGGGGGCAGGCTGGAGGAACTCCCAGAAGAACACAGAGGACCCTGAAATATGGTGAGCCACCTAAGCTGGTCCTAAAAACTTCAGTGAGGGAGATTTTTACACCTCCCTTGACAAAATTCTCTAGAAATACATTATTTTCCTCTTGGAGAATTTCTTTTATTATTGTTTTTTTCTCATCAAATGGAGTTTATTACCTATCTTCCTTGTTCCCAAGGGACAGAGAATAACTTCTTCCTCTTCTCTGTGCAGTTTCTAGCACTATGGTATGTCCAAGTGCCCACACCGTATCTCCCCTCAGCCTTAGTCCCTGGCCAAATAATCTGAACTTTTTCAGCCCCTCCACACCTGGTGCTCTCCAGCCCTCTTGCCCCTCCTCTCTTTCTTTTTCTGGACTGTCTCAAACCACACCTCACCAGTACTGAATTTCCTTGCAAAGTGACTGAAATGAGGTGCTAGAGGAGTGGAGGATGTGATGAGACTCACCCAGCTCACAGGCTATCCCAGTCCAACCCGGGGGACAGAGGCACTCGCCCGTCACACGGTCACAGGTTGCTTGGCCGTGGCAGACACAGCGCTGCAGGCAGTTTGCACCATACCACCCAGGGGGGCAGGCTGCGGAGAGGAGGTAGGACAAAAGCCCTCCATTAAGAAGTGCAGGAGAAGGAGGCAGGTTAAACACAAACTTTCCCAGCTTACACCCTTTCTCGCCCTGGCGGTCATGGAGATACGGTGGGAGGTACAATAGAGTACAAATGGGCCACAACTGATGGAATTACACAGACCAGTGTAAAACTGGTCTGGGAACAAAACAGGTGATGAAGGGGATTTGCTATGACCCACCAAATAACCTTGAGATTTGCTGTTTGCACCCACAAAACCCACAGAACCGTAGAATCATTTAGGTTGGAAAGGACCTTAGAAATCATCACGTCCAACCACCAACCCAGCGCTGCCAAGCCCACCACTAAGCCATGTCCCTAAGCATCGCACCTACACATTTTTTTTAAACACCTCCAGGGATGGTGACTCCACCACCTCCCCAGGCAGCCTGTGCCAGTGCTTGACCACCCTTTTGGTGAAGGGATTATCCTAATAGCCAACCTGAACCTCCCCTGGTGTAACTTGAGGCTGTTTCTGCTGGTCCTGTTGTTAGTCACCTGGGAGAAGAGACTGACCCCACCTTGTTACAACCTCCTTCCAGGCAGCTGTAGAGAGCGGTAAGATCCCTCGAGCCCCTTTTCTCCAGGCTGAACCCCCCCAGCTCCCACCCATCAGACTGGTGCTCTGGCCCCTTCCCCAGCTCTGCTGCCCATCTCCAGACACGCCCCAGCACCGCAGCGTCCCCCTCGTAGTGAGGGGCCCAAAACATCTCTTTGTGCTGAGAAACTGGTGAGACTCAAGGAGTTAGTGAATTGCCCGGTTTCAGGTTTTCTTTGTACAGTCCTCCTACAATCACAATTCCTTTTCTAAGTGATCCTGCTTCCCACAGCTGGCTGACAACATTTCACAGTTGACCTAATTTTAATTAAGCAAGTTTATTAATTCCCATCACAACCATTTCCTATGGATAGAACCTATTTTTTTTGACACAAAACATACCTTCACCATGTGCTACAGTGGTACCTTTGTAAGATGTTAACAGTAAAAAGTTCTCACTCTGCAAAAGCAGTCACCAGAGGACAGCTCACCCAGCCTTGTACACTTGTTCTACCTCCCTACTTCCAAAGAGAAAAGAAATCCCCGAGCACATCATTAAATAAAAAGGGTATGTTTGACAACATCTTCGTATTTGAGAACGGCTTAACTTTTGCTTTGGTTTTGTACTTGAGGCAAACCAGAAAATTTTAGGTTGTGTCACACATGTCATCAAGAACAATTTGGTGCTTTCCCAATATTTTATTCCTTCATGGAAAGGGCTCTTCATGTCAGCTTTTAAAGGAGGACCCACTTAAAGGACATATTCCTCTACCCTGCCAGCTTCCCCCCCTTTCCCCAGCCATCCCCTCGGTACGCTGAAGAGCAGGTGCTGACTCCAAAGCCCAGCTCACCCAGGAGCACCTGCAGCTGCACCCCCAGCTCCGTGGCACTGGTTATGGAGTCAGGTACCTCGTGGCAGAGGCACAGAAAAAGGAGCCTTCTGCAGCGGGGATGGACAGACTTCTTCTAGAGGCTTGGGTGCAGGGGATTAGGACGTGTAACATAAGCCTCAGCGCAGCCTTTCTTTGCCAGCCTCTTTTCTTAAGGCTACTTGGAGTTGGGTTTGTGCTTGAGTCATCAAGCCTAATTGAGGATCAGCCTAATTGCCAAGGCTGGAAGTCCCAAGGCCTCTCACATGTTCTGGATTTAGCCTATGTCTGGGACAGCATACGGTAATGATGAGGATCAGTTGGGCACAGGATGGTAGAGCAGGCCATAGAAAAGAAACAGAGTTTTATTTCAGTGTCGTAATTGGGAGTTTTGTGGACCTTTTCTCTCAATCAGCCTTCAAAATCAGCTCTCGGTCAGTTTATGACTCTGTTTCAGCCCCCTCTGCACTGAGCTCCTACAACGCAGCATCACAGATTTACGTAACAGACTGATTCACCTCACTGTGCGGATACAAAACCAGTAATAACAGAGCAATAAGCTGATAATTAAAATATTAATGAATCCCCCCGAGCAGAAGTGTTTTCTTTTCCCCTTGGATTTCCAACTTTACCTTCTTGGCAGGTGGCTCCTTTCCACCCTGGGCTACAAAGGCACATCCCGGTTACATGATGACAGAGCGCTCCGTTGTGACAGTGACAAGTGTGGTTGCAGCCTGGCCCGTAGCTGTCCCCCTGGCAGGCTGCAACGAGAGAAGTCCATAAAACCCCATCAGGAAGCATCAAAGGTGGCATCAGACACACCAAACCTGAGCCACAACCCAGCACGAAGGAAATTAGTTTGGAAGTGGCTTCCAACAACACGCTCTTCCACATCATAAGGGTGCCTAAGTCCATATATTAACCATGCCTGACGCTAAATAATGTGGCTTAAAAATATGTATCATAGCACATTCTGAAGAGGTTTTTATCGAAGGGCAGGATCGCTCGGGTGATGGATCAGCTGTCATCCCCTGCCCTGCGGAATGTCTTTGTGCTAAACTAATGGTCCAGCAGAACCGCCAGCTTGACAGCCTGGGTATTTATTTGCATCCTGGTAAGAGAACTGACAACTTCATTGTTTTCAGTGTTCATTTTTCACAGCTGGATGCCTTCGCTCACCCAGAGTCTCATTCTTTGGTCAGAGAGGGGTGATATTTTCAATGCATTCAGTTAAGCAGCTGGCTCCCAGGTGAAAACTTAACGCAGCCATCTCACAAACGTACACTTGCTGCAGCTCCATTTTCGGTGCTGCTGCCTATGAAAAATGGTAGTGATAAAACTCCTGTAAGTCTCCATTGCACTGGAGATTTGGATAGCTTTAACGGCTGGAAAACACACAGTACTGCTGCCCTGTTTTCTTCAGATATCACCCAAAAAATACAAAATGAGTTGAAGAAGCTGGATAGCCTCCTTGCACAGTATTTGTGCCTGCCTTGCAGAGGCTCTCCTTCACTTGTATGAAGCTGTCAGAGCCTCTCATCCCTGCAGTGCTGCTGGCAAGCATCGGAGAGGCAAAAAAAGCCCTGATCCCTGATCCAGAAGAATGTCACATTCAGCAAGTTCAGGACATTTCCAGGATCAGACCCAAACAATGATTTTCCACCAAAACCTCTATGCCTTTGAGGGTGTCAGTGTGCAGAACAAGATGCAGCGCAGTGGGAGGAAATGTCCCTGGGGACCAAAAGGAGGCATGAAACCATCTTGACCTCAGGGGTGAACTTGGTTGACAGTATCTGACCCATTCTCAGCCCTTTTCTTCCCATCTGAGGAATTCCAGCTTCCCAAGGCAGTTCTCACAGACACCATTTCTCTCAGGACTGCTTTTCAACAGTGCTCATTTTTGTCATCGCTTGGACCCCATCCACACTGAAACCACAAGAAAGTACAGGAGCTCGGTCCCATCACAGTTAAAGTTTGTTCTGCAAATGAGGCTTGGTTGCCAAGTTAAAAGTTCAGCCCATCCTACAGAGCTCTGGCTCAGTTTTAGGAGCAGAACTAAACATTTCCACAATACAGAACAGAACTGTATCGTAACCCAGCCAAGGGAAAAAGCTGCTCATAACCAGGTCCCCTGACTGGTTCCTAGTGGTTCGTGTGAGGTTCTTGGCGTGTGCGTGCACAGCTCTTGTTATGCTTACCAAGAAGACAAAAGACTTTTCCAGTGAAAATTCTGGTAAGAAAGCAGAAATTCCTGGAGAAGAAATTTTTATTCTACTGGGTGGATACAAACATTTTTAGCCTCTTGGTAGGACAGTCCTGATTATCAAAGTACTTTCCCAAAGACTACGATAACAAGCGAAGTATTAAAACTATTTTAAGAAGGTTCACAACTGCGTGTACAAATATCCCTGGGCCTTTTCTCCTTTCTTCATGACAAGTGCAAAGGGAAGAAGCAATAGAAAGGTTTAAATTTTTAGACTTCCTGCTTCAAAATTTTCCTCTCGGTGCCCTTCCTCTGTAAAAGGAGGATTTCTTTGTTCACAGTCTTTAAAATCCCTTTTTGCATGCAGAGTAAGGAACACATGAAACTGGAGATTTTCTTCCCAACTGGAAGTTAACAGCCATCAAAAGCATCAGGGAGCACAGGGAAGTGATGGGCGCTAGCACTCTATAGGGTGTCCAGAAGCTTTGATTTCATGCAGCTCCTGTGGATTATTTCCCCCAAAATTGAGCTTTGCCTTTAAAAGAACAGGGTATTTGCAAAATCAAGTGCTCACATCCCATGAAATGTCAGACCCCTGGTTATCAGCACCCTGAGCAGAGACTCTGGCAGAGACCGTCTTTCCGTGCTCGTTTATTTTGCAGAGCAGCACGGTCTCTTTCTTACCACAAGGAACTGCTTCTGCAAAGACCCTGCTGAGCCCCAACAGTTCCAAAAAGAAGCAGTTTTAGTACTAATACAATCAGTTTGGTGTTTGGGTTGTTTTTTTTTTTTGGCAGACTGGAGTGGCATTTGGTTGGGTTTGGCACTTTTTTTATTATTTGTTGGTTTTTTTGGCTTTTTTTTTTATATAGCAAAATTTGGGCAACTTTGCTGGTTGTAGGAAGGTTACCCCTCTGGTACAAAGAGATGCCACATGTCAAGTCCTGACTTCGGTATCACTGAGGCATCACAGCACTCAATGAAACAGTTTATTAAAAAAACCCCAAACCAAACAAGTAACACACCTTCCTAAACCTCTTTCTTAGGAACCTAGGATATCTCAAGCAGACACTCAAAAAACAAAAAAAAAAACAAACCCAAACTAAAAAAAACAATAAATCACCAAACACAAGCTTAAGCTGAGGCAGACCTTGCTTGGCAGATTTCATCCGAGATTAATACAATTAATTTACAAGCAATTGAAAAACATGGTCTTGTAATGGAAAGCATTAGATAGCTTCAACAAAAGGCATTACTGTCTGTATTGCCCATAATTAGATAGCAGTGTATAAAACATACTGCATGGCCAGCTTAAGATCAATTCAAATCCCATGATGTCAAAATTATTCCTCAATATCCTCCAGCACATTGCCTGCAATCTGATTACTGGAGCACGAGTGCTGTCCTTCCAGCTGCTAGAGCTGGCAAGTCCCAGGAACTGGCAAGGTGAATATTAAACACCCAACAAGGATGGGGAGTGGTGAGTTGGTGTCTCCAACGCATGGCTGCCCTACTGCGAGCAGCTTTGGAGGAGCATGCCCGAGGTCCAGTCTTAAAATCAAAATGAAGATTCATCGTTTAGCCAAGAGAAAAGGAGGTTACCCTTCGCACCATTAACTGACCTTGCTCTTACAGGCCAAGGAGACCTCGGAGGCTTTGGCATCTTCACCAGCACGAGGAATAAATCAACCCAGCATAAAGCTCTAACGGCTGCAGCACCAGAGAATTATTATTTTTTTTTTCTCATGTGAGTAGAGGGGGGCACAGAAAGCCATTGACAAAGAGCTGCATTTCTTAATTGAATTTAATGAAATATGTAACAAAGCCTCCCATCCCTAATGCAGTCTAAGGAGCAGCAAAGGGCCAAGGTGACACGCTGCTGATGCTGTGGCTCAGCAGTAAAAATGGGCTGCGGCCAAGACGCAAATGCTGTACCTGTTCAGCAGCACCTTTTCTGCTCTTTGGTATGGCTACACGGCTCCGGCTCTGCATTTATTTCACGGTCAGCTCATTAACCTACATCCAAAAGGGAGTATCACCACCACCACCTTCAGGTGCTGGGGGATGAAGAGCCAAGTGTTCCTATGGGTGGGGGGGTACAAGGAGGCAAAAAGGACTGCAATAGTGGGATGTTTGCAGAAACATCGAAAAAATGAAAAGATTCACCAGCACTGATCCTCCTGTAAATCAAAACAGCAAGGGATTTTGCAAAAGCCCTTTCAGAAGACAGGCTGCATTGCATGGTGGAGGCAAATGAAAGAAAATATTTGAAGAGCAGCACAGCCCTCAAACAAAGCTGATTATAACATGGTGTATGGCTGGAAAACAGAATTGTTTCAATACAAGTAATATTTCTCTCTATTTTCTGAATTAAACCAATTTTCTGTTGCAGAAATCTGCAACCTATGGATTAAAGAAGTCTTAGGAAAGCATTCAATAATAACTCAGTAAGTTGGCTCCCTATGGACCTGCTTTGGACCCCAGGTCTACAACACAGTCCTGCAGATGGCAGTCATATTTTCAAAAGGAGGTATAGACCATGACATCATCCTAAAGCAAAACTAGGAAGCTGAGAGGCTAAAAACTGAAAATCTTAATCCCCTCCCCCCCCCAAAGTATTTGTTAAATTTTGCAAATAAGCTCAGTGATCTCCATGCATAATGCCACGTAGCTAAAGAAAAGTTTAATTTCCCACGAAATTTAGCAAACAGTTTCTCAGAAGAGTCAATTTTATATATGCATACACACCAACATACAGAAAAACCTTATTAGCTTAAAGATTGTTGGGCAATATATACTTGTGAAAAACTAGGAAGCCATTGTTTTTAAAAAACACAAATAACTTTTCTAAGAATTAGTTAAAAAACTATTTTGTCATGCTGCTATAACAAAACAGTCCCAGCTCTAAGTTTCCCACTTTGCGCATTTGTAATATGTCACTTTATAATTGATAATTAGGTGAGATACACCAGAAACAGGGATACAGCATTTCACCTCTTAATGTTGCACAACAATAAAAAGCAGAGATTTGTCATATGCTAGGAGACAGCCCTGCTATTTAAAAAACCCTGATGCTTATAACCTTTGACAAGTGCCAACAGCTGTTAAAAAAAAAAGAAAAAAAAAAGTGTTGATTGATTATACAGCTACCAAAAATTGTTCCCTTTTTTGGCACCTTTGGAAAGGAGTGTGATCTATCTAAAATTGCACCCTGGCAGGTCACCCTACGTTCTGGAAGGGTCTGGGCACTGGGGTGGGAGGGTGGCTGTACGTACGCTGCTCGCAGGTCTCTCCCAGCCAGCCCGGGAGGCAGCGGCATGTCCCCAGGACGTGGTCACAGCCAGCAGCATTCTTGCACTTGCACACCTGGTGGCAGTCAAGCCCAAAGAATCCATCTGGACAAGCTGAAAATGTAAAACATTCGTTTTTAGCAGAGGTCCCGCTCTCTTCTTTTGTATAAACTCCAGCTCGCAGACCTGAAAACACGGGGCGTTGCTCATCATTTCATGGATGCTTTGTCACACGTCGCGCTCTGACTATGCTTAAGAGCCAAAGTTGTTTCAAGGGTTAAGCCTGTACAATTCTGCTACGTGCATCTCAGAAAAATGTGACCCATTTTACACAAGCAACAGATGTCTGCATAGAAAAACACGGCTGAGAATACTGAAAAGCTAAAAAAACAGGAGAGAGAATGGATCTGGATTCACACAAGCCAGTCCTCGCGCTTCCATAATTGACAGAGGAAAAGGGAAATAATTCAGCCTAACACAAGACCACAGGATCATCCCTGATGATCTCGCTGCCTTTTGAAGTGCAAAACTTATGCTCCCATTTACTGTTCTGACACTTCTCTAAAGATTTTTTAACAGTGAACATAAGCCACAGTGTTGTAGTTCAGTGCTGAAATGAAAACCTGGCAAAGAGAACGAACAGAGAAAACCAAGACAAATTAAATGTAGCAAAACAACTCCAGGCACTCCGAACTTCCATCTAGGACACATAAGGAACAGCAGCCCCATGGACCCAATTTACATCTGTACCAGTGTTGACAGCAGTGAAAACAAGGCATTGGTGTTTGTCAGTGGGCCACATCACACCCCAGATGCTGCACTACAAGAACATTAGGGCTGCTATGCAGAGTTAAAAACCAAGAAACTGGGAACAATATTCTCCACGTAGCCCTACTTTAACCTCTCTGTCTGCATATATATGTGCGTGGGTTTAGATTATGGAAGTACAGGTATTATTATGTTATACTAAATGATGATAAATCTGTAGATACACACTGGTATGTCATTCTTTCCAGAATCACTCAGTCTCAGAAGCAACAGTGCTCATTAAATAAGCTGTTATTCAATAAAATTTGGCTCTTTGTCCACCTTGTTCAATATATCCTCATACTTCTACCATGAAATTGGAATGACTGGCTTCCCAATGGAGTCTTATGATGATTATCATTGCATACACTACCTAGCAACCCTCCACACTAACTTCACAGCTCTCTACCACGTCAGAATAACACCGTTATCCATATGCATCTTCCACTGTTAGACTTTTCTCTCCCTTTTCTTGCCCTGTGTCTTTATGCCCAGACTCTTGGTGCCAGTCTGCTCGTACTGCCTCTTCCACAAGGGTAAGCTCAGTCCTCTCGCAGAAAGCACTGCTGTCTTCTGTGGTTACCCGGGGGGGGGGGGGGGGGGGGGACCCGC
>JAVJGJ010000003.1:24689123-24722983 GCA_035590215.1 Microhierax caerulescens
CCCCCCCCCCCCCCCCCCCCCCCCCCCCCCCCCCCCCCCCCCCCCCCCCCCCCCCCCCCAAGCTCAGTATCCGCAGGTGCAGGTAAACCTGGGCCTCCAGACAGCAACGCGGCGGTGTAACACACCACATCACCTGCTTTGGCTTTTCTGCTCTCAGAGCTCTTCTCAGCTTGCAACTACATATGATTGTTTCACCTACTCCAAATGAAAAGGCTGCTCTTCCCTTCATGCTGTCCAGACTGCAGCGGCTTCTTTGGCATGAGAAAGATGTCAGACTCACAGCGCTTCCCGTCCCAGAAAAACAGAAAAGTGCCTCATACCGATGTAAAACCGTAACGCATCCATCAGCCTCTGCTCAGTTCACACTGGGGAGAGAGCTGTTATCAAGTTGTAAGGAGGAGACATCAGCATGTGGTTTCAATCTTTATGTCCTTATTTATTATGCTTCTGCAGCGCGTATGGCAGAGCATACAAGAAAGGACTTCTCCTACTTAACCCTAGGTGACTTCAAAGGCTGACAGAGTTTTTCTTTGTTTAATGAAGGGACTAAGAGTGCTGTCAGCTATTTCTAGAAATGCACGGTATTTATTTTTCCCTTTTATCTCATTAAAAGAGATATCTTGCTGGGCTATCTTATGATAATGATTAACTGCTGAAATCCCAAGAGGGAAGCCCTGTCAGTCTGTCCTGCGGTAACGCTGATTTAGAGAGTGGTTCATATACCAACTCTGAGCGCTGCATTTCACAAGGGCTCTGTGCTGCTGTTATTAATGCATCAATTAATAAACATACTGTAGGAAAAGTCGGAGACTGCTGCCTCCAGTTTGTGGGCTAATTGTGTGGCATTTTGGGATACTCAGCCAGATCAAGCAGCAAACTAGATAATTCTTCTGCTGCCCTGATCCCATAACTGGACAAGTGCCCTGGATCACACGACACAGAGCAGAGAGCAGCAGGGAACAAAACTGAACAAAATTACAGTGCACTGGAGACAGTCACAACCTTCCAAGTGGGAGCAGCAGATGCTCAGCACTTCACAGAATTAAATCAATTATCAGAATTAAATCAATTATAACAATTGCTTTCCCAAACAGGAGTAGAGCAATTCCAGTGTAGGGCAGGGTGGCTCAGCTCACTCAGCATGGCACGGCGCACCTGTAACAGAGCTGTGGGCACAGACAGAAAACACAAGCACACCTCGACCCCTTTTGGGTTTGCTGGGGGGTACCTGGCCTGCCTGACACTAGGAGCCCATGGCTCAGGATTCCTGTGTGTCAGATGTTTACATTTATTTGGAGTAAACAATAATATATTTATCTATTTACTACAAGAAAGATTGGTTTTGGAGTTGGCATTGGGGTTTTTCTCATTGTGGTTTTTATTTTTGTTTTGTTTTTGTTTGTTTGTTTGCTTGGTTTTGCTTTTTACGTGCCTGCTTAGCTGTAAGTGCATTAAAACCAAAGCCCTGCAGCAGTGGGTCAATACAGTAGGCATCTTTTCTGGCGATAATGCTACTCAGGTTATCAAGATTTAACAAGATAAAGTATTTCAGCCTTATTTGCAAATGTTAGCTATTTTGAAACTGAAACAGTTCTGTTCCTTTTGCAACTCTTTTGAAAGAGTTACAAGATTCACAAAGTTCATTTTTCCAAAGGACTGAGCAGGGCTGAAAGATGGAGCAGGCATTTGCCACCTTCAGAAATATCTAATTTTTTTTCAGAAAGTGTCTCGATAGCTTTATTCTTACCCATTATTAGTATTATTTTACATGATCACACCGCTACAGGAGAGGCAGCAGCAGGACTGAACGATACCAGACAAACTGACTCAGAGCAAAGCAGAACTGAGATGCTGATGAACAGACAAAAGTACTTCGAAGAGTGTGAGGTCTCTTGGCAGTACCCGGTGGCTGAGGGCACAGAAGTTCAGTTCAGTGAATAATTCACAGCAAGGTCTCACAAAATGGCAACCTGGAGCAACAGCATCTCCTGCTACTGGTTAGCCTGGAAACTCTCCAGTGCTGGTGGATGAGGTGGTTTTGGCTGTTATCTGCGTTACTGGCAGGACAGTATATCTGTATATGCAGGTACATACCAATTTGCACTGATTATTGCAAATATGTTCTGAGCCACCACCCTTCATGCTCTTCTCAGAGAACACTGAATCACATACAAGGTCTTGGGTCATACCTCCAAAAAACTCAAGTCCAGAGAATTAAAAGGTTTGCCTTGATTCAGTTAAATTGAAATATGACCGAGGCATTGCTGCTGCCTCAAACACCATGGCACATTCAAGCACAATGGTGCTTTTCCTTTGGGTTGGCTGCCTTACCAGGGGATGAACATCAGTTACTGGTCAAGATACTGAAGCACATCAGCTGGTAATATGACTGCTCAAAATTATAAATACAGGCTCGTGTGTCCAGAGTGCCATAAATCCTCCAAGAGCTTTCTAGAGTTGTGAGTGCACACCCACGGAGGCAGAGAAAGCTGGATAAGCCTGGTTAACTTCACCATAAAGGGAGATAACACAAAAGCCCAATGTTGGAACTCAGCAAGGGCTAAAATTACATTAAGAATGCTAATAAATAATAATAAGAGAATATGGAAATTTGTAGGAAATACAGAACTTGAAAATGGCCACTGAAGTGGTGTTTTGCAACAGGGACTGGCATGTAAACCTATGAAGCCCTACTTCATAGTGAAGACAGTAAATTAATGAAAAGGAACAGCGGTACTTTTTGCCACCTGAAAAAAGAAAACCAATTCCAAAAAAACCCAAGGGCAAGTTTTGAGACTTCTGCGATTTCAGCTTGAATCTGGACCTCATGCTGCCACAATGCAAAATGCCAGAAGCAATAACTACGGGTTCAAACATACTCATTGTGCATGGGTGATATTAATATTAATTATTATTTATTATTACATTTTGTAAGGTACTGTCTTCTCCTAGGACTTTGAACTCAGAAGGCTGCAAAAGTTTCAGTTTCAACGTTTCTGTGAGGATGGAAAAGTCCTTCCCAGCCATGGGATGAAACATCAGCCGTATGTGAGAAGTCCAAGGCAACTCCGCTGTGTTGGGTCTCAATCCCTACATTCCTGTCTGCAAGGCACAGAGCTTGGCCAACGTGGGTGGATTGCCAAGAGGACGGCAAAAAGCACATCCCTGCCAGAAGGAAAACCTGCCAGTCTCTGAGTCACTAAAAACAGAAGTGCTACAGCTCCTCAGAGAAAAGGTGCCAAGAAGGTTCTACCAAGGGCAAACCACCCACACGTTTCCTCCCTCTTCGTCTTTTGGCACAGCCAAACCATTCTGGCTGAAACTTTCTATGTGAGAAGGTAACACAAGTCAGCTCGGAGCAAACACCCTGCCTGCTTGAGAGAAAACATGTGGAAAACAGGGTCTTTTGAATGGTAAGTGCTAAATGCTACTCTCCCCTCCACAATCTTCTATTCAGGAATTTAAGAAGATAAAAATGTCCAACATGACTGCTTTGGAGGCCGTGACTTGTATTTTTTTTCCCCAGTAGACATCGCTCAGGCTTCTCCGTACTCCTCACACCTACTGTGGCCAAGGACTTTTAGCCTCTTTGTCCCCATTTTGATTCCTGCTGGAATGAACAGACTTACACCACAATATGGATAACTGAGTTGCTTTTCCAATAAAAAAATAATAATAATAAAAAGGATATACTTAAGGAAACAGAGTTCAACTAAATCATTTTACAAAGGGACACTGTGGAGATACCATAAATTACAAGGCACGCTTTGCAGCAGAACCTTGAAAACAGTATTGATTTTGTATAATAATTCCTGATAAGAATGAAAGGGAGCCAACAGGCAGCATCTGAGCTCCAGTCAGTGGGGTGCTTTGCTCCATCCCTGGGAAGGCTGTGGAGCAGCTCGGTTCCCATCAGAGGGCAGCAGCTGCCTGCCAGTGCCGTCACTTCCCGCCGTCCTAGCTCGAGCGCTACCTTTGTAAACTGGCTGATAAAGCTGCTTTCTAAGCCAAATTATTGTGACTTTGGTTTAATGATCACCATTTGTAGACTCTTCAATCATTTACACTTAAATAACTTTCAGAATGTCTGACTGACTACGTGTTGTTTCTGTTGCATTCAAGACCGTATTTTTTATGGTCCGCACAATTGGTGCGGCACAGCAGCAGCCTTCTGAGACGATGCCACAGACTGACTCGCAGTAACATATCTAAGGAATCCAGTCCAACCTTTCCAACTCTTTACCAAATGATCAGGTAGTAGAAAAATGATCTGTTGGATTTATTAAAGTTAAAAGTATGCCTGTTCTTACAGAGCTCCTTTGGGGTGATGCAGATCCATGTTTTTCTCTCGAATGTTTCAGAGAGGCACAAGGAACAAGCAAGTGTAAGGCAGGACACGCATCTTTCTGCTCAGTGTTTAAATAGTAGGACTTTGCTTAAAAAGAGAGTCTTCATAAAAATGTGATCTAGCAGGAATCTTAAGCCTGTATCTAATTTTAAACAAGTCAGAACATGTGCCCAACGTTAGGCACCCAGCGAAACGCTTCGCTGAGTTAGGATGGAAGTGCACATTTCATTATCACCTTCCAGTTAAGTTCAATGGTTTATTTAGATCAGGTGCTGTAAACTGTAAACCCAGCGCTCTGTGGAACACCACCCCATCTGCCTAAACCCGAAAGGGACCAGAGGGAGCAGCAGTACCTCTTCCACAGAAGGTTCCCGTCCAGCCTGCCGCGCAAGTACAGGCTCCGCTCACGTGGTCGCAGGCAGCTCCGTTCTGGCACTGACAGCTGTACTCACAGCTCGGGCCAAAGCTTCCCGCGGGGCATCCTGCAGCGGGGGAATCCAAACCAGATGATGGGTTAATCCTGGAGCAGCTCAGGGATCAATGGGGAATTTTTAGATACGTGGGAATTCTTACTATTTCCAAAAGGAGAATCAAGGCATAACAGTAATGCCTTAAAACTGATGTGATGAAGTGTTCTCCTTGGGGCGCAGGTAGGCCGGGCTGTTTATATTAAGGTCTATTTTAGAAAAACACCAGGGTGTTGAAAGACTAAATTCTGCATGGAAAACTAACATCATCTGAGGACTGCAAAGCCTGCGACTTCACAGGTTCTGCTTGATGACACTTTGCACGCTGCTCTGGAGTTGCTTGCGTGCACATCACTGGGACTTCATCAGGCAGGAGGGGGGAAGCTCCCGGCTTCTGTGCCTCCTTTGGAGGCCCTATCCTCTGGTTTCCTGCAAATATTCTTTCCCCGGAAAGCTGGAGAAAATATGAAATGCTGTGGCTTCCTTCAGATGACTCCTAACTGAATGCTGTATACTCTACTTTCAGGCTCTGCTTTGAAGAATTCAAGCGAAAACGTTGCATCTGGGGGACAGATTTACAAATACATTTCCACAGCAGTTAATGTAAGGAGTTTCAGAAGATTTGCATGGTACTCACTATCAGAAGAAAGAAAACAACGCTTGAGAACGAAAGTAATTTCTTCCAGGATTATAAGAAAATCAATTAAGAATAGGGCCAGTTGCCTAATTCATATTTTGGACAGGCTGAAATACAAAGATATACTTGGCTAAACACAACATTACAGGGCCTCTACTCATGTTTGAAGGTCTTGTGAACTCCCCTTTAAATAAGTTACATAGGTTTTTGCCAGATTTCTTTTAAAAGTGTACGATTTGAACATTTACATCAACATAGTGATTTTCTGGCAATCTGAAAGAATCACAGAGAACAGAAAACAACACGGATCCTCAAAAACATCTTTGTGTCTGGAATAAAGGGGTGGCTTCGGTGTTGCCTGTTTGCTGCCGTAGGTGGGCACTGATCAGAGCTGGTGTGAATTCCCTGGATCCTGCAGCTCGGTGACGCTGTTAGCTAGAGCCAAGCCCCGCGTCTCCTACAGACGCTGTGGGTTGGGCTGGCAGACAGAAGGATGGCAAGGTGGCTTAAGCACTTCCTTGCTTTCAATCATCTGTGTTGGAAAATGGGCTGTTGTTTAAATGAGGAGGAGTTTGAATGTATTTTTTGCACTTAGAGGTGAAATTCACCCCAGGCTTGAACCAGTGCAAAATCCCATTTGTATCACCTCCTATTCCCAAAGCTGCAGCTCATTGTGCATCATGCCTCCTACACTACTTTAACGAGTAAATACACGGAAGTGCACTTGCGCCTTAAAAGCTTGATCCTGTTCAGTGTTTCCTTTTCACTTGAAATTTCAGTCAGTCTCCAGAGAATCTATGTGAGCAAAATAGTATTCCAGTGCAGCAATAGGTGTGGGACTCTCAGCTGAGCTTTCTTCAAACCTGCAGTGTTTAGCCTGGAGCTCAGACTTTCAAGGTGGTGGCAACAGGTCAGTGCACTTCACAAATGATTTTGCAGTCCACATCACAGAGAATCTGCCCCCTGCTCGAGCCGGCACAGGCTGCTGCAATGCATGCCGAGATACAGCCACCTCACCGGAGAACCTGAGCTGCCTGCAAAGCTGCAAAGGGAAAGAGCCTGACCTGCAGCAAGAGGCTAGAGATGCCTCAGGAGCAGAGGAGCTTCCCAGGGACAGTAAAGATCTCACCTCTGAGGCAGCATAAAATGTTTAGGAAAGAATTATGGCTTTCATAATCTTGTACACATGCACATCCCCGCCCATATATGTATGTGCATTTTTTTATACATACATATATGCATCTTTTTTATACACACACAATTGAAGTGGGGTACAAAGCAGACTCAATAAACCAGAAAACCCATAGAGAGAACATCAGGGGTTGCAAGACGTTTTGTCAGCGGCAATGGCTTCACTGATTACCTTGCCAGGAAAGATTACAACCAGCTATTTGGCTACTTTCTCTCTGCAGAGATGCTGTTTTGAGAGAGGTCAAGAGCGAAAGAGAAGTGGAGTTGGCAGCTCTTTCTCTGGGAGCTGGTCTTCCCAACTAACTGTCCTTCCATTCGCTCTACGCCGACAGCAACAAGAGCTGTAAGATCAACTTTCCAGGGTTTTTGTCTTAGGTCACTGTTCGAGATTAATTGCTTTGACATTTCCGTGTGACACCAGCAGTTAATTCTGCCTACGCTACTGAGACTCTGATAGCTACATCTGTGCCACTGTAAGGTTGTTAAACTAATAGATAAAATATTTATTTTATTTAACAACATCAATATAATCAATAATAATAATAGCAACTTAACTATGCAACTTACTGCCAGAAGATGAAGTGGATACCAAATGTTCGCATGGAATCAAAAACGAAATGGGCACGTTAATTGGAAAAAAAAAAAAAAAAAAAAGTTGTGTTAAATATAGAGATATTGCTTCTGTCTCAAGAAGCTCCTGAGTGACAAATTGATCAGACCTGGGGAAACGTATCAGGAATTATCTATATGCCTGTTTTTATCCTCTTAAGGCATCTGTTATTGACCTCTGTTAAGAGACAGATTAGTGGAGAATATGGGCCTCTGGTAAGGCCATTGCGTATTTTTGATGTTAATAGAGGACCCTAAATCTTCCTGATTTTTCTTCCATTATGTACATGTGAAGCACTTTGATATGCCTGGCCTTAAAAAAAAAGATTTATGAAGAAGAAGTGCAGACCTAAAACTGAATAAATAAAACCGATATGGAAACTTTTATGCCACAAGCCAAACACACATCAATCCTATCACTCACACGAAGTCTTAACATTAAAAATAGCTGCTGAGTCCAAAACAAGTCTGAAAATAACTTTTCTGGAATCCAGATTAGGGAAACCATCTAACCCCAATGAAACCCGAGAGCCCTGCGACGCGCTGGGCAGACCGGAGGCAGTACAGCCTGGAGGTCTTCCTGCAGGGAATTAGCAGGAAAATCACAATTTCCGCTGCTTGGTTTTTGCAAATTCCCTGTTTTGACAAAGTGGCAACTTACTCCATTCACAGTGTCTCCCAGTGAATCCCGGCTCACAGAAGCAGGAGCCTGTGATCGGATCGCAGCTACTGTCGCTGTTATTGCAGACACACGTGTTTTCACAGCGCTGTCCCCAACGGCCACTATTGCAGGCTGCAATGTAAAATGGTATTTACATTGAGAATCAACTTGGAGCTCACCCGACGGATTCTTTTACATCTAAATGAGAGAAAAGATGCAAAATGGCCCCTTAAGATACAGGAGCTCTGGACAGGACCCTAAGCTGCAGCGTGGGGCACAAACCAATGGAAAGAAATACAATTTTTGTTGATTTATTTCAGCTGAAAGTAGGCAGATATTATGCCATCCACCTAAAACTAATCATTCATAGTCAATCCATATCAATCAATCCACAGTCACAAACAAGTAATTTCATGAAAATAAAATACCAACTATTGACTCACTTAGCAAAAAATCTGTATAACCAGAATAGCTAATGCATAAAACAAGACAGGTGTGTGAGCATCCTTCACATTTTCCTCAAAATACTGGGAAATGCAACATGGACACAGAGAGAGAAATCCCACTACCTTTGTTCAAGTAACTTACTGCTTTTATTCTAAAAATCACATAACACTGACATGATTACAACAACGTACCACAGCATCTCCTTCCTTTCTTGTTAGAATAAAGGTAGAAGTGCCAATTAGGGCAACAGAAACCTGGTTCTGGAGTTGGGCATCTGTTTCATGCCTGGGCTGCAACAGTTGGAAGAGCTGCCTGCCTGAGACATCTCTACAAGACAACTTTTCCCATATCTTATCCTGAAGAGAAACAAAAGCTTTTTTGGCTATGGTCTCTTAATTCTTTAGACAGTTATCTAAATTGCTCTATAAGTTACCAACTGGTTTGATTTTTAGAATACGCATATTGGTGGAAACTTCAGATTTTCCCAGAGTTTTCTTCAGTACCAAGCTGAGAAGCCAGGTCCAAAACTCACTGCTGCCAACACTGGCAATTAATTTATATGATTTTATGCGTTTCAGACCAAGCTTAGAAACTGGTTTGTGTTCTGTTAGCTTTTGCAAGAAGGATGATAATGAAGCAAGCAGAAAACACATGAAACAGCAAAAAGACAGAATAAAGCAGGATAGCTTAACATTTATTTGGTGGTATCCAAAAAGGGCAAATCTGCCCTCTTACACTGCCATCAATATGGAGAACAATGCTCAAGTCAACAGAAGGATTCCAGAGAACAGAATTTCTCCTAACATTTATATTCACAAGTTAAGAAGTGACCTTAAGACACACAACTGTACATGCCACTCACTTGTTGAATAAATCTCCCCTAAACAAAATGAAAAATTGAGAATTAATCTTGAAACTAATCTGTGCTGAAAATGAAAAACAAAACTGTCTGTCAGTCAAAATGCTGACAGGACAGATGGTATTGGGCAAAGGGATCCATAGTGTTGAAATAAGAGCTTATATCAATACTTTGCGCTTCATCAGCCATCTATTTCAATACTTTGAACCTAGATAATTAAGGATTATAACCACCCAGGCTGTGCAAACCCGTAAACACACAATTTCAGAAGCAATAAGATTAGCAAAAGTATATTAAAAAAACCCTGTAATAGACTAAGAACAAACAGAGCTGGTTCTTACATTTGCAGTTAAGTCCCTGGGAGATACAGTGTGCCCTGTGGAGCAAATATGCATTTGACTTACGGTGTTTGCAGTCGTGGCCGGTCCAGCCAGGGGGACACGTACACTCTCCAGTGACATGGTGACACTGAGCACTGCTGCTACAGCTGCATAACAGCAGGCAATTTTGTCCATAGGAACCATCGGGGCAGGCTGGAAACAGATGAACAGACTGCAATTTCACCTAGGTAATAACTCAGGCATAGTCTGATCTTTTCAAGCAAGACAGCAACAGCTTGCCCCCTAAAACATGCATTAGCTGAATCCAGAAATCAAAATGGCAAAATGAAAGAAACATCTGTAATTTGTATACGAGATGTCTGGCGCTGAGTCCTGGAAAGCAAGAATAGCTCAAGTGACTTTTGAGTACTTCTGCACATCAGGATCAGTCAGAGGAGGAAAATGATGGCTGAGCAAACCTTTTTCAAAAGTGACTTTGTGACTAACAACGAGAAAAAATGTGCCACTGCTGAGGTCTTGCAGGAAGCAGCGCTCAGAGCCTCTCTACGCCAGCACGACAGCCGTACTCAGGCAGCTTTTAGCACACAGAGGCTGGATAACAAGCCGTGCCACAGTAGCACAGAGCAGTTGCTTGAACATATTCCCACGGTCTCAGGGGGATCTGCAGAGATAGCAGTGATACTACTCCTTCGTCCTCACTGCTATTTAATCTTAAATTATATACATCAAGGAGCATTGCTGCAACCATAACCCGAGTGATGCCATATGGGCCAATGGGTCAGCACCTCTTGCCAAGCAAACAGGATTATAACGCAAGTATTGTGGCTATTAAACATTTTATTTCTAAGTACATATTGCCAGGAATTGGGTCTAATGATAGCATTTGGGATGCACTTTAGCTGGTTATCTGCATTTATCTGTAATCTCCCTCCAGTAAATAATATAAAATCCAACCCGGGGAATTTCTGAAGCTGAAGAGTGCTTTATCTTGGAACAGTCTGTCTAACGTAACAAGCATCTCATGAAACAGCAAGACGACAGGAAACAAGCCGTAATCTAAATTTTCAAACTGACTTTCTTTTCGTGGGGAAAGCTGATGTGAGGACTTACGTGCAGAGCAGGATGGCCCCGTGTAGCCAGGGGGACAGTCACAGGCTCCCGTTTCTCTGTTGCACTGTCCCCCGTTGGTGCAGGGCTCACAGGAGGACTGGCAGTCTGGTCCCCACCGGCCAGCTGGGCAATCTAGGGAAAAAAAGCAGATGAGATATCCCCAGTGCCATTTTCTGTTCCAAGGCAGTTACAGATTTCTACTGTTACCTTTGAGAATTTAAAACCAATAACAAATCTGAGCTGGGTAAAGGATGGTTATATTATCCCCACAGATCTACAGTGCTGTCACAGTAAACCTTCTGAAAGATCAACACGCCTCTGTACTGCAGCATGTGAGAACACAGCTACAGAGAGACCCAAAGGCGCTCTCTCAGCTTCCACCAATGGTACATCTGTTTATTGGTTTGGTTCCTGATACAGTAATGTCAGGACTTATCTGAAAAATTAATTATTGCACTCAGCAAAGGAAATCTCCAGAGGACAGTAATGTGCAGATAGATGCAGGAGGAGAGGGTTGCTATTGTGTTTTTGCTGGGCTGAGTGGGGTTCAGGATGGTCATGCAGTCCCGAGGGACTGGATGGAAGCCCAGGTCTCCAGACAGCTCCATCTCTTTCACCAGGTTCCTGCTCTGTGGCGCAGTGAGCCACAGCCTGGTTCCACGCAGAGCAGATGTTCCTCAGCATGCAATAGCCAGAGCTCTGCAAGTGGCAGAGGGGTGTCCCACAGCCCTTTGGTAGGGCAGCATCCCCGAGACTTTTTTCATCCCTTTACTTAGTTACCCACAATAATGCTCTCCTTTTAAACTGCTTCCTCTCTTCCAGGTCCTTTGCTTGCTGGTTCCACCCCAGCTTCTTTGGCCAAGGCCCTTCAACAGCTCCCGGGGCACACCGTGTGCATGTGGCAGCACAGTCCCAGGCTCTGCCCAACTAGCATAAACACAGCCCAGCATACAAATCACCATTAATTGGACCAGAGAGACAGGTCAGGGTGACTGAACCATGCTCCAGTTTTTACAAGCAATCCCACATGGTGGATGTCATATGTTCTGTAGCCAGACTTATCCTTTACCCCTTCTGCAGGGGAAGCATATTGCATTGCAGCAGTTTTGGTGGCAAACGGAATAATTCCACTTCTTACCACGTCTTCCAAAGCAAGAAACTCACTACCCTAGTCCCATGTCTTACACACCTTGCTCACACGTAGCACCAGTCTTCCCAGTAGGGCAAATACACTGCCCTGTCTTTGGGTTGCATGGCGCTTCTCCACAGCTGCATCTCTGCCTGCAGTTTGCCCCGAAGCTCCCAGGCTGACAAGCTGGTCAAAAGAAACCCAAAGGCACGGTTAGCATGAGGCGGCATGTTGAAGACATTAGGAGGCACCATCACTGGTGATTTTAAATTGAGCTGTACTGGTACGGTGTGATCAAACTCAGCATCAGCATCTCAGCAACTGGTGTTTGTAATTCATTTCAGCGGAGCTCTAGAAAATCCGTGCCTGAAGCTCTAAAAAGAATTATAGTTACCTGGACAAATGCTAGTTTTAGTAACTGGTCTCAACCTTGTGCCTTGACCTTCGCAAGCAGAGTGGCACAGCAGTTGCTGGCCTCCAAATATCAGTTTGGCTTCAGTGGGAAACTGCCAACTCATATCAACAACAACTGTATGTTTTTATTTGCAACTTCTATATCGGAACATAAGTTTCCTGAGTAAGTTTTCCCATCCAAAGTGTACCTCCCAGCAAAACTGTCAGTGAGTACCTACTTAATTGGCATTTTTCTCCATGAAACCCAGGTGGACATGGATGTTTGCAGACTCCTGTCTCATGATCACACAAAACATCACTAGGACAGCTGCACCTCAGTTTGCAACCAGCCCCATAAAAGCCAGGCGTGCACTCTGGAAAAGGCAAGTAGACACAGAACACTTAGAAGAAAAAGGAAGAGTTAAGAAAACTGAACAAAAGTCAGAAAACAATTTGGCAGAAACTTGCAGAAAACGTATTATAATGTACATATTAGCAGTGCTGATAATGAAGTGTAAATACTTATTAAACACTTGCATGGACATTTCAAAGAGGTTACTGCTTAAATACAACCCAGAAACGGAGTGGCAGAATACTTAAGGATATATTCAATTACAGCCATTACAGAATTACTCTTCTTATCTGTCTGTACCTTCTGCTGCTCTCTGCCTTGGTGCAAAGCCCGTGCCAGGCGAGGGATGCTCTCCCCCAGAACTGAGCATGTCACCAAGAATGCTAAAAATATTAAATATCATCACTATTATTCTCCACCAAACCCCCTAGTACTAGTGTCATAAATCTGACACGTTTCTGCCTGCCCAGAGAGGAATCTGAAGGGAGAATCTTTATTGCGTTACTCTATTACTGTCTGGAGAGGGCTACTGAGACATGCAAACATGAATGTGGAATACAATTCTCTTTGAACTACCCCCCAAAAACTACAAAGACTAAGTTGAATTCAAAGACCTGCAAATCTGAAGGAAAAGCAGCATTACCGAAACCGTTTACAAATAACCCCACTGCCATGAAACAGATGTTTTGCCACTTATTTACTGTCTGTGTGGAAAAAGGGAAGAACAAAAGCGAAAACTCCCACAACCATCATGATTTAGGGTTGTATTAGAATTCAGTTTCTAGATTTCTGAGGTCATTTGATCAGGCTAAAGCTCCTGCATTTGTAAACTGTATTCCCCTTGATGTCCCTGTAAACCCTGTGATAGCAGGTACTCATGGCGTTTGCCAAATGAAAAATCATAGACAAAATTAGTAGAATAGCAATATATTCGCAGCAGCAGCCAGCACACAAAGCACATGGGAGGAAGAATGTGAAGCAATGCTAGGACAAAGGAATAAGCAAACACAGGGAATCTGGCTTTCTAGTGTACCTTTCTGACACTTTTTGCCGTGATAACCAGGCTTGCAGGTGCAAGTCCCGTTCCTCGCGTTGCACTCCAGCGTGTGCTCTTTCACGCACTGACACTCCTCCGAGCAGCCAGCTCCGAAGGCCCACCTGGGACAGGCTGCAGCCAGATGAAAAGGAATCATTAACTCTGTAATTATGCATGAGTTATTTGAAATTGCACACTGCTGCAGAATGCAACTGCTGCAAAAAGCAAAACATTCATTTTACTTTCAGCAAATACATCCACATTCCTATGACAGTGCCTATTAATGTGTGGGTGTGTAAAATATAGTTTACATGATTCCATTATTAAGTAATTCATTTCATTTCAAGCAATACATGGTGAATGCAAGAACGAGAAACGTTTCAAAGAAAACTTAGTTTTTAATGAAAAAATATTTTGATACAATCACAGACAAAAGCTTCCACAGACACAAAAAAAAACCAACCCAAACAATCACACAACTGTTTTTCAATCTTGCATAGATGTAAGTGCAAAGAAACGTGACCGTCTATTTTTCAGCAGTTTTGTTTTAACTCTTTTTATTCCCATTTAACATTCCGTCCTCATCCTGCACCAGCTAGCCCTGCTCCTCAGCTCCAGCTCCAACTGCATCAGCAGCCACTAATTCCAGCTAGACTTTAACCTCACCAGCAACCCTAACGTTAACCTGCGCATCCCAGCCTAACCCTACCTATAGTCCCCACCTTTGTGCACCACGAAATCTCAGTCTTTATGGCAAAGATTAGTAACAAAGGGGAAGATTAAAGAAGTTTCTGGGGCTTCCCACCACACATCAAAAGTGATGCCCTCCTGCTACCCCTAGCTCCTCACAGAGCCCACAGCCTTGCTCGTTTTATACGCTGCGTCAATCTTTTTAAGACCGTTATGTCGTGCATGTGTTAAAAGAGAGCCAAAAAATTACGGGGACTTACCAAGATGGCAGAAGCGCCCGTAGAGCCCGGGGTCACACAGGCAGGCGCCGTAGAGTCGGTGGCAATAGCCGTTGTTGGCGCAGTTGCAGGGCTTGTTACAGCTTTTCCCGAAGAGGCCTTTCGGGCAACCTTTGGAGTGCACAAACACAGCATGGCGTCAGCTGTGGGGGGCTGAGCCACGAACCCCATCGGCTCTAAGTGCCACGCTGCCTCATCGCTGACGGGGCCCTGTGCAGCCCATCCTCACCAGGCTTTTCCTCACCCTCCATCTTGCTTATAACTTAACCAAAAGCCACCGCAAGGCATGGCGCTGGGCGTCTCACCCAACCGAAACCGTTCCCATTCGGGCCTTTAGGACTCTCCACGTGCAATTGCACCCAGAGAGGGACAGGGGGGACGAAGCGGTGAGGTGTCAGGCGCACAGGACAGCTGGCAAGACGGGGGGAGCCGTACCGTCTTCGCAGAGCTTGCCGTGCACGCCGGGCGGGCAGCGGCACTGCCCCGTCACAGCGTCGCAGGAGCCGCCGTTGTGGCACTTGCAAACAGCGGCACAGCCTCTGCCGTACGTCCCGGGGGAGCAAGCTGTGGAGAAAGCAGGGAAGATGGATGGGCCAAGGAATCCTTTCGTTCTGCTAGAAATGAAGCAAAATAAGGCCGCAGTCATCAAAACCGAGCAGGGAGAGTGTCTCTAGTCAGGCAGGGTCTAAACCAAGCCACATTCTTTCTATATGAGGTAATGCAAATATTTACTAGACAATTTTAAAAGGGCACCTGAACTAACCAAGCTTACTTATGTGAAGTACTCCGTCACCTAGCCAAACTCTCCCCTGTATAGGCTCCCCTCTGCACAGTGCACGGGGCTCAAAAAAAATCGCCTCTTCAGTACAAAGCTTAAAAATCAGAGCACAGTTTTGAATATTTGGAGATAAGTATTTTAAACATTTGTTTTTCTCCCAAATACTATTATAAAGATAACATTGTGCTTTGTAACATAGTCTTTTAAATTCCCCTGATGATCGTGGCAGAAATGGATCCAGAAAGCATGGGATTCCTACCTAAAGCCCTCATTGCTCCTGCACAAAACAGATCGTGAAATGAAGCCTTGCTCCAGTGTTTGCAGCCTGAGCTAGCTGAGTAAACACAGTTGCTGGAGTCATCTGACTTAACTGACATTTTATCAATGTACATTAAGAAACTTGACATTTCACATCAATTTCCATTCAGCTTCTTTGTTACATTATTACAGAAATTTAGATCCAGTTTTCTCAACTGTTTAGTTTACCCTAAACCCGTAAACTATACTGTATATTAAGAAAGCAAGAGAAACGAGTGAAAGCAATCACATATGACTAATTCACGCCCATTATATACTGCATTTATCATTGCCAATGCCTACTGCATCAGATGGCAGGTTTGGCTTAATGTCGCAGTCCCATTAAAGTTCTTCACATTCCAGAGGCAAACTCCACCAAATTACCTGCATTGATATCTACCGTAAATACAGAGCAATAATATTATTATTTATGAAGTGAACTACAGAATTTGAATCCTCTCTTGAAGTTTTTATAATCTATCCTGAACCACTAGAGAACCATGAATAAGAGTAAGAATATCCAAACTTGGTAGTTTGAACTGTCTTAGGCAGACTAGAAATTATTGTTTTAATCCTCTTCATTCCTACTCTGTAAGCTGCCCACAGTGTTTACAAACCAAACCCATGATCAGCCCCTACCCTGGTTTCGACAGGGATAGTTAATTTTGTTGGTTTTTTTTCTTAGTAGCTGGTACAATGCTGCATTTTGGATTTAGTATGAGAATAATGTTAATAACACACCGATGGGTTTAGTTGTTGCTAAGTAGTTTTATACTAAGTCAAAGACTTTGCAGTTCTTTAGGTCCTGCCGGCGAGAAGGCTGGAGGGGCACAAGAAATCAGGAGGGGACACAGCCAGGACAGCTAACCCGAACTGGCCAAAGGCATATTCCATACCACAGAACAAAATAACTACAGATGGAGAATTAGTTTCAATAATTTCCTGGGGTTTCTATATTTCTGCCCTTGTGATGATGCCTCGTAAATAATCCTGATGGTAATTAACTGAAGAATGATGTCTACTGATGCTAAGCAACAATTCCTCATCAATGGTCTCATCAGTGACAGCATAGACTTTTTGAGGATGGCGGCCCATCAGGCCACACACCACGAAATGGAGGGACCCCCCTCAAACATGCAGGGGACCGGCTGTATGAAGTCACAGACAAGGAACCGTCAAGTTCTGCCAAACTGCAGATGAAGAACAGTGCAAGGTACATCAAGAAATCACCACTACTGTCTTTCCAGTTGGTTTTGACACATACTTGTGAAACAGAAAGTTCTTCTGCCAGGAAGCAGGAGAGTAAAAAGCTACTACAAAGGGCACTGGCTGACTTGGTAAGAGATTTCTGAAAAATACAATTTCCAATATTAAAACTTAACCATCCCCCAAAAAATGATGCTAGTAATAAAAAGAATGCTAAAGAAAAAGAACCAGGCACAAGTTTACCAACAAAATAATAAAAAAAAGTCAATGTCTTGGGATGCTATAATGGAAAAAATGAAGTTTGGTATACACGTCCACCCAGATTGTCACACCACCTGCTGGGACAGACTTCTGGATGTCAGCGAGGCAAGTTGTGGAACGAAGCATGGCAGGCAAACTTTGGCACTTTTTAGCAGCAGAGTGAATAGGAATGAACACCAACCAAACACTCAGGAGGGGCACTGTACCGTACTGCACTGGAGGGCAAAGACCTCACTGTTTGAGGGTTCATACCGTATACAGTAGCATCCCTGACAATTTCTATTTATTGTGCCACATTACAATAAAATTTTGATCTACCCCTGAGACAGCTGTGCACCTTAGAGAGCTTTACAGATTAAAAGTACAACAGCTTATTTATATTTTCTACCTACCTGCAGTGTCACAGCACTAGGACAAAGCACCCACCTTTCAAACACACCGTACTCACTTTCGTTACAGATAATGCCGGTCCACCCAGGTGAGCAAACACAGCCACTGCGTTCACTGTTACATCTGCCTCCGTTCAGACAATCCTCACACCTCAAGCTACAGTCATTGCCAAAAGTGCTATCAAGGCAAACTGAAATAAAAAAAAAATAAATATATATATAGAGAGAGAAGACTTTGCGAGCTTCCAGACAGAACACTTCCAAAAGCTCTTGGCTATCATTCCACATGCACAAGTGCAAAAGGAACCTACACAACATTTACAGACCGAAAAAAAGAATTCACTTTGCTAGCACTAATATTGTGCTGTTGCAAATACCACTGGTTCATTGCAAAAGACAGTCCCAAATGCAGATTCCCAAACTTTCCTCTTTGAATTTTCAGTCTAAACAAAAGGAAAGCTGTGACTTTAGCTAGAATTTTCTCCCTTAAATACTGTAATTCCCCAAAGAGCACTTAAAATTACTTTTTAAAAGCAAATATTTGGCCTTCAGAAAAACTGAATTTGCACATAATGCTTAATAATATTGTATATAACCAAAAGTATTTCTTGGGAGAGAATCTCCTTGTGTCCTTGCCAGGCTATCCTTTTTGTCCTTCTATTGCAGTAGGTGGATGCAGTGTTATTTCAGTGATATTTTTAACAGCATAGTTTGAGTGTTATTCTAGGAAAACAAAGCATAATACACATATCAGTTCCTTTTTCTCGTCATGGATATGAAAAAAAGGGTTGGTTTATATGGGAAACCTTATATGAAATTGCATTCCTCCCTCAGCCTCCCCCCCCCCTCCTTTTCTCCCTTGCACCCGCAGGCACGTGCACCTTCATGGTCTCCCTTTGTGGGGTCCACTGAGAAAGGCATAGAAAATAAATGTTACTCTCTGCTAAAATACCTCAGTGACATTAAGATCCTATCGACACGGTCAGTTTATTGCCTTCGAGGCTTTATGGCTGTGGCTGGAGGCTTCTTGGAAGGGGATTTTGAACAACACCCGAAAGCGAGCTGGCAGATTATTTCAGCTAACAGTAAGTCAGCAGGCTGGTTGCTTTTCACCAGCAATTTTCTATGTGAGGCCAGATTTCCTCTAGGTCTCAGCACCCAACTGTTCCTTTTTTCTGTAGCTGAGCAAATGCCTAAGCTGTCAGAGACATTCAGAATCCCGGTGCTCCCACTTGGAACAGGTTACAAATTTGTACTTTAGCAGAAGAATACAGATTACCATTAAAAATGTCATGCTTCTACATTAAAAGTCATTCAAGCTATAGAAAATATTTAATTACTTGCATCAGCTTATTGCCAAAGCACGGGCATTTTTATAATACAGATAGCAGCACAAAAGTATGTTTGAAAGCATAAGAAATAAATTAATAATTGGGAGCTAAAAGAAATTACTACACCATTAAAAGTTTCATTTCTCCATCACCTTTTCCTACAAATCATCACATGCTGAAAAGCCTCAGCTTTAGAAAAAGTGCAGATGCTCAGCTATGACTGATTACACCCAAATTTATGTGGCTAAATATAAATAAAACATGCAAAAAACTGGTCAATAAATATTTGATTGTGGTTTCTAGGCCTGATAATTTTGCCTGTGGTTATCTCATTTATCAGTTTCCCAATTGGTTATCAATGTCATTGAGTCTGGCTGGATGCTATGTGATTTGGGAGGTCTTAACAATTTTGTTCATAAAAAATAAGTTAATTTTTTATTAAAGGCAAAACCAGTTCCTGGGTTTTGCTGTAGGGCACAGTTCTCAGATGAGTAATTAGAGCTCATATAAAAATCACAGGACATACATAACAAAAATAAGAAATCCCATTCCTGCCTGGTGACCCACCAGCACATGCTGCACTCATCAGAAAGCAAGCACAGCGTTTCAGCTCATAGTACTCTTCACGTGGTGAAGTTTCCACCTTCAAGTGGAAAGACAGAAGTCATGCGAAGTCCAGGCGGGATGCAAAGCTGCTTTGCACCCACTCCTGTGACTTGTGTGTTTGCCTCCAGTTGTGTCAAGCCCTCGGCCAACCTGAGCTCTATGTGGATGGGTCCTTGCTTTTCCTGGAGAACATGCCCATAGCATTAAGAGATCTGAATCTCCAAAGGGTTGTTTGTTACCATAAGCAAGAATGCAAATAATTTGAGAAAAAAACCCTCCAAGTATTATAAAAGGGTTTGTAAACAGGCAGACATGCACCCACAGGAGTGTTTCCCAAGGTCTTGTTCTGAACAGAGCAACTTTGGTGGATTTTGTGTAATGCAGAAACCCACATAATGCTCTTGTCCCTGGGATGAAGAACATCTCTCTTCGGTCTGTTGCCTCCAGGGCTTTGTGCAGACAGCCAGTTTTCCCAAGAAGCCTCCCACCCCTTGCTCCCTGCGCTGCTCGCTTTTCCCCTGCCTCCCCTCCCCATCCATCCCCACCACGTCCAGGCAGCAGCAGCCTCGACTGGGGAGCCTCCCTGTTCCTCAAACATATCCCATTTGGAATGGCACATGTGATGCTTCCTCCCTGCTGGCATGGAGGACAGGCAGAAAGCAGGATTAATGCTCGTCCCTTCTCTGCTCGTCCTGACAGCTTAAACTCGGCCAGCCCAGCATAAACTCTCGCCCTGAATCCTCGTTCCGAGCCCATTCCCCCAGTTTGCTGTGATGGTTGGAAGTGATGCTGTTCACTCACCGACCCTGTGCACCAGGGTGAGCTCTCCTCGTGGATCTTCATCCTCATAGAGGGCATCAAGTGCGTAGTGAAGGAGTTGGGGGGAACCTCTGAACTGCAGCCCTGGAGCCCCAGCGAGCCCCACCGCCTCCTCCGCATCTGCCTCATCTCCACCTAGGGCTGACACACACACACCATCAGGACCTGACCCTGAGTTTTCCTCCATGACACTTGCCTTTCATTTTATTTATTTTTATTTTTTTTTTTTTAATGCTGGTAGATTTTCTAGCTACACCCCTGTGCAGTCTGCACAGCAGCTCCAACGGATTCGTTTTCTCATCTGTATTTATAAACAGGGTTTCTGCTATCCAAATAAGAGAAAGGGAGGAGGAAAAAAAAAAATAAAACCTTTCCCTTCCCTTTCTTCTGGAAATAAAAGTCTGGTGCTGCAGAGTCCAAAAAAAAAAAATTAAACAAGGAGTTTAATTTTCCTCACTTGAAGTTTGAGATTATTTTTAGTTAATTAAGGTCATTACTTTAGCTCATTTTGGAGATGACAGATATAGAGTGAGGCTGGCTGTCCAATTTATTTTCAGAAAAAGTAAAATTTGAGTCTCAAAATGATAAGAAATCAGTTGGCTTTCTTTTTGGTGTTGGTTAAAATATTAAACTCTGCCCGAGGTTTAGCTAAACTGTTATAAAAATGAGTTGCTAGGCTAAACTCTGTGCTGGTTACACTGGCAGAAGTCCAGAATCACACCATCGCCTTTAGTGGAAAACTTGCCGTGGTTCATCGAAGCAGAATCTGACTACCTTTTTTTCCACAGCATGTTAAACTTCATGAAATAGTGCAAGAACACTCTCAGAGTAGTATTTATTTCTAAAGCACAAGGTTTAGGTTTTCAAACACGTGCAGTTGGTTTAAGCGTTCATCTCCCATTAATCTCTGGCAAAACCCACTACTCGAGGATGAACTTGGGATCCCCATGTCACACGTAGCCCTCCCCTGGCCCCATTCAGAGGTGGCTCAAGTTTGGCTCCCAAAATCCCAGGATCTGTGAAAATCCCAGTTCCGAATTCACACTTTAAATCAGTGGGAAATACTTAATGGCCTTCAAGACGTGAAAACAACTTACCGATGCAGGACCACCTGTTAAGACCAAGCCTGTAACCCTCCTTGCATGCACATTCGTACGACCCCAGAGAATTAACACAGAAATGGTCGCAGTTGCCATTATCAAGCTGACATTCATCCACATCTAGAAAAAAACAGATATAAATGCTGATTAGGTGCAAGTACCTCTGCTTGGAGAGAGCACTCCATGCCTGGCTGCATCTGAAAAATTATTCTGCATGTAAGAAACCCCCATTTTCCTAGTACTTTGGGACTCTTAGTTTCTCACTACTATTGGAGATATTAAAACATTTCAGGGCAACATGGAATGGATTATTTCACCTATGTTTTTGTCTCAAGTGAAAACAGCTGCTTTAAGCTGTTAAGCTCAGTTGATCCTTCAGTTATTTTGAGGGCTCTCTTTCACAGAAGTAGTCTTTAACACACATCAATATACAGTGTCTATGGAGAGAGAAGGAAAAGTTCCTCTCCGCTGGCTCGTCTCCCACAGCCCCGTTTCTCCATGCTGGATGCTCGGTTATTACTGTATTCCAGCCTCACAAAGTGGAAATCACACGTTTGGAAAACCTTATTGGCAAAGCTGGTGTATGGTCACTGATTCTCTTATTAGGGAAATGCCCACAAAGCCCTGTGACGAGCTTTGGCAGCATTTCTTCTACCCGCTGTTGTGCTCAGAGCGAGCCACTGGTATCAAAGGACTCACCGTCACAGGCGCAGCCGTCGGCGTTGGGCTGGAACCCCGCTTTGCAGGCACACTCGTAGCCACCCGCGTAGTTGATGCAGAACTGGGAGCAGCAGGACTCCCCGGTCTCACACTCGTCCAGCTCTGCAAGGAAGGGGCAGCTCGTTCAGCCTCAGACACCGTCTGAGCTGCTGCCGCAGTTTTGTTCCGTAGCTACCGCGCTTTTCAGCACATGCCTTTACGTCTTCCTCTCCCTTCACCCACACAAAACACTGTCTGCATCCTGACAGCGGCTGCCTTCTACCTTCTGCCCCAGCAGCCAGCACCCTCCATGCCCAGGGAGAGCCAGCTCTGCTGCAAACCTCAGCTGCCACCAGGCGATGTACAAAACAGACAACGACGTCTCATCAGCCCACAAATGCCATCTCTTCAACAGTAAACTACATTTAACCATTTGGAATTTTTTACGTTCCACCTTTTTCAATGCAAACTATCCGTGAAACAGTGCTCCGATCCATCAGTGCCCTTGCTGGACACCAGCAGCCTGCTAGGTGCAACTGTAGTTTTTGATAACTAATTGCCCATTGCCTTATCCTGCCCTGTGTCCATCTGGAAATTGGTATCGTCGACGCTGCCGTTCCAGTGATTAGATAGGAGAATCGAGCTGTTATCTTTTCGCTGCAGGCTCTCAGCTGGTGTCAACCCTTGAAGCCTGCTGAGCGGGTCGGCGGCCATTTAAGGGCCACCTTGTCAATGCTGAGTCTGCAAAACACTTTTGAACGTTTCCCACACGAGCAGCCGCAGATGGGAAAGGTCAGTGTCTCAATTAACCTTGGAAGGAGTACCAACATTATTAGAAAACACCGACAGGAGGAAAAGGAGAAAGAAAATGTAATTAATCAATTGAGGTGAGGAGGTCAGCACGAAAATGATTAATGCAGGTTATTTGAACATGGAGTGTTTTCCAGAAATGTCACAAGCCCAGCTCCTCTGCAGTGTGTCAGATGATGCCTTGCTCTGGGGCCTAGCAACAGCCCCTTGTCTGTGTAGGAATGTGAAACTTGCATCCAACAAAAAGATTTTTGCTGTTAAGAGCAGCTTTTCATGTCCTCAGCCTTGCCGAACCCTTCCCCTGTGCTCTCACTTCCCTCGCTGTGTCCAGAGGAACTGCTTCCCTCTGAAATCTCCATCAGCAGGTCAGTGAGCTGGGGCACGGGCAGGAGGCTGCTCTGCATCCTCTCCTCCATACCCAAACAGGCGTGTGTAACGCAGCCCCCCCCCCGCCCCCCCAAGGCTCTGCGTCTAGATCTGCCTCCCTGACCACCTTTGCTTTTGCTTTTTTAGCTCCGGCATCAACCGCCCGTGCAAACCTCCATGTTCCCCTCCTCCCCTGCCCCTTCCTCTCTCCAGCACTTGGCTTTTTTAGTTGCAAGACTCCTGCGTGTAATGCTTCTCCCATTCACCAGTGCTCCTGCTCTCTGCCTCCCCTCATGTCTCACTATACTGCTCTGCGATGCCTGCTCTTCCTTCTTTTCCCCCCAACACCCTGCCTCTTCTTTGCTATTCCTTAAAATTTTAATGACAGTGACAGCAAGCCTAAACCAGACTGAGATACAGTTTGCATAGCAAAAGCCACAAAAAACCAAAAAACCAACAAAAAAACCAAACAAAAAACAAACAAACAAACAAAAAAAAAAGATAAAAGGAAAAAAAAAGAGAAAAGAAAAAAAATCACATAGTAAGATCATTTAAAATGTGAAGGACTTTTTAAGCTCTTCTCTCAAAATAAAAACAAATCTAACTCTATTGCTCTCACTTCCTAAGTGAGACTTCTCACAGCCAGAAGTGCAATCTCATCACTGAGCAAACCTGATGGAAATACGGCAACTTCCCCAACACAAAGCGGAGTTTGCGCACGAAGCGCTTCAGAACCACAGTGCCAGCGCTCCCAGCCAGAGCCGACCCTCTTCCCAGTCACTGGCTGAGGAAGGGGAGGGAAAAAAAAGTCAGGCAAGCAATACTTGGGCTGGACACAATGAGATACGGCCATAACAACTGGTGATGCACCAAAGTGTCACCTGCCATCTAGGAGGCAGACCTCCTTCCCCTTGTTAATTAATCATCCCAGGAAACACGCAGAGCAAGGCAGGCTGGAGCAGCAGTGGAGGAAGCACCGGAGGACAGTATTAATTAAAATGTAGAAGCAGGGAAGGGGATGGGAAGTTATTTCCTTGAGCGACAGCTCTCCTGCAGGCTCCCCTTGCAGACAGACCTGCCACACCACCCCCCTAGTCCCGCAGAGATGCGGCATTTGCCATGAATTACCTGCGCACGCTTTGCCATCAGACTCAAGGTGATAGCCCTCATCGCAGGAGCAGCGCGGCCCCGCAGTCGTGTGCTCGCAGCGGTGAGAGCAGCCACCGTTGTTCTCCTGGCAGCTATCGACAATTTCCATTTCGATGCCTTGCGGAGAAATAAATCAAAAGGATGTTAAAAAGCAAGCACAGGGGGAGAGTCACTGGAGAATAAGCCTTCTGTAAAAAAGCATCCATAAGCTGACTGCTGTAGCAGGAAATATAAACTCAGCTCCCACACACACCCGAGCAGAGCACGTTTTGGAGTCACTGAACTCCAGTTATTTGTCTCCTCGTGTCATAACAGAGGATGCTCTCAACTTTGGGAACATGAAGCCGGCTCACCACTTCAGCAGCCTGCCTGCTACGGGAGCATTCACAGGTTCCCTGAGATTTATGTTTTGTTTGAACACAACAGCTAGTTCTGCCCTTGCCTCGAAGGAGGAAAGGAACCATCTGACGGAGCCCAGGTGGTCCATCTCAACCCAGACTGCTTATGCTTTCCAAAACGCAGCTTTTGGTTTTGTATGTGAATGGGAGAGAGTCAGATTCTGAAACATCCACCGAACACAAACATCTTAAACTTCCACAGCAGAGTCCTGCGGGCGAGCCTGACACCGAATCGCAACAAAGCAAATCAATTTGCAGTGTTTGACCCTCGGATGTCCCTTCAAGGGGGTACACAGCAGCTCCTCTGCTAAGACTTTGTCCCCCCTGCAATTAAGACAGGGTGGTGGTACGATGCCGCCGCCAGTCCCCTTCACCATGACAGACCCCCCCCCTCCTGCGCTTGGTTGCGCTGGACACTCCTCACAGCACTTTGGCCAGGTCCAGTGGAAACCCTCCTACAGAAAAGGGAGCATCTGGCCACCTCACCCCCACCCAGGTACTTCCTTAGACCATTTCTTCGGGATGAAAAGAAACAATAAGGTCAGTTATAAAGTTTCTCTTGAAGAATTTGCCGGATTATCTTGTTACAGAGCGATTTAGAGAGGAACTAATTTCCCATAATACGTAGGGGAACTGAGAAACACTCTCAGTTTTAGCAAAGAGGTGGGCAAAGATTGTTCAATCTTAATAATACTGTGCAAGAACTTTCAGCACAGTTTCCTTAGGAAAATATGCTGCATGCCAGAGAAGCCACCATCTTTCCAGAGGAAGGAAGCCACCATCCTTCCAGAAACAGCCCAGCTCAGAGAAGGGGCCCTCAGGTCTGGTACAGAAGGATGGCATTTCCCTACTGCCACACACCTGTGTCGGTGGCTCTCATCCCACCTCTTTTTGTGCCCCCAGGGAGCAACCTGCCTGCCAACAAGAAATGCAAGTCTAGCTGTGACAGGGTGTGAATGAACAGAACATATACTGAGGGCTACATTTCATGCATAGTAAGACTTTTTGCACCACGGAGATGAAATCTAGTCTCCTGTCCAGTGTGTTCAGCTGGGATTTAGGAAACTTGGCGATCAAATGCAGAATCTGACTTTACACACCATCTCCATCATTTACTTTGTCTCAGTTCTTCATCAGTAAAGTGGAATAACAGCTCTTCCCCATGCCACTGGGGAAATGAAAGAATAAACAAAGATTGCAAATTGCTCAAACACTGGGATAATCCTGATCATAAATATATGCAGAATGTTTTTATTTTTATTGTTTGCTCTGTAATATTGTACATAAGGCACAGAGAACCACCATCCCCTGAGATTTGCTGAAAAATATTATCAGAAAATCACAATGACATCTAAGTGGTCTAAGCCATTTTTTTATCCCTATAAGAGATGATTTTGTATCTCTGTATTAATTGCATTTCCCCCACCATTATACTACTCACAGTTCCCCATCACCTATGAAATAGTTCTCAAGGATGTCTCTCATGTAATTGGTTTTTGTTTTTAATGTATGTTAATGCTTTGAAACTGAATTTTATCCTTAAGTATTTCTTACATGCACATTCTTAAAGAAAGCAATAATTCTCTGGCATGCAGCATATTTTCCTAAGGAAACTGTGCTGAAAGTTCTTGCACAGTATTATTAAGACTGAACAATCTTTGCCCACCTCTTTGCTAAAACAGGTCATGCTTTTGTCTGCATTCCAATGAGCTTATGTTAGGTCCATAATAACACCAACTCTTCCACATCACCTCCTTTATTAATCTAAATTTGCCCTCAAGGACAGCCCAGGGATTTTACCTATCAACTAACAGCGCTGGGCGTCAGCCTGCTTCTCAAGAAAAGCAGTGTTGGTTAAGAAACCCCGCTGGCATGAGGTAAGTTATGGGAAGGAAGACAACAGAGCTCAGTACTGCTTCACTTTAGGACATTTTAGTTGTTCAAATATTTTTGATATCCCCAATCTTACTTTTTTCCCTTTTTTTAAAAGCATGTACTAAACAGTGTCAATAATCTTAGGAGGGACACAAGTAAACCGAGACAAATAAAGATGAGTGGAACATCATGTTGGTTTTCTCTTGCATCAGATCCAGCATGTAGGAAATAAAAAAAATACAGAAATATGAAGAAAAAGAAGACAGGAATTAATATGTTTTATAGAAAAGCAATATTTTAGTAGCTTTGCAGTAGAATTCACCAGACTCTGAAGATAAACCAACCGGGCTGTTTACTATTTGAGATGCAGTAATTAAGGTCTGTGAACACAGGCTTAGGAATGTATCAACCTGCAAAACCAGCAGTAACAGAAGGCAAAGAACACAGAATTAAGCTTGAGCTTTTGCATACTTTTTAGCATTTTGCTGGGAGTGCTAATCTGACTGAATTCAAGCTGAAGCATAGCAGTTTGCAGGTAAGATAACCTGAAATGCAGAGCTGTAAAAGTGTCACTCACGGTAGCACTGCTTTCCATCAGCCCCCAGCTCAAAGCCAGGATTACAGACGCAGGTGAAGGATCCCAGAGTGTTCACACAACGGTGAGCACACCTGGCTCTCCCTTCTGCACACTCGTCAATGTCTACGAAACAGAGAGAAAGGCAAAGATATTCATTTGCATATTAAAATAAAAAAATGAATACTGCTCTACACATACACAGCTGTATTTCCAAACATCCACTGAAAAGAGCATCCTGATTTTAGCCTACAGCTGACACCACCTGATGAATCCAGGAACAGCGAACTCACAACAACATTCTCCAAAATAATCTTCTTTTCTAAACACTGTTGACTTTGAACCTCTCAGTGTGAACATTTACAATACCAAATGTTATGTTTACAGTACCAGCCAAAGCAACTTTATTAGTCTTGTAAAAAAAGCAATGACAAAAGAAGTCACATGAAGAACTCAGAAGGAAGTCCTATCTCCCAGTACCCTAAAATTATCACTAGGTCCTCAATGCCATTATATTTAAATGAATGAGCAGGAAAAAGCTAACTATTTTCTGAGTGTAAAATTATTTGGATTAAGTGGTGGCTGGGTTTCAGCAGGTACAACGGAGACAGATCTTCTCTGTCACATCCCTGAATCACGCAGTTCCTTCTAGAAAGGTGCAGCAGGGAGGCACCTACTCTACCAGAGGAGTTTTGCCCCACCTATAAGAAAAGGAAAAAGGCAAAGAGCTGTAGGTGGGGAGACCATTCATTGCCCAGTCCTCTGTCAAGCAGTCTCTTCCTCAGCTTTACACTCGCTAGTCTGTGTTGTGGAGTTAAATGCCAAAGGCATCCATCTTCCTTAAATCTCAGTGGAGCGCAAAAATACTTTTAAGGAATAATTATTGAATAAAAGCAAAGCAAAACCTTATGCTAAGTACCGCTGCTGTGGAACACAGCTGCAGAAACCACCAGCCCCTGTGCAAAGACTGGAATTATCTTGCACGTGGCAAACCTCTAACCTACCTCCTTCTCCTCCTCTTGTTCTGATATTTCACACGCAAAATACAGATTATTTATTGCAGCAATCCTGAGTCAGTGTCTCGCACACGGGAGAGAACAGTCCAGTGTGCAGCTCCTCACCTTTTAACACAGCAAACCACTAACAGATTTTTTCCTCCGTCTGTGCTGTAACCAGCACCGTATTCATGGCCCCTTGTACTTGAACACAAGGAGCTTTACGAATGCAATCAGCCTACTTGCAAAAAGAGGCCCCAGGCAGTGCAAACACCACACACCAACTCATGAAAATTTCAGGATAAATGACAGCTTCTCTGAAGCAGCAATGTGAGGAGCTGCTGTTTAGAATAAAATGGGTTATTTCTCCTTTTTCTGTAATTGCCATTTTGCAAGTAGAGTATGTTGGCAAATGCTGTAAATGTTCTTTTCTCTTTTTCTGCTTTTTCAAACAGAAAAAATAAAAAGTTGGAAAACTGAACCACAGTCACCTTCCTGCACATGTTTCTTCCTATCTTGCACATACAGCTAATAGCTAAAGTATGACACATTAGTTGCCCTCTGTCTCCTTCTAGCTTGGTTTCCAGAGTCAAATAGCAGCTTGAATTTTGCAAAAGATGTTGAATATTTCTAGGAGAAAAAACAATAATTGTATATCCATGGTAAGACAAGATACTTAATGATTCAAAAGACTGTTGCCATGAGGCTGGGAAGACAATTTGTTCCAATATATAATGCTGCAAGTTACCTAGTGCTTTAGCTTATAGATAAATTAACAGAATTGTCAACATGAATCCAAGCTAAAATGAGTAACATATCGACCCTAGTATTAAACCCATTGCTGTTTCCATCTATTAATCATCACTGAAGTGTCTATGCTACTTGAAAATACTTTGCTTTTTAAGTAACCTTACTCATGAGTAACGCCAGTAAGAGAGGGGAATCACTGAGGTGTGCAGTGCTACTCGCAGGAGGGTTTACAGACAACTGGACTATAATAAGCAGGGTAGGAAGTAAATATTTTGCAAAGAACCCAGCACCTTCTATACATAAAACAACAGTTTAAATATTGGCAAAATTGTGGCCATGTCTTCAAAAGGAGGAGTTTAAAATTAGTGTCTGAATACGTACTCTGATCCTGACAAGGCTGCTAAAAATCTGTGCACTATGAGGTCCACAAGTGCTTTTTACTTCCTGAAACTGATAAACTATCTAGCTTCCAAGCTTCATATTGCAAAAGAAAAGCAGGTATTTTGATCTTTAATTCCCCCACATTTCAGGTCAGAAATGCTTTAGATCCTTTTGAAAATCCCAGACTAAATACAGGACTTTGGAATTCAACTTTTTAAGCTCCTCTCTTTGGAAATCTCACACTTCACAATTTCTTCCTTCACAGTAGTTTCTCTATTAATATGGAAACAGTTCTCCAGCTAAAAAGCCCTTTGAATTCTAAATAGGTTTTCAGTGACCTGGTTCAGAGTGTTACTTGAACCAACTTTCCAGGAGCTGTATCTGGGGCATTATTTTAAAGGGACCCTACAGGAATAATAGTACAGCACCTACAAATCCAGTTGCTAGAAAGCATGATTTAAGAGATCACAGAGTAATTTTCATTACTAAAATGGTCCTTCAAGACTACTGGCTGACATAAATACCACAGAAATGCTGTTTCAAAATGCATACGTATATTTGAATAACATATAGCTTTCCATTCCAAGCTCAGTAAGCCAGAGCACTGATTAATACCTTCCTTTCCAATAAACAGTCCATAGTTACTTACCCAAACAGGTCTTTTTGTCTGCAGAAAGATAATGCCCTGGATGACACTCGCATTTTGCAATTCCTTTCTCATTTTGACAGATTTGTGAGCATCCTCCATTCCCACTTGTGCAGGGGTCTATCACTGAAACCAATTACAGCACACTGTCAACATAAAGGTCACATTTTTGTCTGAAAATGGTCTTACCTGCCATCGTTACAACTAACAACAAAGATTACTGTAGCTGTAAGAGATTAGATTGGGGAAAAAAAATACTTGACAGAATTTTGTGTATAGTAAAGCCGTTGTTTTTCTGTGCACTATTTTCTCTGTTGCTGGACAGCATTTTTCATAGAGCAGGAACAATGCCTTAAACAGCAGGAAACTGGGCTCGTATTGCACCTTGGAAGTAGGACAAGAAAAGTACATTTTATTCTTATTTTGCTGTAACTGAGCAGATTTCAAGAGTTGCTCTAAACAATAGCAATTAGCACTCCAATGTGTGAACCCATAAACACATACAAGGGTGGAGTTTGCCATGGGGCAATGTGTATTTAAAGGTCTCTAGAGGAAATAAATGCTGAAGGGCCCTAAAAAACCTCCCTCAATCTAAAACCACATGCCATTCATGTTGCACATCGGGATTTTTTTCGTTTCTCAGACAATAACATACCATTTCAAGGATAAGTTACTCTAAGTGGCAAGTACTTAGAAACACATTTATAAAGTGCATATAGAAGCCTCCACTTCAAAGATTTTACTGTGGTTCATGAGTTTATTTCTGGAACACGTACCTGCTGGAAGCATCCAGATGTATTTGCCCAAATAAAGACTTTGCATACACCAAAACAGATCTACCGGGACAGTTTGGAAGGTCTGACTTAGGTTAAGAGCTAGAGTTTTCATATCAAAATCTGATATATTAAAAAAAAAAAACCCCAAAAAAAACCCCAAAACAACCAAACAACAAAATACTGTTAAGGATGTAGAACTGAAATTTTGTGTTGGACTTTTAACACAATAGGTTGCAAATAGGTTTCCAAGGGACAGCAGCACTTCATTCTACATGACACTTTCAAGGCTGACAACTTGCCTCTGCAGTTCAACAATTTGCAGTCTACAAAGGATTTGGCTTCAAGCAAGAACTTGTTCCTTGCCGATATAAAATAACAAGTTATTTGCCGATTCTTTTTCTATTTGGTTAAACTAAATGAAATCACTATCAAACAGCATCTGTTAAACCTGCATATTATAAAGGTTTTCAGAGCAGCTAAAGCTTTAATTTGAGAATGATTACAGCACAGAGTAAAACTTGTAATACCCTGTGACATGACAACAAGCAAATAACAAATTATAGGGTAGATGTTACTAAAACATAGTAATCTGAATAAAGATAGCAGCCTTGCAAGTCCTTAGACAAGACAAATGTTCATAAAGGAAAGATCTTCAGGACATAAGGCAATCTCCAACTGACTTGTTTTCCACTGACATGTCTGTTCCTTCCTGTTATAGACAGGTTTCAGGAAAAGCTAAAAATAGCTCACTAGTGTTCTTTTTCCAACACATTTGTCTCTTATTGTTTAACTTAACTTTAGTAGATAACAGACTCCATCCTACAACGCTCTATTCCAAGCTGTGAACACTACGGCAAAAAAACATACTGGAGTGGTTTTGCTTCCTAGAAGTCCCAGAACATCCAGGAACCTCATCTGAAAAAGCTGTGGCGATGCACTGATCTGGGGTGGCAGCAATGCTTTTGGTGAAGCATGAGTATCGTCTCTGTGCACGCTGTGGGCCTTCCAGACCTTCACTGCAAGGTTGTAAAGAACAAAGTCTCCAGTCCTACCTGCCATGACCTCTAGAGCACCTAAAGAAAGAGAACTGGGCCATATCAAGTTAATTTTCTTGCTCACAGCAAGACTTTACATGGAGAAAACATGAGGTGGAAAGGAGTAAAATTTCCTTCTCATGGCAGGAACAGTTAGGGGTGGAAAGAGCATTGACTTGCAGAAGGAAAAGTCAAGGTGGCTTGAGAAAGGTATTTGTTCTTGCCACCCGTGGATAACCCAATGGGGAATTCACTCTAGCACACATCCTGTATAGCCCATCCTCTTACACAGGTAGCACAGCCACTGCTGACTGCACCCATACATGTCTCACCCCTGGAACTATCTTACAATTTTGCCTGGCGCCACAGCGCTCCATCCCATTGGTTTGCCTCCATGCTGAACGCTGCACCACCCTGCTGGGCTCGTGTGGTTCTGTACGGGCTTTCAGAGCTATGGGGTGCAGTACTAGCTCCCAAGAGTCAGCAGGGATGACTCCACACTGGCAGCACAGCTAGCCCGCTGTAGTAAATACCCTCAGGATGCTGTAGTTTCTCCATCCATGGAAAATAAAAGCAGCCAGGCTCACCTCCTCCCACTTTTCTACTTAAAACATCTCTAATTGCCAACCCAAATGTACTCATGGCCACATTACAATCATTTGTTCCTGTAAAAATCTTGTCCATCACCTTACCTAGCACTTTTCTCTCCCAGGCATTTATTTGCTAAGGTATTTATGGGAGAAAAGCATCCTACTTGGTCTTCATTTCAGCAGCTGAGCTCTCCTTGTGAAAGTGATTCTCCTTCCTCTGAGCACAGCTGTCCTGGGGTGGGGGTGCACTATTCTATTTTGATTTACACCACTCTCAACGTGGGTAACCAGGCATACACATGAACTCCAGATAAGGTCTCACCCGCAGACAAAGCTGACCTTGGTCCCTCTCCACTGTTCAGTAATTACCAGCTGGTGACGAACTGCTGCCTTCGGTGGGTGGCTGACCTTCATCAGCCCCACGACACAAGGGAGCGAATGGCCACAGCTGCCTGCGTGGTGGCAAACCCTCACTAATTAGGGGACTGAGCCTGCTTGTTTTGCTGCTGAGCTGAACCAGTTGCTGGCAGCTGAGATAGGTAGAGTGTGAAGTGGCTCTAAACCTCCAAACAACAGAGGTCTGAACTGCTCCATGATGGCCCAAAAGGGACAACTCCCACCTGACCAGGCAGTGCCATACTCACAGCCTGCCAAGCCAACCTCTGTCCCACCACACCACCATAAAAAAAACACCAAAGAGTTTTTCGCAGGGCTCTGTATACCCACCCTGCTGCCCTGGCCAAGGATGTCTTGAGCGGCAGAGGCAGTGGAGGAGCTGCGAGAGGTTTGGAAATGGACTGGAGAACAGTGGGGGAAGGTCTCCGATGCCCTCTCCCTGCTAAAGCTCTTCTTTTCCAACTCTTTTTGACAGTCTCGGGAGCAAAACGTGGCCACCCAGTGAGTGACAGGGAGGCGAGCTGGCTGCGGGCGCTCGCTGAAGCGCGGTGTGCACAGGCTCTGCGGAGGGCAGGGCCTGGGGAGGCCAAAACCGAAGGCCAAGTGCTCGTTGCACACAGCGTGAATTGGAAGCGAGCTGAACAGCAGGATTTACTTACACTTTACACACAGCATATAAAATCTCCGAGCAGAAGAGAAGCCATATGGAAACGGTTTTGTGACAGGAATTTTAGCGCAATAAATCCATAAATTTGGCCCTATCTTTCTCTGGCATATGCAAGGGTACCGCGTATGCGCTTGTGTTGGGGAAGGGGGGGTGCCTTAAAAACTGATGAATATGCTAAGAAATATGAGAAAGAAAAAAAAGAAAAACCAACCAACAATCAAACCCAAAGGTAGCATTTCTGTTCTGCTTGTGAAAGTGTTTGCTTAGAAACCTGAAGGGGAGGATGAATGAATGAGACTGTGATTAGGAGCAACACAAGCCAAAAGCAGATAAAGAAGCCTTTATGTAGAATAAAATGCTATACAGGCCAACTCTATATACAACCTGATGAGTAATGAAATGTTAGAATTAAAACACGA
>JAVJGJ010000003.1:24731564-24748155 GCA_035590215.1 Microhierax caerulescens
ATCCAGCCAAGGTCAACCCACCACACTCTTGCTAAAGCCAACCCTCCCTCCTGCAATAGACATCTACAAAGAAACCCCCTTTCAACGTTAAAGGCTCCCACTGATTTAATCACTCTTTAGATCATGTTCTCAAATCACCTAAGGGGTTTACCCACCCCGGTGGGTGTGGATGAGGAGGCTGGGATTTAGAAAAATAAAAGAATGGCTGCAACACGAAGCCAGCCTGCAGCGGGGAAGCGAGTTTACAGCAATGTAAAGAGGTTGGTTTTTTTTTCCCCCCACATTGCACTTGAGGAACAAGGCCGTCTGGCTTTCATATTTTTGCTGTTGATATATCTGCTTTGCATTTAGCTTTCATGGTTTACATTTTTGAAAATGCTTTTATGTTTTTTTTCCATTTTAGAAAATCTAATCAAAATTAAATGAAAAAAGGAAGTTTTAAAGATGACTTGGAAATGCAGAACATCCTGGTCCTAAGGAAATGTATTTATAGAGTTAAATTTTAGTGTTTCACACATGAATTTCACTTACCTAAAATAAAATCCTGGTGTTGACTAGTGTTTAAATTTAGACCATTTGCTAACATGCAGCACTTTTTAATCCTGCTATATTTGCTGTTTTATTAGACTGTATACTACATATATTTCCTACTGCCTGGAGACATCTGGAATACTCTTTCTTTTAAACAGGAGTTTTGCTTTTTTTAACGTAAACAGTAAACAGAAAATGTTATTCATCTTGTTGAATTCTATACTGTTAAGAGCTAGCCTGCTGAAAAATGCCAGGATGAAATCAAAACCAGGAAACTATTTGTCTTGAGTATTACAGAAATAAAATAAGCAAAAAGGCTCAGAAGAATCTAACAAGGAAGCAGCTGAACTATATAGTACACCACGTTCCAGTATTTATATCTTAATAAACTCAAACTCCGGGAGCTTCAATATATTAATTTTGTAGGTTACAACCAACTGTAGAACTTCTCTAAAATAGAGTTTTAAGTTAGGATATCAGCAATTACAAAGGAGGAAAAAAAAACCAAACCCAACAGTCCAGCTAACAAAAATGAGCACTTGGTGCTAGCTCTATTTGTTAGCCTCTACTTGAACATTTAAAGTGACTTGGTTTATGGTGGAGCTCCGTGGCCAGCAGCTCCCACACCTGCTGCAGCTCTTCTTTCAATGGCATTCCCCTCATGCTGGCACATCCCAAAAGGCAATAAGGCAATTATATTGCTGAAAGGCAATAAGAAATACATGAAAAATAAAAGACCTTAAAATACTTGTATATATGAGCTATAACTAAGCCCACCCCGAGACTGCCAGCAGTAAGGGGCTGGGGGAAACAGGTGAGATCAACGAGCCTGCAACACAACTCCATGACTGCCTTGCCAGGATGCCACGTGAGCGGCAAGTTTGATGACAGACGATCCCTCGATCCCTTCTAGTCTCAGGCTTTCTTTGCGAGATCGATATTTTAAGGATTATATGTTGAAAGATTCCTTCACTTACTCAGATATAATCAAGAAAAATGCAACACACAGTCACTTTTTAATGTCTTTATGTCTCAAGGCCAGGAAACAACTTTGACCCCAGTTACAGAAGAAAAATGCCTTAATTATTTTGTCCGGGGAGCAGTCTGTGAGGTAGACACTAATCTAAATGCTTGAACTGCACTTGAAAGTTTTAAAAATCTACCCTATTTGGACTTCTATATTTAAATTGTTGTTCTAGTAAAGGACATATATAGCATGAAAGGATACACATAGCAGAAAAACAACAGCTTCTGCTGTTATAGGTACAGAAGTAGCCATTTCTTTGTCTACATGGGAGTAACTAGAGAGACACAAAATTATTCTAGAATTATGAAGTTATAAAAATATAGAAAAAAATCTCCTAGAAATATAAAGTCATTCTATTGTAATTCTAGAATATTATGGGATTATGGAAGAGTGTATCTATTTAACAATACTCTATAATTAAATTTGGATTAGTTTCCACTGCAGATCAAACTGAAACACCTACGTGCTCAACCTTCTACAGTTACAATTTAGGACGTTTATCTGAATTACCTGAATTTCAAGCCATTTAACGCTTGCTTATCATAAGTCAGACTGTGATGAAAGCAACTGCATTCCCACAAAACAGGGAGAGAAATCTGCTGAGACGAGAAGCGAGACGTTGTGCTGTCCCAAGGCTATCTCGCAAAGGGGATTATGCTGCTGGCTGAATACAGCAGAGACGGTATGTGAATATCCTCCTCCTCACCTTCGGCAGATTTCAGTAGAGATGCATTTTAGTGGGATTCCCCACTGAAGGCATCTCTGCTTTCTGCGCTGTCCGTATACAGCACATGCCCCACTACCCCCCCCACCCCGAAGGGACTGTGTCCCCCATTTACCCATATTTTATTAGGAACGACCTGGCAAGAATAATCTCATAGCCAGCCATACAAGCCAAAAGTCAAACCTATGCATTTCCAAGATATGAAGTATTTTAACCATCATGACATGCCCATTTTTTAGCTCTGTGCTTCTGAGGTCTATGCATCTGGACTGAGCTCTGCGCAGCATTGTGACTGCACACTGACCTTTCCTCCACGCCAAAGGATGCACAGCTCAAGTCCCAAACACGGGAAAAGAGGATGCGGCATAGAAACACACAGCACATTGCCAGCACTGTGTCCTTTCCAAGGGCAGATCCTACTGAAGTTACACATTTTGAAGTCCACCATAGCCCAAAATGGGGACTCTGCTAATCCTCAAGGAAGTCTGTCCCCAACTGATTTGACAGGCCACAATGGCAACAGTCTGATTTCCCTGCCCAAACCCTGTGTAAATAGAGCTGCGTGATTGCTTGTTTGGAATTCTGCATCATCACATCAGTGGCTTTTTTTGTATCATTACTAAAACATTTAGGAACAGCTATGATCAATCAGCTCTTCAAAAATAAACAGACAACGGTGTTAAACACAGATAATTAGTGAACCTGCAATCATGTTCTTACAAAGGAATCAAAAAAGGCAAGATGTTGCCAGGTTGATTCCTCACCAACAAACGGCTTCGCTTTCTAAACCATTAAGAAATGTAAACAGCATGCAAAACTAAACCCCAAAAGAGAGAAAAAAAACCCAACAAAACAACCCAGTTCTGATGGCAACAGAACCGAGCTTTTGCAGTAGCCTCCCCATTTTTATGATCTTTCCCCTCTTTTCTGGCCAGGTTGTATACGACAGAGCTGTGAGTGGGTAGACTATTTTTCAGCTCCCAGTTTCTAAGTTCTCCACCTGCATCACCCCAACAACACTTGCAGGGGAAGAGCAGGCAGCAGCCACAGCTCCCACGTGTCTGCACGGAAGGGAGCTGGTGTTGCCGAAGACCCTCGTGCTTACACTGCAAACCAAGTACATCCTTAAACCCACACATAAGTACCTGAATGATCACAAGCCTTCAAAGGGACCAAGAAACGTTTGTCTATTTTAACCGCTGAACAGCCACTTCATGCAATCCCAAGCCCTCTTTGCTTTTAAATATTTTTTTTTCCAAGGAATCTGTCTAGCAACTTCTGCAGTGACTGCTCTCATGATTAACACATCACCTGCTCTCCCATAGGCCTGCAACGATGCATCCATGACCCTCTGTAGCATATGCATATGTCTGGGTTCTGGTGCAGGACAACTGCCACTTCAGACCTCAAAGTGCCTGCAGAAATACTGAAAGGTAGGCCTGCTTTTCTTTCTAATTGAATTCCTTTTTTTTTTTTTTTTTTTAAGTGCTGTATTCCTCACAAAGTCATTATCAGCAAATTTTATCCTTCTGTGTACATGTGTGCAGCTACTCCAAAAGTATAAGGTGAAATGGTCTTCTAATACTAAGTTTATTGCACGCTTTTCCTGCTTCCATATTTTTAGTACAATGAAAGCTATAAGGTGATTAAAGATAAAGCCTGTACTGCAGATCTGAGTTCCCTTCTTCGGGCTGGCCAAGCCAACAACAGCACAAACATTTAGGGAATCCTGAATGGAAAGAGAGATGATCCCAGTGCCAAGGGTACCCCCGAGCTGGCATTCGCATCAAGGACGCTTTGCCAAGAGCACCGTGTGAGGTCTAAGCAGGCACAGGGTGGCAGAGCAAGGTTTGCCTCTCAGCTAGTTTCATAGAGCCAGTGGCATTTCTTCAGGGTGACAAATGAACAAGCTCTCTCCCTTGACTGTAAAAACATGCACAGATTGATAACTGTTTGAAGCCAGTACTTTCTGAGAGATAAGCAGAGAAAAAAAAAATTCCTTTTCACGGTGCCCAGGCACTGCTCGAGAAAGAAACCAGAACTGGACAGTACTGATCTCATCATTCGAGTTTGGTGGTTTTTTTTTTTCTTTTTAGTTTTGGCAAAACCCCTTTACTTTGGCAAGTAAAGACCAGCACGAAGAGAGGCAGAGACCAACTAGTTGTGAGCATCACTCACCCCACAAACACTAAAGACTTGATATGGATGAAAAGATTTCTGTCCAGCTGGGAGCTGACGTAAGAAACACATTCTGGGTACGCGCTAGCACAACCGCCTGCATGCAGGGACCCAAACCACCACAATACCACCTGCAGATCTGGCCCAAATGACTTTCACAGAAGCATAAGTACACCCTTTTCACCAGATGCCTGAGAAATACTAGACAAAATCAGAATGAATGACACACGCACATTTCCATTTTCCAGTTGTCAAAATCCCCCGAGCTCACTGCAGAAAAAACGCAACCAGCAGAAGAAGGAAAACACAAAACCCTACTTCCATTTACTTAAAAGATTGTTTATGCTGATGATTTTAGAGTCAGATTATGATTTTTTAAAAAATATAGTGATTATTTATAAAAATATAATGACCAAAAAAGAGGATGCACAGTCTTTTTGCAGCATTATCTTAAAATTCAGTAAAACTGGGAGTTTGTCTCTTCTTTACCCGGGGGGCTCTGGGGGTCACTGGTCCCCACACAATACGTGAGGATTAGTCAATAAATGACAGAGACAGGCAAACAGGGAAGGGAAAATTGGCTCTTATGTAAAGAACCTCAACAAGAAGCCTTAAGTGGCAACATTTCAAATTATTGAAAGTGGATAAACTGTTCACTCAAACATTTATTTGGAAATAAGTTAACAAAAACCTGGCTTACCACTCCCTTGCCCTGACCACCTCACCTAGTCTCTTCAGCTGCAAATCATTTACTACATCTGACATGAAAACTCTCTTATTGTCTGCTATTGAACACAGTATTTAAAACCAACAAAGACATATGACAGCGCTTTCCCTTCTGTTACTGGTAACAGCACGTGGTTAGTCTCTTCTATGTACTCCAAACGATGTTTAAACCTCACACAAGTTATGAGGAGAAAATATCATACGGTCTTTCCCCACTAATTTACATGGTGGATTTTACACAATTTAGTGTGTTTCTAAATTAAATAATTTACATGCCTTAAGGGACGGAAGGGAAACATGCTTGATTCCCAGCCATTCATAAGCTGATTGCAGAAATCAGAAACTATTTCCATAAAAGTGAAACGTAAAGTAAGACTCACTATTGCTATAAGTAGATAAATTTATGACAGATTCAACTCAGAGCTTCCTTTAAATCACAGCTGTCCCAAGACTCGAATGTCCGTAATTTGACAACCAGTGTGAATGCACTCCCAGTGTACTCTAAGTGTGACAAAACTTGCACTTGCAGCAGGGTCTCTCCTGTTTTACTGGCACTAAAGTGGCTTTCAGGGTTTGAAAGTTTCTTTAGAGGAGTTTTGAAACTCCTGTTGCTAGAAAAATATTTGTCCATTTTTTCTGCTATGAAGGAAGTTTGTATAGTATTGTATATATAAGTACTACTTATATATACAATATATATAATTTTATAATATATAATAATATATATTATATATAATACATATTATATATATTTATAATATATATAATATTATAAATACTTATATAATATATAAGTATTGTATATATACTAATATATATATTAGTATAGACTCTAGGAAGAAAAATAAAAGTGAAAGTCTGGTCAAAACCAGACTAACATTCAACAAGAAAAAGCAGAATTTCTGTTAATTTTAATAAAAAAAAACCCCACCCATATTTCTGTTTCATTGAACCAAACTGAGCAAAGAGGAAGGCGAGCAGGTTTTGATATCTGTGAGATTTTGAATTGCAAACCCCCTCGTCTAGGGCTTTTTTATGCTTCACAAAACAACATGAATATGCTACAAGCTCTTCTGAGTGGTCCACTAGAACCTGGTGTTAAAATGCCTCTCTGAAACAGCTTGCAGCATAGGTAAATGTGCTCCTACAGAGCCAGCTGGGTCATTTTGAACCGCTACCACTCCTAGGCTTTTATATTTGCTCCTCAGCTATTTGATTCTGCCCTTTCATGGCCCCTCCGATGGATTATATGAGCATCCATTGTCTGCTATGGTTCAAAGTCAGCCAGGTTAGCTCCAATCGCTGCTGAAGCTTACTTGAATTTCAGTAAGTCACAGGTGTCTGAGGCAAGCCTGCTACAACAAAATTAATTAATGGAATAGCTTCAGCAAACCGGACTGAAAGGAGCATGTCACATCTGATAAGAGATTGGTTAAAAGGCATGGTTAAGAGATTCCTTACCCAATTTAGTCCCTGCAAACGGACTCCACAATGAAAGAGGACCCTTGTTAGAGCAGTGAGTTTTCTGCTACATTTTTTCTTTGCCCAGGATTAAGGACAAAGCAGCTTTAACCAGCACCTATTTCAGCAGGGCTATCCAATTAACCATGCACGGAAACAGGCTTTCTGATTATTTACCTTCCCCTGAAAATCGATGGCATTAAAACCAACCAAGCTCTCTGTAGTGGGTTTGCTGTCTTTCAGTCTGTCACCTTCCTTTAGACCTCCCCGGCGATTCTCTCCCATTGTGGAGAGGAATTTTCTACCCTGCCGCTGGTACCTTGCCCTAGATTTCAGATGGTTTTCCAGGTAGCTCCAATGACTTCCAGCTGTGTCTAGGTCGGGTTTCCCTTCACTCACCCCTGGTTTATCTGTCTTTATACTGAGAACACGAAAGGACAGAGACCGTGGCACAGTGAAATGCTGAACACAAGAGTCATCTACAGGACTACGTCTGCAGCTGGTAATAAATATTTATGTCCAGGTCTGAAGGGAGCTGCATTTCCCAATGACTGCCTTCAAGGAGGGAAGAGGACAGAGGCATCTCTGTGGTACGGCTTTTGGGGGGGCTCCACGGAGCAGCTGCGGAGTCAAGGCAGACAGGTGCTTCCAGCACACCCAGTGCAAGCTGCCCTCCAACCCACTGCTGGGGAGAAGACTTACTTCTGTAAGCACTGAAATGGACAATACACCTGACCAAGTCTTAAAGACATGGATTTCACCTCCTGATCTGTCACTGGCCGTATTGGAGAACAAATAGATGAATAAGTTGCTGTGAGATGTTACACAACCCTGTTAGTGGGGGCCACAGATGATTTGAAAGAATAACATTGATTTGCCAAAGGTCTTGGTAGTTTGAATTCATTGTTGGGATGGGGGAGGAATGTATCAGAGAAAAAGATGCTCTAATACTACTTTTTTATTTTTTTTATTTTTTTTTTTTTTTTTTTGCGCTTAATACTGCCTTCATGTGAAGACTGGCATAATGCAACCATTGCAGGTGGTGGCTTGTTCCTCACCAATGCCTAGATCCTGCAACCACAGTGCATTTCTCAGATCTCCCTCAAGAGCAGATCTCCTAAACAGAGCAATATGAAAAGACAAAATCGGCCACTATTTGTACTGCCAATTTCTGCACACTTTCAATGCCTGACATGCCAATCTCTCTCAAGATATTTCATTTAAGATATTTAGCTCAATAAACAGCCAAAAGCCCCTCATCCACAACTCTGTATGCAAACCATATATTGCAGTTGAAAACTCTGAAGATTATAATTACAACTGCCCATTCAATTTAAACAAAGTCAAGAATGAAAACTATTTCAAATTCAATAAACAGGCCGTTTGAAAGTGTAGATGCTGTGGAGGACAAGCTTAACAACTTAATTGACAGGTAAAGCTTCATTTCTAATCCTCATTTTGATATTGTCTGTAGCCTCAGGAGTCAAAACACATCACTGCTCAGTCCTCAAAATATGCAGAGAAAATGAAAGTGTCAGTTGAATGAAAAAAGGAGAAGCATCTGTGTGATAGCTGGGTACGCCTGTGATATGTAAACTGCTTTGGAGTCAAGCAGCCCTAATTAGAGTTTGAAGGCTTTCTTCATTAACTATACACACACACATATAAGTTTGATGTAATTATTGAGACCAGATAATTTGCAAGAAAATCAGAGTATGGAATCACTCACAGTATAGAACATGATAATTTCATGGACCAACCTCAGACAACACTGTGACGTTTTCACACAGCTGCAAAGAAATACTTTTCTCCATCTTTTCACAAAGCAGATTTGTACATTTTTCTCCACTTTAGTCTTTAAAACAAAAAGGAACAATCCATTTCTGAACCTCAGAGTAGCACACAGCATCTCGGCAAAGTAAAGCCAAAAAGAAAGACCGATAGGGTTACCAGCCTCCACAGTGGGGTTACACTAATAGATATTTTGGCAGCTGTACACCCTTGGTGGCTCTAATTCACATCAATATGAAACCCACCCAGATAGACATAAAACTCTCAGTGGAAATCTGGTGCCAGGATAAGTGAATGACCACATGAAATAACAAGGGAGAAGAATCCAAAGACAAACCAGACAAATGTGTAACGTATGATCTTTAGAAACGTTTATATGCTGAAGAAAACAGCCTCAGTAATTTTACTGTTTTCTGTAGAAAAGAAGTGAATGTACCAGCTGTAAACAGGGAAGTTGGAAGAGGATGTATGCCTGTACACCACAGCGTACAGCGTGGCGCTGAAACACAATAATTAAAGTTTTATGTAATTTCTGCTTAGGAGAAAGGCTTTCAGATCACTAGCATCAGCAGGTTCACCACAACGTTCTTGTAAGCTTTCCTGACACAGGACAGCATAGTAGAAGGAAGATTTGTTATGGGGCTATCAATTTTTAAATACAGCTCCTCAGCACAATTCAGTGGGGTCATGCTGGGAGGTGGGAGGCTGGCAGAGGAGGACAGGATCTCTACAAGGGGGTGTACTTAACAAGCGACAGCATGATACAGCCCGAACCCCACGCACAGATTCAAATCTGAGGTCTACTACAGAGTTTCATACATCAGGCCATCAGCATCTTCTCTCGGCAGGATATGACAGTTTGAAAAAAGTTATGGAATAAAAAAAAGAGAAATGACTGATCTGATGAAAACATCTGGGTTTTGTTAGCAACAGTATAATGCCCACTTGCTGAGCTCAGTGTCTTCACTGCAGTACACAGCATAGAGAAATGTCTTTTCCCCCCCACAGTAGGTAAAATATGCTGAAGAAAACGATAATCATGCAAATACCTTCATAATCTGATGTTTCCAGCTTACTGTACATATGCTCTGCTGGTCGGAAGCACGAATGCTATTTGTGACAAATGTCCTACTTGTGTTGGTAAAAAGCTTAAAAACATCACATGGATAGACTTGTCTCACAAACTGACTGGAACATAAGCCAGTCTTGGGAATAATTGGTTTGGGAGGAGCAATCGCCAGTCGGAACTGTATTGCTCAACGTGTGAAATGCATGCAATGCCAGCACTGCACCTGCAGTGACAAGACTGTGCGGGGCTTGGAAAAGAAGGAGGGAGAGCACACCACTCAGCCACCAAGCTCCATCTCTCTGTCTGTCTCACCCACAGGAGACCCCAGCACAATCCGCTCCATTTCTGTCAAAAGTGGCTCACTGACATTGCTCTACAGCTATTGCTTCATCGGGTGCCTCCTCAAGAAGCCAGCACAAGCATCGATCCCCCACTGGAGCTATCACAATTCCAGGCCGATCTGCAACATAAATCACCAGCGAGCAAAAGACAGCACGTTACACCAATTTTCTTGCTCTGCTTCCTTATGACATATATTAGTTGTGACTCTGCAGATATTCAACCATAAGAAGAAAGAAGTGGCATTAACACATCCCAAACCTGTCTGTACCAACTTCCAGAGCTGGATCCTAATGAACAACGTCACCATGCTCAGAAGATTTTTTTTCCTCTTCCTGAGATTAAAAATGACATCAAATTAATCACTTGATTACTCCATTTTTATTAGTTGTTTTTGAACTCCTTGGCTGACATTGAATCTCTTTTGGGATAGTAACTGTTAACAAGGTTCTCAGGTGGGTCTCTGAAAGGTCTGGTATGCAACAACAGCACGTTTATTTCAAGTTGGTCTTCTAATAAATCCCAGTTAAAGCCCTCAGGTACTCATGTGATTGAAGTCTGAGTAATCCAATATGATGTTGATCAAACTACTGATCTTTTAATAACGAGCTGTAGCCCTCCCAGCAGTTGCTATCTTGCTGACAGTCATGTCTGGATTGCTTCCTTTGGGCCAATGCTTTGAACAGCGAAGCTGACAGATTTCTGTTTGGTTTAGATTTTATCACAAATTGTTTTAAAGCTTTTAAAGGATATATCAGACAGCTTGTAAAATCTGTGGGCATTTCAATAAAAAAAAAAAAAGGGATTTCTATTAGTTGTCCCAGGGAAGACTGGTATTAAATGCTTCTAAAGAGGAATACAAACACCACTCAGGAGTTGTACTTCTTCCTATCTCTGTATCTGCCCTCAGTCCTTGTTTACGTAGCCTGTAGGCAAAGCTATAGAAAAAGCAGTAGTTACCCTGGACAATACTCTCCACTGAGAGGCAAACATGCACATTTTTCCTCTCATAATTTCCATTTAAAGTATGAATTGAAGGTTTCTAAGCCTTGCCTCTCAACCCAAGAATAATTCAGTTGCAATTTACATTTTCGATGTGCTCAAAATGAACACCAAGATGACTCATGTGCTGTTTATAAGATGCTTTTATTTGCTAGTAAATACCTTGCCACAAACAAGCTATAATTTAAGAATTCAAAAGCCTTGCTTCTACATAAAATTACTACTAGCCATAATTTTGGAGACCATGACCGGAGCTTCAATTTCAGGCTTGTGAAGCTCTTCCTACACAATGATTCTTAAAAGTACGAATGTATTTTCTTCTCTGACAACAGCAATCATTGTATTTCTGTAATTGCAGAAAAGATTACCTGGCTTTTAATTCACATTAGTCGGTTGCAACAATACCATGCTTCTTTACTTTCCTTTAAAATAAACTAATTATTTTCAATCAGCCCAGTGGAATGTTAACATTCTCCATAACCTGCCTTTCAAAAGTAGTCATAAATGCTAGAAAGTAGCTAATATAAACTAATCAGAGCCCTAGAAATATCTCAAAACGTATTTGTACTGCAGTCTATAATTTTTGTCATATTATTTCTAAATATTATATTTTTTTCTGGACAATAACACTCTTTTCATATAGTTATATAGTGCTTTTCACCTAGCTATTCAAAGCTCTTGCATTAATTAAACAACATTAAATCCCTGAGTGGTGTAGCAAATACTATAATATTTTCAAACCTTAAATGATGCTTTCATTGTCAAAAGCTAATCAATAAAGCTTTATGCATCAAGCAGTTTGGACAAAGAAAACTTTTCAGGCCAGTATGTTTGCTCATGCCCACCTTCCTGAACAAACAATTGCAAGAACTGGAGTCACACGCAGAGACACCGTGAAGGGAACAATTGTCATTCTCCCTGCATTTCACGCGACCTCTCCTTCCCAAAGATAATAGCAAGTTACGGTTCCCTCTTAGTATTTCCTTCCAGCTGGTAGAGCCCATGTGAGGCTTTTCAGATCCCAGAGGAAGACAAGGGAGCTGGAAGCCTTGGGGAAGCAGCCCGTGTGCCGCGTCTATAATCAGCTGTGACGCACGGTGCGCTTTCAAGCGCCATATGGACTAGACCAGCAGACGCCGTAGAGATGGGACTCTTCGTTTGTTGTTACCTGGGAGGCCTGGGACATCTAGAAACAATTTTTCCCTTTCAGTCCGTATCAAATCAGCGATCAATAATTCATCTGACAACTGAAATGCAGAACGGGGTGCCAGTTTTCTGTGGTTTATGAATAATACCGTGCTTTTTAAAAAACACGCCGCTTTGGAACACAGCTGAAGACGTGCTGCAGGAAATTTATGACATGCCGATAAGCTGCACTACACCCAACCCCGTGCAATCCTTACGTAACCTGAAAATTAAACTGCCAGTTGCATGCTTTTTCTTATGCGAAAGGCTTTTATTAACATGCTGCAAATGAATTAAACATTCAAAGAGAAAAATCTAGACACCAAAAAAAAGCCTTCCATGGAATTAAGAAATTTTTCCTCCATGGGGAAGAAAAAAAAAAAAAAAAAAAAAAAAAAAGAGAGAGAGATTTACCAAGATTATCTCGAAATAATCATTGAATTCTTGAAATCTAAGTGGTCCCAGTCTGCCCTGAGAGCCAAGGCTGCAAATGCAGGTAGGACTCCTTCAGCTGCTGCTCTGAAGGCTCGGATTAGGATATTGCTCTTGACACCAGCTGTTTCTACCCAACTGGTCTGCATGAAACTTGTGCTTAAGAAGTGATTGAAAACTGACTGTGCCTGTCCTCAGCTCCGATCAATAAAAACACGCATCCAGGATAAACGAGCTCACTCTTCAATGGCAATATTCACTTTGGAGGTAGCTGTCACAACTGCTAGTTCATCTACCCTGAGGGATATCAGATGTGAGAAATTATGTGGTTTAGCTCACAGCCGTCTTTGTTCAGTGTGTGAGAGAGGGGCGGGGACACTTCAGCAATAGGCAAGCATGAATCAGGGAAAAACTAAACAAGTGCAATTAAAACTCAAAAATAAATCAATTACCCGAGCATCAGATGCTCTTCTCAGCTACGATTGCCACAAAAGTGCTCAAAAGAATAGCTTGGAAGTGTCTGGTTCTGGTCCAAGTGATGCACCTACCCTTCCCTGAGTGAGGAGAAACAGGTCAGACAGAAAGTGACTGTGATTTTGCCGAGTTTGGTATAAGAGATGTTTTAATAACATTGAAAGGGTTCGTGTGTCCCCTGCATGTAATTGAGTGGATTAGGCTTGGAAGGCGCACAAAACGAGAGGGGACTGACCAAACCAACCCACCGCATTTTGCTACGTGCTACCAGCCTGAAACGAGCTCACCGAAATTCAGCTCAGGTTCCTGCCTGCCTTGGGCTTGCCATTAATCAGGATCCAGGCAATTCATTTAAGAAGTCCAATAACCTCCAGTTACTGTTACCTTTACTATGAGTCTGCTGCTAATTTTTACTACTTACCGGGAGCGCACTTTTTGCTGTAGTACTACCACGAAGAGACAAACGCAGAAAGATGACACTATTTGCCTAGGAGAGTGCAACAGCTTCTCGCAGCTATTGATCCCAGCCGGCTCCGAGTGCAGCACAGGAGCGCGTAGGGAAGGGCAGACAAACGACCTCCAGCCTTCATTGCTTCTCAAGAGCCAGAGACAAATGCTTCAAAATGAGGATTGGTAGTTTCCAAAAGAATTACTCGGGAATAGAAATAAAATTACATTCCCAATGAAGTTTGCAAATGTATCTCTGAATGTCTTCAGTAGTTTCTGCCTGGATCTTCTCTGCAGCCTTGCACAAACACGCAGTTCTCCTGCCTAGATTCAATCATCTCCGGAAAACCACAGAAGTCTGACTGCATAATGCTAAATAGCATTTTAAATGCACAATTCTTAATTTAGTTACTATATTTTCCTTTGTAAGAGGAGTAAGGGAGCCCTTGGTTTTTATCAGCTGGGATCTGAAATAAAAATTATGTAATTATGCTTTGTATTTGTGACTAATAATACTGATCTGACAGGAGCAATCATAAATAAACAATATTTAAGTATAAAACCAGGTATTGCTTCTTGTTGAATTCACTTCAAATGATCAGAAATCTACCAGTACTCTGGATGCACAAACTAACAGAGAAGAAAATGTTTATTCTGTGGCCTCCGACAGACTGCATCACAGCTTTTTTATATTTTGAAACTTAAATACTTAGAGTTTTCCAACACTGATATAAGAACTCCTGTTAGAGCCCCAGGGTATCTGACAGCACCTAGCGACAGGGTTGGAAATACCAGAAATTAGGTTTTGTCTTCTTTAGCCTCACATTTCTTTTTCTTTTGCCTATTCTTTTTCTCTTCCTTTTTGAATTGCTGTAAAAAACCCGTTACATAAAATATCTTAGTTATCAAGATCATTCCCCCAGGGTCAGTTGAGGTTACAAGATGGAGTTGCCTGTTCCCTCCATTCTCTGAGGTGGACATTAAGTGGCACAGTAATCCAGTTACAAATAATTAGATCCTAATGATACTATTCCTGCAACTGGTTTTATTTCCATATCTCAAGACAAGGTCTTAAAATAGGGAAAGATGAAGAAGGCTGGGTAGCTTCACCTCATCTAGCAGTGCCTTCACTTGATTGCTCTGAGATTTGAGTTCATGCAGAGTAGTATTTGTTGCACCTATACCCAGACTGGTATATTTTTTTCTTTTTGTAAAAATATATTTTAATTTCATTGTTTTCCTTCCAACATTGTAGTGTTCCTGAAAACACCCAGCTCTGTGAAACGGCGTGCCATAGCGTTATGAGTCAATAGCAACTTTCTGAGATAAGACAATGTGAAAGCATCCTGAATCCCTCCAGTGGACTAATTTCTCCTGTTCTAGTAAAAATTCAATTAATTAAAAAGCTCCTTGGCATTTCCCTAGAGGTGCACAGTATTAACATCCTTCAGGGTTTTTTTCACAGGACGTGGCAGAAGCCTGGTACATCAATTTGTTGGGCAAGGAAAACAGTCCAATGCAGAATTCGCATGTTCGTTCTCTTTGACAAAAGCAGTTTGGCAGGAATAAGTTACACCTCAAACCTTACAGGCTAAATAGATGGCGAGGTCATTGTAATAAATGTTTTCTTTTTCTTAGACAAATCCCTCAGTATCCTTCTTAGCTCAGCTGTTAACTCCTCCGTGGCAGCAGTGTTTGGAGAGCCCTAGTCTGACCAGAGCTCGGGCTACATCAGTGACTCCACTGACGATATTGCATTACCAGGGTAAGCAGCGGTGGCCTCGCAAAGTCACACACTGGCTCTGGGCACAGCTGCTCAGAAAGTCCCTCTGGCAAAAGTCAGGAAACCTGCCAGGGCTCCCCGGTTTGACCAAAACCCCTGGGGATGAGGTTACAGTGATGGCAGTATTACTCTAATCAGTAAAAGAAAAGCTTCTTTTCATCAACAGCTAATCATAGGACTTAATTTGCCTCTAACTTCCTTCAGTTGCCTTGACAGATGAAAGCACAATAATATAAATAAGAAATGACAGTTTACCAAAGAAGGTTAACATAAGGTCACAACCTTTTTTTTTAATCTGACTTCTGAAGCTTACTTATGTGTGAAAACATGCATTTGTAGCTGTAGCCTCAGCAACCCCCACGGATCTGGACTTGTGCCAGTAACAGAGTTTTTAAATGGTATTTATGTTCAGAAAATACCATTTCTGCTTTTTGTGACATTCGAGTAGAATTGTGTCGCATTAGTATGAAATATTAAATGAGAATACCCATCCGTCTCCCAGCGTGCCTCCTCACTGGCGCAGGAAGCCAGTGGTACCTCTGCCTAACGCATCAGGAGGTGTCGCGCCCAGGCAATTCTCCTCTGCCCTCCCCAGACCAAGTCACAGCTTGCTGAGCAAATCCACCCACGGACACTGACCCGACCGCCCCCGAAACACTGAACGCCGGTACGGATGAACAGGACACAGAATCAGGCTGACGAGTCACACACTGGTAAATGTCAGATATTAATTTGTTGTACCATTTGTGCAGTGATTTAAATCCAAATCTTTTCTCATCGTTAATTTCCATCAGACGCATGAAGAGCTAAAGGTAAGCATGAGCTTCCTGTCAAAATCTGTAATGCCTACGCGACTATCTGCCAGAAAATATTTCTCTGTCCGATAAGAAAACTGAAGTTCTGTCCATGAACACTGGAGAGTAAAATCTGCTGTACAACATGTAGATAATTAGTTTTGAAAGGCTAATCAGTTCACTGCTCTAGTTGGCATTTCTATATAGATGCACGTGCCTTCACGTTACTACATGATGTAAGTATCCCTCTCTGAAGTGAGACTTCATAATTCACATACTAAGTCATCTCTCCTGCCATAGGAGCCCCCAGTTAGCTGGAAAATATCCTTACAGGACTCAGAAGGAGCACGGACCCCGCAATGTGGGCTGCCCAGGCTGTGCCGCTCAATCCCCTTCCCCACATGCCTCTAACCAACACCTCTAACCACAGAACCACCTGAGGAAGGCAAGGTTTAGTCAATGCTGATAGCAATAACTTATTTTAAGATTATATTGCCTATTTTATGCTGCTACATTGTGCATATTCATGGAGCCTTGTGTCTTGCACACACCTTTGACACCCTAGTAGACAGAGATGGTGAGCATCCTCAGCTTATTCTAGCTGGGAAATTAGGCCTTTGGGTCTCCT
>JAVJGJ010000003.1:24748255-24796240 GCA_035590215.1 Microhierax caerulescens
GCCAGCTCTGCCAAGGGCTGCATTTCTAGGCAGACACATGAGCAGCCGAATGCGATCTGGAAAAATCACTCTAATTTAAGTTGTCAAGGAACAAGAAGTTTACTGATGTTATGTTCACGCATGCTGCGCCTTCCACTCATGAGGGAATGGTAGCCAGGAAATAATCCTACACCTCCTCCCTCTAACCATCTATCAACCTCACCTCAACTCAGAGGCAGGCCAAGTTTTCACCCTGCTCACACAGAGCATCAGTGCTTCTCCCTTCTTCCCTTCCTTAGCATTAAACAGCTACAAATGGCTAAAACATTAAAAAAAAATAAAATTCTGACATCTTTCCTTTTTGTCAGAAGGATGCTCTATTTTATTTCTGAAAAACAGGATCAATCTTTGCACTAATAATGACTTACTGAATAAAATCTGTACCACTTCCATGGTGCTTTTCTAACAATACACCTTATTTGTACCTTGGCTTAAAGAAAAACCTGTACACCAATTGATCATTTCACTCACCAGTGAAATAAAACCAACCATGAGATGGATAATGGGAGCAGAACAATAGTACACATCTATTTAATGCTCGAGTTTAGACTAAGGGGTAACATAAAGCACAATGATGCTATAAAGAAAGAAAGAATGTAACTGCTGAGAACAACTATAAGCCTTATTCCCCCCAAAACGCTGGCTAACCTGAATGAGAAGCTGTTCTACTCTCATCTGCAAAATGACCCCTTTGAGCAATGCAGAGGCATCAATAAAACAGCAATTCAGTGTCACGTCCTGAAAGACCAGCACCTTCCAGCATCACATGCAGCTTCATTTGGAAGCTCACTTTTCCCACATGTAATAATCAACTACTAAGTTGCCTATATTATAACATCTGATGGCTAGAAATTGGCTTCCTTGTAAGTCAGTATAGCCGTACGCTCGTCATCATTATCTCCACAAAAGTTCATGTGTAATTAGTGTCGCCCCCATGTTCACTTTCTCTATGACCTAAGCATTTCCAGTTTATTGTAGGTTTCCATTTTTTGTCTGAAGAGTTCAAAAAGCAGCTTCAAATCTGTGAATAATATATACTTCTGCAATTTCTGCTTTCATAGTGTATAGTACAGGAATCAAATACCTTAAGCTCTGCTTGAGGTTTTTAAAGAATGTCAAAATACTAGATTTTAAAGTATATTTTAAGAAAAGAATTGTGCAGAAGGAACACTAATTTAACTAACTTAGTAACACAAAAGTATTTTAAAGGAAACGGGGCTCTTGCAGACTAGGCAATTTAGGATCCCAGTCAGTAGGACTCCTGTTTTCAAAAACTTATTTTTTTGACAACTTTTATACAGATCTGTAAGCAATAAGCAGCCACCAACATGCAGACAGGTTCACAGACATATTACCAGCCAGTCCCCGAAAGAGGCAAGAGAAGGCTGAGGTGAAGTAGCAGGAATCTGTGAATCATGCATAGTATTTCTGGCTTGGGCTCTCAAAGGGCCAAAATGAAGGCACAGAGGACCATCGCAAAAAACTTCAATCAAAATAAATAACCATCTACAGCTTATTTAAACTGTCGAGCTGGATATCAAATGATAGGCTGGTGTGGAAAATAATTCTATCATCTTCCAGTGAAAAAAGGAGCGCAGGCAAATGGATTATAAAGTTAGGATAAAGCAGATGACCACAGCCAAGAAATACATAGCTTTGTACAAACCTTAAGAAAGGAACTGAAGGACAATGGTAAAATGAAATCCTGGAAGAAAGGAATTTGTAAGATACTACGCAACAGGAAAAGCCAGAGAAGATGGTTTCTTGTGAAAAGATGATAATACACTTCATGAAAACCTAACCTAGTGCCTTTCATCTTGAGATAATAAAAAAATGTCAACGATATACTTATTGCAGCAATAAAATGCAATCGAGGGTGCGATCCAGGCACACAGCCAGTGCACACAAGATCACACAGCAGCAAACATTCATTACCTGTGTTAGAGGAGAGTTCAAGAAGAGGAACTGCTCTGGCCTGTAATACAGTACACCCACACCTGATCTCCTCTACCTTTTGCAGCATCTGATGATCCAAAAATGTAGCGACTGTAGGGTCAACCGATCAGATGGGCTTATTTATACCCACTCTATTTTTACCAGTGTGTCTCTAAGAAGTCTAACCATAACTCATTATGTGTTCTAACATAAGCTTAAGTAATGTTTTACTTCTCCACAAAGTCAAGCTTTTCCATAAGAACAAGTTTTACCCTATAATGCACTAACTAGACATATTTCCCTTAGGAAGGAGACACATGGGTTTATGTAGCATGTGGTTTTAAATCCTTTTTTATGCAGTTAATCTCTAGCTGTGGAATTGTGATTGAAATGCAAAAAAATGTATGTGTGTTTTCTGATAAGAACCATTTTTGTTTTAGGGACAGGCAAAATGTTATCAAACATATACACTTTCTTCAAGTTTTTAAATTGATGATGGAAATTCCATAATCAGAACATGGCACAGCCAATCCAGGTTAAGTGATAACATTTTTTCATAAAAAAAACCCAAAAACAAAACCCCAGCCCTTTGAAGTGTTCTTACGGTTACATCTTCATAATCCTGACATGAGAAGATCTGCACTCTTTACAACTCTGAATATTTGCTCTTTGGCTGGTTCCAGATAAAAGCTAACATTTCCTTTTCCTTTCCAATGCCTTCTCTCATTTTTTAATAGCAGTGAGACACAGTACAAAACATTACCTCCACACGATTTGCCATCTTCTTCTAGTTTCTGGCCAGCTGGACATTTGCAGTGGTAGCTGCCGATGGTATTACAGCACTGGTCATGGCAGCCACCGTTCTCAGTGGTGCACTCATTTATGTCTGAAGGAAGAAAATACACAGCAGTCAGTAAAGAGTGAGCATTGACCACATCACCTGGTTATCTGAGGACAATCGTGTATGATTGGGATGTGACAAAATGAAAAAGTTAGTAAGATGCACAGCTAAGGCCCCTGGAGGCAACCACAAGAGCAGGGACTCCCAGCTCTGTTGCTGCACGCCCCCAGCTCAACCAAGAGGTGCTACGGTGGGATTTTGCTCCCCGATTTCTGCATGAGACAAGCTGCAGGGTCTGCCCAGCTCCAGCTGCAGGCTCTACCCAAGACGCCAACTTCCCACTTCCATGCAAAAAGATCAGGAATAATCTTTTTGTGGTCATTTCCACCAGGCTCACTTGCTTCTAGCAGTCATGGCAGAGATGAGAAACCCCTGAAAGATGGTAGTGTCTGATGCCAGTTAAGGTCCTTCTTTCCTTCAGATACGCGTGCACTAGTATCTACACACCTCACACATTCACCTGATCTGAAGTCAGTGCTTGCCTACAGGCGAAAATAGAACCTTACACATTATAAATTAAAAACATTAAAGAACCGCATGAATTAATAAGTAAATAGGCTAGCCAACGGCTGAGGAGAATCAATAGTGAAGACATTTGCTTTTTAACCCATGTACTTATACACCCTACATAAGGATTTCTGAAGAAATCATCAGGCCAGTAATAGTGCTCTGTTGAACAGGATCAGAGACAACAGATGGTATGGAAGTATTTCCAAACTAGAAAATTTGTCAAATGGGATAAGTAAATGTAACAAAATCAGCAGGTATTTGCTGCACTGATTTCACCTACCCTGGAACACGTACTTGCGCAATGCTTTCTTGCTTGCTTTGCTCTCTCTGAAGCGTTAATGACACACAGACACGTCATTCATCAGTGCAGGGGGGTAAGCAGGGACAGCAACAAAACCACGTAAGAATAATGGGCTGTGGATGCCTTTTGTAAAAATTTTTGACAAATGACTTGAACTGGTTTGGTCGTAGAGCAGACCTCCTCAGCATGTTAGTAAGGGGAAAGCCAGAGCTGAGGGGACACACCAGATTCTCAAAGCCTGGCACGAGGATGCAGGTGACAGATCTCACACCCGCAAGGCCTTTGGCACTGGTGGAGATCACACATTACCTTCAGGCTAGAGAGCAAGAAAAGCAGGAGGAGGAAGATAAAGCAACAGAAGATAAACATCATTGTGACTATAAAAATCACAGTTACTTCATATTAGCAGCACTCCACATCTCCGGTGGGCAAATGGAGCTTTATAAAAACTTCTCATTAGACTCTGGTCAAAAGAAATATGAAGAACTGCGAAGACAACTCAAAAAAAAAGAAAGAATTTCACATTCATGCAAGAGGTGAGAGCCTTTCTACTGCAATCCTTAGCTGTTAAAGACTGAGGTTTACCAATGTTTGTTAGTTCTTCAATGAACCTAAGCTTAATATTAATAGATCATTTCTGATCCTGGCTAAAAAACACAGGTTAAAAGAAGTTTTTGGGGAGGTTTCAGACTATTAAAAAGCCAAAAGAAAAGTGTATCATGAAACATCAAAATTTACTAAAGTGCAGCTGAAGAGGCACAAACTCACTAAAACCCTTGCATTTCTCTGCAGCTCTAAATTCAGTGTAATGACCAACACAACAAAACTTTGTCCTCAGTGATACTGAAAAACATTGGAAAGCTATATAAAAGAAAAAAAAAAATCAGTTATCTCAGAGCTACACTACAAACCAAATTCTACCTAACGCGCGTGAAGTCAGCAAGGCTCTTCTCAATTTCATGGGAACACAATTCAGACAGAAACTTTTCCAAAGAAAAACACTTCCCCTCTCTCCTAAATGCAATAACAAATCGTACCAAAATAAGACATTCGTCTGTTCACTTCTCTCCAGCAAGAGACAGAGAGAACATATGACAAGCGACAGATTTTAGACATATTCCTCAAAGCACTGGAAGAAAGCACGCTAGCGCTGAGCATCGTGCAGAAGATCGACAAAACAGGCATGTTCCAAATGATTTACTCCCCCTAACTAGCAGACATCTTGATGTGCCTTGTGGTAATAAACAGTAATGAGCCACATAATAACCCTGCTCCACAGCTTCGACTTCTATTTATACTAACAGTATTGAAAACTAATAAAATCTCTTGCTCTGTTAATTTTTTTAAAACAAAATAATGGGAATAACTACTTTATTCTTCTACACTGTGTTTAGCACCTACAGTACTACATGACCTCCTAGCATAAAATATTGACTAAGCGATGTGGTCTACAAGATACAGCCCAATTTGCTAACACCACTGTCTGTCTTTTGAACCAAAATATTGGAAGAAAACCTTTCTAGCTGAGGAGCTAATCATTATCCTCTTGATTTCACTAGGGTATAATACATTTAGAAGTGCATAGTGCTATTGCATACTAATGTATAGAATGTTTTTCCTTTTGATTACAGTGTGTTCCTATTAGCAATCGGAAATCTTTTTTCTTTCTTGTTTAGCATAAAATGCTGTGGTTCACCAATGAGCTTTGCCCCCTACAAGTATTGGTGCTATATGATTGATAACCTCATCTTCTTCTTCAAACTCTGTCTTCTTAATGTTCTGTGGAGGATTACCTTGTCTCTACCTTAATACTTGTTCTCATCCTTTGATGAAATGTTCTCATCCATTTCTTTGCTGCTTCTTACACCAGAAATCCAATGCTTTTTCTATTATATGCAGAAAACCTGATTCTTTATCCACATGTCTCTTTAAATAGACATCTCATTTAAAGCTAATCATCATAACTCAGAAATTAAATTAGACTTTAAGTCATCAAAATAAAGCTCTTTGATACAACTTTATCGCTATTACAAAGCACTCACATTGAAGAAACACACCCACTAGGTATAAATTATACTAGTTTTAACCTTAGTGTTACGAAAATTTGCTCTCTAAGCATCTGCATCCTTTGCTGTATGGCCTCCTGTACAAGCCCTTCTCCATCGCCTGTACCCTGCCAAGTTGTTTTGTGTGACTCTGTAATAAAGGTCAGATGTTGCCTCAGTCCAAGAAGCACAAAAATAAATGATCCAAATGTGAGGTAATAAAGAATGTGGTTTACATTTGTAAAAAGACAGTTCATACAGCTCTTATCAACCACAATATTCCTAAAAACAGAGTAGTCAGAATTTTAAAATCTGATTACAGCTTTGCCACTGAAAAAAAAAAAACAAAACCAAAACCCAAAACCAAAAAAACACCAAGAAAAAAAGGAAAAAAACACCAACAAAACCAGTTCTGTCAAATGATAAATTTCTGTCTGCTTTCCATATTCAATGTCACTCAAGGTTGCAAATATATTTGCCTTTTGAATAGCAAGAAAAATGACAGAAAATTTCTGACATGTAACAAGTCTGCCACGTTAGGTCTGACAAAAGTTCAATGTTATCAAGACTATCAATCCATCTGTAATGACATGCTGTAGGCGCTTCAAAAAAAATAAATGTGATGTTTGCTACTGCAATGCTTCACATTTATTTATAGAGCCAATGTTGCAACACAAAAACATTATCCATGGGACATACTCTATGTGAGGCTTTCAATCCTGCCACATGAAGTCTTCAGGAAAAAAGAATTTTGAAAAACCCCTTCACCTAGATTAACTTGCTATTAACTTTATATATGATCTGTCTACCATACACGTGGAAAAAAAAAATTCACAGTATATTTTTAAACCTACTAGTATGCCAGAATATGGTTTGTAGACACGTGTGTACACCCCACACTGCCTGCACATGTGGTATTAAAGAATGGCACTATATCAAAAGGTATTCTTTTGTCCAAAAGTCTCATCAAGTATTTGATATATGTAGGGGGATAAAGCTTTTTTTTTTTTTTTTTTTTCTCCATGAAATGGACCACCTTTGCGGAATTAAATATGCCTAGGAGCTATATGGTAAATGGAGAAGGACTGATTCCAATCCATTTACTTCACTATTCCTGTTTAATGCTGCTCAGTCCCTGTCTGAAAATATCTCACAGCACAGCAAGTCAAAGTAGTCCTCAGCTCCAGGGAAAACAACCCTTCACCAAGTTTTTACAAAAGTCTAGGTGTTTTCAGATTTTCTACAAATAAATGGACACCTTATATAAAAGCAAATACTGGACAAAGTGTTCTTCATCAGTTATTTCAATTTGAAATCTAACAGAAGAGTCCTGCATTATTTGCTTGCTCTCAAATGTAGCAAACAGATGAAGAAAAAAAAAAAAAAAAGAAAAAGAAAAAACCCAAACGAGTCTAAAAAGCAGAAATACATGAGGACAGGAGTCTCCTCTCCACACCTCTACGCTGAGCTGTTGGTGAGGGCTGCAGCTCTGCAGGTCCTCCACATGGAGCTGCATTCAAGCATCTTCAAAAGCCACCAAGGGATTCAGCGGGCCGGAGGAGAAGCATCTGCACGGAGCAGGGCTGCGCGCGCCCAGGGGCTGCGCTTCTGCAGCGGCAAAACGGGGGAGTGACTCACCATGTAGTTTTGGCAACAACGTTAGTTTTATGGGACCCACCAGGTAACCCATTGCCTAGTGGTTAAAGTATTTTAAAGTACAGTTTAAGTATTTTTTACTTAAAATTACTTATATTTACTTAAAATTGTTAACGTGTGAACAGGTAAAATATACTTAAATTCTACATCATTTATGTGATACACGTTAATACAAAGATTCATTTTAAGATAACAAAGAGAGTCTTGTAAATGCAGTTCAGTATTTAAAACCTATTTTCCAAAGTTACTATATTTAGCAGCTGTATCTGAGCTACAATTTTATTTATTTAATGCAACCACACGTAAACTTGCCATTTCAGTGACCAGCCTTGGGGGCTAACCTGTGCTCTGACCCATAAGCCGCTGACTTCAGTGCGTGTCAGAACTCGCTGGACTTGTAATAAATCACTGAAGTAGAATAAAATCTGTAAAATCATTCACATTGTTATTGCAATACCACATGAACAAAGCCCACCATCACAGAGAGAGAAGGTTATTTTGATTAGTTTAAAAGTGTTGGGCTAACACACCACGCTTCAATTAGGGGTCAAAGTAACAAGTACGTATTTATTTAGGAGGAAGACAGCATTTCACTAATAACACTTCTTCCCAGCTGGCATTTTCTCCTGAAGGCTATGATGAAGATGGTCTGATTTCAGGACTAAATGTTAAATATCTTTATCTAAGAAAGAGGTTTGATTACTCTCGCTAACAGGCACAGGCAGCTTATATTGACTTCCACAGCAATTTGAATATGTGAATTTCTGCCTTGGAAAATATTACTAATACTTTCAGGTATAAAACCCTCATGATGGTTAGAATCAAAGCCTACATGTAGTTTATAATGTGCAACTTAAATGCACCTAGATGTGCACCTTAATATATCTGAGTGGCTGGTACATGGACAAATGAGTATATATGCAACTACATTAAAATTTGCTTTTATAAGGAGGTGTTACAGGCAAGTGTCATAACGCACACTTCACGTTTTCTCATTTATAGATCTAAATAATTTGATTCAATTTTTAAAAAGCACTAAAGATCCAGCAAATAGGTAGCTCCTTAACTTACAGTTTTAGACACTATTTTTTAAAAATTATGGCCCAGATGGTCTGCAACCAAACCCATATGTCTACAAAATCCTGAAACCTGAGAAAGTTGATTTGAACTTTTAAGGCCGCTCACTGCTCTGACGCAACAGTTGACACAAGTGCATGCACACATACATCATAGCAACGTTATACATAAATATAACACGATGACCAAATATACCAGACAGGCTGTCGAGCGTGATGTTCACACCCCAGAGACTGCAGTTGTCCTTTTCTTCATTTTCTGCAAGAGCTTTGTAACAGTTGTCTTTGAACAGTAATTGTCTCTAAAACATAAATTACATACATCACTTCCAGCACTAACCATAAATTATCTGCCTGAATAGAAAACAAAGCTGCTCATTCTGATAGTCAAGCAGTCCTACATGTGTATTGATTAAGCACTCTTAATGCTTTATTAGGTTTTCTTCCTCCACAAAGTCAATAACAGGACGAATATTTCTTCTGCTGCTGTTATGAAGTATCGTAAATCTGAGCTGTTATTAACAAGCGTCTGATTAGTGGAACAAACTTATCTGAGAGTTTGGCACAGATTCTCCATGCGTGAACTCTCAGAAAACACCCATCATTGCCACTGTCTCCGCTGGCAGCTGTAGTACTTGTGCTTTCACAGGCTATCATCTCATCTTTTTCATTTTTTATTTTTTTTTTTTTTTTTAAGAAATTACTGCTGCACTCATTTCTCCTTATCCCCACATCACTTTCATATGCGCAGAGAACATCAGTCACGTAACAAATATGTGCATGGCCCACGTCCCTCGGGGATGTGCGTCTCTGGCACAGTTTGCTTTCTTTTGTTACTGGGGCACTAAATTCCATTTCATGAGATTTAGATGCAAAACCAAAAATCAAGCACAGCCCTTGTTAAATATACTTCAATAGTATTAACTTCTTATTAAAATCATCATCTAAATAGAAAAACCCCAAACAGATTCATCAATCATTTGCACTTGCTCACATTAAGAATAACTCTTTTGAAGTCAGAATAAAATTCTGTAGAAGGGAAAAACAGGCTCAAAGTTTAAATAAGTGAAACTACAAGCTCTTAAACGCCAAGATGCTGGCAAGCACTATTAGACAAGACCTGTAGTTCATCTTCTGCATCAGCAGAGAACGCTCAGTGCCCTGCTGCAGGTATAGAGATGGCCTGTTCCACCTCAAGTTCTCCTACTCTCCCTCTCTCTGCTAACTAAAGACTAGTCTCTGTTCTGAAAATTGGGATTTAAAAGTCCTTTTAAAATCTGTTACTGGTTATGGCAGTCTTCCATATACATGGCTGCTCTTTTTTTTTTTTTTTTTCATTCCTAATGTCTTGAGCATCAATGACATTTTGCAACAATAACTTCCAAAACCAAACCGTTCTGTGAAAAAATATTTGGTTTGATTATTTTTTTTTTAATCTTTCTTTCAAATTCTCTATCAAGCAGGAATAACTGTTTCCTAAAAGTGAAATGCAGGATCTAAAACCATGAACAAAGTTTTCCTTTGTAAATGAACTAGAATGACTAAAAGGAGAGGCAGAAAAAAAAAAATCTATCATAGTACAAAGAAATCCTGTAATAGTACTCATTTTTAGAATATGTTTTCCCAGACAAGGTATGAATAATGCAACTGAACATCCCAGAACATCTGAATTAAGCAACAACAGACTAACGGATGCTAATTGGCAATGATTGGAGATGATTGTGGAGTACGGCTGGAACTATGATTACAAACAGAGCTTATGCATCCAGCCCAAACCTCAAGTACCGTTGCTGCAATTAAAGATATTTTATCAAATTAGACAAGTGTTTGCCTTTGCCTGCTATGATGGTTATGAGCAAAACATAAAAGAAAGCACCGTCTGCTGTACCGCAACTTTCCTTACATCAGAGCTCTGCTGAGATGGATTACTTTCCACTTCGACTTTTTATGCCACAAAATGGAGCCTTTTTAGAAAGAATTCAGGACTCTGCAGTGACATCCCTAAAAGCCCTTGCTTTTGTCTAAAAGTGCTTTTGCCCTAAAAATGCATTCTCTTTGCAGTATGTCTAACTTCTAGTACCAGCCAGCGCTGGTTATGCACACACAAACAAGAAAAGACTTTGAACTTTGAAAATTTGATTCCACAATAGAAGCACTTACATATTTTGCAGGCAGGCAAACATTCTTTAAAGATTATTTCCAAAGCAGTGATTATTAGCAAGGACTCTTAGCAACTGGATTTTTTGTTCTGTTTTGAGTGCTAAATCCCAAGTATGAATTGCAAAGCACAAGCCAGGCGGTTGCCTCCAGCCAAGCCAAGTCCTGGTGCCTAAAGGAGAGTTCACAAAGTGCACCCTGAACCCAAGACAGGCTTGCATCTTGCTGCCTTCTGCTTTCCTGGGTAAGAAAATCAGTAGAAGATATCAGGTCACAAACTCAGGGCTGGCTTTTTCCCAGCTTTTTCTATTACCCCAACAAGATGTGCAACTTTCCTCTCTTGCCCCTGTATCTCCAGACAATTTACATGCAGAACTGCTGCTTTTCCTCCAGCTTCCTATGATCTCCTATAAATCGAGTAATCAGAACTGAACTGAAAAGGGATACAGAAAAAAACTTAGCACTTACAGTCATTAAGCTTTATAAATCTCCTAATTAAGTTTTATATAATCCTCTAATAAAAGAACTAGTTGCTTCCATATTAAAAAAAAAAAAATATTGGCTATGCCACATTATGGAGGTTCTTAGGCCAAGATAACTGGAGAGTGACAGCCAGTATATGTAAGTATAAATAACCCAAAGTTACCTGTGGGTTAGCTAGTGCCAGCATCCTCAGAACCAAACACAAGCTCAGAGATATACAGAGCTGGCATCGAAAAAGAACAGCAAGGAAACAAAGGCAGGAATGCACGAGCTGCTGCCTTTGTTTCCTTGCTGTTCTTTTTTGATGACATGTATTTTTAAGAGATTTAAAATGTCACATCCTATGAAGAGCACTGCAATACTCCACCACGTAAATAACAAAACCAAAGATAAAGGTGTACATGGCTGATGCCTTTCAGCCTCACCAGGATAAGAGGTGAATGAACAATGTCAAGCACAAATAAATACGTTTGCTCCAAGTAAAACCTATAATGATGGGTCAGATTCTGACCAGTTCAGTGGCGGCATACTTGTACCCATGTGCAACATGGGGTGTTTAAAAGCTCTGCTATGCTGTTCCTTGAAAATCTATGTAGAGCAGCAATTTGAGATGGCCACAGCAGGAGTCTGAGCCAGGCGAGCTCCAGCCAGCAGGATGCAGGAACAGGGAACTGGGCACTACAGGAATAGCTCATTCGAAAATTGGCTTCCAAATATTCAAGGACAGGTAACTCAAATCATGGCTTTAGCTTCTAGTTGCAGAAAAGATGACACCAAAAAAAAAAGTTTTAGAGTAAGCGTAGAATAAAGTGAGTGTTTATGCTAGCTTTGTCTCTTCCTCTGTCTTTATTCCGTACTCAGAAAAAGAACTGATCGATCTGCAAATGCATAGCTCTTTTTCTCTACACCTGTAAAATAAACGTCTCGAATCCAGAAGCGTTCTCCCTTCTACTGCAACGCTGTGGCAAAGGGACATTTGAAGCACTCCTCAGTAAATCCTGGTGCTTCAGTTCCCACTGGGGCAGGCTCTCACCTGGTACAAAACACCATCTGATGTCACCCCAGCAGTGTGCCCAGAACCGCAGCTGCAAGGTGATCACGCTGGCGCAGAGGGAACCCCTCAGCAGAGGGCACGTCAAACCACACCGCCTGCCTACAGCCCGTTACAGGGCCAGAGCCACAAGTCCAGGAGCTGCTACTTAACATACAAACAGGCTGATTATTACAATAGTACAGTCTGAGCAAGGTAACAAATTAAGCAGCTTAAGTTTCAGGGCACTCCTATTGTAATAAGCCAGTTCCTTATGAACTATTCTTTTACATAATATAATTAACCCCAGGACTAAGCATGTGAGCAAATTAGTTCATTTTTCACATGAATAATTAAAACCTTTTTTCTTTTTTTCCCCCCAAACCATTACAAACTGAAATGAATGTAAAAGATTTCTCAGCAGAGAAAGGATGATGTATGCCCAGCTTCTGATTTAGAATTGGAATTCATTATTGAGATTTGAATGGAAGCTCCTAGTTTCTTTTCTTATTTTTCTTAATAGCTGTCCTTGCCAGTCAATGTCAATCACTAGTAGAACAGGCTCGACTCATCATCAGATATAGCCTGGGATTAGATCAAACAGCAATGAATGGTACGCCTCCGCTACTGACTTAAATGGGTTAAATATTTCTTTCTTCCTATATCCTCCTGAATATTCTCTCCCATCTTTTGTTTTCCATTTCTAGATCTTCCTAACAGTTATGTGGGCAGAATTACTCACTGCCCTGACAAAAATCCTGCACTAACAATAGTTGTAAAGTCATCTCACTTTCTACTACAGAAAATAACTTTTCTGTAATCATTCCCCGCATGGCTGAAACACAATCATACAACCAGGTCACTCGTTTACAAGAGACATAAATGAGAACTCGTTATTTGGTTTACAGAGACATATGCCAATAGCACTTAGCTGCACTCAGTCACTGTGCCTTCTAGTAACTGATCTTGTGTGTCAAGGGCAAAGGAACCCATAGAAAAAAAAAAAAAAAAAAAAAAACATTAAATCTTCAACAGTTTAATTTGTACAGAAACCCAAGGGAAGTCATTATTCCCAGAGACTTCATTGCCTAATTTGTCTTCTGAATTCTTCTTACTTATCTGACACCAATGGGTGCTTGTTAACTATTGCTTATTGTGACTGCAGGGCAGGTTTGCTAAGGAGCACAGCATGCAGTAGCCTCTGTGCACAAAAAGCAGCGCTGTTCAGGGCTCAGCACCTCGACAAACGGGAGCCGCTGGGTGCTTCAGAAAGGCAGCTATGTCATTTAGCACTAAACAGGAGCTAAATATTTCAGAAAGGTCTGGATCCTTCTCACCAGAAACGGCAGTGAGGTGAGCATCCTTTAACTGGAATTCCCGCTAAGGAACTCACGCGGGACGATTAAACTTGGTTATAGAATTATATCAAGCTTTGAAAAGAGACATACAAACCATGAACTTGCATACAGGTTTTACCAATGGCAAACTCAAAGCAAAGGATAGAAAAAATAAGATTTTCTTTCTCCAGTTAAATTAGCAATGAGTAGCAGAGAACTGCTGTGATTTCTCGGGGCCTTTCCTAGCAGACAAGCACAGAGGTCTCCTTTAAAACAAATAAATCAGCCTCAGCATGCTGGTATAAGTCAGACACTGCAGAAACAACAATCTGGCAGAAAGCTACCTCAGCCTGACACCGGCATTTGAACCTGTGACATTCACTGCTTCTGCAAGCACATGTGTCCACCACGTGCAGCGGCTGCTGTTAGCAGAGGTAGCAGACTTAGTTTTACAGCCTGGGAGTTCTGGTTATAAAAATATGTGATCTCAAGGTTTTTAAACCACCAAATGTCAGAGGTGATCACAGACAGAAATTAGAGGGCTGAAATTGTTAATCCTGCATTGCTAAAACTGATTCATACCACCAGAGCCAGAAAGAGCTAGTTTTATGTAACCCAAACTTTACACTCTGGTTCCCAATACAAACTAAATTTGCCTTTTAAATCTACTTGGATGTCAGGCATCTGGTTTTGATAGAGCGCCATGCCCAATTTTTTCAGAGGTCAAAATTGAAAAGAAATTTGCATTTGTGTTTTCAGCAAGGCATCAGTGAGATGGCATAAATAATTTAAAACTTCAAAGTTACTACATCAGTTGATCTTTTCAAACATGATCATTTTACACCTTAAAACACGTGTTGTTCTATCTTTCTCCCTGCAAACAGCAGACATATTTTTTATGTTCCTCACTATTAACGAAGGGTATACCATTGTAAAAACTTAAATAACACACTCCTATAAAGTTGTTGGGTTTGGGATAACCAACTATATATTTTTGAGCAGCACTAAGGTCAAAGTATTAAATTTAATACTCTTAAACAGAACACGTATTAGAAATAAATTCAAAGTTCTTAAGGGCTATTGTAGATGTTCAATAAATCAAAAACAGACATCAAAGGGCAGACACTAACTAGTAGGGGTAGAAAAATCCAAACATGGCCAGAAAGGCTGTGAGGAAATAAATACATATCCATCTGGCACTTGTGTGCAGCGCACAAAACGGGCAAAGACAAGTACATTCCACAGGCACATGTATTGTTTGGAGCCTGAGTCCTGTTTTTAAAAGTGTGACGAAGTAAATCAATGAATATGTTTACCTTGATCTTTAGCTCACTCTTACAGACCACTCAGAGCATCTAATTTAACAAACCTCTTCAAATCAAACACTGCCAGCTCGTCAGCATGTGGAAAAACAGTTGTACATGTACATCAGAAGAATCCAAGGCTGAACAGCCCGATCTGAACACACCCTGGACGAACACTATTTAAGACCAAGACCTTTCTTGCTATACACATAAGTCCCTCCTAAGTGTGAGCATCTCCGCGGGAGAGCGGCAGTGCCAAGGCCACAGGTCAACACCAGTTCACAGCTCAGGTTTCCACATTCAGAATTTCACCCTTCGGTTCCAATCAAAAAATAAATTCCTCACATTGAACCCGAGCTAATTACTTTTTTGCATGGAAGAGACAGCCAAATTCATTCTGACGCACAAAAGGGAAGTGTGATATATGAGCAAAGTACATGTAGTATAATGTTATGGATGGTTCTGAAAATCTAGCCAGAAACATACGTCGCTCCTAACATCGTAGCTGTTGCCAACAGTTACCACCTAATGTTGTCTGAGAGACTGCAACGATTTCATGTTCAAAGGAAAAGGCAAAGACTCTGGTATCTCAGATACCACACTGCTGCTAGCGATGGCAACGGTGAATTTTTATCAACTACAGAGCATTCCTAGAGAAGGCAGCGATCATCACGTGGGATGCACTGCACACGTGTCCCTGCGTTACTTAAAAACCAACATGTTGCCCCAAAATCCTGAAAGTTGGCTGTGAAGCTTTCTGGTGAGGAACTGATGCAGTGAGGCCATCAAGCTGATCTTCAATTACAGAGTACTTAAGCTGTGAGGTTTACTTCTTCTGTGAATGCCGTACCACTTCTTTTGCACACCTAAAAGCTTAAAAAGCTTAATTTTTAGTAAATCCTTATATGTCTTCTCCCAGGGTACCCACATTCTGAGCATTAACAGTGACAAAAAACCTGGTAACATGTGGATGCTTCCACACGTTATTTTTTTAAACATGGGAAAGATGTGAACAGTGAGCAACACAAGTACACTAAAACCTAGTTACTGTATCACTAGAGCAATATACCACAGGTTCAGAGACAGAAGAAAACTAGTAGTTTAACTTATTAGGCAATCTTCTATACAACAACAACAAAGCAGCTAAGAAGGATTATTTGGGAGTCTTACACAACCCAAAATTATTAACGGAAATTATTTTAGCAACTGAGTAAGTCTGTCTATGTACTACTCCAGAAGAGCTTTGCAACACCTCTGGATGAAAAGCTATACTTAAAAAAAAAAGATACCTTTGAATGATCTAATATGAAAACATTAACACTCAGAGGTCGTTGTGGTTCTTCCCACATGCAAAGACTCACAAAAATTACTGTTAATAAACATGCTTATCAGAAGATATGAAATACCTTTAATGAATGCTTTGGCATTGTTGAAAATAATTTCCCACTTGAAATGATGAAAAACCCAAAGCTCAAATGCGTATGTCGGAACCACGCTGTGAACTGGAGCTAGAAGGCAAACTAGGGGGCTAGACATGACACAAAGGAGACCGCACGATGGGACTGTGGCTGATGGTCCTCAAGGACTGCCGCTGTTCCCAAGCTAAAGGCTGGATGGCACCGAGTGTACTGGAGAAAAAACAAAGGAGCTCAAGAAAATATTTCTCTCCACGACAATCATTCCTACTTTCTCTTTACTACTGAGTTTGGCCACTATAGATAATGATTGATGGTGTAAAGCAACAAACTGTTCTTGGACATCTATGAGCACCATACACCTCTGAAATATAAATTCTAAAATGTGGCTCTTTTTCATCTACTTTTTTTCTCTCTCTCCACCCCCACCCCCACCCCCCCCGGGGATCTTTTCCTGAAATTCCTCTTGTGTGCTGTCAAGAGACAGCTTTTCTAAGCCTGCGACCCAGAGAGGTAACATTCCCCTGCAAAACAGACGTCACGCTTAACTTGCTGTAATCTGCATCCTAGGTAAAAGTTCTTCACAAAATCCAAAATACTTTTAGGCTTTTATTTTTTTCTTATTTGTTCCTTTTCCTCCACCTCAGCAGCTGTACACTTCTGGTTAAATTAAAAACTGTCCAACTATAGTTTTGTGGGGTTTTCCCCTCAAATGCTAAAGTATAATTATAAAATGGGGGGAATAAAATTACAAATTCAGCCAAGGTCATTAATGTACAAAATGCAAATTGTCTCCCATTTGTCAAAGACCCTGGGGAAGTCTAGAGATAATTGAAATGATAGATGAACAGAGAAGACTAACTGCTAATGGTCTGTATATCAATGAATCAATGTCACATTTATGAAGGGCTTTGGGAAATTATTTTAAATACTTCATCTATAGCTCAAGTTTAGCCTACTTTTTCTTTTTAATGCTGAAAAATTAATGATAAAGTTCAGTTTATAGTTATAAAAGTGTAAACCTGTGGTAATTTAAGCTCAACAGCAAGATATAGAAAAACTACTCACGCTTATGCCAGAAATGACCAAATTTCTCAATTATCAGGGATTATGGTATAATTAAGAGCAGTATATATTTCAGAGATTATGATATATAGGACCAGCCCTCACCCTCAGAGCATCTGAAGTCATCTATTTTCTTGTGCATCTCATTTCCTCCAGAATTTTAATAAATTAGAAAACCAGGGAATATAACTGCCACTGATTCTCATGCTTACCCATTTTCCTTGTATTTTTAATTACAAACTGAACTACTTAGAGCAGGGGCTATTTGCAGAGGTATTTATGGGGCACTGACCAAACAGGAAGGGGAACAAGAGAAAGGAAAACCAGAAATATTTCCTTTTCAAACAAAAAGCGAAGCAAATCTTGGAGGTAACTTTGTTACAGTTGCACAGAAAATTGTATTTCCACTTCCAAAGAGGAAATGCTACAAACCAGTAAGTTGCTCTGCACAGTCTTCTCCCGGTTATGTAGGGGCCATGGTACGTTACTGAGACAGTGAGGACAAGGCATAAATAAAAACTAAGTTTCAAACATTAAGATGCCATTTTGGTTGAATCTGCAAATAGTTTGAGGAGTGGGGGCAGCAGTTTATTTTTTCTGTTATTATGAAGTTTATTATTTCCCCCCCAGCCACCCAGTATTTTTCTGCTTTTCTTCCCACACAACAGGAAAGGTTTGGATATGAAGGGAAATCGACAGGACACCTACAAGCTTTTCTTTTTTTTAAAACAAACAAACAAAAAACAAAAAAAAAACCCAAACAAACCACCAACACACTTTTTCTAGCAAGGAGAAATAAACTACCGTACTCCACTTCAGTGGCAGACAGCAGTATGCTGAAACAGGTAGCATCACTACCATATCACCTGAATTAAACCCCTTTTCATTCTCGCTCTCACTGAACAAAATCACATGGAGGGACAGAGGGGAAGAGGTGAGTTTTTATGGATGGTCTGTAGGATTGAGAAAGATTTGCTTCATCTGAAAATAGTACCACAATCACTCGGCTTGTGGAAACATGAAATAATCTGGAAATTACATCTGGATTTCCACAGAATTTGAATAAGCTGGTTATATCTATAACATACAACTGATTCTCCTATTACAGGATTTGGCACATGAAGCAAGCAAGCAAATAAGGCTCTGGGGAAAACATCACTGTCTGAGAAAAGATAACACATATGCATTGCAGGTAAAGTTCACCCCAAATTTCCCGGTCATTACAAATTACAACGACAAACATTTATAAAAAGAATGAAGAAGTCCCATCAAGCTGCTGAGAAAACAAGGAAGGATTCCCTTGTGTTGGAACCAGTCCTCTCGATTATAAAACATTGCTGGGGACTGTGGAGATCTGATCCGGCTCCCCTTACGATAACAACAAACCTTGCAGCAAAACTGATCAGAAATGCAAGATCCATGCAAAAAAAGTACCCCCCAAATCCACCTGCTGAGAACCACCACTGGCCAGACTGACCATCTTTTCTAAGAAATCTTTAACTTTCCAGTGCAGGTGGCTATCAAGTCATTTCTCTGAGCACCTCTGTTTCGCTGCTTTCCATCTGTGCTGAATTTCCACCTGGGGCTTCATGGAGACAGTAAAGGAATAAAAAAACCTGGCCTTTATGGATTTTCAGGAGAATATTAACTCTCCGTCACCGCAGCCTCTAGTGCCAAGTAATCGGAAAAGGGCTATCAGTCAGTCATTCCACCTCGCAGGTGGACCGTGAGGCTCAATTAATGACTCTGTGAAGTGCTGCCTCTCTCCGCTGTTGTTGTTATAGCTTACTAAGTAGCCAATTAATAAAACATTCAATTCCTCCATTTGCTGAAGCACATTTGTTCTGCTAGATTTTAATTTTTTGAATGAGTGAAATACAAGTAAGATAATTTACATGAGTTAATGATACAGTACAAGTTAACTGATCAGTTATTCTGCATGAGGAGATATCTATTTGCAGGGAACAATTTATACGCAGCCTTTCAGGGACATAATTACTTCTCAGCACCCTCTTCCATTTTTATTTTTTGCTGCTTTACAGACATGTCTCTCTCAAAGTCCTAAGTGAAAGAAGATTACTTGCCACTGATTACCCAACACATCCACAGAGGAAGGTTGGGGAAGTATCTCTCCAGTGACAAGTTTTGATTTGTGGATGAAATTCCCCTTTTAATTGAGCCATGCTTCTCCCGCTAACAAAGTCTTGCCAAAACCCTGGGATAAATTACTCTTTGTAGAGTAAGTTTTCCTCACGTCATATCCTCCCCTTGCTTTCTTCTTATTTCATTAAGATTTTGAGTTATATATACAAACTGTTCATTTCAAATGCTCATTATGGAAATACTGCAAACCCAGAAGATGTCACAGTCATTTTTTTTACAGCTTTTCTTTTTGTAGGCGACATTCATATTGCAGAATAATTTAGACAGTAATTTAATCACAGGGTTTAGAGGTCCAGCAAATGTTACATTTACATAATGTCAGTCTTTCAGCAGATAATTTGGTCCTTTGCATGTGTTAAAAGACGACATGGCTTGTTAAGTTCACGTTAGTACGTTTAACCCAACAGATGAATGGCTGGTTTGTTATTCTGCCATATATTTCTAGCTTTCCTGAGGATGATTAGAAAATTCTATTTACAGTAAATTCACGAGCACCTTCATTCTACCACAGTGACAAATCAAAAAGAGATTATTATATCTCAGGGTCTAGAAATCTCCTTAAAATGGTCGCAAGTCCTTGCTACACAGTAAACACCAAGACTTCTGTTACATAAATACTACATCAGTTAATACTTTGCTTATGCCTGCTTTGAGTACATGTGACTGAAGTTATTAAAATGTGCCTCATAACTTAAGTTTTCTAATATTCTCGTAAGGAAGTATGGCTGTTTTGTAGTTTGGAAACATAATGTTCTTCTTTTTCTTGTCAAATTCTGCTAAAGAGAATGATATAGGATATAAGAAATATGATTTAGTTTCAGTGTGGTAATGCTACTACCCTGACACCCAAAAGATAAAATAAAAGGTGGTAAATCCTTATTACTCAAAAAGAAATAGCATGTCTGTTCCAGTGATTTTGAAAAAGTACTACTGCATATTTAAATTTAAAAGAATAACAACCTAGTCGAACAGCATCTCAGGAGCCTTAACGCTGAATACTTACATTTAATACTGTATTTCTGTCTTTTTATTTTGAAGTTGCACATCGTATCCTTGCTACTTACATTAAAATTGAAATCTCCCATTTGATTTAAACTTGTAAAAGACCAGAAAAACTGTTGCATCATCTGTCCAGCTTATGCTAGTGTAGGATATTCCCCTATTTTCCATTGCTTCTCTTGTCTGGTTTTAAAAGTAGTGTAGCTAACCACAGACAAAAAGAAGGAAAAAAAAAAAAAATCAATAAACCAAACATTATACCTGGAGCTGATGTCACATTTTGTTCATTTACTTGTATCTTGGAATAATTTCACCTCCCTTTAAAACAGAAATGTGTTTACCTAGAGGACAAATTCATAGTCTTCTATCAATGAAATATATAATAGACATCCAGAGTGAGGGTCTGTGGGAAGCTGGAGAGCAAGGCAGCAGAACAATATGAAAAGAGAGACACTATCGTTCTCCTTAATCCACTCCATTGACAAGTGTTAGTAGTCCTCTTCTGCAGTGCAGAGAAACACTCTGCACTCCTCCTGTCCCGGCACAAGATTAACAAAGGATTATATTTCATTTCTAGAACTATTTTATTTCTTCTCACCATACACCTAATAATAAATGGAAGTACTGCCCCTTCCCCCATATTTGCATGGCATTGTCTTTGCAGGATATTGGAGATACAGCCGTGGTCCTTGCTGCAGGCTGGTAACAGACCTAATTTGAGATGTGATGCAAGGGGTAGAGTAAGGTACAACTGTTTTGTAATGCAAATTTTGAGAGCAATGCATAAAAATCTCAAGTCAGTAGTTTGCAATCTGTATCCTTTATGAATTGTTTTCATTTATTAAAGTAATTTGTTTTTAAAATTAAATCCAAAGAACATTTCTGTTAGGACAAGTTTGGGCTGAGGACTCCAGATAAATCAGGCAACTCTACCCCTTCAAGATGTAAGGCAATTGTGTGTCATGTTAGCATTGAAAAAATGGAATTGGTTAATATACATTAATACTTAGATGATAAAGTTTTAAAACCATCAGGATTAAATCACATAAAAATTTAATTACCACTAAGCTTAAAAAAAAAAAAAAAAAGATTATTTGCTATTGACATTTAAACACAGCAAGTTCCAAATTTAGAGTTAAGACGTTTGTCATGCAAGTGATAAAATTCTAAGCTTGAGACACTTCCTTTGTATATTCTTTAACATAATACATAGTATGGCACTAAGAGCATATGACTCATCACCAAATGTATTTCCTTACTCAGCTGGTAAGCCCTTAGAGAGGCCAAGGAAATAGCCTACAACTGAGAGGCTGCATTTCCTTGAGTCAGAAGGTGCCCCCAGTTAACCCCTTCGTCAGATAGACTGGCACAGATATTACCATTTGTGTGTCTGCACTGGGAATCCATTGGAGAAAACATGCATCATGTCAAACTACTTCAAAAGTCAATGTGTTATATTGATGTAAAATGAGATCTTTAAAGGCAAAATCCTTAAAGTTCTTTACATCAATGAAATAATTAAACTAAAAAGTACTAGATGTTTTCCTAATCAAACAGCATGAAGTGCTAAATACCGATTTTCTTTTCCAAAATGTTTTGTCATTCTTCTTGCAGCCCCTGATGTTTACCTACAGAAAAAAAAACCCACCTCATCCACTCAGAGTTATAAAAAAAGTTGGCTTACAAATCCAAACAAAACGTCCAACCCTTAGACAAGAAAGCAGTGAAAAGTTATAGAAGTCACTCCAAAATGTTCTCATTAGCACTCCTTTAGTTAAGAATGAGAATCAAAAAAGTACCTCTGAGAGGAATGAATGTCACAGCTGTTTGTTGAGGTCATTATAATCATATCAGTGGCTCCTTGAATTTCACAGCTATAGCTATACATCCTGCACTGAGCTTAGCTCAAAAGCCTAAGCCAGGATGAAAGCATACACACAATGTGCTTACAAACCAAAGAAGAAAATAAAATCTCAAAAGGTCAGATCTACTTTATAGTACACATATACTCAATAGGGACACACAGAACTCTCCCATTCGTATCTTAACCCTAGTAAAGCCATAAAAAGGTAATATGTGAAGCTCAAATATTATATATGTATTCCCTATTGTATAGCGACACTGCACAATACAGCACATAGATAATATTTCACCACAGTTATTTTGCAAACGAACCTCATTTGGTGCCAGGAATGAGAAACTACTTTGGTTTCTCGTACCAGACTGTTACACGGTATTACTGGGAGACAACTCCAGCTTCCACCAATGTCAAACCTGGGATGGGCCACAACGATCCACTAGTAGCAGGCACAGGGTGTGCAGCCTTGCTTTGCCTGTGAGCCCACAGTTACAAATAGCTAGCAGCTGCCACCGAAGCCAACCTTGCATAAACCTCGATAACACAGCTAAGCTTCATCTTACCATGAGTCACGAGTGCAAAGTGAAGCAGTGCCTTTATGACAGATAGGTTTCTTCTTACACACAGGTTACACCTTCAATTTGCTATTTACTGAAGCCTCCAAACTTGGCAGTAGAGGGACACCGCACAATCACCAAAATAATTGAAAAGAATTAAGACTAGACAGTATAGTAATGACAAAAGCCTCAGGAGAGATCACACAGATGTTTCCTAGTGTTAAGCATAAACTATCTGCAACCCCAACTAGTAAACAATAAACTAATTGATACAAGCGCCCACCCAGTGCAAAAGGGGAATACCGTAGTGACTTTATGTGTAAAACATCTCACCTACGTGCGCTGTCCTACACAAGGCACGTAAGCCTCTGGGCTGGTGTCATGGCAAAGTCTGGAAGATGTCAGTCTCAAATGGGCAAAATGACAAACAAGTTTTGTGATTTAATTAGGCCACAACTTTATTAACCTATTTCTTCAGGGAACTACTCGTGATAGCTCACACAGTGCAGACAATGATTCATTTTTTAATCATTTCTGTCTGGGAAAGAGCTGTGTCAATGTTTCCCTCCCTCCTCCTCTACATACCTGAATTGTCTGAAAAACACCAAAGGGATGTATGTGCATGGGAGTGCCTTTACTATTATCAGCCACATGCTGTACCCCACTTCTTTTTAGGGACAACCTCAGTCCCCCAAGGAAGAAGTACCTGCACAGCCAACATGCAGGCATAATAGTTCAGCTCCTTCTCCTCAGTCCCAACTATGGATATGGAGTATGGAAACAATTAACAGTTCCCTCTACACAATTTCCCACTAGGAAGCTAGACATTAATAATTTCAAAAAAAAGAAAAAAAAAAGAAACGACACATAAAATGCAATTTATTCAGAGGGCAGTTACACATTCACATCACCCCTGTTGCCTTCTGGGCTTGTCTCCACCTGAAGGGCAGGTCTGATAAAACCCAGCAAGTCCTTCATATACAGTCCCCTTGCCAAATCCCAAATGAATCTTGTCTACGTGCAGAACAAACACTTCCCAGGGCTCTCCTGGGGTGGGGGGGATTAGCCCATCTGGCCTTGTGCTGGCTGACCAAGAGTTGTTTTACCTTTGAGGTACAGCTGCAAATTTCCAGGGGAATTGCCCGTCCAGTTAAACACCCGGCGCACAGTAGAACCAAACATGAGCTTTCACCATCATAATTTTTTTATAAAATGACTACAGCCCAAGATACATTCAGATGAAGACACAACAATCAACTTCTATAGCACTTGCAACTTTGGGGCCAAGTTCTCTGCAGGCAGAGCTCCAACAACTTCAGAGTTACACCAAGAGAGAATATGTAAATTGTCTGGCCAAGAGCATTAAAAACCATTCTTGTTATTGTTGTTAGAAGCCAAATGACAAGCAATTCATTACTGCACTGTAATTCAGTGCAATTTATTGGTTGATTTGCTGTGAGGGATTTTAGCTACATACTAATACACATACTATAAAAAGAATGCAAATTCAGTAATGCAAATCTAAACGAATGAGAAGCAACATTTTCTCACAGTTTGCGAGAAATTAACCTTTAACGTCTTTCCTATGCTTTGGGAACAGCACTTGGCCACAAGCTCTTACAGTAATAAAGCAGTGACCCATAGCAAAGAATAAATGTCAGAGTGAAATGATAACAGCAAGCCTATTTGCCAGAAAGTGGTAATTTATAAGATTTTAATTTGAGATCATCATGGGGGGTCAGCCTTATCAAATAATTCAAAATGTAGGTCACAATTATAGCCCTTGAAGTGTGGTTCTGCTCTGAAATGTGACTGTAAAAATGGCATGTTTATTATTTCTAAATGATTTCTTTATCAGATATATTGAGTTAACAGGTAAAATGGTATTGGGACAGACTTGCTTTTTGCTTTCTCCATTTTTACATTTGTGTAGCTCACTGATTTCAGCAGTTATTTCTGATTTACCTTACCCTAAAAGGAAAATCAGACCCCTCAGTTTCTCACCTTCCTGCTTAAAGTTCTGCAAAGCCAGATCATGTCCTTGTTTTTCCCTGTATTGCCAAAAGCTTTCAACAAATTCACACATTTCTAAGCTAACTGGAATGCACACACACCCCCCCCAGTTCTCTCAATACTAAGGAAAACAAAACACAAGCCACCTCTCACTTCAGGCAAATTCCTTGGGTAGTGTCAGTCAGTGAGGCTTCACCAAAACCAGTGGAGTTCAGTAATGTACAGCTTTTCCCTACTTTTCCCAGCACTGGCTCTTAGATTTGAACAGCCAACAATGCCAACAGCAGAAGGAGAAAAGGCATTTGACAGGTTTTTAAATCACCCTGCCCAAACCAGTAACTGTGAAACCGTAGTGCCTGTCTGGAGCAGGTTACTAGGAATAGCTGGAATCCAGCATATGTTTCAAAGTGAACCTTACAAAGCAGCTGGTCCAAGGAAGAAGGGAAGAGCCACCAAAATCATTTCATACCTTTGTTCACAACATTTTCCACACCTGTGAACCACTTCCAGCTAAATTCTTGATATAACACAATGTAATGGCTTATTCTCCCAGCTCCTTAGTCTGTTTCCAGAGATGCATTTGGGCCAGTTCTCAGCCGATTTCCAGAGAAACAAAATAAATTCTAGTGGAGCAACAGAATGAAACAAGAGCAGTGAGCGAAGCCCACCCACTAAAGATAAGTGTGTTTGCTCCACCACCACTTGTGCAGAGGTATGGAGACAGGAATGTTACTTATGTGCAGGAGAGACCTTGTCAATAGTACCCACAGTGAGTCAATTCAATATTACTACTGCCAAGAGCAAGTCCTCTCCATCCTGTTGTGTCTTGAGAACTCGTATCTTTGCTTCTTTTTCTTTTACACTACAGTAGAAGTTATAAAGGCTGAAAAAGCCCTTACTCCTCTCTTAGACAAAATAAGCTGTAAACACGGAGAATGAACCCATCAAGAACAATGGGCTGATTCACCTTTCCATTGCACAGATTAGAATCAGTTTGAGTAAATCAGACTTAAACACAATGTAAGTAAGAAGACAACGTGAAAAATCTCCATAGCCTCCATTCATTAAGGTCATATTCTAGTTTTGTCACATGTCCAATTTTATTTCAATAATTACACTTCCACAGTTATTCTGTCTCTTCACATTCTTCTGTCACAACTTTATGTAAATCAGCATATGCATTCATTAAATTTGATACTGACATGCAAATAGAGGATTAAAACAGAGTGAAGTCTGTATCTTTCTGTCCTAAATGTTGTCATGGACTGAAAAACACACCTAACCATTAAAATATCGTGGGATTGCTGAACTCCACAATTATCAAGAAGTAAAACTCTGCTGTTACTTCAAAATACTTTTAAATTTATCTCATCTTCTCCAAGGTGTGTTCCCAAGAGAGGGAATAACTGGGTGGTTATATAGACTGAAGAGCTTGTGGCATTGTATGGGGGTGACAACTGAACCCAGGGAAGCATTACATTAAGTATAATACCTTGCATTATAAAACAAGGTAGGAGAAATGCAACAAATTATTCCTTACAGACAATTTGTTGCTTAATGGCCTGAAACAATACCAAGAGCTGATAGAGCTGGTAAGACAGTCCTTAACCATAGTAACAATCTATACACTAGGATTAATGTTATCATAAAGTTCAAGCAGTGGTTTATAGCTCCAAATATTGGCAAAAGCAACGAATTTCTGTCTCTTGGAAAGCAGAATAACTCACATTAAGGAAATCACAATTAAAAAGCAAGGAGAAGGGAGAAGAAAAACGCCTGCCCTCCAAATGAATTGGTTTCACTTATTATAGTGTGTGCGTTTGAAAATACACAATTATGGGTCAGAAAACAGAACATGAAGTAATGCTTTGAAAACACCTTTCTGGTCCTTTCTCCCAGGTTGAGTCAGCGTTCTGACAGCATTTTAAAGCTGATGCACATAGCTTAGCAGACACAGAAGAATAAGCCTGCTTCTAGGAGGCAAATGCCTGGCAGTATGTGCTTGGTCACAAATGCCCATGAAATGGAGATCTTCCAGAAGCAGCTGATATTTTGTCCAATAACCTACCAACAAAAATACCCTGAAAGACACATTGTCTTTAATGGTACCTATCCAAAGCTTCAACGGACAGCCCAAATCTCTTGGAAGATGGAGTACGAAAACCTGAAGGTTGATAGTGAGAGTTAAAATAAGCCCAGACTCAGTCCTAATAAATACTGTGTACTATTCAAAGCTTTTAAGAAACTCCATTGGGGTGCCAAATCCCACAACAGCAAGCTATCTCATTAAATTTTTAACATTCAACTCCTCATCCAGACTGGAAAAACCTCAGTAATCATTTCTCTCCAAGTCATCTCCCGCATTTGAGTTTCCAGATGGGTCTAGAGTAGATGCAAGTTCAGGAGCAGCAAGGGTTGGATTCCTGTTAGAACAGCTTGCTTTTTCTTACAAAGGATCAAACACAGGTTAATTAACACTAGAACTATCTTTTCAGTTCTCCCATGCAGTAGGACCTTTGAAATGAAAGGACAATGTGTTTCAGTTAGCACATCTGAATATTTTGCATCCTTGCTTGCACTGAAGAACCAGGGAGAGGGAGCAGGCAGCATTACACCATTTGACCTCATCTCTACTGCCTCCTTGGACAGTGCCTGCGCTCGTGGCTTCTGTGTACTGCTGGGATATGGAAATAAAACCCATCACTATCACCCAGCACTTCCCTCCTCCCGCCCCCGCACCCACCCACCCCCCTCAAGTTAAAAACCCACCACCCAAACTACATTTTAAATAGGAAGCTTTTGGAAAATATACTGGCCTTTTGGCATTTCAATGTCATGTATTATCCTGCTACTTTCTTCATCCTAAGTAGCTACATTACTCTTACAAACTAGCAATGGGTGTGGAAATATTTATTACCGTACATATTTTCTGTACAGATCATCAAAGGATAGTGAAAAGTGCCTGTGTGCAGAAAGGGTGAAAGAGAAACGTAATTACTCCTGCTTGATCTGTTTATTCCAGAAGTTGGGCACCAGTCATTGCCATGACATTTTCATTTTCCTGGATACACAACTGGATTCTAATCTCATTTGTGCTGGTGTAACTGCAGGAGGATCAGTGAGCTTTCCCCCGATTTAGGTTTTGGTAAGTAACAACAGGAATCAGGCCCCTAACCCCTTGATTGTTAATTCTGGTTCACCTCTTGCATCTACCAGTAGCTGTCAAAAAGATTTTGGAAAACTGTCAATCTCTGGTAACAGATAAAATCTTGATTAATAAAAATAATTTGAAGCTGAGTTTGTTCTATTGGAAAGAGAGGTCATTGGCACTGCAGTGTCAAGAAGCCAATATTTTTCAAACACATGGAATCCTTAGGGGAAATCAAAGCAAAGTCTGTACAGAGACTCCTGCCAAGCGAGCTAACAACTCCATTTAACAAAACAAAATCATCCTGATGCTTAAAGAACTCTTTCCTTAACAAATAAAAATCAAAGCAAAATGTAGACCAAAGTAAAATTGCTTCCATGATCAAATCAGAAGGTAAGGACCAAACTGCATGTGAGGGAAGGGGAGTGGCAGGGTGGGGGGGAAGGGAGTTTTGCTTTTCCCTTTAACAAGCAAAAAGACTAATGGAAATGATAAACAGTGAAAATTCAGTTATCTGAGCTTCTGTTCAGCTGTTCTGTGATTTACCAAGAAGTTGCTTAACAGATTTGAGTCTAAAGCTCTGCACAAACTGACAAAGTGAAGAGAAGACTCCGTAGGAGTTGAGATGATCTTACTCAGCCTGACTGTCCCTTTCTGCGCCTCCATTTGATATGTGCACACCCTCCCCGATACCAGCGCTTCGGGTAACACTGTCACAGTGAGCTCATCTGAGAGCAGCCAAAGATTGGATGCAAGGGCTGCAATAATCAGGTTACTTCAACCTGCACGTGCAGATCTGCAAAATCTCACTGGCCTTGGCAACTTTCATTTCCGACACCTTTCAAAAACAAAACCAGCCCATAGAGGGCATTCCCGTACAGGGCTAAGCATGCTTTTGTGGATGTTAAATATCCTTTCCACCTCTGACTAGTCATGCTTTTCTACCAGCACAATGCACAGATAACCAGGTGGTGATGCATCCCACCAGTTAGCAGATACATGTAGGTACAACGCTTCTTGTTAGTTTTTAACTTGTGAGAAATTTCATGGCGACACAGGGACTTTTGCTCCAAATTTTTATTTGGAGGAACTACAGCAGGGCTCCAACAGATGCAATGCAGGATCAGTGAGGGTCATCTCCAGCCAAGCTCAGAGAGTGGCTCTAGTACTCTGAATTCTCAGATTGAAACCCAAAATGTTTTTGCATCAAGTTTACCTTATTCAGTTCACGAAGAAGGGGAAGGGGGGGAACCCTCAAGATGCATTCTGTGGTTCTGTGAAGCTGTGCTCCCACAGATAGGAGTATGTGTATATGTTGCAGATAACTAACTAGCTACATGACAATATGCATTGGAGATGAAACCAAAGCAAATGCCAGCATGATATATTGTGTCAGTAACATCAAAGGAGAAGGGGAGGGAAAGTGAGTGTGAAAATCAAACAGAGTACTTGGGAAAGAAAGCTAATTTTGAGTTTGATATGCACGAGTGACACTCATTAAAAATTGACGAGTGCATGTGAGAGGATGCCACCTGGGATTATGCAACTGCTAATTAACATTTAACACCATTTTCTAACCTTATAAAATATTCTTAGCCTGCTGAAGGCTTCTTCATAACAAGCACAATGAAGGAAAAAAAAAAAAAAACCCACAACCCACCAAACCACCCAGCACCTAGCAACAGCAAATCAAATGGGAAAACTTCATGAACTTTTTAAAGCAACACAGGAGACATGAAGGGTTTGTTTAAAGGGACACTGCCAAGGCAAGCACAGTCTATCAACAGGTGAAGATCTGTGTCTGTGCCCCCTGCTCTCTCTCAGCTACTGGCAAAGGAACAAAGGAGCAAAGGGACACAGCACTGGTTACAGGTACCGCTGGGCAAACGTGCCTCCTGGTGCAAACAGACCTTGGTCCTGCCAGGCTCCCACCATCTGGTGGCTTTCACAGCGGCACTGATGCTGCTGCCTGTAGGATCCACTGGATTTTCATAGATTCATTTAGGTTAGAAAAGACCTCTAAAATTGAGTCCGACGATAAACCTAACACTGCCAAGTCCACCACTAAACCACGTCCTTAAGCACCACGTCTACACATCTTCTAAATACCTCCAGCACGTATTGATATTACATTCATATAAAATCCAACGCATGCAAATATTAAATATTTTCCAGCACAGCATCCAATTTCACCCTGAGTGACACCCTCCTACTTACTGTAAGCCACAACTAAGAGTATTAGATGAGGTGTCTCACACATGAAATGTAGCATGAGCCTTGCAATAGCTGCTAATTTTCCCCGCACAACCTGTCTCCTGGATTCATGCCACTACCCAACAGCCAAATCCTGGCTTCTAGTCCTTCTCGTAACAGTAGCCAGAGGAAATACGGAGTCCAAGGCACCTAGCATCTATCCTTGCTGTAAGTTCACATGGCTTAGGCATCCCAAAATAGTCACTTTGAGAAGCTGGGTAGGAAGTACGAGAGAAAAGAGAATACTGAAAAGAACAGGAGAAAGTAAGAGAGAAAGTGGATAGAAAGCAGATAAAAGACCTGAGCCTGGTGGAACAGATCATTGCAGTGAAATGAAAGTAGCACATCTGCTGATTCAGCACAAAGTTTAAGGAGCCTGGGAACTTGCACTTCAGAGCATTTAAACATCTGAAACCCAAAGCAACAAAGTTTATAGATTACATTTGGGGTTGGCTATTTATGCTGTGTGTTTACACTGCGCATTTCATAGCTTAAACAAAGAAAGGAGGCCAGAGGGACAAAGCCAAACAGAGCCCAACACACAGGCACCTCAGCAGGTCTCGCTGCAGAAATGACATTATGGTTCTGTGCAGTTACAGGACATTTGTATAAACCCAGGAGCTTCCAGACTTGTAAGTGTCCCAGAAAGAAAGTGTTTTGTTTGGTTGGGGTTTTTTTAAGATAAATATCAGATGCTGCATGTGTACACTGTAACTTTATGAAAAAAGATGGCCCCATGATATCTGAGATATGGCCCTAACTGCAGAATACTGACATATTTAGATAGATTTTAATTAATACATTGGTATGCATACAGCATGCCCAGGAGGATTCTTGTGTCTGTCTTTCTTCACATGCTTCCAGATGAACTTGCTAATTGAATGGTTAAATGCTTTCCACAGAGGCAAGATAGAGATTCTCCCTCTTTCACTGGGAAAAGAGAATTGGATTAACTCTTACAAATAATTCTTCACCACAATCAAAGTCTTTCAAAGCAGAGTAATACCTCAAGCACTTTCAGATGTGTTGCAGTTTAACCATGTTCCTTAAGTTTCATATATAGCAACAGCTATTGATGTAGTGTAATTTATCTATACCCAAAAGATGTGAGGTGTTGCCCTGCAGTTCTCCGTTATAATTAACAACTACTATGGTACTTCTATCCTGGGTAACGGATAACAAGAACGACACACATTCAGGGAAGACTGAGCACTGAGAAAACAATAAATGATTTTTCTCTAAAGGGGAAGTGTAAAAGAGGAAAGAAAAAGGGGCTCAGTATATAAGCAGCAGCAATGTTCCAGCTACAATAGAAGACAACATGAAAGACCAAGAGAAGATAGTCACACAGCGAGCAGCACTACACACTAACTGGCAGATATGGTACTGAAGCAAAGCAGGACACTGGGAAAAAGTAATTTTTAAATAAAAGGAGAGCTGTTTATTCTAGCAGAATTTAAAGCAATGCACTTCCACACATTCTGCTTGGGTCTGTCCAAGCCTCCACCTACAGCTCCTGCCCTTTTGCTATTATGGGGCAGTGTCATGAGCAGGGACAGCTCTGGAGTTACCGGAGTTGTACCCAGAGTAGGACAGCACTGCACATCCAAAATTAAAGGCTATAACCTATATAAACTGTACAGCAGATATATTCTCTAAATAGATGAAAGAAGTGTCAAAATATGAAAGAACGAATGCCTAGGATAAGTATTCTTTCTGTAAATAAGAACATTTTCCTTTTTACAGGCTCAAATCAAAAAATCCCCTGCTGTATTACGTAAAGAGGTTCCTGGACAAAATGAGAGACCCAGGGCAGGACTGTGCTTCATGACCAGCATCCACATTCATTTCTGAGCATGCCTGCCCTCAAGTTTGGATTTACAAATCCCAGATACCATGCTGGCTTCCTCCTTATGAATTGCAAAACCTACATTGAGAAAAAGTAGAGAATGATGTTTAGATATTTTAATTTTTATAGGATTATTTATCATTAAACATTATTGTTTTAAAATTTTAAAAAGTGTAGCCTTTTCTGAAATAGTCCCTGTTAAAAATGTAAAAATATACTTTCACATAAAGAGATAACTTATTTTAGAGAAAACCCCAAGAGATAAAGCTTACTGATTGCTGCAAACTGTCATCTTCACAGGAAAAAGAAAAAAAAGATCAAACACAGACTTTAAAATCTGCCCAAAGCTCCTAACCCTTAAGCTAATAAAAGAAAAACAGTAAATCAGCTTTAAAAATACACTACCCAAAACTTTATATTCCTAGAAAAGCATGTATCTGAAAATTATTACAATGCAAATATGAAGTAAGAAAAAAATAAAGACCCTATCTTATATGCCAGAAGAAAATGGAGCAATTAAAAAAAAAAAAAAAAAAAGCTTGAAAAGCCTATTCAAAGAATGGGGAGTAGGTTATTTTGGTTACCAATATGCACATGAGGAAGAACATAGATAAATGGCATGCAGGGATGTGATATTTAGAAAACCAAACCAAAACAAAACAAACAAAAACCCCCACCAAGTTGCCAGAGCCTTCCAATACATGAACTTTCTATTTATATTATAAAGTACCATTATAGGGTTTGTTTTCTTTATTTATTTATTTTCTTAGCATTTCAGTTTAGAAAGCCACTGATAGTGAATTTTGGAGCATACTTAGAGCAGGTGGCTTGTTTTGTTTAAGGTTATTGTCAACAACTAATGAAATAACAGAAACATATTTGGCCATACTTCCTTTATTTATAAGTTTCTGTCTGTACCCAGACACAAACCAAAACCCAAAGACATGGAGTGGATTTTCTGTAGCAAAGTGCTGATTACTTGACCCACCATGTTTGCCAGCTGCTTCATGGGGCACCAAATCCAAGATATATTGGAATAATTAACTCCAAGAGCTACACCTGCACAGGCAAACATGATCAGATCCACAACCAGGAGAAATGTTAACATGGATTTACTCTATTCTACAGGGAACCAGAAAAATCATGTTCACTAGGAAAAAATCTTTTCAATAACACTTGCCAGGCATCACAGACTCGCATTGTTTGCTGCTAGTTTAACCTTTGGTTTATTTGCAGTTGATAACACCACAACAGTTTGTTGGAAATTTCCATTGTAACGAGGTAAATGGGAATTTGAGTAAGTCTCTAGCTGTGCTGAATGAAAACTCGTGCTATTTGTCCAGCAAGCTTAAACAATGATGGTTTAGTACTGAAAAACAAAAGGTACAGTCATTACTGTGGGACATTTCTTGATGGACTTCTTGTATGAAACCAGCATTCTCAAAAGGCAAACTAATTTGGAGTTTCTACTCTTCAAGAAGAACATTTAAGGAAAAGCAGGTACAGCATTAAAAAAAAAAAGTGACTCCCACCTCCTAAAATTACAGTAATATAAAATCAAAACACAAAGTATTTATAAATAGCAGGTTATGTAAAACTGAAGGAAACAAAGTTTTTCCTATTTTTACAAAGAAGCTGCAGCCAATGAAGCTAAGGTACTTTCTACAAAAATATATACCATCCCTGAAGCAGCAGGGATAAATTTTGTTTCCAATCTCTGTACCTTAAGAACTCTCTCAGATTTATGACTACTATGATAAAAAAAGCAGGCAATTTAAACCCTCCCTGCTTTCCCTCTTCACCAACAAAAAGTAAGCTTGATATTTGCTAATGTAAAAGAGCTCTTACTATGATTCGATCAACTTTTCACTGTTATAAACTTCGTTGCAAGCAGGGGAAAAGCAAAATTGTTCTCTCCTCACAATACATATATTTTGTGTAAGGAAACAAAGCGTGTACATGCAAACGTGGACATTGATACCCAGCAGTGATGATAGCCACGCAGCCCCTGAAACCAAGTATGGGTCGCCTTTAAGTTTGTTTACGAGGTCTTACCCACCCTTGATTTCTGGAGCCATGGGGCAGCCTTGGGCGAGCTGCTGCATCTCTGTGGGACCCGTGCGGGGCGAAGATGATGAGTGTGACATCTGTCTGCACAGAGTACTTATGGATTGATTATAAAACAAAGGGGTTTTGGCCAAGAAACACATGTCTGATCTAATGACTTATATTTCCTGCACAACATTCCTCTTACATCATTTGTACTGTCTCTGCTACACTTTACTGGGACTAATAAACATTCCACACTTACTCTGCAATGTATTTTCTCCCTGCAAGACAGCGTACTTGCTATTAGCATGTAAACTGCACACTTGCCAGTCAGGCTAACCTCATTAATCTTGTCTAAGGCTGAGGAGCTTGTACCCTCTTATAGTATTTCTGGGCTTGCACTTCCAAGTTACTCATCCATTTATTTGGGAAAAAAAAAAAAGGCACAAAAAAAAAACCAACACAAAAAACTTTTTCATCTCTAGACTTCAAAAATGGGACATATTAATGCAATGAAAAAGGATCACTTGAGTTATTTTTAAACTCACACTTGATTTTTTTTAACCCAAAGGAATCCATTCTTGTGTTTCCCAGAAGAACACATCACAATTTCATCCCTGCTTTGAATTAAGAAAGCAGAATGAAGGAATTAAGATTTTTAAAATAACTACCCAAACCATGCCATGATTTCTGTGTTTATGCTCTCAGTAATGACTAGCAAGTCACCCCCTGAGGAGCAGAATAAATTAGGTGTGTACCATACTAACGCAGCCTCTTATTCTGGGGCTCACTTCAATATTCCTGCATGCCACTGCACTGCATGGACAAGATGATCTCCTCCATGCCTTGAAAAGCAGGGCTCTAACCAGGTGCTGCCAGCATGCCCTGTGAGGAAGGCAGTCTCTGCCAGGAAGAGCTCACAGCTGAAGGAGGACAAGGGAAGAGGGCACCAGAGGTGTCCCTGATGATCACAATCACAGTCTGACCTGCTTCAGCATCCTGGCTGGCTAATGGCTGGGAAAGCAGCATAACAGGGAAGAAAGGAAGAAGTCCTCTCCTCTCTTCATGCTCTGTTGGGATTTCCCAAGACAGAAATTGTCCCTGGGCCACAGGGTACAACCACTCCTGACGGGCACAGCATTTTTCTAGTCCTTCTGAAGAGATTTGTACAGTTTTGGGGCTCCACATACTGTAACAGTTCCCTCATTTTGCTTTGGTTGAGAGAAGTAATTTTTCACTTTCTCTAGAAAGGAACCGCAGACAGATTTGTTTTGCAGCAAGAAGAGAAAGACAGAGAAAGATTACGAGCCTTACTCAATACTGTACAGGAAAACCACCAAAATAATAAAAAGACCTTTTTAAATTTCACCTCTGATATTTTAGAACCAATTCCTGAATTCCTCTGGAGGATTTGTGCATGAAGAATTTCAATATGTTGCCTATGCCTGAATTAACATGAGACTTCATTAAAAAGAAGTAAATCTGAAACCTGAAAGATTAGACCTCAAAGTGCAAAAACATTTGCCATTTCAGAAGCTCCAGTCTTTAGCAGCGCTGCTTCCTAGCAAAGCTTTTCCAGATGATACTTCACAAACGGAACATTGCTCAGAGCATGAACAAAAGCTTTCACTAGTAGGAGAGGGGAAAAAAAACCATCCACATTATTTCATTCTGAAGAGTGGCTGTTGTACTGCAATTACTTTGCATAAAATCTTTCATAATGAATTAAGAACACCGAGTTAGTGCAGCAGCCAGTCTGACATAGCAGGCAATCCATCACAGAAATGATTCATAAATTAAATCATCCCCAACTAAGGCCTTCACATATCACTGTATAATAGCTCCTAAGGAGTCATTATGGGTATTCTGTCAATAATGCATAAACTTCATGACCCTTTTAACTCCTACCGCCCCTCAGATCCAAACTGTAATAGCCCATCACTCCCTTTCCCCGTTCACGATTGCTGTGAGCTGTTTTCTCACCCCCATGGAAGTCAATGAGAGTGTTGTCATTGATCTCCAGCAACAGAAACTCTCCTTCCCGTCGCCTTAATTTTTACACACAAAGAAATTCAAACTCAGCGGCGCTGCCAGGGCTGAAGCTGCATGCAGAGGACACGGAGAAACAAAGGAAATTAAGGATAAAATACCCTCTTTGCTTATATTGCCAACGTTCTGCCCAAAGCATCGTTTGTGTGGTACAGAACATGTATACAGAGGCAGCCTTGTTCAGGCACTTTAACCGCTACCATTGTTAATCCTTCTTAATTTTCCGCTTTCACATCATGGTTTCATGTGCAGTTTCACCATTAAGAATTGATAAAGCCAGAAGAGTAAGTCCCATTTGACATTACCTATGTGACTTGATGGTTTTCTGAAATATTCCACCATAGCACCACTATTACCAGAGATTACCAATACAAACCAGCTGCTAAATGCCAGCTCTGCCAAGGTGAAACCAGTTGGAAGGTCCCATAGAGCAAGGGACCTAGGAGCATTTCAGCCGTTACCTTCAAGGAAAGGTGCTTTTCACGTGAAGTGTTTTAGGTCGAGTAGTAAGCAAAATCGTTAACTTCAAATCTGAAATATATTGGTTAGAGAGTAGAATAATTGAACACGAAATTCTGCTTCTAACATTTTACAGCCTTTGTTTAAAGTGAGCTATTTTGCAGAAGTTTCTTTCGGTAGAAGAAATATTATGGCCGCATTCAGAAATTAGTGTATTGCTACTGCACAACAGCATAACAGGTTATACTTTTATTAGTTTAAGGACTATTTCACAAAAGGAGACTACGTTCTTTCTTTTAAGAACTTGAAAAAGTTAAGAAACCCGCTTTGTTATATACAAGAAACCATTCTGCAACTTGCTAAGCAGCAAGACAAAAAAAACAGTCCAAATACCACAGGGTTTTTGCTTAGGAGGATGATTTATGAAAAGAAAAAAAAAAACCCTTTTTAGCACAATGTATTTACAAGAGAATTTGTACTACCAAGAAAGTCACTACTCAAAAACACTAAACAGTTAAAAGGACTATTTGAAATAAATGAAAACTAAAATTCTGAGTTTACTTTAGGATAACCTTTTCTATGTAGCATGGAGTAAGTCGGTGTAATATGCAGGTGCATACATCTAGTAAAACAGGCTAAAATACAGCCTGCCTCATTACTGGAGCTTTTGCAATTTCATTGCTATTCATCTTACACCTTGCAGAGTTCACTTGTGGATCAGTCACATCAATTACTGCTTTATGCTCTGAGGCTCTGATATTACCTTCAGGAAAGCTCTGTACATCCAGATTCAAAGGCTGCCAAGGTGTAGTCGTGACTTAAAACATTATCATTTAGTTTTCACACACAACAAGGAAACCTATCATTGTGAAAATGGGTAATCAGCTAAATAATCTTGCATTCATTTCAATTACAGGCCTGCAGTTTAAGTTCTAACAATTGAGTGAAAGTGGGTGGGGTAGTGGCAGTGGTGTCAGCAGTAAATATTATTTGAGTTTACTGGAATTTTCAAGGAAAAAGAAAGAAAAAAGAAACGAGAATGAAATGAAGAATACAAACTGCAAGGAACCACACATATTGGGTTTCTTTCCAGTATTACTCTTCAGGACGGTTATTTCTATTTCAGGGTTTTTATGCATAGTAAGCAGTAACAGTAACCAGAAATATTTTTATTGCAGCAGCCTTCTGGATCCACTGGGATAAATCACCTCTTCTAATAGTAGCACCAAATCCTTCATGTCATTTTAAACCTCTAGATGCCTAAACCCATCCTTTACTTCACTAGTAATTACTTTTTTAGAAAAAAAAGAAATATTACCTGCTTGACAATTTAAGCCAGTGCTGACACATTAGTCTTTCTCTTTAGGTAGTGTCTCAGATGGAGTGTCTCTCCAAACGCCAAAGGCCAGGCTTGGGGAGACACGGATGGGTAAGGCACCTTGACACTATTTTCAGTCTGACACTGATGAAGGTCAAAGAAATGACTACTCACATTGTTTCCATCTAACAGTTTTTAGATTTGGTAAAACTATTTTTTTTTTCCTACCACTCTGCAAGGCAGAAAAATTCAAACACAAGTTCATTTTCATTTTCTCTGTGCTGTTTCCATACCTGACCACCATGAGCCTTGAACTCTCCCACAGCTACTAATTATATTTGTGCTGAGGCTGGCCTTGGTGCTTTCTCTCTTTTGCATATACAAACATAAACACACTTTCCATAGGACACGTAATATCCTGAAAACCACCATTTCCACTAGTGAGAATTCTGAGAACTGTGAATTTTTCAGACTCCTTTTGTTCCCATTAAAAACAAAGCCGGCTTGCTGTTGTCGTGAATTGAGCAGAAATTGCTGTTGAACCACAGGATACGGGAGCAGGACAGTCACGCTGACAGTCTCAGCAGTGGGTGCAACAGGGACACATCCTCAGGTGGTGTAAGTAAATAAGTGAACCTCAACAAATGCAGTCAGGAGGATTTATAGGAGTTAAGTACCTTCCCAGCGTTATGCAGAAAAGTGACAAACAAGGATACGGTGTTGGCTGCAGCTCTCCCACAGGACATTTACACCAGCACCACAGTCCAAGTGAATTTGTGTGCTCCCTAGGACTCTAATTTTACATCTCATACAGCTGCACAGGCACTGAAGTCTCTTAATTGCTGCTCTTAGACTACCAAGCTGGTGTCAGAGTACATGATCAATAACTTTTTTAGGATCGCAAGTGGTGGGAGAAACAGCCAGAAGACAGCCGTGCTTTGGGAAGGCAGGTCTGGAGAGGAAGTATTTGTTGTTGTTCTCTGTGTGTTTTAATATAAAATAAATGGACATGAAATCTGACTCATGTTTTATAGCCTCACAGCTCTACAATCCAGACTGCTCTTAGGCTACCCTTCCTTCAATCACCTTCAATCATCCGCTTCTGTCACCTGCCATTCAGCAGTAACACCTCGGGTTTGAATTGTAAACACTCCAACTGGCATCACATGGCCCGATGCAGCTAGACTGCACAGGAAAACTATCCCCGTGCGCTGATTTGTATGAGGAAAAACAGCTTCATACAGCCAACATAATTTCAAACCTATCTGGTGAAAAATTACATCCACAATTCAACTGCATGTCGAATTGGGTTTCCTGCAAACTTAGATCAAAGAGGTATTTATATATATGAAACACAAGATGACCAAGACAAGATTGCATTGGAACGTAACCACTTGACACACACACACCACTTGGGCTACTTGGAAAAATAAATAAATAAAAAAACCCCAAACTCGCTCAGAATAAGAATTTTCCTTTCACTGAATTTATTGTGCACCCAGATGCATGGCAAACCTTACTTGATCTCTCTGTCGCGTGTGCAATGTTTCTTATTCAGATCAGAACACAACTGCAATCCACCAGCTTCACGTCTTTACTTCTTACATATTGACTTTTTTATACCCTTACCTGGCCTAGTTCCATTTATTAGGAGCATATAAAAAATGATTGCCTCCTATAACTCTTCTTCTAACAATGCCTCCAGCCTGAAGGCTTCATGAAGTTATAAGCAAAGATTTATATGTAATAAATTATTGAAAATGAAAAAGGTCTTAAATAAGTTCCGTCTTCAACAAAAGAGGCAGTATATTTCAGATAACAATGACTTTCCTAGTGAAGGGGAAGATAAAAGTGTATTTAACAGGTATTCTGATACCATAAACTAGAATACAATATTTGCATGCTCAAATATATTACAGAAAAAGACGCTAATTCAAATCCTACATCAAGAAATGACTTATTGTAAATTGGGTTTCCACATACAACAATAAACTGCACTACAGACTTACATAGCTACACAGTCCAGTTGGCAAAGAGAATCCATTTAAAGATTTAATTTTTTAAAAAGGCATATAATTGTTAAAACAAGAGGAAATACTAGAATGAGATTTCCTGCCTTTGTAGCACATACCTTCTCTCTTAAATATCCCCTCGTAATTTTCCCACAGGAGTCCTACATCCACACCCCATCACTCACTTCATAAAATGGACACAGCTTAAGTCGATTAATGCTACTTTTCCTTTGTGGCTTCCTGCTTTACTATGTTTTGCTGAGACACTTCCTTGACCAAACTTGACCTAATTCACACCTAATTTAAAGATGATGTTCTAAGATGGATGTATACAAACACTTTAATAGATCAAGAAGCTATAATACTTAGAGTCATTATACTAGAAAACAACTCTCAAGATTCAAACTACAAAGACAGTTCTGAAAACTATCATGTGTGCTTTTTATATTTTTATTTCAAATGAAAATAAATGCATTTTCACTGTACTGGCACTTGACTTTGAACTAGTTTTAGACAGTTTAAACTTCTTATGGACATTGCAGGTACTGCACCTTAAGATATATAAAACTGTCCAAATAGAATTTATACCATTTTACACAAATAACACATCAAGCAAGGAAGCCAAAATAAGAACTGCATTTTCCCAAAACCAGAAATGAAATAATATTGAAATAATATACTACAGAAACCTCATGGGCAGTTTCTTCTAAATTAGTCTTAAAAGCTTTTGCTATGGTTTTATTACAAAAAGCTTCAGTCTATTATACTGACAGAAAAACCTCCCAATAAATTTGTTTTCACTTTCTATCACAGAAGGAAGATGATGGTATAAGACAAAGGTTATGAGATGGCTACAGTGGGATAATTCAAGAATTTAATTTTAGAAACAAAAGTTAACAATCTTATTACTGCTAAAGAGTGAGTTACCACTTCCACACTTGTGACAAGCAGCTTCCCTAACGTAAGGGGAGAATGAACCATAAGGCTTGGATCTCAACCAGTGCAGGCGTGTGAAGCTTGCTGGGAAAGCTGATACTTTGCACCCCTCTCTCTGCAAAGTGCTCAGAGAACCACAAAGGAACATTTTAAAAATTCAACGTTAATAACTAATTGCCACATGACGAACACCAAGAGGCACCTACCAACAACCTCGGTTAAATAAACCAGAGGCCAAGGGAAACACTGCTCAGGGGGTTAACAACAGCCGTGAGTGATGTCCATGCACCTGGAGCTGGTTTCAGCCACCTGGACAACATTACTGCAGTAATTTAAACTGGGAGATGGAAGCTGTGCATTGCCCAGGACATCAGCTTCACGTGCCTGCTTCAATTCCCAGCTCTACTGGAAATGAGAAGCATTCCCATACTTGGGAGGCTTCTCAGAAAGCTCCTGAAGGCTAGAGGAGGGAATGGCGTGTTGGCCAGGGACAAGGACTGAAAGTGTGTTCTGTGTCTCTGTTACTTTTTTACAAAACAGGAAAGGAAAGAGAATGAAACTGAAAATACAATGGCAGTCTGAAAAAAAAAAGTATGTAAGGACTTATATAAGATGACTGGCCTATGACAGCAGAAAATTGGACCTCATTATCCAGACTGAACCAGCTACCCCTAGATTTCCACAAAACAAGCACTTCTGGTTAGCCACCATGGTCCCAAAAGGTCCCATTCTGTCCTACCTCAGCACACTTGCATGGTTCTAAGAATACATAAAAAAACACAAAACAGTTTTTAATTCGGGGCTTAGTTTTCCCCTTTAGCCTTGTGCACTGCTGACTGGACTCTGCACAAAATTTCCTGAAAATCAGATTTGCAGTTTGCATTTGGAAAAAACAAACAAACAACCCAACAATTGTACATTTTTTTCAGCAAAAAAGTATACTTTTCTACCACCAGCAGTTTTTTGAATGCTGAAATACTGTTTCTTTTTCTAAATACGGTGCTCTAGGACACGCCTGGAGATTGCCCCATTCCCAGGAGATCTTTAGATTTATCTTGATCTGTTTATTGGCTTCCTCCCATTGATTTCCATCAGCCTAGCAGTTTCATTTTCAATCTAAAACCCCCTGATGATTTTTTTTTTTTTTTCATGCTCAATGTATTACTGGCCATGAAAGATCCTGCTATCAGAGCCTTCCTAATGAGTATGGGTAGATTTGCTTAGCCCTGAGAAAAGCCCAGCTCCCATTTCCAGGAGCATGCTGACTGCAGAGCTACCAGCAAACAGCATCTATTTTAGTTTCTTCCATCAGCAGGTTGGGCTGTAAATACATGCAGGAAGTATATCTGCAAGTAAGAAGGTGTCATCGTTACATACTTATTTTCAGGTTAGTACCAGGCTTTAATATCTTCATAATCACGATTTACCATTTAAAAGCTGCCCCAAGCTATTGCCAATTTACAGCGGACACCCATGCTGAGCAATAATTGCTTGTACTGTGATAAAATAGATTTATTCTCAATATAAATATACTTACTGAAACAGCTTTTCTTAAATCTTTATTTATGAGACACATCAGATAGCCCAATAAACGAAAGGAAATATTTCTATGTATCAGACTTTTCACTTCATTTCCTAGAAAGATTGCAGAACATCGACACAAGGATCACACTAAAGGCTACATGTTCGAAACAACAATTTCCGAGAAAATAAAACACTATGAAGAAAGTTATCTCTACAGAAATCCACAGCAATATCAGTCTATATGACCACGTTTGGCTCTAAAAATGCACAGATATAGCTCAGACTTCAAAAGGAACGGAGTCCAGTTGATGGATCTTCTAGAGATATTTATCTGACAAAAGACTTTTAAGTTAGCCCCCTCCCCCTTAAGATATTATCTTTATAATATACCAAAAAAATCCTGGCCTTCGATATTCATCTACCAGTACACTGGGTTGTGTTAAAATTAATAAATAATAGAGCCACTGGCAACACGCTATTGATTTTCTGCCAGATTTGTCTATCTCCTCAGAATTTTAAGAACTGTTTAAACAGATATATCCATTATGTGTTGGAAAGAATTTTAAAACTCCCCAGTAGGGCTGTAGTTGATGACATATTGACAGCATCTCAGACTGAAATAATTTTGGACACTCTGCTTATGTAGTCTGCAGATACAGAGCCAAAAACACCCAGCTGAAGGGCAAAGTGAAGGTCAAATGCCTAAGGCAGTCACAAAAAGCAGCTATACTACAACACTATTGCTTCAACCCTTGGTCATCAGTTAGTAAAGACAGAAGCAATTCCTGTTATCAACTGTACAAACAAAATTATTAAACCATCAGACTGTTTTTCCATCGAAAAGAGTGCCCTAAGGACTGAGATTTTAACTCTGTTGCTAAAGAACTGAGGAGTTCTTATCTTCATTTGCTAATATAAACAGAATACCTTCACTAATTCCCCAGAGCAGCTCCCAGCTCTTCTGTAAAGCCTTCCTGAAGTTCTCTCCCCATGCTCTATTTCTGTTGTGGCACAATTTAAGAGAACATTGAATGCATTAAATCTTGAAGGCTTCAGATTTTCCATTTGAAATGTAGGGCACCAGAACATTGTCACCTTGCTAATAAAATGGAATGATGTGGTTTCACAGCCATTTCCCAATCCCTTGGAAACTAAAGCAATTCTTTTACATTTTAATGCACTTGTTTAATAGAAGAACATAGAAAAGTTTTGGTTCAACTTTGACAGAAGACTAAAACAAGAACTTGTTAATCATCTGCATAAATGCTCCTTCTTGTACTGTTCCTATTTTCTGCTCCTTTGCTTGAGTAGAAATGTTTTCCTCATTATGATCTTGATTAAGAAGTTTGATGTGCTGACCTTGAATATCAAATTAAGCTCCATGCTGCAAGCAAAGCATCCTATCTTCTCTAGTGGCTTATAAACTCATTAGACATTTTAGACATAGTTTTAAAATTTGCTGACACTAAATTCATTTAATATAAAACAGAACCGTTAAGATTTATGAGGCAAATTTGCAGTTAAGTGAAATACGCAATCTCCAGGTGATTTCTGCCAGGAACCCCTTGCATCTAGGTTTCGCCTTGTTTTTAAAACAATGCCCTATTAAATATCAGACTGTTAATTATCTTTTCGTTTTCCAGTCAAATGATCAATACAAAAAGAGAGACAGCACTCTGACAGCTGTTGGTATGAATCCGAGCCAGAAAGGCTACAGCAATGAAAGACGGTGTTTTCTTGGTGCCGTATGGCTCGAGACAGTGTGTTACACACCATGCAGAAGTTCAAAAGGAATAGTTTCAGTGTAAGAGTTCACTTGCTGCTATGTAGTGAAAATAATTTATTTCAGATGCCATGTTTTTGAAGCTGCTGGATCAGAATTTTAAATTTTTGCCATATATATTCCCCAAAGGCATGCAAAGTGAATCAAGGCTCTCTTTTGCTTTCATGTATTCTAGACTTTGACAAGAGTTCACAGAAAAAAAATAACTTCTGAACATCAGTCAAGCCCTATGTGCCTGGTCTTTGCTTAACATGCTTTGTTTTCATTTTGGCAGGATATGTTTTGCTTGCATTTAAAATGGGGCATTTGATATCAAATACAAGTCATTAGCTAAAAAGCAGCTCCACCAACAATGCCAGTCTCATCTAACATGCAGGATAAGAATCACAAAAGAAAGTTAATTCAGTTGTTTGTAAAGACACTTAAAGGGGATGTCAGAATGCAAAACCTGCTCACCAGAGGAAGGAGGGATGAGGAGAGGGAGACATAGGGTAAAATTTATTATTGGAGCAATATTCTCACAAGGGTGATTTATCCAATACAAGGAAAAGTATGTGTTGCATATCCTCATGCTGACAAGATTTAACTAAGCAGATACACTGCAGAGAAAGGGTCAATATGAGGACACAGAGGCACCTAAAATACCCATCAGCCTTCCCTAAATACTCAGCTGAAATTATTCTCTCTCATCTTCCACATGGTGTGTGACACAACAGTCTCAAGCCGTATGGCACCAAGGATGCTGATGTGCACTTCTGCTGCCATCCTGGCCAAGAACCCAGAACAGCAGCAGCTGCCACAGGGATGTCTCTTCTTTCACATTGATCATTTTGCTAAATGCTGAGGACCAGTGCAGCTGTACACATCAACAGCTCCAGGGTGGAGGCTGTGTGGCTCATACCAAGGCTTTCTTGGAAGTCCGGTCTTAGTCTGCCGGTTATTTGTGAGAAGAGGATCCAAAATCAGAGTAGTAGACAGGATGCCTAACCAACCGATGCAACCTTGAGCACAAAAATAGGTTTTTGGGTTTGGGGATATTTTTTTTTTTGGTGGAGTCCCGCTTAGAGCCAATTCTGCCTCAGATAAATATTTCAAAACTGTATAGAGATATAGGTAAAAATTTGATGCGCTAACAGAAATCGTGTACAAGTGCTTGGGAAGGAAATGTTTATCTAGAGTATGATTCAAATTAGCCTAAAGAAAGAGCGGCATCAACAGAACTTGATATTACTATTCAGTTGACTTTTCTGTTCTTACAGCTGTTTCAGGGGAAGTAGATATATCTAACGTCGGCATTAACTGCTAGAGCTGCAATTCCAACTAGGGTGGCAAAGTGGAAATAGGGGTCATAGCGTTGACCTTGTAAGTAAAGAAAATAGAGGTGTAATTTCAGTCCACGGAAGTCCAACATGCAAATATAGAAGGACAACAATAGAACTTTATCCCACATTCAAGTTGACATTTCTAAGATTTATTACAGAAATGAAGGTTTGTAAAAAGCTAACGACATCAGAGAGGAGTGTGACCTTCACTAACCCAAGTAAAAATGAACCTAAATAAAACAGGCAATTAAAAGATGAGGTGAGAAATAGGAAGAGACTGCCAGCCATTTCTGCCTCCTCTTGAACCAGAAAGTAAAAAGGAGGGGAAAGAATTGCACTCAACCCTGAATGGGGGGAAAAAATGTTAGCTAACATATCTTGTAGCTAATCTTTCCCTGGGCAAATACAATTGGCTTTCACATGCAACAACAAAGTAGTCTGTCTTTTGCATTTTGGCTACGGCACATTTGATAAAGTACCAAGGAGTGTTTAATTAATGCCACAAATCTGCTTTCTGAAAACCAGAAATAATGTATTGTGGGTTAGTTACATGTAAAAAGAGAGCAAAATAGCAAAACACAACATGAAAAGTTGTACCTTGTGTCCACGTCTCACAAAACAATGAAAATTTTTGCCTGTATTTTAAAATATTTTGCACTTAATCGACAGCAGCATGTGCAAAAATTTTAATTAAATGTCATAGTAACCAAAAATACCATCTTCAAACATAATTTTATGTTTGTCCTCTATCCCTTTTTCTTCTCTCCTGTTCAGTTATAGTGCTTATATTTTATATTTCTGTTAATGATCATCTGTTCTAAAATAACACCACAGAATTCACCTCTCCCATAGCTCCTCTTCCCAGATTTACTACAACTTTATTCCCTAGTGCCACACACAAGCTGAGCAGTCACTCGTAGGTGTTCTGCCTTGGCTTGCATTAGGACAAGGTTTCATTTAAAACATTCAGTTCCAATGGAGATACAAAATTTGTGGAGCATGGTGTGTTTAAGAGACTCATCTCTTTGTCCTGTTCTACAAGGGACAAAACAGCAGTTGCATGTTGCTTTCTGCTCCACTATCAGAGGGCTGCTTTGCCCTCTTTCTGAGAGCATTTTCTTTCATGGCCAGCTCCACATAGAGAAAAATATTCATATTGGCATGAAGGCAGACAAACTGGGCAGGAAAAGGAATAGGATTTCTTCCCCTCTTTTTGAATTTTTGCTGCTGACTTTCTGAAAAAAAAGCAGAGACTTTACACAAGAAGTCCAAGACCTATAATATTTTGAGCTCTGAAATGTTTAACTAAATAAAAAGAAAATGCAAAATTTCCATCACAGCAGTGAAGGTTCAGTCTATGTTTTAAATATGACCTGCATGCAAGCAGCTCAAGAGAATGAATAACATTTTAGCCTCTTAACTCTTAATTTCTCTGGAATTCTGTTTGGTACTACACCAAGAAACCGAAACGCAACAGGAATAGATGAGGAAAACCTTGGAAAAAACACTGGAGATCTGTGTCCGCTGCCAGATGGTTTAACATCAACAGCACTGAAAAAATATTTAATGACAGTAAGATCTGAAACAAGGATACAAATAGTAGAATATAAGGTTTTTAAAGCCATTGCTTAACAATTTTATAGAGGGATTAATAAGACACATCTGCTCATACTAGCTGGAAATCCTGTCAGTGGCCCAGGAGCCTTCTTCCAGTCCTATGCTATTTGATGGGAATGTCTTAGCCTACAAAGCTATACTTTGTAGAGAGCAAAACAATGCTCTCCTGCGAGGCAGGGAAACACCAAGCTTTCCATTTTAGCAGGGAAGAGGGAGATCGAGGGCCCTGTCGGGGCTGATGGAGGAAGGAGAGGACTGCTGTCCCGGTGAGCACACATGCCATGCTGTGATCTCGCATGGCCTTATTTCAATCCTTCACATAGTGCTGAACGTTTCCTTGTTGAAACGCTTCCTGTCTGCTTTTACCTACAGCGAAGCCTCAAATTCCACACCCTCACTGGCTGCTTCTAGGCATCTGCATACCGTGTATATTCAGAATTATCCATCGTCTTACTAAGTGTTTGAAACTCTTAGTAGACTTGTGCTTTCAAGTTCTCCCCGGTCTTACAAACCTCATTTCCATTACTATCTGCTTCAGCAAATACCAGCTGCTTCCCTGAGTCAGCACATTTTCAAAACCCTTCCAACCTCCGAGAGGAATGCTGTGCTCCTCTATAACAACGTGATCCCATGAACACTGATCTCATCCCATCACCCATTTTCTGCTAAGTGGTTTAATCTTCCCTGCGATGAAATAATTAACTATGCTCCTACCTTTTCCAAGATCAATGAATGTCAGTCAGTCCTCATTAGTGTAACTCTCTTATCATAGCATACAATATGACCCTATCAAAATTATTTCCTGAATACTTCATACCCTTA
>JAVJGJ010000003.1:24797884-24862459 GCA_035590215.1 Microhierax caerulescens
CCCCCCCCCCCCCCCCCCCCCCCCCCCCCCCCCCCCCCCCCAGAAAAAAATAAATCATTTTTTTATCATGAGACCGCTTTGAGTTAATTTAACAATATTTCAGGATGACTGCACATGGATTCTCACACTGTCAACTATACAAGTTACATTCCCTTTACAGTCTTATGCTGCACTTTGGGATCTGCTTATTGTTTCAGGTTTCCAAACTAATTTTAGGAGACTTGCTTACACATGATTTTTTTTTTTCCTGTTCATCCTAATTTTACTTGAAAAACTATCCCACAAATGCTTCTAACGGTGATCCATATTTCTGATAAAATCAGGAGGTGCTTCGTTTTAATTTTCTTTTAAGACCTAAACTTCCCTTTCCCAGTAATTAATTCAGCAACAGGATTTTGTAGTTCTCCTAGAGAAAGGAGGATTCCTGGTAGCTCTCTATCCTGCAGAAGACAGAGATGCCTACACACGCTTTGTGCTGCTTCATTGCACCTACAACTACTCTTTATCTACAGCTCAGGAGTGTGTTTTATTTTAGAACTATGAGTAATGTGGACCTCAGTCACCATATCTGCCTTTCTATTTTTTAGAATTGTGTATGATGCCTTTAGGAGCTGACTTACAACAAAGAAAATGAACTTGAAAGAAGATGGTCCCATCTATGCAATAAAAGAGTTTGAGGATATTAATTTCTTCTTACATTAGCGACAAAGGGATAGAAAGAAAAATCTGCCATCAATCAGCAACAGAGAGCTGGGGGGTAAGAGTCTAATTTGAATTCTCAAGGGAAATTTAGCTAGGCCATTAAAACATCCTAATTTGAATTTTACCTGGTTAACACAGCATAAAAGGGCAACAAGAACAAAGTTTTGGGTTTGAAGGTGCCCAAAGCCCATCACCTACCACCATCCTACGCCTTTTACTTCCACGATTAGGTTCAATACAGAACCAGCCACCATCTCTGCTCACCACACTACCTTTAAAAGCAATCTCTGCCTCATCCTGTGCTCGCCCATTTAACTGCTAATCAGATCTGACATAATTAAGCTTTAAAAATTAAGACCACTGCCGGGTTATTTGTTTGCACCAAGTCTTCCAAAGCTTTTATGTTAAACTTCCTTTTGTTTTATTTATTTTTTCTAGTCTTGGAATTTTTTGTAACATAGTAAGTTCTTAAAAATATAAATCTGAGTTTGGGACAAAAGGAAGCAAGATTCAAATTATATACTGCGCCTTGCTTTTGAATGAAGAAATTTATTAATGTTTTTCTGATAGGATACCAAGGAGTCTATGTCTTTCAAATGCACTTAACAGGATGATAGACATATCTCAGAGAGCCAGTGGCCAGTGAAGAAATAATGAGAAGCAGCAGCCCACAGGCAAGAGACTGCTAAAGGCAGGGCAAGTATCTGCTTGACTAGGGATCAATATGTGCTGCAAATCTGGTAACAATGGATTTCAGTAGACAAAAAAAAAAAAAAAATAGATATTGAAATGATGTGCAGAAAGACCTGAAGACCCTGCAACAATCACACAACAGGACAAGAGGAAAGCCACTAGCATGCACTAGAAGAACCAAAAGAAATTCTGGTTAGCCGGGGTTTTTTACACCCATCTTTAACTACCTACTCCACACTCCTGACAACTTCTAAGCACTTGCAGAGTTTTTTTAGAAGAGAAATTTCAAATGGACAACTGGAAATGTACTTTATCAGGATAATACTTTCAGACCTGTCAACAGCCCCCTCACATACCACTTAAAGAATAAGTTTGCTTTGGCATTTGATCACAGATTGGTGAAAGAGGTGGCGTTTGCTTGGGAGGTTTGTGGGCCCCCCCCAGGAAATGTTACTGAAATTACTTCAGAAAATGCCAATGGCTGTGAAACCAAGCAGAACGTGCTCATAAAAATGACAGTATTCAATTTTGGGTCAGCAAAAAATTAAGCTAAGTTTTAAAGTTTTACTCCTGAAAGAATTAAGATTTTAAAACCTTTTCTGTCTTGATGAGAGAAAAGGTTTCCATCTAAGTAATTCTGTAGCACGGTCTGAGCTGTTTTACATACTGATGCTGTGTTAAGCCTATTTAACATAGAATCCTCAGTTTTCAGGGGGCAGTTGTAAGTGCCAGTGTTCCCACAACTTTTATGTTCTTTCACATCCTGTAGCACTGGCTCAGGTCACTGGTGTAACACCAAGTGCATGAGAAAATTGTCAGGCGTTATTGCAGAACCATACCTAGAAACCAGAAGCTAGGCATAATGGTTAGCCACAGACAATTGAGCTAATTAAGCATGTTTCGCTTATCCTGGTACTTAAGAGCCAGAGATACTGAGTGTGCTGGTGAATAAAAGAACATCTGCCTGATAACATCCATTTCATGTGCGAGTTACAAGTTTTAGAGAGCAATTACATAGCATTTTTGTTTCAAATCCAAATCAGATGTTTAAACCATTCTGTGATTGCACAATTATCTTGTTTTACGAGGCAACCCAAACATCATTTAACAAGATTTGAGTACCACTGTGTATTTTCAATTTATTAACAAAAACAGAGAAGCCAAGCCTCCGAACATGGCAGGGAAAAGCAACGGAAAAGGCATTTAACAAGGCAGTGGTGAGAACAACCTTGTTAGGCCAACACCACTCCCCACCTTAATGAGAATAGAGATACTCCCAGCTCGCCTGCTTCATTATCACAGGATTATTAAACATGCAGTAGCTGCTGATGAAGCAGAGGCACAAAGGGAAGCCAAGGCAGCTCATTCTTACCAGCTTCCCCACGACTCTCATCTGGTGAGGCAACAGCAAGGGGCAGAAGAGCCCGTTCCCCATAGCACAACGCAAATCCAGGTGCCAGGAGAAGCTGCTGCAGTGGAAGCTCTGCTTGATCTTTGGTCCAGACTGGGCCTGTCATCTGCAAATCTGGTCAAACTAAGCAGTGAATTCTCACAGAATGTCAGAAAGTTAGAGACATAAACATTGCTATTTGGGTACTCAGAGACTTTCCAGGACCTGTTACAGCAACGAGCTGAGAGCTAGAAAAGGATCCAAGCGGGACTGGGTCCCTGAGTTACTTGGTTAGTTGCACTACAGCCCAGAGTTTTCTTATTCGGACTTTATCCAAATGTAAAATTGGGAAGGAGAACAAGCCAGATGCTGCCTTGGAGAGGATATGGGTTGAACAGACATAAACATAATTCTGTTAACTCAGGAATTAATTCTCACCAAAACATATTTCTGCCACACCGAAATTGTAATATTCAGCTTCCAAATCCACAAAACTCATTCCAAGAGCATTCAGTACAAATTACACCCTTAAAGGAAAGCTTTGATTTATTATGTCTCATTTATATAACCGCCTTCTACAGTCTAAAGCTAATTTAGTGTTTTCTAACAGAAAATTTCCAGTGTTACTGTACTGAATTAAGCAAAAAAATTAAAAGTCAAGGCCAAGTCTCAACTCCTAAAGCACACTGTTGAGCAGGGCACCACAAACAAGAGTCTAAAAGCTCACTTGTACCTCCCAGTTTTTGCTCGAGGAGCACACTTCCATGCAGAAGCGACCAGTCATGACCCTCACTTGCAGAATGATCTGGGCTCTGGATGTTCACCTTTTAAGGTGAACCTCATCATGTCCTTCTAGTCTTTAGCAAGATATTTTAAGACTAGGCTTTTTCTTGAAAGGTCAAGAAATACATCATCCTTGCTATATAACTTGCAGTCTCAGCAGCCAATAACTCAGTGCAGGTTTTAGTCTTCCATCCCCACCAGGACCTATCTTTTGTTCTCATGACTCCCAAAGGCTGGCAAACCAGAACTGGAAAACTCCAAAACTCCACCAAACCAGTCGCACTTGCAGTGAAAGAGCAGGAGAAGCCAGGAGCAGTGGCTAGCAGGCCAGGTTGAACAGTGCATTGCAAACACCTTGGCAAAGTACAAGGATCTACTGCTACCACTAAATCTGGCTACGGTCTGCCTTATTATTTGACAGCACATGGTGGGGGACAAGCAGGGCTGCCGCTTGAAAAATGTGGCTGAAATTGAGGACTGCAGATGTAAGGCATTTAGAGAACAATGACAACCCCAAACCTCAGGGATAATTATATCTGAAAATAGTTGCTTACTAATTTGTCTGCCACTAATACTCTCAGTGAAGAGCCATTACTCTGTTCAGTTTTATGGAGGAGGAAAAGAACCTTTGGTGGAAGCAAAATAATGTAATCATTCTTCCACATTTAGGAGATTTGAGGCCCAAGGAACAGTAACAGTGAAATACGTACTGTGCTTCCTCTTGTTTCACTACCAAGTACATTTTCATGGGCAGAGTGCTCAGACCTAATCTCCTTTTTGCAAGGACTCCAGAGATGGATACCACAGGAAATAATCCTGCGTTAGTACAGGGACACACCAGATGACCAAAAGGTCATCCAGATGCTCTAGCTTTTAACACACAGATTTTCTGGACTTTTGGTAGAAGCTATATGAGTATGCATAATTTGCAAACTCATTTCCTCCTGAGCAATCTTTTATTTACCTTTTTTCTCCTAGCTGACTTACGGAACTAGCTTTGTGACTAAACAATTTTGGTAAGCCTTGCAATCAACAGGATTAAACAGTGTGTGTTGGGTGAACTACAGACAGAATTCATTTGTCAGATCCCCAGTGCCCTGACTTTAATCAGGGGTAATAAAGCCAGCAGTATTGCTAATCCAATCAGCAAGTCCAATGAAAGAAAATGATTTGTAAATGCAGTTCAAAAACTGCCCTTTCGCTGTGCAAAGCAGAAGTGCAATGAAAATCTCTCCCTTTTTCTCTCTTGCTCCAAAGGTCCCTAATGAACAAAAAAGGGAGGCAGCAGAGGAGTTGTATATCAAAGCCCAATTGTCCCTTGAAATCCAACTTTAATTATTAATATATGTGATGTGCTGAGCAAAGACAACATGTTTTAGATCTTGCAAGCTTACATTGCAAAACAGTATGTTTCAAAGCTACATCACTTAAACCCATGTAGACTGCCTTTTTAAGAAATTTCTCCTAATAAGTTGTTTATCTAAATGTACTTTTCTACTCTCCTCTGCAAAATTATTTCAAAACTTGAGATATTTCTTCTCCCAGAAAATTGCAATCAGTGAACAGCTGCTTCTTCATTCCATTTGCAGAGGGGCAAGGTACAGCTCAGAGCATGGAAACCACAGAAGAGTTGCAAGGAACTGAACAGGCCACGATGATTAATGGACACGTGCTGACTGCTGGCACAGACTGATGCCAAGAGCTTCTCCAACTCACCTCCAGTAGATACATATGGCAGCACTTCTTTGAGGCAAAGCAAAAACTAAGTAACATGTACATTGCAAACTCTGGCTCTCCTATATTGTTCAGGAGTTGTCACTGGTTTAGGAAGAGCTATGATAAATATTTCAGTTACTAATTATATGTTTGCTACAATCATTTTTTTACATGTAAATTAGCTGGTTGAAGACTAAAGCAATTACCTCCCAGTGGGGACAAACTCCCAGAATTTATTAGATTTTGGGATTTTCACAGGCAGCACACACTGAAATGTTCCCTGTCTTCTTAATGGCAAGACATTAGTTTCACAGGCATGTCTTAATAAGGCAAATGACTAAAATAAGAAATGTTTTACATGTCATAACTTTATGCCAGACTTCTGCAGAAAGACCCACAGAAGAGAATGGGCACTATGGACCTCACCTACCTTAGCCCATGTGCTCCTCAGCCTGAGCTGCCTACACCTGACTATTATCTTTTGAAATCTGAACTAAAACAACATTACTGTGGTTTTTGCATGACCAGAAAGAAAACCTTGTTAAATGTCAGTCTCTTCCAAGGAGAGTACTTCCCTTGAAGCTGCTCCGGTATTTATGACTACAGCAACCCTAACTTTCTTCCTTTGGCTGATATTATTTCAACGTAAGACAACTCGTCATAAGTAACATGTAAAGAAATCTGGCCAAATTTAAGACACTTAAATATACTTGTAGGGACATTTGTCACTATTATCAGGCTTGATTTTCTTCCCCATCAGGCGCCCTATCTCCAAGCTTTTCAAAAATGAAATGGATGTCTGCCTTTCAGCCTCATCTTCTCCTTGTTGTTTCTGAGGGTTTCACTCAGCGTGGTTCCACAGACATGTGAAGTGCCTTTGTGTTTCCATCAGTTTTTAAAATAACAGACTCCAGGAGTGTGACCAAGAATGGACAATTCTTTAAAAAGCCATTATTTAAGCCTAAATATCTCCCCAAAAAGCGCAAGATATCAGCAGGAATTTAAAAAATGTGGCAAAAGGAGCAAATCCACGTCTTACTAAAATATTAGATGGTCTGCAACCATCACAGAAACTATCTCCTGGAGCAGATTTTGAAGAGGTGCAGTAATTGTTCAAAAATCACTATGTGCAAAGAAATGGTAAGATCAGTTTGCATTAGTGACACGAGGGTAACTGTAATGCCTTCTTGAGTTTTATTAAAAGCTACATTCCCACCTATATCAATGTTACTTTATCTGGATAGGTTGTACTAGACAACCAAACAGCTGCTGTAACAGAACCACTGCTAATACTTTAATTATAGCGATATCATCATTAACTTATGCTGTCTCAATCTGTTGCCTCCACCTGCTAAGTTTATATTTATCTTATTATAATATCTGAGAAAGAGTATTATTAGCTGAACATTGCTCAGCAAAACAGGGTCCCAAGCATGATCAGGACTTTATACACTACAGAAAGAGAAGAGTAAAATTTTGAAAGTTCTCTGTTTCCCCTGATCTTATTGGCATGTAATGTAATGACTGAGGAGCTCCAGCCTGGAGGTTAAAGCGTTTTCATAATGAGAGAAGCAAAGAAGTTCATACACACTTCATAAAGCCCACAGGCACTAATGAAAAGCAGAATATAAATCAAATATAAAACATTATTCAGGATGCCAACCTCTCAGCAGGTAGGCACTGACTATATGAACAGATATTTTTTGTACTCATGTTGGCTTAATGAAGCAACTTTTGCTAGATGTTAAAAGAAAAAACACTGTCTCTTCATTCACTCTTATCATAGCATGTTGATCACTGAAGTGGATGCTCTTGGTTTGGAGTCACAGCAGGAAGCCAACACACCAGCCATGGCTTAACTGAAAGTCTAAGATACGGGCTCTGGATCAGCTCCTGAACAAGGGCATATAGCTTCAGGAATGGTGACAGACTACCTAAAGCTGAAAAATAAAGTTGTCACACATGACAACCCCAACACAAGTCCACAACTTACCTGTGAGCCTACTCATAAAAACAGGAAACGTCAAGAAAAAAATTCTGAAATCCTCTCTAGACAACAAAATTACTCCAAATTTTCCCCAGACAACAAAATTACTTCAATTAATCTTTACACTGATAGATTGTTTCAGGGAATATTTGTAAATGGCCTAGGGAACAATAATTAAGCACTTAACTTGATGAACAGCAGCACTTTTTTGAAGCCAGTCATTAAAAGGACGGAGTTACCTGCCTCATTGTTTAACAAGATCTATTAGAATAAAAACATGAAATAGTAACCCTGGAGGAGAAATCATTCTTCATAAAATATTAGATGGTTACATTTGGATTCCCCACAGAGTTTTTTTCCTGGCTCCAAATTTCTTCAGGAATAAGGTGGCATCTCATTACTGCACTTGCTCTTTTAGAAGAGCAATGCTTATGATTTAGCTAAAGGGAAGACATTTCAAAGAATTGGGTGACTGCTATATCCTTCTTCAATATAAAGATTCAGAAGAGATAGTTATGGGTCACATTTTTTTTTTTAATTCCCAATTAAAACAGTATTACCTAAAGTATTAAGATGTCATATAGTCACAACAGAGGTTTGTTATATATAAAACATTTTCTTCTTAAAAATGTTTTTCCAATTCCTATTTTCTAAACATTTTAGAATGGTTTTCTAATGCTAATTATAATTACTCAAATTTTTCTTAATTTGTAAAAACTATACATGCATTGACATATACAAGTTCCCTAAGAGCTTTCATGATGTCAAGCTTCAACAAAAAAACTAGGATGTTTCAGTTCTGAAAAAAGTTGGCTGGAATAGACAAATATTTTAGTCTCTGTATTCTGTTCTATAGCAGATTGATAAAGCAATTAGCTATAAAGAAAAGCATCTGAAGATATAGCTCACCCTTATTAAGCTTCATGAAAAATTCTATTTATTTTTTTTGTATGACCTTTGCTAGGTTAATGGGAAAACTCTACTGACTTCCACTTATGATTGTACCAGGATGTTCCTATTGGGCACATTAAAATTAAGGGCCAGAGATTCATTATTATCATTATTATTTTTAAATCTGTTCCCTTTGTATAACTGAGTGACTTCAGTGGCATCCAAAGTCTCTTTTCAAACAAAAAAAGAAATTAATTCAGCAAAAGAAAAATAATCAGTCAAGAGGTCAACTTTATCACTAAAGGGACAATTAGAGCCTGGTCTATTCCCAAAGCAGACAATGGAAAGGCTTAAGAGTATTTGGATCAAGCTGAAGACAGGACTAGTAAAGGAAGCCTGACCAGGTTACACATATCAGATTTGTTTCAATTTATCATGTTATTAATCTGGAGGGAGAGGGCAGAGGTGGGAGGAACTGCATTTTAGCTTCAGACAGGTTTGGTCTTCAAGATCTCTTATATACCACAATGCATTTTATTTGATCCAAAGCACTTTAACCAAACACTTGAATATTTACCACTGCCATAGCACCAAGTAAAAGAAAAAAATATTCTTCTGCAACTGACTGAACTTTAGAAGACTGTGACCAACGTTTTACAACGCAGAAGTTGTAAAATTATTTTTACAGCTGTCTTTATTTTTAAAGCCGGCAAGCTCATATACCCCAAAATCATTTAAGTAGTAAACATTTCTGAAAAAAAACCCCAAAAAATAACAAGTTACAGTAACTAGCTGTCCCTCAGGAAAGCGAGCATATTACCATCAGAATAGATACCTTTCGATAAGCAAGAGCTACACACTGCATAAACTGGCACATAGGAGTTACAAAAATGGCTTAAGATAGGGAAATTTAGCTTAATTACTGTAATTTTCACTAAGTCATTGTATGCCCACAAGCACCGTACCTCAGTTTCTCTCATTTATCAAAGCTGATACGATCAAACTGTCACGTGCTTAGATATTAGGTGGTAGGGGGATGCCATAAAAAAAAAAAAAACAAAACAAAAACAAAACAACAAAAACCACCCCAAACTATTACTGTATTGATGCCTGCAATCAGAAAGAAGCAGCAGACAAACCCAGTTTGGCAGCTGGCCCTGCCATTTCAGTGGCTCTGCCGCAGTTTGTACTAAATGAGGAGCTACAACAGATGAAACTACATTCTGTACTTCCCTCATACCAGAGCTTTTAGTAGGAAGAGCAAACCATCCTCAAAGCTCTAACCTTGCGTAAGCACGAAAGGTTAACAGGCAAAAATCAGGCCACATAATGAGAGACTGAATGAAGGGAAGAAAAACCTTCCTGGCCAAAGTAGTTATCTGCTCCAGAAGCAGAAAACAGTGAAAGATAACACAAATTGCCCCCAGAAGATAAAGTTTCTGGTGTCTGTTCAATGCAAAGGCTTCTGCTTGTTCAGCATAGTGCTTTTTCTTATATTTATTTCCCTTAGACCTTGGTGATCTTTCCTGCATTCAGTTGCTCAGCTCTATTTCTCCTCACGCTGCGTGTTACAAAGGCAACCATTCAGGACTTGGAGGTGCTGAAACTCCTTATCTTTTTTTAGGACAGATTACACTAACCTCACTCACAGTGAACGGTATTTTATACAAAGTGTATGCACCACCAAAGTCCCTGAGAACACCAGTGCTACAGAGCATGGCACAACAGGAGCAGAGAGATCACAAATGATCAAAATGTTTTCTTGACACTTCATGCTGGCTGATAAACATACCAACGCAATACAAAATGTTATAGATACTGGGAAGTCTCTGCCATTTGTTACTTCAGAAAACTTGCCTAAGAAAATCCACACCTGCCTCAGAACAATAGGGCAAACCGCATTTGTAGAAGTCTGTTTGTATTAACTATTTTCCTACAAAATCTGTCTCTGCCTGGATTGAAAGCTCTTGTAATATTCAGACCAAATCCAAAGCGGAGGCTAGATCTTTCTTGCTTTGGAATAAATTCAGATGCCAAACCACAGGGGTTGCTTTTACTCTAGCAAACCAAGTCTTCTATATTTCCCTTTACTGGCAAGAATTACAAAAAACAAGTCAAACTCTCTAGAAGAAAAAGGAAATAAAATGTCATTTCCAAGACAACAAAATTGCAGAACCTCATCTGTCATAAATCAGAAAAGTGAAGATGAGCAGAGTAAGCATCCACGAGCAGAGACGCACAGACCTTTCTATCTCACAGATGGGCCTGACTTGGGCATTGCCAGCCCCAACAAGGTCAAGCTAGCAGCAGTCCCTGTGATGACTGGACTGCAGTCCAGCCAAGCGTACCATGAACAAGCTGCCAAACAAAACTCACACTCTGACCTACAAATTGTGCCCATCAGTTGTTTGCAGGTGCAAACAGAATCACTGAAATTTCACAGTGAAGTTAACTTGTTCATATTTTATTCAGGTCTGTCTACAAACTGTTCCTACATCACTCTGTTGAATCAAAGGCTACAGTAGCTTATTATGCTTAAGATTAATTTCTAAAGACTCTACAGCTGCAGTGCACCTTACCTGCCCCTTAAACCCCATCAGCTCCCTCACAGATGCTCCTCTGAATGCCAGCAGCAGCTAGGGCTCTTACCAACCCCATATGGCAAGCAAAGCAAAGGCATCAGCTAAATAGAGCGAGCCAAAAACTGACCCAGGATTCCTCACAACTCAACAGTGACAGGAAAGCTCTGTAGGATACCTTTTATGCAGAACCACCTGTGAAGGAATAAACTTGGTTATATTTTTATCCCCTCTACATTTTTTTCATTTCCACCTTCAGAAATTATCTTAGTAAAATTTGTGCATGTATGTGGCCCGTGACATTTTTTTTCCCTCTCCACATCGCATCTCATGGAGATAGTGCTGAATGTGTTTATCAGGTCCAGAGATTAGGTTTTTGTTTATTAAATCCTTACTAAGGAAGGTAACATTAATATTTCTTAAAATGATTTTAAAAGTTATTGTATTCAAACGTCATGCTGAGGTTAGCTTTATCATTTATGCTTTTCAGTATACTCCAAGTAGGATTGTATGTAACTCCACAATCACAAATTTTCTATTTCTCCAGAAGTATCATTTGTTTAATAACATCTCATGGCTTTACAGAAGAGAACATAGGCCATTAATTTGAACCACCACATTTTATTTCTTTGTATGAAATAAGTAATGCTGAGAAGTAAGTAACATTAAAGACCAAAGGGAAGTACAAAAAGACACAACCTGACTTTATCTTAATGAGCCTGTCTAAAACCAGCACACATTATGGTATCATTTAGAGGTCTCAGCTGTAACAACCTGTACAAAAGTAAACAAGGTGCCTTACAAAAGCAAGATGCTTACACGGCACAGCAAATTGCCATTTCCAGGGCCTCCTACAAGCTTTGAATATGTTAGCTCAGCTACCAGACGCAGCGTGGCAAAACTAGCTAGAAAAATAGCAACAGGTAGTCCAGGGGAAGATCTAAGCTAACACAGCTGAGAGCACGTAGCAGGGTGAAACTATCCCCACTCTGATTTAGTTCAAAATGATCCAGAAAGAAATGGTTGGAGGTTGAAAGCAACAATACAGCAAAGCAAAATGAATCCCACCAACACAGACTACACAAAACAATCCTACAGCAGCACCAACACACAACCAGGTCTCCTGACTCCCCCCTTACTTGCCCTATATATCACTCCCATACCACAGGATTAAATTCTGCAAGAATAGTAATGAGTTATAAAAACTATGATTCTTGAAGTTAGTGTATTTCTGCACTTTTCAAAGGGGGCTTTGTGCAAGCACCTTCTGTTGGACAGCAAAAGAGATCATAACATTTTTCACAGCTACAGATTACCATTAAAGTCATTCCACAGATGTTGCTTTTAGATGGAAAAAGTGTTGTCTAATATCCCCACTCTCTTTCTGCTTCCAAAGCATGAGAGGTTTTGACTTGCAGGATTAGCGATCCCTCTTGTAACCGCCTGGGTCCATCTGCCAGTAAAGCGCTCCTGGACCTGCCGCTAGCTCGTTATTGGTAGTCCTGGGAGCTTTCCAGTGGACACAACCCTTTTCTGTAGGGTCTGCCCGCAAGACAGAAGGCTAGTCTGTTTCTGCTGCAAATATTCATTACTTGTGACCAAAGGCCAACAATATTTGGTACTGTGTAAACAAAGATACTTTTCTGAACAGAGCACGTAGACTCACTGGCTGTTTATGGATAAGAAAGATAAATAGATTTACTGAATATAGATGCTACCCTAAAGTAACTGAGTATTAATATAGTTAAATAAGGACAAAACAATAGCAAGCAACAGCCTATACAGTTTTTACCTACCATAAATAAGAAATGAAGGCCTTTGATATGTAAAATAGACAAGAAACACTCTTGAAGACTTGAATTCATTTAAAATGGATTTTGTTTAGAGTCACTTTCAACTCCTACTGCTTTCTTACAAGCCTCAGGTCTCCATTTTTAAACAATGAACCCTTTGTATCCTGTCACACACTCACAGTAGTAAAAGCCAGATGTGAACTGCAAAGTCTCATTAAAAGCATCGTTGCAAAGAGGTGATGGAAGCTTAGAGGACTTATGACCAAGCAGGGAGGTCTAAGATTTCAGTAATTCCTTTGGTGCAAGAATATATTTTCTGAGAATAAAGCTGCCTAACATGAAACTGCCTTTGAGCTTTCAAATAAGCATAGTGCTGAGAGCACTGCTGTTTGTAACACAGTGGTAAGAAATAAAGATAACCAGCATTTGTTAAGTTTGCTTTATTCTACGCACACTGAAAATAACTACGGTTCCTAGTCAAGCAAGTCTTGTACTCTCAGTACTAGTTCCAAACACAAGTGGCTTTAACCCAGATTACAGCTAATACCTCACCACACTGAAAATAACCTCAATTTACACAAATTGCCTTATTGGAAGCCTGAAGTGGGAAGACAGACAACTTTCAGCTTTAAGTGCTTCCACCAGGGACAGCATGATTGAGGCATGTTGGTGGTCCAGTAACTTGGAAGGCAGCTTCCCTATTCCCATTCTGGGACAAATGGAAGGATCCAGAGCTAATGTTTCACATGGTTTCATTTCTTTTTTCGGAAGGCTCATGCTTACAAGGAACATAAAATAATATGCAGACTGAGTGGAGTCAGGGCTTTAAGTGTATTTGGGATTTGTACTGTGACCATTATGCATATTGCTTATAGGGCACTTCTGTTGGTAATTAAGAGGATGCACTCTTAAAGATGGTAGTAAGATCCTTATATTTTCCTCACTCAAATGCTTAAAAACTCAAGCCAACGTTTAGAGAACAAAAATGTGCACAGTCAAAATTAACATAGTACATTCACCATCAGACTAGATAAGTCTTTAAACTTTGCACCTTGTAACAGTCATTTCAATAAAGTACTATGCCTCTCTCCTACAGAGTATATGAAAACTAGTTGCACCTCTGTTTTCCTAAATACTAATTTTATTTTAAAGAAAGCCACAGCTCCCACTTTCCCGCTATCTGCAGCATAAAGATGACATTGCAATAGAGAGAAACTGGGCAGGTTTGGCAATTTAAACTTATCGCTTCTTTTAGGAATTACGTAAGTGAATTTAATAAGAAAAACTGTATCATTAGTATGTGATTACAGGCATTCCCTTGAGCTTTCGAATTTAGAGAATGGTATGAGTTGTCATACCAAAACCATAAGCACCAGACAGGGAAAATGGGAGTTGCAAGGTCTCCAATTAAACATTAAGATAAGGTGAGAAAAAGTTTGATTTTCACATATGTAAGTTCATTTTTCTCTGAAAACTGTGCGTTAAAATTACTAGCCTTCTCAGCACCACTGTTTGACTCTCCTAGTTCTACTAACCACAATTAGAACCGATTAAGTCCAATTCTGTTCTTTGTGACAAATAAAAAAAGACAGTGGTGAATGAAACATTTCCATCTGGTAAACAAACTGCCACGCAGAATACCAGAACCGCTGCCAGTGCTAGCAGCACCAACAAGGCAGAGGTTTCTATTCAACCTTTAGTTTTGCTCTAGCTATCTGAAGTATTTAACATTTTCTTTCACTTTATAGTAGGCTGCTTGAAAGGGAAAATAATTCAGTGTTCTTTACACAGAAAAAGAACAGAACTGTATCTTATTACAACAAATAATTTTTTTTCATTCAAATCACTGCCTCCTAAGTTTCGTATACAACAACTCCAAAAGTGACCCTATCAGGAGTGACAGAGGAAAAAAAAAACAAAAACAAAAACTTACAGGGATTTAACTAGCAATTCAAATCCAAGAAAGATAGGACACACAAATTTTAAAATGAAGACACGCTTTTTTAGTGAGACGTCATACAGAACTTTTTTTTTAAGGGGGTGGGGAGTTGGGGGACACTACCAACACCACCAAAAATAAAACCCCAACTATTTTATTGGTGGATGTGGGTCAGACGCTGTAGCATTATTGTCGTTTGTTATTTATAGCTTACACAGGCAACATATATTAATAAACATCCCCTTTATTTACAGCATGTTACAGCTTCCAGTTTGCAAATGTGTGCATAATATTGCAATAACCAGATTGAAAACAGTGCACGGGGAAGAGATCCCTGACCCAAGTGGCTGGACAAATTCCTCCTCTGAGACTTCCCACACAACACAGAATAATTCTGAAGCACCTGATAAAACAGAGACATATCCTTGGGTATGCAGAATAAGGGAACACTGCTGACAAAGACAAATTTCCTACAGATAGCACATGAAAGGGAAAGCTGCTTTTGCAGGGTTGATGATCACAGGGCAGAATAACAAAACACTGAGCTACTAATTTCACCCAAGCCAGAATCACACTCAGCTGAAAAAAAGGTACATTTGTTTCTGAATAACTGAAGTGTTAGACAAACAACCAAAGCTTGCAATTAACTACCAGTTAATATCTAGTAACTGGTCATGGCAGTCATTGGACTGAACAACTGAGATCATCATCTCAAACAAAAGTTCCTGTACAAAAAACATTTCTGAAAAAAAAAAGTATTGGCACTTTCCAGTGCCAAGCAATAGCAATTAAAAGCAATTATAAACAGTGAATCTGCTTTCCTGTATAATCATATTCATTCAAATCTGTATGCTTGCCATATGAGAGGAGGGTCAGGCAAGAGACAAATATACAGAGAGCTGCACAGGTCAATTCAATTTATTTGAAAGTCTCAGTGGACTTCCAAAATAGAGAAACCTTATGGAGGGGGAATGTGTCAGCTGCACAGGTCTGTAGCTAAGTATATTTCAGCTTTAGAAAAGAAGATACAAAAAATTAAATGATGAAGAAAAAAATTAATAGTTCTCCCAAATTGACAAGGTGATACAAATTAAGATCAAAAAATTGTTAGCAAGTTAAAAAAAAAAAAGTGAAATAAAATGCAAGGACAGCCCTGCTGCAGATAACAAGAGGAAGCAAACACTTGACAGTGAAGAAAACTCTAGATTAAGACCCATCCAAGTCCCTGGAGTAGCTTTTCCAGTTAAATGAATTGCTTGAGATTTAGGTTTATCGCTAGCTTCATCTGTGTTTTTCTAATTCTCAGATGGGTTTGCTCAAAACAGGAGCTAGCTTACTGCTTGCTTTTACTTAGATTTAAAATTTTAAGTCTGCTTTTCCACAGAAAACTGGAACTCCAATTATTCCAGTCCAATTATTTCATTGGACTTCTAGGTATGTATTTCTGAATGAACAAGCTAATTAACATATTGTTGTGACGTTTTAACAAGGTTGCCTCCAACTCCTTTAAGGATTAATTGCAGTGAGAAGAACAGAGTTGCCATGTTTTCTGTCTGGGTGATAGCTGGAGTGAAAAAAAGTTCCTGCTACATCTTCTCTCATATACTGGGTAAGACATCACCATCCTGTCAGGCAACCTGCTAATCTGCACATCATCTGGGTCTGCCTGCAGATCCCGACTGCCAGATCTGGTCTGCCTACCAGCTTCAATAACAGAGTATTCATCTGGATAGCTTAACTTGTTTTTGAGGCACCCATTTTTACATGTTGAGTACTGTAAAAAGGATTTTATCGCCTTTTTTTTTTTTTTTGAGCCTCAGTGTTGCAATTTCCCTTGCTCATATCTGTACAGACTTGTGAAACCACCAGTCCAGATAAGCGGCATTTGCAGCCAAATCTCAGTGCTGTTTCTTCTACTACCTCCTTCTCTGTGACATCAGGCATATATTTTCTTGCCTTACCTTACTTCCAAGGTCCCCAAAAGCTCTGTCCCATCAATCAAGATGTCAGACTTCATTAACCATATGATAAAGATAAAAGCAAACACCTCTCCCTGCATATAGTCTTATGCTGTCCCTCACCTTGCAGGACCGAGCAGGGACACAATCCTCCCTGAACAAAACTAAATCATTGCCCACCTTCAAAAATCTTTCTAACAACTTAGTTACTAAGAAGTTCAACAATTAGGTCATGATAGGACCAAACCACAACCTAAAACAATAAATAGTTTAAATTCTCATTAGTTTTCTACCTTATTGACTGGTAGTGTCTATGATCTTTTACATTTAAGGTGTAATTCTTGGGTGGGAATAAGCAGAGCTCCTTTGCATTTTTACCACCTTCAGGACCTCATCCCTAACTAAACTCCACAGTAAAAATGTTCAAGTGAAACACTGCCAAAAAAGTAAAATACTTCTTATCCCTACAAGTTAAACAGGTCACAAATCTTCCATATTGCATCTGTAATTTCAATATTGGTAGATGACCCCAGTATTTTTGTCACTCTTGCCTCAAATCACCAGGAACACACTCCTTCCTCCTTCTGGCCTCTAACCAAAAATGTTCTGGTTTAGCACTACTACATGTTGATGTATTAAGTATTGTATTTTCCAGCAAACCATCTCAACCTTCTCCGACATCATGCTCTGAGGGATGGTGTACTTGCTTATGCTAACATGGTTTTATTATGCTTACCAGTATTTTCTAGTCTTCTGAAGTTACTAACTATGGAGTACGCAGTGTGCGCTGGACAGGTAGTGTGCATCAAGCTTACCGCCAGAAAAAAAGTAAGAATTTCACACCGGAAGTATCTGGTAAAAGCACACCAGAGACCTTGAAATTGTAACTGGTGCTCTTACTATTTGCAAAAGTATGAGTAAAAATACACGCTAATTCGATTTCCCAAAACCTGTTTGCCCAACAGGAACCATCTGCTTCTAATCATCGACTCCTGTACACCCTGATCCAAAGTTCAATGAATCCAGCAGCAATCATCCCTCCTTTGTCTGCAATGGTCTTTGAATTAATCCAAAGCAGAAGATGAAATAAAGAATGTTAAAGTGAGCTTTAACAATCTATAAAATTCTTCCATTATACAGTTTATGGCAAACTATTATCACTACACTTCGGATTCCCACAATGAGTTACTTTCTTAATAGCCTCCTGAGGGCATCATAGAACAGAGTCAATGGTTGAAAATTATATGGCAAACAAGAGACAGCTCCAAGATGGCATTTTATATTCAAGAGCAACAGAGATGCAAGTAGATTGATTTGGGCTCTGCATCCCAAGATGATTTCAGTAACGAGCCTGAGTGAATGTAACAGAAGAATTAGCAGAGTTCCTCTCTACTTTACTCAGCAATGCTTGTATATTATTTTCCTCTGAAAGTGTATATTTGAGACATTTAAATAACAGCACATCGAGCTAGCATGGAGGAACAGATTTTCACAAAGAGGAGGAGTTGTAAAAATCCTGTGTTCTGCACAGCACACCATTACTCATCACCGACAGCAGTAATGGAAATAAGGACTATGTGAATCATCTAAGCTGCTCTCTAGGAACACACTGGACTGTTCTACATAGGCCATAATAATAACATCTGTTATTCTACAATGGACTTTAAGATTGACTGTCTTATCTGGTTTCGTGATGCTGTGCTTGATGCATTTCAACGCAGCCATCCTACAGAAGGTAAATCATTTCACTAGTTCTCCAACAAGAGAGCTATAGTATCTCTTTAAGGAAGGGCATACTGATCAAACCTCTGCCATAATTACAACCTTCAGAACATTCCATTTTCACCAAAGAAATTTTGCCATTATTGGGAAAGATTACGTATCTGCAATGAAATCTGCTATCTCTAAAGATTAAATTGGAAGAAGAATCTCAATTGAAAGCCAAGTTAGTATGAGTACTGGCCAATATTTATTACAGCTCTAAATCACATTCTTTTGTAGATGATAACCAGTGAACAGATGTAGCATTATCAATTCAAAACACTGACAGGAAGGTATTGCAATATGCATAAATTCTTTGAGCATTTAGCTTAACAGTATTTATTTGTCCTAAAATTTTGGGGAACTTACAGATGCAACACAACAAATGCTAACATGCATAAAACTGTTTGAGAATTATTTTTTTTTTAATTTTATGGGTTTTTTTAAAGGATAGCAACCACAGAGGTACAACCTCTGAAGAACCATAAGAACCTAAGTATATAAAGCACAAGATTAGTAGAATTTCCAAAAATCTTTCCATGACTACCCTTTCTCGTTCTGGCTAGCTATGTAACAGTTGTCAAACATCTCTTTACAAGATAAGCTCAGTTATTTCAGAAACTGAGGAACAGACAAATTAACTGACAACCCCAAGAAAAAACTGGTATTAAGAAATGAGATCAGAAGATGCTTTTTATAACCCCATGAAATACATATCTCAAAAAAGCATCATTAATGAATTTTCTCAGAAGCAGCCTTTGAAACTTCATTCTAAGATGTGAGCAATAAAAACCTAAAAATAAAAATAAGTGGGTATAAAACATGAAATACCTTCAGCTATTTTCAAATCTCCAGATACAAGAGAAGAGAAAACTAACACAGGAAGAGGAAACTACAAGAACAGTTCAACAGACAAACATTTTAATGTTTTAAATGAGTTAATAATTGAAGAATGTTAGAAATAATTATTTAAGCAAGCTATGCGCTGGACAACTTTTAGAGCCATCATGGGGGGGGGTAATACAATGCATTGGGGGGGGGGTTAATACAATGCATTGGCTCAATTCTGCTTGAAAAAGTAATTTATTTTACTCAGGAAATAAATTGTAAACAAGATGCTTCTCTTTGAAAGCTGGTACAAACCCCATTCTGCAAGAAATGCTTAGGGGGAGAAGCTATGTTTCAAATTTATTAATGATTCCTCAAGTTGTTATAGAAACACAATTGCAGCAAGGCAATGTCTAGAGACACGCATCTCTTTCATGTACACTTTCACAGGAACTGGTTGCTGAGGTTACCTAACAACGGCGTAACTTGTACATCCAATTCCCTCTTTACAAAGGTATTACAAAACCAGGGTTTTACAACAGAACAAAGCTCACTAAAGCAACTACTGTGCTTTATTTACTGTGTACACATTTAGGAAACATTGCTATCTGGTTTCTTCAAATACCTGTTGGCCATTGTAAGTAGAATCAGTTTTTCAAAGAAGACATAAAAAAAGATTTCATAAAAAAAGATTTAGCTGTAGAAGCAGAACACTGTAGTTATAAAAAAGGCTTTAACTCTACTAACTACTTAAGAAGTTACAGCATATGCTAAATTCATTTTTAACTTCAGTAGGACAATTGAGTGCTCAGTGAGACATCTAGGGTGAGACCTTAAAGACTTATGTACACTCTAATACGTTTAGTCAGGAATATAGCTCCTTTGGCTTTCAGTAACAACTCCAGAGATTAACAGATAACCTAAGTATACTTCTTTGAGACCTTTCCAGCATGTTCTACTTGTTCTCAGCATAAAAAAAACAAACAAAAAAAACCCCAACAACCACCAAAAAACTATTGGGCTATTTCTTTTCTTCAAAAGGCACAAGAATTAGTACAGAAAGTTGATCAGGCAAAAGAAAGTTTCTTCTTGTTGTTATACAAGTAAGAGCATTTGAACACAATGGAAGTGAGCAGGGATGAAAAGTCAACAAGCAAGGAGAGAGAAGGCAAAGGAAAAAAGAAAGAAAGGTTTGTTTTTATAAATAAAAACAGATTTCAGAAGAAAAACTCAGTTTCACTACAGTCAATGAGAGTTTTTCCACCAATTTTAAGGGAGCCAGGACTTCACCCCCAGACAGTTATAAAGTGCAACCAGCTACTACATCTTTTTCTTTTTTTCAGTTTTACTTTTTTTAAACCAGTAGAGTAATAGTAAAATGAAAAATCTTTCAACCTGGCAAGTCCCAGAACAGCAGTTGAATGTAAATTAGGAGATAAATGATGAACTGTGTTAAAGCAATTTTTCTGTAGCTTGGAATAAAACAAAAGTTTGTTATCTCACTCCATATGCCCAACATTATTTTTGTTAAACTGGAACTAGGAAATCATGGTTTGGTATACCATACTCATGATTAAACAGTCTCAATGGATTTGATAAGCAACTCCTACAGCATGTCTGTGAAGCATACACATGTGTGTGTGTTACACATAACCACATTTACTAGCAAGAGGCAACTTTTAAGTAAACTGTGTCAAAACAAACAAAGCGCTTTGTTCAGAATTTATAAGGGGTTTTATTGCAATAAAGTTTGTACTAGTATTCTTTGGGGGAAAAAAACAACCTAGCTGCAACTGTATTCAAGCTTTTTGTACTTCAGCCTCTTAATAATTTAAGTTATGATTACATGCATTATGCTTGTGATAGTTTCACAGATGGGATTTCTGCCAGCCTTTAACTAGACCACTACAAAGTGTTTCTGCACTTTCTTGACCTTCATACTATGTGAATATGTACAGGAGGGCTATGCTGCCATAGCCATTTTGCTTCCAACACCCTTTCAGACCCATTCAGAAATCCTTGCTGGTATAACTTACACTGTGTCCCAGCCCAATATACATACAGGGGAACTGGTCTCAGCATAAGTGTACTGGAAGAAGACTGTACCTATAATTAAAGGAACTGGTCTTATTTACAATTCATTTTTCCAAAGTACTGAGTTCTGTATAGAAAGAAAGAGGTGACTGAATTTTAAAATTAAGAAACAAATACATTCAATAGATGTTCTTAGTATATTTGGTTCAAAAAGAAAATGAATCTTTTCTCTTTCTAAACCTTCTCCGCATGGACTACCCTTTTGCTCAGTGTCTGTCCAGTCCTTAACACGTCTCCTGGCACATGTCACAGTGCCTTAAAAACTCCAGCTCAACACTATGGAATGGAACACAATCCTCTAATTCAGAGCTCTAAAAGATTATAGAAAAGGCTATTTTTCACAGAAAGGGTATAAAGAACACTCAGTAATGCCAGATACAGGAGTTGTGTATCATTTCTGTGAATGTATCATCTATATGATTAAATCAGTAATGGCACATATGTCTAGAACTGGCAGGCTTCACTTACTGAAGGGAGATATTAAAAAATTAAAAGCCTTAGTTTCATTACGTTATTTGGAGGGTGTTCTTGCCTCTTCTTCTAGCCAAACATAGTCTGAAATCTAGATTAATCTCATAAATCATTTCCTGTTGTAAACACCTGAACCATGGACTAGAAAGGAAATTCATCACAAGCTCTTCCTACCTATTGTGGCATTCTCCAATTCTCTAATGAAAAGACCTCAGGCTCCAAGAACAGCTTTTTATTTTCTTTAATGGTTATAGTTTAATAAAGCAGATATAATCCAGAAAGGCTTTAAAAGATATCCACTGGATAAGATCCATGTATATTTCAGTTTTGTCCAATAAGAAAAAATTGTTTTCACTCTTACTTGACAAAATTTATGATGAGCCAGTCTTGCAAACTATTCCTCACTAGAGTCTTGACAGCATGCCCATAATAATTACACTCTCAGCCACACAGATGACTGATGATCATAAGAGGCTGCGAGTCCAGCGTGTTTTAGTGAACTTTATTTAAACTCATCGCAGCTGTATAATTGCTCTGGAGATCTCATGGAATTTCATTTTACCTCAGACTCTTATCAATAGGTCTGAACCAGTAACAAGGCTCTCACTGCCATTTGCAGCTTTATGCTCCAGACAATCGGGGACTTTGGGAATGCAGGTCTGCCAGAGCACTAGGCAAAATGGTGCTGGATCTGTTCAACCAGTAAGCTGAAGTAGCGAGAGGTATCACATCTACAGCACATACTGAGGTATAAATTAAATTGATAACTTTCCTTGTTCCACAACCTACAGGCTAGGTACTTGACATAGTACATCTCCACAGCAGGAGAAAAAGCTCCTTTTAAAGCAATTTCTGCCACAAAACCTCTTGCTGAGTGGTTTTCAAACTCTCTAGTTTCAATTACATGAAGTGAATTCACAGACTGGGACCAGTACAGTTGCTTCTGATTTACAGTGACGGAAATAGAGGAAAAAAATGCAGAAAAGTTCACAGAAATTTAATTGGCTGAACTTACAGGGAGAGAGCCTTTCTTCATTAGGCTGTTACACAAACCACAGAATTAAGGACAAGATGATCCTCTGAACTTTTGAGTGCAACTCTGTCTACAAGACAACACAAGGGGAGACAACAGCAAGCGTTCAGTTCCAGCATCGACTGAGTCAATTCCCACAACGATCATCCCCACAACTAAATGCAAAACTGACTGCCAAAGGACAGAGATTAATGTATCTTCTACATATACTCCCCTGCCTCTGCTGCATTCTCCATCCTTCCAATATTTTCTCTTCCTTTGCAGCCCTCATTGCCAGGTGCTTAAGGTCTCCGTGGCTGCTAGTGAGCCTGAGGAAGAGAAGAGGGCATGCAGGGCAAAGGGCTGGATGACTCAATTATGTTACTACATTATGGAGAAAAGAAAGCCACCAACGTGACAGACAGGAGCTCAAGATGTCACAGCAAACTCCTACTCTTTGTATTACAGTGTAGCATGCACAATAAAGTCGGCAGCAGTGGGGCAGGACAATTGAAACAGAACAGTCCAAAGCATTAAACTTTCCTGTACCTCCTCCTGTACCTCCTCAGGACAGCCTCAAAACCTGCACCCACTCTGCTGCCATTTCCAGTACTATTCCCTGGAAAACTGGATAAAACCATGTTCTAAAACTTCACACACATTGAGGATAAGTATTTGAAATTCCCACTAAAGTGAAACAGATGTTGGAATGCAGCAATGGAACTAAGACTTGCATCACAGCACAGAAATTATTTTGAAGAATTATTAAAGTGTTTGGAAGACATTGTATTTCTAGAATTATGCCAACTTATTATAAGATGAACATTTAAACATTAATATAGAACAGAGCTGAAGGCTCAACTCTAATTTCTATTGACCGTAACACACATTTCTCCAGAAAATGGGCGATGAGAGAAGATTTATTTTTTTTCAGTGCCAGACACGCACATGGTTCTAACACTGAAGAAAGTTTTTCACAATATTCCCCAGTGGCTGTAGGCATGATCCAGAAACCCATCCTTTAAGATCATTTAGTCATAACACTAGTACTTTGCAAATAAATCAAAAGCAAATAGAAGTGGCCACAGCATTAGATAAGACATTGGATAATTTTACTTAGGACCTTATTTACTAGTGTTGCAAAGAGCTTACTCCACTCTTCCTAAAATTTCATTGACTTCTAATAGGACTGGAGTTTAAAGGGAAGAGTAGCTTCTTTTTTTCCTTTTTCTTTTCTTTTTTAAAAAGTGGTGCTGTAATTCAAATCCTGGTAACCTTGGAAACAGCCTCTCTCCTCAGATATGTCTGTGTCAATTAAAGTAATTGGGACACTCCAGCTAATGGTGCCTAGATTTCAATATCCAGGCTAGTGCTGAAGCATTAGTCCTAAAGGACTCTCAGCCATAAAACAGATCCTCTGAAAAAAGATTGTCATGGAAAGGTTCTTCTCTTTTTGTAAGCATTTGTCAGAAGTTCAGCTGGGAAGAGGCTCGCTTTAAAGAATTTTTTATGTGTACAGGATGCACAGGGACTAGTCAGTAATAGCTGACTGAGTTTTTTATTTGTACATATATGTAAACAAAGCTCCCTACACAAAGCAGAGAAATATCATTTACTTAGCTTTAAGGTATTCATTAAAATATTATGCAGATTTACAAAATTAACCTTCTCGCCTTTTATATTACCCTTTGTATATGTATTATGTGTACATATACACAGACACACACAACCCCCCTCCATTACATATTCACTGAGAGACAATTTCTACACACTGCATATTCATGATCAAACAACATTGACTTTATGAAATATCTTAGGCAAGCCTAAAAACTGGAATAAAACTTACAGAATTACCACATTGTAACACAGGTGGCTAGGGAAAGACAAAAATAATCAAGAAGCTGTTAGGAATTTCTCACAGCATCTAAAAGCATCTCATTCTTTCTTCCATTATTGAAACCAAAGACTTATTTAAAGAAAGGAATATTCTCTAACATACTTTAAAAGCCACATAGCCACCAGTGAATCACTCAGTTCAACAACTTGCATCACAACCTTTCTGCAGATGTGTGTGCACCCTCAGAAAAGGTAAATCTTGCAACCCATTACCCCACATGCCCAAAGGTGGCATTAAAGAAGAAATTTCTTCTACAGAGGATGTTCTCTGCAAGAATATTGACATGTAGCATTGCTAATTAAAAGGTACAGACATTTTAAAGATATTTGTATCTTAAGTTATTGTACGGCAGGAAGTGATTTTTCAGTAGATTCTTTTGGTTATTACGCAAAGAGTAAAGTGACTAGACAACATGTAACATATATCCTTTCCACCCCTACCAACAGCAGGGAAACAGAAGGAATTAAGTAGTATTTGGGAAAATCTATCTAAATAATGATGGTTTGAAACTATTATTATTGGGCATTTCAGTTGTGACACATAATACTGGCAAAGGGAATAAAACACGAAAGTCCAAGCTTCAAGGAAACTTTTCCTGTATTAAAAGTCTACTTTAAGTCTTTTCTAAAGCCTAGATGATCCAGGCCTTCTAGGCTGAAAGACCAAAAATGACAAGCAAATAGGGTATTCAGACCTAGACTGAGGTGAATAAGTGATCCTTTGATATTGTTAATAATGGAAAAAGACAAAAAAAAAGCAGCTAAAAGAGTGCGGTAGCTGTGTCAGGACCTATATACACATTCACTGACAGCAAAGGCATAAGAAGATCAGAAAAAATCACAGGCCAGAATCGGCTGCCACAACTGTTGTTTCAGTCCCATTGAGATTTAAAGTTATTTATATAAGAAATCTGTAATGCAATATGGAATAACTTGATCAACAAGATTTAAAATGAGACGCATACAAGTCTACAGTGAAACAGCTGCCAAACTGGACTTGGGACAGCTCAAGTCTAGAAGGCCAGTTTTCAGTTTAAAGACCACAATAAGCAAAGTCCTGAAATATTATGCCTATAAAAGAGTTTGGAAATATGCTGTAATACTCAGTAAAACTAGTGAAGGTAATGCAAGTTTCAACTTGATACTCATTACAGTTTGAGTATGGAAAACACATTCTAGATACTGAAAACCTAGAAAGGAAGGTTTCCTGTAGCAATTTATTCTTATAAAGTAAGAACTTGCATATGTATTCTCACTCTTAACATGTAAGCTAAGGGTCCAATTCTCCTTCCACTGCAGGAAGCTAAGTTTGACATTCACATCAACTGCAGCAGAATTAGGCTATAAAGCTACAATTGCATATAAACAGCTGTCTGACAATCATGTTGCAGAATAAACAGAAACCCAAAATTAATTCAGAGTAATTGTTTATATAGGCTTAAGTGAGATCAGCATTGTGCTTTCTTTTAGTTGATGAAGATAAAAATTATCTTTGTTTTACTAACTTTGCATGAATAAATGCTTAATACTATATCTTGCTTAAAAACATTTCTTACTTTAACCTAAATATGTACATTCAATTTCATTCTCAGGCAAAGTAGTTTAATTTGTGTTTTATTTTGTTAGTTTTACCTTTAAGAAGTAGTTATATTCTCAGCAGAAGAGGTTTTACTGCTGTGCTAAGTCCACTCTGTTGACCATCTGTAAGAAGAGGTCCAGTACACTGGAACATGCCAATCGAATCTTCCAGAAACATCAGAATTAAATATACAATAAAGGCTATTGAAAATTTTCCAAGAAAAACAAGACTGTTTGGTTTTAGATCATTCACTGAAATAAGAGTCTTACAGAAAACACATGAGTGTTTCTGATGAAACACGGAAGAAGCATACGCTAGTGAAGAGAATAGCTGCTCAGCCCTCATGCAGATGGCTGCTAGAGATCCCTGGTCTGCAAAAACCCACAAGAGCCCATCTGGAGGGGTTACGGACCCAGAAACCACTAGATTTTCCTTCAGTCACAGAACTGGGACATTCCTGGGAGACAGATGTCCCCTGTGTCTACAAGCCATGCCGGCCAGGGCCCCGAAACAGCCAAGCTGCAAGGCTCGTGCAGAGCCAGGGACACATCATGCTGTGTGACTGATGGGCTCTTCGTTTTATTGATGAGAGTAATAGAGTTTTCAAAGATCATTTCAGATTCATTCAGCACCTGCCAGAGCAGGTGTCTTCTGAAGCTGTCAGTGCACTCTACCTGAAGCAGAATAATGGAGATCCTTGGGTCCACAAACACTTGAATTTTGGTGCTCTGTTCTGAAGTAGAACAAGATCAAAACTTAACAACTCTGATCTTGAAAACAATCACAGGACACAAATATCACTGCCTGGCCAGCCCTACACTATGCCACATTTTCTCTCATGCTATTTGCAGAGGCATCTGCAATCTCAGCCCTCTCTGTCTCTAATATTCAGTATTTTGTTCACTTCAAACTAAGTACAGGCTGATGAAAACTCACAAAACATGATGGTGCCAAAAGAAAATCTGCACCACCATTAATTGCTACATGAGTACATCAGATCTGTCATGAACAGTGACACACCAGGCATAACAAGCATCTCTGAAGTCAAACTCCCAGTTTCACTCTGCCACAGAATAAAGGATGCTGATGACAGATGGCCAGAGTTAAGCAAGCCGTTCAGCCAAAATCCTAGATAGATGACCATAGCTGCATTTCACTGCCAAGACCAGAACCTTAGTTTGTATCAGAAACCATGAACTTTCCAGCTTCAGTCAGGAAAAAAAAGTCTATAAAAAAATAAAGTTATAAATAATAAAAAATAAAAGTGAAACAATAATCCACTCTCCTGGCTCCTATTCCTAGTTTTCTGCTCTGGCTCCAGGACTATTCCCTCTGCCTACATAGTCCCAGATCCACGTAATTGCAGAACTGCCATTCCACATCACTCAACCCTGATATCAACCTAAGTCAAAACTTCTCTGTTCCCTTTATCTGACTACTTTTTAGTCCCCACCTGAACCAGCACATACCTTTATTGTCCATACTGACTGGGCACCAGCTTGGAGTCACTGGACAGAAAAGTTCAGTTATGCCTTCTGCCTGTCAAGTCTAGCATCACTTCTGGTAGAAGGTGATCATTTCTCATTTACTCCATGGTGACAGCACATCAATTGCCAAAATTATATTGAAGCTTCACAACATGCTTAGGGTACATACACTCAGGAGGGACCCCATCAGAGATCCATCACATACAACATAGTATTTTACCACTTTGCTCCTGCTCTCCCAGATTCTGCTGGGGCAGTTTGTTTCAGGTTCACGCACCTTAATATGAAGTTGCATTGTTTCTCATGAAGAGTTCCCAGCAATTTCAGTAGGAGCCACAAGTGTCTATAAATCAAGAAGATACTCTATTTTATTGAGGTTAACCATGCATCAAATCTTGTGCTGCCTCATATCCCTCCCTCGGAGTCAGCAGGGCTGAATAGAGTGTAAGTCAGGGTAATTTCAGTCAAAGCCTCTTCAAGTATTTGCAACATTCACTTTTACTCCATCTATGAACTGTAACATGAAGTTACAAAGTACTGCCATTTATATAAATTTGCATTTTAAGCTTAGATCTACTCTCAAGACCGTGAAGGCAATTATTTACTTAAGTATGAGAAAGAATGAGATCATTACAAGTACACTACAGTCAAACAACATGGCAAGAAAGTTCTCAAAAGTTGGTGTTTTTTTCATATTGGCAACTTGTGTAGACTGACTTTGCTAGTCATTACCATCTGGTCATAATGAAAACAATCAATAATACATTTCTACTAAGACAGAAACCTAACGTAGCACAACACCATATTGTTGTGTGCATTAAATCAATACACCTCTTCAATTTTAGTGTACTATAAAGAGAATTTTGAAAGGAGTGGTTTTTAAACCACAGAATCTTCCTTCATTGTGAACACAATAGGCTTTTAATGAGTGTTTCTTCATACAAATAAAATTATTTATAAAATTAAAATATGTAAGATTCCAAAAGGCCTTGCAGTTATTAAAAAAATTAAATATTTATAACACATAGTTCATAGATGTGTAAGATGAGGAAAAATCTGGGGGCTGTTTGCCTCCAGATGTAAAACAAGCCAAGGACAGACCCATTAAAAACCCCTGATGTCTCAGGGAATCATTTCAGCTGGTCTGTGCTCAAAAGTACAGTTTGTAGGCTGAGTCATTTATTTTTCAGTAATATTTATTTCTGCCTGTAAGCCCAGATGCAGGGACCTTTATGCTACCTCTTCGTGAAATGTTGCAAGATCCCTATCACAATAGCTAACACCACCTTCAACAGAGTACCAAGGAGGACAACGAGGCTAAGATGTAGAAAGGGTGCCCTGGTGCACAGATGGGACACTTGGGAGTCCCTGGCTAGAACAGCCAGTATCCTCAAATAGCATGTAGAGAGCTCGGCAGCAGCTCTATGCCATTGCTCACTCTGTTCCTTCCCAGACTCCAAGAAACCCTGTTACTCCATACTTGTAAAAGGAATCTACATTTTACTTGCTGCCATTTTTAGCAGTAGTAAGAGGTAGGACAGGTGTCTGAGTCACTCTCGATCATCTGCTGGTCTAGGCATTGCTTTTATCCCCAGGAGGTAACCAGAAGTGAAACTATACCATTTGAGGAAAAAGTAATCTGGAAAATATGGCATGTTTTGCATGTCAAAACCTTCATATTTATCTAAAATAAGAATAGACTGTTCAGCAGAAAAAGCCAAAAGAAACTTGGAGAAAGACCAGTCTATATTGTTTTAAAAGCAGTATTTTAAAAAGTGAAGAAGAGAGGATTAGCCTCATTCAGGATACTGAAGGAAAAAGAGGAAAAGACACACAATGACTAGAACTACCAAACTGGCTTATTGTGCTCATCTAGCAACATAACACAGGGAAGGCAAGAAATTCACCGTCTCCACATTTATGGGTTCAGAACATTTTTGGCTGATATTCATCACTGGGTCCATTGTGGGGCATGTTTGATTTTCCTCACCAGTTTCAAATTTGCTTTTTATTTAAGAAAATAACGCAGCAGATTATTCCTAATGAAGGAATGTAAATACTGCACACTAGTCACAGCCATTAAAACCTTTAAATCAAAAGGAAACTGAGCCAGGAAAAAAAAAAAAAAGTAAAAAGCCCTTAAACATGCAGAAGTGCCTGAGACTCACCCCTAGTGACTAATCCATGTGACACTTAACAGTTCAGTTACACACAATCATGGGCCTTTCTATAACAATGCACACACCCAGAGGTAAGAGAAATGGAATAAAGAAGTAACTTAAAAAACAAAAATCTTTCTCCTATTAGGCACTACTGGCTCTGCATCTTTCCAACATATGAAGACACTTTTTCCAGACATAGACTTTCCATTCATTGCTTGTAGGGTCTCTAGTTGAATATCAAAGAATTCACCCCACACCTATTATCTAATTTTCAGAGGAGCTAGAAGAATGAATCATGATACTAGTAAGGTGATCCATCATCATCCTGCAGAAATCAACACAGGAGCTAAACCAAAGCGCAGCACCATCCTAGTGATTCTCCTTACCCTTAGCTGTGGATTCTCGGCATGAAGTGTGTTCTCTCCAGAAAAGTGCTGTCAACTTATCCTTCCCACACTGCATTTGGATTGTATCTTTGCTGCCTCCATTTGACATAGGTCAGATATGCAAAAGAGTCAGACTTCCCTTCATGACAACAGGTGCATATCATACCTTTGATCACCAAGACCTAGTTTTGCAATCTAAAAGGTGGCTGGAGATTGCAACAATGAGAAAATCATACTGGCATTGATCTGATTTTCTCACCTGTAATTTGCTGACAGGTTAAGTCCTCATTTTCTATAAAACAATAAAATAAACTCTACATCAGTAGAGTAGATTTATAGTTCAGATCAGTAGATGCAGAGTTTAAGCATGGCTAAATACCTGCCATGCAAAGCCTGCTGAGGGTATGAGAGACCAAGTGCAGTGCAAGTAGCTTCTGCTAGACTGTGCAAAGGCAGAGATGGGGCAAGTGCTCATAAAGAAAATAAAAAAAACAATTCTGCAGTTCTGTCAGTGGGTACACTCCAAAGCCACTGCTTCCTTAACAAGGGCTGCTGATTCTTTAAGGCCTACAGACATATATAGTAAGGCCTATATAGTTCTCAGCTCCTTCAAAGAAGCAATTATGCATTAACCCCAAAGAGCAGAGTGACAGGAATACAAAAAGATGACAATTTTTTATAGTGGAAGGAGAGACTTGTGGAGGAACAGGTCAAAGGACACAACACCATTCAGCATTTGCCTTTGCAGATTTGAGTTGCTGGCACAGCAACTCCCAGCTTCTGGCTTGGGAAGGAGACTATATGCTTCACACATGCCGTACCAACTTTAATTATATTCCAGTGCAATAAAATGCAATGCAGAAGACATATGTTCCACAGGAGATTGCAACACGCTCTGGCCCATGTCCTTGGGACTATCCAATAAAGCCACCTACCACTGAGCCTCATAGCTTATGCTAACATCCTGCATAATTAAACGCAGAAGGAAAGCCAGGAAAGACATTGCAGTGGATGAAAGATGATCCTGAATTGCATTGGCAGCAAAAGGACCTCAAAGAGGTGCTGGATTCTTTCTGAAGCAAGGAGGACCACTGTCCCTCAACTGGGATGCCAACACAACAGCATTGGAGCAACCTCCAATTACTCTGCTTTCATACACTGAGGCTGTATTTATTTTCTTTTCCCCAGGAAAGCATATAATCCAAGACACGAGCCACATTTATGTGGTTTCTGGACAAGTGTAATAACCCACCCTTTGTCCTCATGCCTTAGTGAATCAAAGCAGCGTAAGTCATCGACTCATTTGGTTATAGACATTATACTGTTATTAGGAAGAGACTGACACATTTGTAAAGATCGTGTGCTATGGAAGCAAGAATTCTTCACCATTACTATTTAAAAAATCTACCGGGTTTCCTGTGAGCACTGAATCAGGTTGATAATGACTGCACAGAAAACCTTTGAAACAGTGACAGAAATATGGGCCTCCCAACAGAGAAAAAAAATATGACCTGTTTAAAACGACTAAGTCGGGAAATTTGATATCAGAAAGGAACAAGCCCAATAAAATAAATCAGGTGATACTTACTAAGTACCTGTGTCAGGATAAAGGGCAACTGAAACTCAAGGCATCATATCCAATGAACTGTACAGACATAATGAACTGCACTGCAGGTCAGCCAGGAGTGTTTGTGAACAGTAACTGGACTAGAACCTTCACTATGATGAACCGTACTTCAAGCATATTCGACTTCCAAATCCCAGAGCACAACGCTGCACTGGTAGTATATTTTCATTTGGTTATAGATTTGAATGTGCTGTTCACATGCATACTTTCCACTTGATTCTTTGATATGCCTATTAAAAATAAAAGAAAAAGATACTGGCATTGAATTTGCATTTCTGAAAGCTTATGTAAATGAACATTCATAAAGAGGGCATGAGAGCAATACATCAATTAATAAGGAAAACTTACTCTGACAGAGTAGCTGTTTCAAGAACTTCTAGTTAACCACAGCCATGTCGGAGCACATTTAACCTCACACAGTTCCTCTCGTGTGAGTTCTCCCTCGCTAGAACCTGCGCATCCTACTTCTCTAAATATTTAGGTACATCTGAAACTTCACAAATATTTTGGGGTGGTTCAAGTTTTTTATTCTTTAGACAGTCTTCCTTGTTTATTTTAAGGCTAAAGCACACAGAAAGGCTCATTCCTGGGATGCAGTAACTGAACTCCGAGAAGTGCTGGAGTTCCTTGACTGCCCGGCTAGGCTCTTACAACAAAAGCATGCACGTAGCATACCATAAGTTAGACATATATACATATATGTATTTTTTTATATATATAGACAGCATGCTTACATTACAAATGCTTATTTAAGAATACACAGGATTTTTGAGAAAATGAGAGAAGAGTCAGGTACTGACCAGACCTCAGTTTGAGCTGTTCTGGATGGATAGAGAACTAAAGTTTTCTCTGAAGTTCTAGTGAGTTATGTTACCTTCATACACTTTTCTAAATTGCTGGTTAGCTTTATCCTTCACCCCAAAAAGCTGTCCATATTCCATCACAGGATTGATGGCATTTTGGTTGCTGGTGAATTGTTTTATTTGCCATCCAATTTTCTTACAGAGCAAGATTAAATCAAGAGAAAATGTTTTGAGTGAAATTGAATTAGTTGCACAACCCAAAAAATCCTAAAGTATTTATTCACATATACAGTAGTTCATCAGCTCTAAAACTTTCAGCTTTATTATGCACTTGTCAGAATAAATGATAATGCCAAGAGGCTGGCAGGATAATGAACAACTGCCATGATAAATGGATCGTCACACAAAGCTATCTGAAATACAAAGATGATGACGAGAGCACCACTTAGAGCTACACCTACACTTTCTTTTTTTCATTTTTCCCCATGTGTTGTGCAATTTTCTTCTGTCTCAAATTTATTTGGCTGGAACAGAGGTGGAATATGAAACAAATGGTGGCTAAATTCTCTAGAGATGTGTAGTACAACTCTGCTGCAATCAATGTAAAATTGTACAGTCATGCCACAGACGAATGTGCCTTCCATGCAAAGAATTTAGCAAGCACTGTTAACATATGCACTTATTTCACAGTTATTAAATTTGCCCTCTGATTAACATCTATCTGTTCTCTGCTCTTTTAGCACATTCTCCTTCCTGTTACTTCACACACCACATAAAACTAAAGAAAGATTATTGCAAATGGAGATTGTTGCTTTACTATGCTAAGGTCAAAAATAATCCCAAATTCGGTTCCCAAATACATTCAATATAATACCACCTTCAAATCAATGAAAGCAGATTTTTTACCACAAAGCAGAGAAGTCAGTGAAGACTGAATTGAACTCTCAACTTCTTTGACTGTGCAAAGATCCAGATGTGATACACTGCAGACCCCAGCTTGGAAAACATCACTTAAATAGTCCTTATTTATACCAGTATCACAATGAGCAGACAAGGCTATTCAGCTAAGCAGGCATTACACAGACTTTTAAGACTATGTTCTATTGGGTATAAAGATCCAAAATGAGAAGATTATTCAGGAGGCTTAACATCACAATGAGCCTGATGTTTCCCTACCCCAAATAAGTTACACTTACATTTCCTACATTATTTACACAGCATAAACGCAACACTGGGACATAGAGGCTAGGGAGAAGAAAAAAAGAAAGAAAAATCACACTTGTATGTGCAGAAACATTTCAGGTTGGGGCAGGGGTGTAAGAAGAAGGGATGGATGGACAAGTGAAAGACTAGCCCTAAAAATCTCCACTGGAATTGGCTATTCCCCCCGTTAGCCTTTATGCTATATACTAACAGGATTTCTAGTATTCACATGTGAAGTAAATGATGTAAGACACATCAACAGATCAGTATTGCCTCCCCTAAATCCTGTCAGCTTTTGCAAGCTCCAAAACAGTATGAGATTACGGCGAGAGAAAACAGATTCAGGTCAGCAACCCTGAATACAAAAGCTCTACTTGCGGCACGGGTAATAGCAGGAAAAGCAATTGCCCGTGAATTCTCAGTGAACCAAAAGCAATTAGATTTTACAAAAAAGGAAACAGTTAGAAATAAGTTTTCTTTAAAAAAAGGATAGCATAGACACTATTTCCCTCACTTCAGTACCTTACAAACGATGCACACCATCAGATTCTCTCTAACATTTTAAAAACCAAGAGCAGACACTTTTATTCCAGGTGGCCACAAAATAAATTTGGCCTTTTCAACTTTTGTTGTACATAGAATAGGTTATTAGAAAGTACCTGAAGAAGCAGAAAACAATTTTGAAATAACTGGACCTAAAGTTTGAGTCACAACTTCAGGATTGGAAAGTAGGAAGGACAGGAAAATATGAACAAGGAAAAGAAGAATGATCAGTGACCCTCAATAAAAATGAAACAATTTCAAAGTATCACAGGGTTAGCACCTCCAGAAACCATGTACCCATAGCTGCCTCTTCCTCTGCAGGAGAGGTGACAAGGCATAAATGACAGGTATCTGCCTAGATGTACAAAAGCTGCACTTTAAACAGTGCAATTCAGTGCTTCATTATTTTTGAGGGGGGAAAAAAGGAGGCGGGGGGGGAGCACCAAAGAACAAGCCTAAGAAATGAGATGTGAAGGTCAGCTTTGAAACAGTCAGGTCTGGAATTTGACCAGCTTCCACTGTTTTTTTACAAACCCAACAAAACATCCCTTAAACGGGCCCTATTTTCAGAGAACAGCAAGTCTTATGGTAGAGAAAACAGAAAAGTATTTCCAGTATTCCAAATGATTACTCACCTCAAAATTCAACAGCTCATGGGAAGTCATGTTAGGAAGTGACTGTGACCAATGATGCTGGAAAATTGACAGCAGGGAACACCTGAACTCAGTAAAGCTGAAAACCTGCTCCACAGTTCAAGAGTAATTGTTGGGGTTCATGTATAGTTACGATCATTTTAGAGATGCTAGAAAGTCTTTCTGAGCAGGAGAAATTTAAGCAAGAGTAGTTGAAACTTGCTTCATTCAACTGAAGCGTTGACATTTGTATAAAATAAATCCCTGATGTTTTTTGCTTCTACAATTAACTGCTAGACTGATGCTTATCCACAAGTAATACTAACATTAAGCTTATACGACAAATTTCAGATAATAATAAAGAATGTTCTAGGTTACACACACATATTACCATTGAAATACTACCAAAACTGCTGGGAGTAAGATAGCAACTTACTAGTGAAACAACAGCATTAGAATGGAAATTTTTCAGCAAGACGCTAGGGCAAATCCTTGTGTTACAGATGAAACCATAGAGTCTGTACACATAAACAAAATAGTACAGATTTGCTTTATAATGTGTTCTCCTGAAGACATGTTGGTATGCAAGTAATCTAGTGACACAGAAGAAGCAGATTTGTCTTCCTGGCAAAATAAGTCATAACAGCAAACAATTTTTTCAGGTGTAAAAGGCATGTCATACTGAATGGCACCAATACTGTCATGTTTGAGGCTAGGCATGTAATCTGTATCAAACTTAAAATTTCCACATCATTTAGACCTAGCTTTTGTTCCAACTTGACTTGGAAAATACTTGAAATTACCTGTGGAGGTTGGAGTTCATAGTTTTAATGCTTTAACACTCAGATTCACTTTAGAATTTGAATTTTTTTCATTCTATAAAAAGTCAGAAATATCAACCAAAAAAAACCCCAAAAACAGAATTTCAATAGCCACATACTATTCCATAGCATGTCAGTCGTGGTAGTCTATTACTGACATACCATTGAATAAAATAAAGTGAAACTTTAAGGTGCCTTTAAGCACATAATTAGCCTTCTCCTATCCCTTTCCCTCATGTTTCAGGCAGGGATAGTGCTTAATTTATAAGACTGCTATAGAAATGCAACAAAAGCCAAGTGGTATTATTTCCTTTCTAACTTATTTAGCCACATGTTCATTATGCAACTGATGCTTAGCTTAGACTGTTCGGCATCACAGAAGTCACTTGTAACACAAAACACACGTGCATACACGTTGCCGTTCAATATGTTTGGCGATTAGATACTCTAGGACTTTTATTTGTGAATAGTCTCTTTATTTTTGGGTGGAAACACAGAATAAAAAACTGCATGCCTGACATATCTGAGTAAGAGCCAGATAGACAAAAAACAAACCTCATACTGCAACCTCCCTGGGGAAATCTTTGTTCATTTTAATACTTGTTCAGTCAGCTGTCTCCATGAATGACAAGGTTTTATCTCTAATGTGAATGGCTTCGAAGGCTACTTGCATTATCCATTCTTCAGCAGCTGCTGCTGAAACCACAGGGTTGCAAACTTATAATTAAATCCAGCTGCCACTACTGTGAGTTCAGTTATATTGAAGTGAGCAGTAATGCCTCGTGGTTGCGGGCAAGATTCTGTCTCCATTTCTAGACAATGTAATTAACTCTTTTGCCCCTTTTTGATGAAATAAACATCAGCACTGAAGAATGCTGTTAAATGACTGTAAAATAGTATTTATAAAGAAGAATTCTGTGGCAGTCATTACACCTGAGAAGACAAATTTCTAGGTGGATCATAGCTAACAACAAATAGCTCTTTCCTTACAAGCGCCAAGAGAACTCCCAAGGAAACACATAGCACAGGATGGAAGGAATTTCCCCATAGAAAGGAGGCATGACAGGATACACATTAACAGATCTACTCTTAAGCCTTAAAACAGAGCCTCCACAATAAAGGAAATCCAGGCTTGAGAGAGCTACAGGCAAAGGCTGGAAAGAACCAGGAAAGGAGCCACAGGCCTGCCTTTGATGCTAAAATCATTTCTTAAAGGCCATTGTCCGTGTTTTAAATCAGACTTGGAGATAAAGTCCCAACAGAATAGCTGCATATATGCACTTCTAGAGGTATACTTTTTTCTGTTACATTAAAAACTGTTCCTATCTGTGTGTCAACAAAGTGTTTAGGTCAGCAAAAATAATTAGCTGCCTAAATTTGGCTCAAGTCAGTCCTTGAAGCGGTGCTCAACGAATCTCTGTTTCCTCACTTTTGTAAGAAACATTGCGGTGGCAATGCCTCAAGAACATTTCATGGGAGCAAAAGCAATCAGCAACAACATGCTAGACTAATGGCACTGAAGTAGAAAGCAACAGTCAACTGAACTTTGTTTGTGAAGTGTTCTCTCATTATTGGTATCTCTTTAGAAACACACAAGAGACCAATTGCTTCTGAGGATGGGTGAGAAAGCACAACAGAAGACAGAAGCACCTGCTGCCAGACTCCAAGTGCAAGAAGGTTAAAGAAAGGGTAGAGCTATCTGCTGAGATGAGAATGAGACACATAGCAACCATCTCAAAATTCACTCTGCAAACCTCCCAAAATACATCAATAAAAAGATTTAAAGAAAAAAAAATCTGCTGGATATTCTGCCAAATCAGTTAAAACCCCAGGTTATCTAGATGCTTTTTTTAACTGAGGGGTTGCATTAAATGCTACATAAACACTGCATGAACCGAGTGTTGGCAAAAGTCTAGCCACCATGGGCTATTTAAACTCATCTGTATTAACCGACCTGATTGCCTGTGATCTAGCTCAGATACCTCTGCACTGAAGCAAGCAAGATGAACACACAAATAAATTTGCCCACAGTCACATAGAAACCAGCAGGAGTCATGAAATAGAAGGCAGATGTTTCTCGAGACTCAAGGTCTGCGCACTCACCTTTTGTTGGGGGGGTGGATAGGAAGAGCAATGTACCTACAAGCATCTCTGCACGGGGTTCATCTTTGCTATGGTTTGGTACCACATTTCCTGAACCAACATCAAATAAATGCTAGCAGCTAGAAAGCAAGGCTCTTTTCCATTATTTTTTCTACTTTTACTTTTTGCAACAAGTAAAAACAGCATTTTGTACCAAAGACAAGGATGAATTTGCTTTCAAGTGGTTATTCTTAGGTTCATTTTCTTTTGACATATTTGTTTGCTATTTCACTAGTGCTGTCTGTCTACCTGTCGCTTTGTACTAATGGCTGTGAAGCCCAGGCACTCGAGAGCATTTCAGCAAGATGGGCTGATTGAAAAATCATGGCTGGCGCTCTCCTAGATATGACAGGATATAACAATCAGTGTTTCACCATTCCCATTTTAAAGTGACAAAGCTTTTATTCCTCCTAGCCTTTTAGTGGCTACTTTAAAGGGCTTTTTATCTATAGATGTTCATATCTTACCAGTGCTGAAGGGTGTTCCTACAGATGACACTGGCAAAAACTAGATGTATGTGAAGGAAGTGAATGCAGGGGGAAGGGCAAAGAAGACAGAATGGAAAGGCTGGAGCAAGCCATGCTTTTGTGGTTTTTGAATCCTCCATAGGATCTTGTTTTCAACTGGAATTAATCTTTGAATCAACTGTAATCCATCATTAGAACAGATAACGTCATTTTATCTTAACCATAACTTTTTTCTTGAGAGATTATAGATAGCTTGGACCTTCTGCAGTGCTTTGTGCACTACATTTCTCTTTTGCAAGTCTCTGCACAGAAGAATATTAAACTCTTCTTTCTTATGGGTTTCTAATCAGCTCCAGCTCTCTGACATTTTATATTTAGGTCCAATGTTACATTTTATTAATTTGTGACTATATATGTCTATAATATATTATTCAAATCACAATCTGTTTCAAATGTCAGGATACCTATCAGTTGCCAAAGTGCAGAATACAGAGACAGATTAGAGAAAGGTATATTACTATGAGACCAAACTCAGAAGGCATTCTTCAATGACAGCAAGTGACTGTTTCGATAGACGTACATGTAAGGGTTGGCATTGTACTTTAGAAACAGATAACTTTTTTAAAAGAATAGTTAAGATAGTATTTATTTTTCCTTTTAAAATATTTTTTTAAAAACCTAATGTGAAATGTATATGCTACATTAAGGCTTGGGGGGGGGGGCAGAATCAACCAGCATATATTTGTTTCTCAGATTCTGAAGGCAATTAGATCACTGAAGGTCTCCAGCTATACAGTGAGACCAGAATCTGCTAAAAGATTACATCAGAAGACTCAGCCACAGCTAAAATTTCATTTAAGTTGATAAACCAATTATGGACTGAAAGAGCAAGACACCAGTGTTTTTCCCTTTTTCCTACAAGTAAGACAAGATGAGATCGATTGGTTCTAAGTAGTGTAGGACAGCACAGAAAAAAACAATTCAGTTCACTAACTATAAATAACTGCTCTGATTAATATACTAATTTTAAACACTAAAGGTCTGTTGACATATTTTCACTTGCAAAGACTTTTGATTAACCACGTAAAATTGCCTAAAGCTTTTCGTTCATATAAAGTCCTTTATAAACTCAATATTTATCCAAATTTGCTCCTCACAAAGCGTGAATTAAAATAATGCAGTAAAAAAAGCCAACAAAAATCATCCACCATTTCCAAGCAGAAGAAACAGGAAAGCATACTAAAGTACTTGCTTAAATCAATTGTACCTATCTAGTGCTACTTGCTGGTGACTAAAAATGACCAAGTTAAATGTCAGGCTCTTATGGCAGTCCAACAGAAGAGAAGTATTTGTGCCTGTACTTCGCTATTGTTCCTGTGAACTTTCAAGCTACTTTGACAAACATCCCCATCTCGCTGTTTCAGTTGAGTCCTGTCCTAATATTCTCCCAAACGATGCAAGCATTCTCTGCTTTTTGAAGAATTACATAAGCCGTGTTTTTGAACAAATATGAGATCTGAAATGTTTTTTGAAGTGCAGGACAGCATACTTTCATCATTCATACCTTCCTTTACTTTTTGACCTGAATAGCATTATCTTAGTTGCCTCTGTGCTTTTAGACTCTGGACTTCTGCACTATCAAGGAAGCTTTAAGTGCTGTCAAGCTTTGATATTGCTTCTGGAAGGGTCAAAACTGGATTTGCAGATTTTGTGAGGCTTCACAGCTCCCACCCAAGGCAGAAACAGGCAGCATGTGACAGCAGCTTCCAAGGTCACCAAGAAGCAGATTGCACAAGTAGCATCAGATTGAACACAGCAGTGACAGCAGGACACCAATTTAGCCCTGACAACTCCAAGCTGACAGAGGCTGATGATACATTGAGAAATTTAAAGGCTGCATTTGGTAGAAACTCAACTGATGCCTGTGTGCTACAGACAATATCAAGGAAGGTGAAGAGATGCAGACTAAGAGGACCAACACAACAATAACAACAGTATCTTCATATGAAATAAAATACTGATTTTTTTAGTTAACGAGAAGGGAAGTTTGAAAAGGTCATCCTTATTTTAGACTGAACAGATTTCTAGACCTCCCTTTGGGTTGGCTTTCATGCCTACAGGACCACTTTACATGAGTTAGAGCATACAACTTGCTATACCACACAAAACCACATCTAACTGTTTTGGCAAGGGCAGAACTGCCGCACCAACTGAAATAGTACTTTAAATAGAAAAACATCTGAAACAAGTTAACTAAGGGGGATTTCTCAAATGCATGTTGGGCATTATAACACTCTTCACCATGAACAAGAATCACCTGAAACAGCCTTTGAAACAGTTTTAAAGGAACTGTGAAATCTTCAGTGTTAGAAAGAATTAGAACAAAGAGATAAACACTGGATTCTCTGATCACTTGATCTAAATCAAGAGCTTTTGCATTTGTTATATGACCAATTTATATTAAGGTTGTTTAAGACCTAGTCTGTCTGCCATTTCACTGAATTTAAACAATTTGCTTTAAAACTGAAATGTCAGTAGTGACTACTTCCTTAACACAACATCAGGCATTAGTTGTTGGCCCCGTATACAACCTGCCACAGAAGTAAAGACAGCAAAGCACCATCGTATGAAACTGCCTCATGCTGCTGGTCTCTCCTGTGTGGCTCACACATGACAAGCAGAAAGGAAGTGTCATGGTCTACTCAATTTCTGAGATTAAACACGTCAACACACCTTGTTAGCCGCGTTTGTTGTTTAAAACACACTGGTGTTTTCAAATTTCACCACTTTGAAGGTTTTTGGACAGTCAATACAACATCACTGTTATTACTTTGGCAAGTGCTAAAAAAATGGTTATTGCCACAGCCTCTAATGCACACACAAGTGGTTGCACAACTTTGAAGTGCTTCAGCACATACCCAGCCAACAGGATGCTCTCAAGCTGTCAAGAGCTCACACAACACTGCTGCTCCTTTACTGCCATATAAAGGACCAAAAGCATCTATATCTTCATATTTTCTGTCAGCCAGTGCTTCTTAATCATCAAAACAGAAGAGTACGTAGCCACAGAAAAAAGGTAGGGGACTAACAGATCATTTGTCCCAGGAGTTTAAACAATGCAGAGGAAGAACAAAAAAAAAACAGGTCCCCACCAGGGGTAGAGGATGATCACAAGGTTTCTTTTTACCAGATATGTACCTTTCTATCCTGAGCAGCCTGATCAGTCATCTCTGCTTCACTTGCCATGACTGGCGCACTAGCATTTCGCTACTGAGACTGAGTCATTTGGAGCATGAGAATGACTGTACTAAAACAGAAAAAAAACCCAAATTATAATCTTAAAGAGACTATGTGCACTAAACTAGAACAATCTGACCACAAATTATCTTTGTGCCATGCTCTTCCATGCTCCCTATGGGCTAATGGAGAATTTTCATGTTAAAAATTTTGTCTTTGGTAAAACTGCATGGGATTCATAGCCAAAATATGAAAACAAAATGCTATAAACCCCTGGCAAAAGTGAGGGCCCTTGCTATCAGCAGCACTGCGCAAGCATATTAAGAACTAATCTACCCTTACAAATACTCAAACATTATCTAGCTCCACTGGGAAACAAAGATCCATGAAAACTAAAGATATCTCTACGGGTAGCAGATCCATGAGAGTTTTAAGCTTGCCATTTGCTATTTTAAGGACTTACAAAGAACAAAAATTTGCAGCACTGTTTCATGGTTATATACTGCCCTGTAAGCCTTGTCTAGGTCTTCAGTCTCAAAGAAGAAGAAAACATGCAGCTCTACAAGAGACCAGAATTGCAGAAAAGACATTAATCAGAGGCTTTACCAAATAACTCTTTGCAAGAAGAAATATTTCCTAGAGGAAAATGAAAAAAAATCTTTTCCACAGTGAATGAGAAAGTATTTTTAGCTGCAAGAAGATATATCAGAATTCATGCTATTTTAGTCAATGGTTTCAAAAAAAAACCACCTCTGTTTTAAGCAGTTCTGTAACAAACTGATCTATCTGGACTGGGAGGTACTGACATTTTTGTTTACTAGAATCTTTATATAGTTCAATATCTTAATAGCGTGTGACCAGAGTTAAGGAAAGATTGACAGCTAGTCAATGAACTGATGAATATCTGTCTCATAAGCATTTCATTTTAGCTACACATGCAGTGTGCATTTTGCCTTTATATACACATTCCAATGCCATTATCTTACTCTTAATTACTTAGGTCTCAAAGCACTTTTCAAAGGAATGAGCTACCATTATCAACATTTCATATACAATGAAATTGAGGCATAGTGGTACAATTTGCTAAAAGTTACCAAACTAATATCCAAGGTCAGTGGCAGGTAGAAAACAAAGCTCTTATCTCAACTATCAGGCAAGCACTGTATTCAGCAGACCACACTGCCTCTCAAGATGTAGTAAATGCTCCCCAAGCACACAATCTTTAGCAATCTACATAGGCAGCATAGAAGAATTTAAAATTCCACCTGCATTACAGCAAACATTACAGTGTAAAATTTAAATATATTGACATTTAATCTGTTAAGCACTGGAATATTGTGTTCAACTTTCTTCAAATGATTAAGCTAAGATGACAAACATCATGTCATCACAAGATGACTTTCCAGACAAGTCTGCCCCAGTCATTCCTCACTTTTACATGTCTTCCGATAACACCCATTGTCTCAGAGATGCTCAATTGTACTTGCCTTTGCCTAATTATGGTAGCCTCTTGCAAAACCTTTGTAATGCTGGCATTTTGTTTGTCATGACATTATAAAGCCTGCTGAGTTCTCAGTCTTGCTTTTACTTTAAGTATTTAAAACCAGCAGGAGGCATGTGGGAAAACCAGCAATAACTTGAGCTTTGATGGCAAAATGTTTAAGGGTCAAAACTAACCCCTCATTTTGCATTGAGCAGTATTATGTATATCAGGAGTAAATACAGTTACCCTTCTTTGTAGAATCTAGCTGCATGTGCAAGCACAAGTCCCAGGACTGAATTAAATAAGCTAAATGAAATTAATTTACCTCATGTCCAGCTCAGGTGGCTAGCAGGCCTTGAAAAAAATTACTAGGACAACTAGTGAATAAAAATGAAACCAGCACTCCAGCAGATTTTATTCTTGGAACTGTGTTTTACCCTTTTTCTTTTTTGCTATAAGTCTTCCCTCCCTTTCACTGGGCTCAAGAGAAATGGGAATCTCAACTTCCAAACAAGTTAAAAAATAGAAAGAAATACAGCTTGCAAGTTTACGTTGTAATTGATATAAGTCTATTATTAGAAGACAAATTGCAGCAGACAATGAAAGAGACAGCTCAATCTGTTACTGAATCCTTGTAATGGCTATATGAAGAGCTCGACCATTTCACTCATAAATCTTTCTTCTAAGTTTTTATTGCTGCTTGTGTGGGTAAAATAATAAAACTACGGAGTGAAGTATACAAGAGATGCAGCAATGCATTTCTAGTCACAATTACATAAAGTTTGTTGCAGGAACAATAACCCTTTCAGCATCTAATCAGAAATAATGTCATGTTACAGGCTGCTAAAACACCACAAGATATCTTTAAAAAGTCATTAGAAGTGATCATGCCAATTCTGAGTAGTCATCTCTGCTATGGATTGCTATGATGCTCTGGGCTGTCAGAAGTCATTCTTGATGATCTGTCACAAATTTTCTGCAGGACAGACCAAGACAAAGCATTTAGCAACTTGATTTTCAGGACGCTGATCAACTTATTAATTTAGTGGCAAATATAAACTCAACAAACCTGAAAAAAACAGATTAGAAGATTGAGATCTATGTTCCTATATATATTTTTAGAGTACTTGATGTTAATAATATTTTAATAATAACTTCTTGTCCGTGGATTGTAGTGCCCAGCAGGGAGATCCTGAGAGCCACTACACAAGTGAAACTTTAGAATTAGCTGTCCACACTGAATAACAGAAACAGAAGATAAGCAAAGAGGCTGGAGAGGGGGCAATATAAAATGGGATACATGCAACAATTTTGCTCAAGTGAGCCCAAGTACAGTTAAAAAATCCCCATGGTTCCTCCTCTGTCAGGAGATTGACAGGAGGCCTTAACACCAAAAGTGAAAGAAACCAAGATTACCACCGAGGATGCTTTTTTCCAGTAGTTTGTGGTCTTGAATTCGGCTAAAGCCTCCCTTCCCCTGTAAAGCTCCCGAGAGGACTACCTGAACACTCCTGCTAAAAAGACCATTGAGGGATCCAGCCCAGAGGTCTAAGGAAGCGTGCCTCTGTACCAAAGACTGTCCCCTTTGACAGCTTCATATATCATAGTATAATCTTCTCCACCAACATTTTATAGCAAATATTTTTTATTCCAAAACCATAAACCATGGGTTTCCTGGCACACACCTGTTCCACCAGATCCTCAAAGCAAAAGGTGCTGGTAGCAGAGATTCTTCTTCCATTGGTTAAGTGTTGGAAAGAAAAAAGGTTTGTTTGTTGGTTTGTTGTTGGGTTTTTTTTTACAGTAAGGCTGCACAGGCAAGTAGGGAGGAGGGGACAGACTAGATTTAACGATCATTTAAAACCACAGTATGTTACCATTAAGTAATGCAGTCATATTAAATTCAAGTTACTTCAAAAGAGCAATATTCCAACATCAGCCAGAAAAACAGAGGCTATAGTTGCTAATTCCACAGTACATGTTCTTCAGCTTTGCTTGCAACAAATACAATACAAATCTCACAAACACCTGACCGGAGATGCCTGCAACAGTTAAGAGGCCTTACACTCTAAGTTACCTTGCTTTTGTTAGGTGGCTGAATTGTTCATAATGTCCTTTCTGAAAAGAAGGGTTTTTTTCCCCTTCAGAATTTAATTTGTAAACTTACTCCTGCCAGGCTGTGATAACAGCTACCATATAAACCTGAAAATGATGACTACTGAAATTCCATTCAAACCTTAGGAATCAACAGAAAACGGACAAACCACCAAGATAAATGTTTCACCCAACTGCAAAGAGTGAGAACTGCAGGGCACCTCACATTGATTTTTGTGTCCACAGTCACCAAACTGTGAAGTAGAGACCGCACAATCTCATTTCAGTTTGAAAATCTGACCTGTGCTATCCATGCACAGCACCCACATAATCTGCCTCTTGGAAATGCCTTAGCACTGTAACTTTTTCCAAGCAACAGAGGGAGACTCAAAAGACTAGCAAAGACAGTTTAAAAACGTGCTGATACACATATTGCATTTGGAGAAAGCTTATTATATGGGCTCCTTACATCCTGCTTACCTTGAAGCTGTACTGTAAGTCAACAACAAAGTAACCTGCATTGGTGTCACTCTGGTTCATATCAAGTTATATATATAAACTTGTTGTTTCTATAGGCAGTAAAGAAATGCACAATTACAGCATCTCCCTTGGAGTCTGTTTAACTGAACTAATGTTGTCTGAAGGCACACTGTGGCCTGATACCAGCTGAAGCTCCATTATAAAGAGCTCTGCATTTTATTTAAATGCTTGCTTACAAATGAAAATCGTTATCTATGACCAGGCATCAATGAAAACAACCCTGCCACAACGTTTGCTGACTTTTAGCATTTCCCACTTACCATGCCTGCTGCAACTCCAGCTGCTTTACTACCTTCGCTGAGAGAGGCTGCTACCCATACAGACAAAGCTGCTTTGGTGCAGTAAGCTCACACAAGACCCAGTCCATCACATGAGCCTTGGTGGAGCCCAGAGACCAGAATATGACAGTGGTTGTGAAGCAAGCATGACAAGCCACGTATAAAGTATAGAGCTGATACAAGCTATGTATCGAGTAAAGAGCTTAGCTTTTCAGCTCCTAAAGGAATTGTTGTAAACGGTTGTTACGTTTCTTCTCACTTCTACTTCATGACTGACAAGCCAGGTGAGGATGTGAACATATGAGAATTTAAAAGTGAAAAACCTAAATATTCAGAAATCTGCCTTTCTTTGAACAAAACACAATGTGCTTCAGTTGAAAAGGAAATTATCATTTGCCTAATACAAAAGAAATCCTTTGTCCCAATCACAGCCTCTGAAGGAATGACTTTTTTCCCCTCCCTTTAGAAGCCAAACAGATGACGTTCTATAATTTTGGAGAGCTTTACAGAGTACATCATGGTCTTATTTCACATAAATTACAAGACAACTCATTGTGGGTTTATCAGACTGTGAACCAGCGTACAAAAGAAAGATTCCCACAGAGCAGGTGATAGTTTAAGTCTAGCATAATATGCTAGAACACGGTTATTGAAATGAAAGATTAGGGCGTAAATTACATCAAGAGTACTAGGAAATATTTGGTAGTGATCTGCAAAACCAGCCTTCCTACTGTCAGAAGCACCAAAAGAAATCCCATTAATAAATACATTCGGTTCATTTGTTACATTCTTTACCTACTGCCCAACCTGTTTTGACTCAGAATTTACTCTCACAAAAGGGTAAAAGCAATGCTGAGAAATTTAGCAAGAGCCCCACAAGAACATGCAAGTTCAAAAGCAATAGAAAGATATTCCACTGGACACTGCTGCTGATATTCAGTGGTATTATCCATTAAATATATTATCAGAAACTCATCTGATATCAACCAAATTAAATTTTCATCTTGCTTTTTCAAAATTCAATACCAAAAAAGGCAAATTCAGGAAAATAAGGGAATCTGTTGGAGTGCAGCAAAGGCAACTGTAATTTTAAGTCAACATTAATAAAATACTCACATTTTAACAAATATTGTTAAACATGGATTTTACCCAAACACCAGATGCATTTGAGACAATTTAAGTTTGACTCACCATACTGGCAGCGAGGACCCTGAAATCCTGCAGGACACTGGCACACCTGGGATCCTGCTTCAGAACATTTCCCTCCGTTGAAGCAAGTGCCAGCCGTGCACTGCACTAGTACACACAAGCAGAATGAAACAGGTTTATTTGTTGGTTTTGTGCCAAGGATCCTCCAGAATTGTCTCTTCCTGTCATAGTCCTGCTGTAACAGGAACTTCCAAATAAGAAAAAATCCAGCTTTTTATTTAAATGGAAAGGTTAGACTGCAACAGAACTTGTTATCATGGGTATAACTACCATGTTGATATGAAGAAGTTTAACTTTAATAAAAATAAGGCTAAAATAATTTAGTTTAACCTAAAGATGATTCAGAGTCAGAAGACAGTTTCTTAGGACTCTAAGCACTGCCTGAAGCTTGGATGAAAGAGGTAAACTGATAGGAATAATGCAGCAATGGTTAAGAAACACTGATATACTAAAAGATGTTACATATGTCTAAGGGATTTACAATACTTCCCTTCCTCCAACACAGAACATTATTTATTTATAATAAATTAAATTCCACATACTTGAGCCAAACTTGCAAAGAACATCAGATATAAAAGAATACTTCAACCACTTTGGTGCCTTAAAGGAATCAAATCAAGCCTGCACTGCTCTGTCAGTAAGAAAATTATTTTCTATTGCCGCTGGTGTTTAAATACGCTAAATTCCTTTACACCAGAAATAAAAATAAAGATTGCAAACATATCTTTGGCTTCTTACAACTAAACAGGTGCACACTAAATATGTAGATTCAGGCTGAAACTAACAGGAATTACCTCTCAGGCTTGGTTTTGGGTTTTATATATGAAGAGACAACCACAGAAGCAAGCTCTCTGAATGCAGCCCTCAATTTGGTATGAAGATTAAAAAAATACATAGGAACAGATGCTAATTTTCATACAGAAAATACAATTACTGACAAAACCATAACAACACTAAACACTGTGTAGATTGCTATCTTCTACTCATGTCTTGTTAACAGTGGCTAAAGTGCTTCCTTATCATTTAAATTGATTTCCATCCCTTAGCAAAACATCCAATCATGATTAGAAATTAGTGATAGGAATGGGTTCTCATCAGATGGAACCATAGGGTAGAAACACAATTGCTTCAACGGCAACAGCAGCAGTGTAAAAGCCAAAACCAGTCAGACTCTGCAAGGAGCGTTACATCCAAGAAACAAGTGCCTTAAAGCAGATTTCTTTGTGTAATTTGGGTAGCAGCAATAAATTCAGTTGGCTTGTAAAAGCCAGGCTGGCACAAAAATGTTACAACTACAATCAGAAATTAATTTTCCACTGGTTAGATTAATATTAGAGATACCTAGTACTTTTACATATGACAGCTTTTGTATTTTTAAAATAAGTTTCTTTCTCCATCAATAATTACCTCTTTATAACTGGAAATCTCAGTTACAAATAGCAAGGAACAAAATCCATCTTTCTAGAAATAATTATCAGTAGGAAAGTAAGGCCTAAGGGTGTCCCCTCTCTTGGTCTGTCACAGTTGTGCCATCAACTTACAGTGCAAACAGCCAGGTTCATTGTCATGTTGGACCCATCCAGGGCAGCACTTATAGACTATCTGACGCTCCATTCTGTACACTTGCTTGTAAATTGTGTAGTACCCAGACCTTTGAAGAGAGTAAGTTTAAGAGAACAATCACAACTTCTATTCCACTTATTCACATCTCATCAGTAGCAAACTGAACTCTGTCATATTTAAGATACACTTTTCCAGCCCCTATCAGTAGTTCTCTTTAAAAATGAAGCAAATATAACAAAACATATCCTGATAACTGATAACATCCAATAGCTTTAATATACCATGTCCCACATATTTTCTGATGAATTTGTATTCAGGCTAGTCAAAAGGTGAGTAATTTTGTTTTCCAATCAATTTTGGTTTTAACTGTTGGGGGAGTCAGATCTCACATCAGTTCTAAGTATATGACAGAAATAGAAAGAAGTTCAATTTTTCAAAGTAGATGTCTTGACAGCTGGAATTCGCCTGAAAAAGGATGAGACAGGAACATTTTCTGATAATATAAAATTGTGATCTAAAGCTAGTCAAGAAATTCATGACCAACCCAAAACACATTAAAAAAAAAAAAAAGTCATATTTTCTGCTCAGTAATAACAGAATTAAAGTCAAGTCTCAATTATGGATATAGTTAGCATCCTGCTGTCACACATTTCAGATTAAATACTTAACACACATACACAAAGAAAAAACAGTTAAAGAACTTGCACTAAGTTCAGTAACAGAATCCATTTATAAAAATAGCTTACCTCCTCTCGTAGCCCATACACCACCTCCTCCTTGTGCATCCTTGTTTCCACATCTTGACCATGCGACTAAAGGCTTGAACACACGGCTGTTGGTGTCCTACCAGTGCCAACTCAAACACTGGACAGACATTTGGCCTTGAGGGAAAGAAAGACACACCTTTTATTTCTAGCACTCAATTTTTAAGTCTAAAGAAATATACATGAAATTATGCTATGTGTAACAGTTTGAAACAGATTTATATTGCTATTAAAACTGCTGTAGTTCTATGAGTTTTTCACCTTTGACTGATCAAACAGCTCTCTTATTAAAGATACAGTATCCACATACACCTGACAAATCATGATCCAATGACTTCAGAATGGCCACAGATGTTAATGGAGCCAAGATTTCATTAATGTATCAGTTGCACGTCACAAGCACAAACACATTCCTGATGACAGGGTTTTTTTACATTAAGGCCCAGCTAGCAAAACACAAATGTACATCGTTCCCAGAAAAGGAGAGCTGAAGTGTTGGAGCAGGATTTGACCAACTACTCAGCAGACACTCTTTACTGTCCCTTGATAATAGCAGTCCATGGCAACCCTTTTAGACGAGGCACTGCCTGAGGAAGGCTGGTGCCCCACAACCTGAGGAGCAGATGACCAAGGTGAGGGAGCTTGAGAGACTCTTCCTGCACCGAGACTGCTGGAAGACCCCTGCTAGGCTTGGTCCACACAACACCCCCTATTTCAGTCGATGTGCCAGGGTGGGGATCAAAGACTTGACAGCTACAGGCACTGACCTTCACAGCTCAAAGCTACTGAATAGCCAGCCTCTATACACACACAATGAAAACACAGCGCCTGCCTTAGAAAACAGTATGCAAATATACAATGAAATTCTGACTCCTCACAAGTCAATGGAAGATTTACCACAAATTCAAGGGCAGATAAGATTTATCTAAACTGTTGCTGTGGAAAACTTATATTCTGTAAGAGTCCCCCCTTTGCTATCAGTCCCCTTAGGGAAGCACATGAAATTCATAGGAGGTAGTATCCTTGTTCTCTGCTGATTATTCTAAAATAACAAGATCAAAATAAAAGCTTTGCTTTGTAGGATGATATGTAATCTTCATCCTGCTACCTAGCCCCAGTTACAAAAATAACAGGATTTCAAGGGGTACAATGGGTCAAAAAAAAAGGTCACATGTTGGTGGTTTTGCAGAGATTCTGTCATCTTTATTCTGATTTCTTTGCCCCAGTGTAAATTAGGAAATGCTGCATGCCAGATCATAACTGCATAGAACATGCAGGGTATAACTAAGGCCACAGAACTTGTGGGGTTTTTTAGTCTTCTAAGGCAGGAGTATACCGTAACAAAAATGAAATTAATTCAGTGATTTTTATTTATTTGTTTATTTTTTAGTACTTTACAGATCATTTGTATAATCACTATTTTCAATTCCTCAAGACAGCTTGCTCTAGCTGGTGAGGTTTTGCAAATTTAAGCCTCAATGACTAAAACACAGGGGGGAAACAGGGACCTTGTATACCCACTCCAGTAAATGGTAAGCAACATTCAGCAGTTGTGCCATACTGGCTAGCAGACAAATACTTCCCCAAATTTCAGCTTGGGACCCCTCTTCAGGCTAAAGAGTATCAAAGAGTAACTCAATGACACACTTGTTTCCTCTGTCAAAGGTGTGAATGTGAGCCTGTGCTAGAAAACAGGAGGGGTTCCTGCATTAATAAGATAAACTGTTCTAGCCCAATAGCTGCCTGGCAGTTAAAGTTATCATTAGTTATACTGGATATTGTAATATCTCATTCAAGATTTATGCTGCTTTTTATTTCAGAGGCCCAAAGTACTCTACAGCTCCCTATTATGTCTGAACACCATGCAAGGTAGCCTTTCTAATAAAAAAGGACATCTTTCATCTGCAGGTCTTCAGGTGGTTTACAAACATCATTGAATTAAGCCTGTGCAGAACAGAAAATACTATAAGCATGATTGTTTTTACTGTTGAGCTAAACACTTGGAAAAAAACCTGCCTACCTAGATCAAATCCACTCCACAATATTCCCAGTACCATGCAGAAGATGTTCAGTACTCTGCTAAGGCCAGCAGTCATGCAAAGCCCACTCAGAATAGGAAATTCTCAGACAGGTCTCCCAACAGCACTGCAAGTCCCCAGTGAAAGTGAACACCTGGAACATCCACCCCAGGGTAAAGACGACCTTCTCCCAGCACGGACACTTCAGTAGAGAAACAGATGGGATTTAAAAGCAAACAAACCACCCCCTCAGTAAGTCCAGGCAGGCTACATAAAGAAAGTTATGAAAAAAGTCCACAACTGTATGCTCCGATTTTCTTATCTCATCACGGGGGAAGGAAAAAAAAAAAAAAAAGTACAGTACGTTTGTATTAGAAAACCTTATCTTGACAGAAGCTAGTTTCCTGAAACAGTATGCCTATTTCTCACAGGCTTTGGAGGAACTGCTCATCTCCACCATCCTAAACCACACTTCCAGTGGACATCCATCCACTATTGCTCCACATTCTTCCTCCTCCAACTGCAGGGTCCATTGTCTACATTGCTCCTTATTTCCCGTTCATTGAGTTTGCCCTATCTGTGGCTGCCAACACCATGAAGCAAGACAGAAGACAGTAGCAGCACAGTTTCAGATTGCCTTAAATTCTTCCAGAAACCACCCTTCCTCCACATTCCCATGTTGTCTCCATTACTTCACAGTCCTTCCCACGTGTCCCAGCTACCTCTTCCTCTCAAATTACCTCACCATTTAACATATTTAGCTTAAGTTCAGAGCAATTGTTCCCAAGCCATTCTTAGCGCAAAGTCTGTCATTTGTTTCACATCCAAAGAAGGTCTTTGTATGCCCAAAATCTGGCCTGCTTTTTTTCCATTACGTCAGTTGGTCTAATAAAACCCTCGCCTTACTTAGCAACCATGCCTCACTTAGCAGGCTTTTTAAAATGACTCTCCCTCTAGTGAACAGAACATCATGTACTGATAATTCATGCATATCTCCTTTTATTAGAATTGCCCAAAACTTTCCAGATAAAGGTACATTCATATGCATTGCTCTTCCTTAAATAAAAGGGAGAAGCTGACAATTGTTGTAATGACATACTGAGCCCATCCTATAAAACCTTACTCATGTGATATTGCCATGTTTCCAGGAATAGCTGTATTGACTTCTGTGATACAGTTAATAGGAACAAATGGCGCTCACAGAACAAAACAAGCCAGCAGCATAAAGTCATACGTTTATTAAGATTTATTCAAAGTAATCCGTTCCTCCTAGATGCCCTTGGGATAATTTAAAGGCAGATATCAAAACCTCTGCTACAATATAATTAAATTGAAGCAATTGCATAACATGTAATCCTCTGCTGGCAGAACTGGGAAATAAAACATGCCCTCTCCAACAATTAGCCATCTTCACAACTCCCCCCGCCACATCACTTAAAAACTGGTGTGTTGACTGACTCATTGCTCTTTGATATGTTACCTATAAGCTTAAGAACAGTTTCTTGAACAAGCCTAGGGCTACTGAAAATACAGTTTTGTTTTATGGCATTCTATTAATTAGAGGCCATCCAAGACTAACCTGAAACCTCAAGTGGATGTAATGGTATATTTAGAGGCGAGCTCCATTTTTACCTCCATGCCCTTCGCATTCAGAAAATATTTCTTAATGGGAGTTTAAGAGTTAAAACAAGCAAAATACACAAAAGCATATTATGTTCTATGATTTGATTGATACACCAGTCCCTTAAAACCTTTTTATACTGATGCACTCTGTTAGCCAAGACTAACATGAAGGCTATTATTAGCTTGTCAGTCTGACTCAGGCGAGCCAGAAAGCTCTCTTTTAATATTTGCATTAGGAGACTGCCCTTTAAAAAAAAGCACCCTACACACTTCCAGCTCGAGACTTAAGATTCTAATGAACAGATAATTAGACCAACATGAAGCAAGAGCAGCCTTGGCTAATCACACGGCTGTGATGCACATGAACTACTGCACAACAGGAAAAGTTCAGAGAAAATTAAAAGCATCTCCAGGCGGGATATAATTCATTCCTGTGTTTAGAATTTAAAAGGGAACGCGTATCTTCATACAAAAATGCAGTCAAAAGAGCACCCAAGGAGGTCTATTAAATACAAAGGTGACAAACCTGGCTCAAGAACTCCATGAGTCTCGAGTTACTGAGGCTGAGGCAGTTACCCAGGCAAAGTGCTGCTGCATGCTCACCCCTTTTCCTATTCTCCTTAGGAGCCATTTGCTGCCTGTTCCAGGAAGCAGTCCACAAGCTCAATGGACTGATCTCACCCACCCAGTATTTGGACATACAGACAGCAGCCTTGAAGTCCTCAATGAGTTACTGGCAATTCTGGTCATTTGTCCTGAGCTGCAATTCTATGTCTTCTATCTCAAGCTGTTGTCACCACCAGTGTCACCTCAACCAAGTTCCCCTAAGAAGGGACTGCAGCCTTCCCACAGCTCATGGCAGACAATAGATGCTATTGTATCTAATAGACGTAGCATGTCTACAGTCGCCCAAGTGAGGTGCTCTGCTGGTTTATGCTTGTCCATGGTTCTGCAACTCTGAGAAGAGTATCAGTGCAGCTATCTCTTTTACACACACTCACCCAAGCACAAATAATTTTCTACAGCAATAGACAGGCTCTTACAATGAGGTGCACACAGTTTTCCCGTAACAAAGGAAAAGACAGGTACAGGCCATCTGCTTGTGGGAGCAGAGAGGCAGCTGCACACACTCCCTGGCACATGCAGTCCAAAAGGGGCAAGCAGAGGTGAGGAGATGGGAAAACAATGGAACACACAAGAGCTAGAAAGGGAATAGCTCCGCCATCTTAAAAGGTACATCGTATCTCTGACAGGGATATTTTCTTATTCTGCCTAACATGATCCTAACACCTGGCTCTTTGAATGACAATTAAAGTAAATATCTCACTCTATCAATCCATTTTTTTACCAGCTCAAATTAAGAATCTAAGGTAGGTAGATGTAATGGTAATCAAGGTATCCCTAAAGGTTTCTTTCAACAGCACAAACTTTAAATCAAAACATTAATGAATACGAAGCAAAGAATGATTTGGCTGTGTGATTTTAGGTCTTTCCACAGAGACTAAGTGAATGACACCACCTTCTATACTAAGCCAGAAGGCTGTTAATGTCTTCCTAAGAATAAGATGTCGTAGCCTGCATTGCCTCAGCTGAAGAACTTGCAGCCTGAACACTATTGATCTTCCCACAAAGCAGTCAATACAAGAAACTTGTCAGAAGAAGTGACCGGCTGGAATTCTGTATTTTCAAAACATTAATTGGTCTGTGTTCGTTCCCTTTATGCCATTATTAAAAGTTTAGAAAAGCACAGTCTACGTGTTTTTCCAGAGTTAGTTGTAAAGATCAAATGAGCACTTTCGTTAAGGAAACCAAGATTATAGTCGGGGCTAAATTATCCGCTACTCTGATGACAACTAGTGGTTTTGCTCTAGAGATACACTGCACATTGCTACAATGGCTTTGGCTAGAAACTTCTCAGGCTAGAAAATTGTCTGAATCTCCTCACACTTCCAACCACCCAAGCAAAACATCCCCAGCTTTTTATAAAAGACAAAGGCAGGTTTGGCACTGTGCAGAAGCATGCTGCACTATAGAGGAAACAAAGTCAACAACATGATGTTGTATGCAAACAGGATGTTGATTTAAAGTTTGCTACAAATAAAATCTCAAGTGGAAAAGAGAAAAGCAAATTCCATCTGAGCACAGAAAAAAAAGTCAAAATTAGGAAACAGACCACATAAACAAAAGGTCCAAAGAACAAGTAACATTTATTTATTTATATAGAAATAAAGATATAAATTTTGTCTCTAGATATATATTGCTTAGTAGCAACAATAATTCACAAAGGTGGGAATGACAAAACTGCCAAGCTCCCCTTAGTCTATTTTAAGGCTCATTTCCCCACATTTCCCAGATAAAATTAATCAGCACTACCAGAGACAATTAGGACATCCTGCTCCCTTGACCACTAATCAATCCCTGCTCTCTACTGATCCTGTATCAATATTTGGGATGTTTATACGCCCTCTGGGATATGGATTGTAAGCTCCAAGCTCATTTAGACTCTGTCTCATTATCACTACTATTCTCTGGATCTGTGGACAAAGGTCCACCGCAGAAGACTCTCCTATAGCCCACAGGTTACTAATGCACTGCTGCGTCTTATTCACATCCTCTCTCTGATTAGATGGAGCAGCTAAATAACATGAGAGTTCTTTCAGCCTTTGTGCACTGCATCTAGATTAAGAGCAAATCAATACGAGATGATTAATTACACACTCAGCTATTATAACAACAATAAGATTTTTAGTTCCTACTGCTATCAGAGTGCAGCGTCTGTCCTTTAGCTGCTATTTAACTATCCTACTCCCTCCCCCGAGACAGAATAATCTATTTTGGTTAGCAAGAAAAGCAGAAGATAAACATCCACATCCAGATCGTTTAACTATGATTTGCTAAGTAACTTTTTTTTGTATTTTAAATGAAGCAGTGATTTTTTTTGTTTGTTTTGTTATTTTAAGTAGTGTCACATAGCCTCAGTCCCCAACAACATCCAGTGTTACAGTTTCTTCTACCAGATGACCTCTGCAGGCACCAAGTGGCATCTGCAGGATCAGGTAAAGCATCAAGTGAAGTGCATACCCACAGAATGGCAAATATCACCACTTCAGCACACAACTCTGATAACCTCCAAATACAAGTCTTCATGAATATTCAGGGAAGCATGCACGTTATTTTTACCTACTGTACCCAAAATAGTTGATTATCCCAGAATATGGCTGCTTTGGCCTGACTCTTATTGTAAACAAAGAAAATTCACTACCAAAGTATTAGCACAATAACTGCAGAGACTAGCCAATATTAGCATATTCTTAAATCCATTGTATTAGCACAATAATTGCAGACTAGCCGATATTAGCATATTCTTAAATCCATTATGTTCTTTATTGTTAGATGCCTTCTTCACACCTCCACAGATTTCTACACAGGGGTTATTTTTTTTAAAAAGTGACTTAAAGAACAGTATCCAGGAGAGTGTCAGCATCACTGCCAGTGACCAGGCCTACCAAGCCCTCACACAGCACCAACCAACCATTCTAGCATGCAGACCACTTCACAGACAATTTAAGGACCTTTGTCCCAAGAATCCAACTTTAAAGTAATGAGAAGACCATCTGGGAGGTCACGCATATGGAGGCTAAGAAATAGTTTGCATGTACTCACTGTTAATACAAAGCAAATAATTGTCCAAAATTTAGACTGAACTGAGTAATAAGAAAATGATTGTGGTTTAACTCCAGTTGGCAACTCAGGCCCACACAGCCATTCGCTCACTCCCCCCGTAGGGTGGGGGAGAGAATTAGAAGAGTAAAAGTGAGAAAACTTGTGGGTTGAATTAAAGACAGTTTCATAGGTAAAGCAAAAGCCATCCATGCAAGCAAAGCAAAACAAGGAATTCATTCACCACTTCTCATGGGCATTCTCCCCATCCCCAGGAGAGCAGGGCTCCATCACACGTAACAGGGACTTGGAAAGACAAACGCCGTAAATCCAAACACACCCCCCCCTTCCTTCTTCCTCCAGTTTTAAATGCTGAGCATGATGCCATACGGTGTGGGATATCCCTTAAGTCAGCTGGAGTTACCTGTCCCAGTCGGGTCCCCTCCCAGCTCCTTGTGCCCCCCAGCCTGCTCACTGTGGTGCTCACTGTGGGTGTGATGGGAGGCAGAAAAGGCTTTGGCTCTGTGTAAGCGCTGCTCAGCAGTAGCTAAACCACCCCTGAATTATCAACACTCTTTCCAGCACAAATCCAAAACGTAGCCCCACAACCAGCAATTATGGAAAACATTAACTCTATCCCAGCCAAAGCCAGCACAAAGAGGGAAGCATCAAGTAGCAGCAGTCATCTCTAGATGAAGTTTCACATTAACTACACCCATCTCAATTATCATTCCACTGAAGAAAAGTGTATAATAAAAGTCACCCCAGTAAATCTGCCAAGTACACACCTGAACTTCTTTTGGCAAGATGACACAAGAGGACTTGATGCTAAAATATTAAAATTAAAATTACTGAAAAGCATCAAACATTTGTGTCACAAAGAGAAAAAGCTCATTTTGGTTTACAGCAAGTACCACATCACTTGACGGTGAAACTAGTTAGAAGGTAGTGAAATCCTCAGTTTCAGTTTGGCAACCAGTGTCTAGGAATTGTTCACTGCTTTTCTGGTGGATGTCAGATTTTAACAGTTTAGAGCCAAAACCTCTTCTTGAATGCTTACTTCTTAAGTATCATATCATATATGCAAGGAAACGCCCTACATGCCAACGCTTTAAGTGTTAAAATATTCTAAGTACTCTACTCCCCTATAAACCCTTAGCTTCATAACACTGATGCAAATGCCCATTTGTTTTTGTTTGTTTGTTTTTAAAACATTAATCAATTTTAGTAGAGCTAAATATTTTATGAATTCTAGCCACAAAATGACCCACATGCCAACTAACAAGCATGCATTACTGGATTAGTGTTCAACAGCAGCAAACAGGGTAAAACACCTCACCAAACATTTGTAACTTTCAGATGAGAAACTTCCACGGAAGTTCTAAATCACCCACAGATTCCTGGTGTTACTTCAGACAAGAACAGATGGACAGGCCTTGCCTCAAAGAATACAATTATAAGAGGCAAGTTCATGCAACTGTATTTTTCACCATCGATGATGCATCTGTCAGGCAGGGAGAGTGCTAGCAGTTACAAATTGAAGATAACCACTTAAGACTATTGTAAGGGTTGAGGTGTATGAAAACTTTTCCTATACAGAAATAGTCTCACCCGAAAACAGTAAACCCAAAATATGTATTTCATAATTTGAGATAGCATTTTCTGTTATAAAACAATACAAAGCACCTTATAAAGCCTTCTTCTGAGGCACAGGCTGAGATACTATGATATATTTTTGTTATTCAATTGATTTGCGTACATAAAAACAGAGTCTGGGCATGGTGTTCTCTACTACGCAACAATCTGAAGCAAGTTCTGCTCTGACTTAACAAAGGGAAGGCAGTACAGTGTTTCTGCTAAAGAACACCAAAAAAAAAGGTCAGCACTGCAACTTAAATAACATTCTCCTTTTTTACACACGAGATCAAATATTAACCATAAGTCAAAGGCACTGAAATACAGCTCAGCGTACAGCCCACTTTGTGTACAGATCATATCTGAAAGTGTACATCTTCTTACACAAAAGGCAGAAATCTCAAGTTTACTTCCAGAACAATTAATGACCAGTTTTAAACCAAGGCCAGCATGGAATCCAAAGTATAAACCCAAGACTACATATGTTCAGTATGCAATTTTAAAATGCTTTGATTTAGCAGTAATGAAAGGAAATTTCTTTCTCCTCAGAAATAAATTAAAAGCAATAGATTTTAGAGAGAACGTAAGCAATAACAGGCTTGAATTTCAGAAGGAGGAAATCTATTAACTGTGTTCAAAGAGGGAAGGTATTTAATTGGTGAATAACACAAGTCTGCAATATGGTCTGTTAACTCTCTGAGAGCCAAAGCGGCACTTCCATCAAAGGAGGCTCTGCTGATGAGTCATCAAAGACTAGGTTTTACATTACCAGATAATCTTACCCCCCCCTCACCAGGAGGTTCCTTCAAATTTATTAAAAATATTCCACATTCTCTGTCACATCTAGATCATGACATGCCTAGAACTAAAATAAATAAGCAGCGCTGGATATAACCATGCAGAAGAAAAGTCAAAGCAAAAAGCAGACAATTTTCCTAAAAATCAAAAATACTGTGAACACACAGTATATGCATGTAATCAACATATGCATAAATAATTAAACTGTATCAACATTTTGAAGTGCAGCACAATTAAACCTAAAGAAATGCTGACACATTCTCCCCTCTTTGGGTGCATTTTTGAAGAGTAACCAGCCAAATTCCATCAAAAGCAAATGGGAGAGCCTTACCTATCTTAAACTTGCATATTTAAGAGTCCTACAGTATATATTGTGATTACAGACAGCAAACTTCTAAAGCTTTTGTAGGTATATTACATGATATCACTGATATGAAAACAGATATTTATAAAACTGGAAAATATTTTGCAGCTAATCATGAGATCAAGTTTATCTTTGATAAATACAGCAACTTCAGGCTATCACATTTTATGATTATTTATGATCTTCTGGCTATTTCAGAGTTTAGGTGGAAGTGTTGATCTCATGTTTCTTCCGAAGAGCAGAAAAACAAGTCATAAATCAGGAAAATAACTATATCATGATGATATTCATTATCTTTAAGTCTCCTGCCAATGAACATACTGGGGTGAGGGGAAAAAAAACCCAACCAACCAACAGCCCTTCACCATCCGTTAAAAGACTAAACTAAAAACTAATTTTCCTCTAGAAAGTCTGAAACAGGCTCTAAGAGCAAACTCTTGAAAAATATGATTCTGTTTTACAGTGTTGACCAGCATGAGCTCTATCTGGTGGCAAGATACTGTAGTACACAGGCTAGAAAGACATTTTTTTGTTCAGCATGATGTTCACGTTCACAAAGATGAGAAAGATCTCAGTCTTCAACATTTATTTTTCTTTCCTAGAAAGAACTACTGGATATTAAAGGACTGGAGAGAAGAGGGGAAGGGTGGAATGAGAGGACAGGCCTGCCAAAACTTTTTTGCCAAATCATTTAAACCATGTTTACTGGGATCACATCATCCAAACCTCAAAGGCTAGAGGTAGCTGCTGTTCAATAGTACTGAGTGTTTGCTGCAACCTTATAGGTCCTAGGCAGACAGGACTGGGAAGAAGTACTTGAGGTTTCAGCTGAAAAAAACTTGTTAGGTAAAATTCAGCAATCTAAATCAGAACTTGGCAGTGACTCTGGGCTGCTGGCATCACTTCAATCAAGGTTTAAAAAGCATTGATAAGAAAGACCTAATTTAAGCTTGCTTAACATAAGATACAGATTTAAATACACCAGTGGCAAATCAGGTCCTTATTTTCACTGGAAAATCGGCAATCTTTAGTTAACTATTAAACCTCAGAATATTGGATATCCCATTCAAAGAAATGGAAGATAATTCTACTACATTAATCATTTCAGCTCCAAAAACTAAACACACTTTAAGCCCTTATTTAATGCTAGGAATAAAGACTTGCCTCACACCTGCAAATTGGCATCACTGGAGGTGAAAATACAGCATATTGGCTAAACAGCCAATATACTGAGAAAATTTCTCACCAAGAACTGATTACACAACCTACTTTTCACATCATTTGGACAGTATTATGACAAAACTCCAGGATCCAAGTTTAAGCTGTATCACCACATACTTTATAGAAACATTTTTTGTGTCACTTTGAATATGTAGGAATGCAATGAAGAAAACAAAGTGGCATGCAGTTTGTTCCACTGTGGCAATCAAAATTCAGAAGCATCTCTTCATATGGAAATGCTTTGTACAACAGTAGTTTATCTTGAAATGCACTCCAGTCCTCAAAAAAGTGGGCTTCACCTTCTTAATTACAGCTAAACCAATTATTTATATCACTTCAAAATAGTGCCCACAGCCACATCTGTTTGCAGTGAGACACATGGTACAAAAATTGTCCTGTATCTTTGTAGCCCAATAAGCGGATCAGTTAAAGGACCAAGTTTACTTGAGCGTTGCAAATGCAGATACCATCTGAATGCTAGATTTTGCTTTTGGGAATATGATTTATCTGGAAGAACACAAGTAAGCCTACCATGCCCCACAGAATTTACAAAGCTGGAAAACAGTTACTCAGCCAGAAATCCAGCTCTAAATCCAGGTGTTCCTTGGAATGTGACCAAATTTACTTGCTTACAGATAGAGTGAAAATATGCAGCTGCAAGATTTGAGCAAAGAAAAAGTCTAAACAAAGTATTTTTGTTGCAAGATTGTGACTGGATCCTCTAAAACCAGATCAGACCCTTCAGATGTCATCCTGGACCTGCAAAGCCACAGAGCAAGTCAATGAGCTTAAAATTAACAGGGATGAAGTTTATGTCATGACTTTTTCAAAGAACTCCTTACTCGTGTCACTTGGGAACAGAAGAATCCAGTCTTCAGCTATGTCTCAGTCCTAACTATGAAAGGTAATATTCATTGCACAAAGGGGGTTCTTAGCACATGCCTCATAACCATTCCTGCCGTTTGTTCTGTCCTATATAGCTAACTATGAGCAAACATCTGTACTTAAAGTTGTAGTGGAGTATTTCTCTAGGAAAGGATTTACCACTCCTGACAGCAACTCAAGCCCTCCACTCATAGTTCCTATTTCTGCTCTGCCCCACAGCTACCTCCAGCCTTTTGAGAAGCACAACCCTGAAAGTAAACTCAATGCTAGATAACCACACATCACAATTAGAATGTCATTATATACCCCAGGTTTGAACTACAGAGCTCACTGCTAAGTGAGCTGCTAAAAATGTGCTTTTTATAGTGAGAGATGGTTAATTCCTCATTTCAAGGCCCAAATAGCATGCTTTTCAATGAACACTGCAAATTTGTTCTCTGGTTGTTCCAGTGTTCTCTAAAGTTCTAATACAAGATCATCAAGGGCTAATTGTCTGGAAACGTAGTTGATGGAAATAGCTAGTCATCCTATAATCTGTTCTACATTAAATCTCCTCAGGGGGCTTGGAAGCAGAATACCAACATCCACACAGATCGCTTGCATTTTTAGCTAGGAGCAAATACTCAAGTTAGCAGCAGAGCAAAAACAATTATGAAGAATATCCTGTATATCCTCAGCCACATAAGTTCTCAATCAAAACAGCAGCAAATGCTAAACAAGAAAGCACTCAGCATGGTATGTTCCAAGGGATACATTTGTTGTTCTTATCCCATTGGCTGCAGATGACCAATGTCAAAAGAACAAAACACAATTACTAGAAAAAGGCAATTCATTAAAAGTGTCCTTTTGGATATTTCACTGTTTCTTGGTGAAAGCTAGCAGGCTTACCTCCTAGGAGTAATGATGCCTGTATTTCCATTTATATCAAAGGTCAAGTCTCTAAACAGTGTAAAGTAAGTTTGGAGTAACACTTATATTTGCCCTAGCTCAGAAAAAAAGAATAAGAATTACAGTAACAGCAGGAATATGCCTCTTGGGAAAAGCATGCAAGGCTCTGTCACAGGTACAGGGGTTCGGGTGGTTTTTTTGATTGCTGCTGGCTAACAGTGCACTGCTGCTCCCAAGGACTCAAGCCCAACAGTAATATCTTCAAACAATGTCATTTCCAGAAGGGACTGTTTCCTGTATTCTTTTGGTGACACCATCTTTAAAAAGAGAACAGCAAACAGAAAACTGTTCGGAGGCAATTCACAGTTAACACCACCTCCAGCTTCAAAAGTGCAGAATCATAGTTATTGCCTATGTCAAATAGATTAATGTAGGCTAACGGTACTCTTCCTCATAGTAGAGTAATTGCTTACAAAAAGAGCAAGAAGCATGCCTGAAACACGGAGCACTTTTTTTAGAAGAAAAATGCTTTACCAGAAAAAAGAACTTGACTTCTCTAAACGTTGTGATGGATACTTAATGCTCTAGCAAAATGGAGTAATATAAACCACTTTAAAGCACTTGTTGTAAATACATATTTAAATGATATTGCATAGAAAACCAATGAGCAATAGGCTTACAAATCTCATTTTTGTGACAGAGGAAATGCTTAAATTTTAACTAAATAGAAGAAAAATTGATAATATAAAGGTGGGATGAAGTTCATTACGTCAAAATATAGGAAGAGAAAAGAGGCTAGAAATCAGGTTACAACAGACATCTGAAATTCTGTCAGGTTGCTGGAGGGGACGGACGGATGGACAGGACAGGGAACATTCCTTAAAAACACGAAAGGAGCTTTGCAGAGAACAAGATGCCCAACAGCAAGCAGCGAACAGTTTCCAGACATTTTATTTTCAATTTCAATGAGCAAAAATTTTAACCGTAAGATTTGGTGCATGCTGTCAGCTATTCTACTTTAGAATTTGACCAGAAAACCCACCTCTTGACAAAAACGCTACATCGCATTTACAACATAGGACATTTGTTGCTCATGTCATGCAAAACACCTCGTAGAAACTTCCTCCTGCACAAGCATACATGTGGACCCGACTCCTTTGTGCCTGCAAAGGAGCTGTGCTTACAGCTGCGGGTGGATCTTTCCACCGCTCCCACCTCTGCCTGCTCGCGGTCTCTACTCCTGCTGATTGCATTTACGTTTGATTACTCTGATTTTTCTCTTGCTGTTCGCCACCAGGTAAAGCTCACCGTAGCCCCTCTAAAAGCGTGGACTAAGGCAGCTGTACGGGGCTCAGCTCTGCCACCCGTTCGCTTTTTAAATGAGAAGGAAGAAACAGACTCAGAGATACCGATGCACTCTCTGAAGCTCACTTCAGATCTCGAATCAAAGTCAAGCGAGCCCGCCCGCCGTCCCTCCGGGGCTCGGAGGCTCACGAGTAACCATTCAAAAATCACTCCACGGATCAGAAACCCGCACCGCAGGGGGGGACCTGGGGAAGTTAAAGCGCACCCAGCTAAACTTTTCTTTGTGGCAGGGCTGCACGGCGGCGAGCCCGAAGCCGCGTTGCGCGGGGAGCCCCACAGGACCCTGCCCCGCGAGAGACAAAGGCTGCAGCGAGCCCCGCGGTGCCGCCAGCCCCCGCCCGCGCCGCCCCACTCACATGCCCCGCTGCAGCCGCGGCTCCGTGGCGGCCAGCGCCCGGCACCGGCACAGGCACAGGCAGAGGCACAGGCAGAGGCAGGCCGGCCCCGGGCCCATGGCGCCGCCGAGGGAAGGGATGCGGAGCACGGAGGGATGCGCAGGGCGGCCGCAGCTCAGCAGCGCAGCAGCCGCCCGGCTGCCGCCGACCCTCCAAATGGTTTAAAGCCGCGGCGAGGCGCGCCACTGGCTGGGCGGCCCCGGCCCGCCC